>JAHLJS010000009.1:61535657-62735657 GCA_038502445.1 Eremochloa ophiuroides | reverse complement strand
TCCTTCTTTTCAAAAAAAAAATCTGAGAAACTCTAGAACAAAATGATTAGTCATATATATATATATATATATATATTGCCTTTTTTTCATGCTATTCTTACTAGACTCTGCAAGAAAACACATGCTTCCATGGCCAACAAGGTGTAAGATAATGCAAGGGATAGCTAGAGGAATTCTGTATCTGCATCAGGATTCAAGATTAACAATAATTCATAGAGATCTCAAGGCAAGCAACGTATTGTTGGATAAGGAGATGAACCCCAAGATATCAGATTTTGGTATGGCAAGGATATTCAGTGGCAACGAGCTTGAAACAAATACTAATCGTCTTGTTGGGACATAGTAAGCAACTCATGCCCTGTCAGTTCTTCAAATAGAAATTGTGTCGGTTACCAAAGTTAGGGGTACCCAACTTCCATGCAAAAAACGCTCATTCCCAACTTGGTCTGGCCCAAGTAAGGCCAGTCGAAGCCCACGAAGGCCGCGTCTACAGAGGCCCAAATCTCCGATTCGCCCGAGCCTCCTCGGGAGAGCTCGGGCGAGCGGCCCCCTCGGCGCCCCAAATCTCCGATTCGCCCGAGCCTCCTCGGGAGAGCTCGGGAGAGCGGCGTCCTCGGCGCCCCATTCTCCGATTCGCCCGAGCCTCCTCGGGAGAGCTCGGGAGGCGGCGTCCTCGGCGCCCCATTCTCCGATTCGCCCGAGCCTCCTCGGGAGAGCTCGGGAGGCGGCGTCCTCGGCGCCCAAATCTCCGATTCGCCCGAGCCTCCCCAGGAGAGCTCGGGCGAGCGGCACCCTCGGCGCCCCAAGTCTCCGATTCACCCGAGCCTCCTCGGGAGAGCTCGGGCGAGCGGCACCCTCGGCGCCCCAAGTCTCCGATTCACCCGAGCCTCCTCGGGAGAGCTCGGGCGAGCGGCCCCCTCGGCGCCCCAAATCTCCGATTCGCCCGAGCCTCCTCGGGAGAGCTCGGGCGAGCGGCACCCTCGGCGCCCCAAATCTCCGATTCGCCCGAGCCTCCTCGGGAGACCTCGGGAGAGCGGCGTCCTCGGCGCCCCATTCTCCGATTCGCCCGAGCCTCCTCGGGAGACCTCGGGAGGCGGCGTCCTCGGCGCCCAAATCTCCGATATGCCCGAGCCTCCTCCGGAGAGCTCGGGAGGCGGCGTCCTCGGCGCCCAAATCTCCGATTCGCCCGAGCCTCCCCAGGAGAGCTCGGGCGAGCGGCCCCCTCGGCGCCCCAAATCTCCGATTCGCCCGAGCCTCCTCGGGAGACCTCGGGAGAGCGGCGTCCTCGGCGCCCCATTCTCCGATTCGCCCGAGCCTCCTCGGGAGACCTCGGGAGGCGGCGTCCTCGGCGCCCAAATCTCCGATTCGCCCGAGCCTCCTCCGGAGAGCTCGGGAGGCGGCGTCCTCGGCGCCCAAACCTCCGATTCGCCCGACCCTCCTCGGGAGAGCTCGGGAGGTGCCGTCCTGGGCGCCCAAGTTTCCGATTCGCCCGAGCCTCGCCCGAAGCCTCCTCGGGAGAACTCGGGAGAGCGGCATCCACGGCGCCAAAGTCGGCATCCAAGGCACGGGTGATGTCAGCGGAGCAATCTTGGACCATAAGAAATCTCTCTGACCACTTTACAAGCACTGTCCCGTCAGGCGAGACTCTCGACGCGACTGTGCTTCGCACGCCATTGATGGCCATACCACCTGTCGGGATTTTCCTGACAGCAGATTTGACGAGCCCACTACGACCGTCTTCCACGGTATGGTCCACGGTGCGCCGCCCCGTTTCGGGAAAGACGCCCACTGCGCCGTCCACACGAAAGGATGAGCACGCCTTCAAGATCCCGAGCCTCGGGAAACAACGCCCCAAGATTTGATGGGCCCACTACGATCGTCCTCCACGGTATGGTCCACGGTGCGCCGCCCCGTTTCGGGAAAGACGCCCACTGCGCCGTCCACACGAAAGGACGAGCACGATCCCGAGCCTCGGGAAACAGCGCCCCAAGGTGATTCTCCCTCTTGTCACATCGTACGGAAGGATAGCCGGCAGGTGTAAACGCACCAAAGTCGAGCGGACCACGACGGCCATATCCAGAAGACCCAGAGAACCGACGACAAGACATGGTCAGACGACTGTTTCTACCTTGGAACTCGCGAACCAAGATAGCCATACCCATACCCCGGAGACACGGAGAAAAGGCAGCAGCTAGTCAAACCGAGAACAGCAACTCTTCACTATTTTTATAGGTAGCGTCGTAGCCGCCTTTGCCTCTCCCTTGCGGCTATAAAAGGGAGAGCAGAGGCCATCTTTAGGACGACAGAGACAGACGAACAAACGGACGGACGGAGAAGTTCCAAGTTCTCACTCACAGCAAACGACTTGTAAACATTTAGACACTCACAAGAGACCTGGGAGCACTTCCCTCTCTCGACTAGCTTGTAACCCCTACTACAAGCACCCCGGTGCAAGGCAACACGACTCTCCTCTCCACTGGACGTAGGGCTTGCTCGGCCTGAACCAGTATAATCCCTGTGTTCCCCTTGCGCACCATCCGTAGCCTCAACCGCAAAACACATATTTACTAGCCGGTGTTAGCCTCGCCAAAATTAGCACCGACAGTTGGCGCGCCAGGTAGGGGCCTTTTGCGCGTTGACATAGGTTTCGGATGGCAACCAGCTCCACCACGCTTCCCGCTGGCACGGAACTCCGGTTCGGGACTCTCGAGTTCGTGGCCACTGGCCATGGGCTCGAGATGAACCTGCGTCCGACCGGGCCCCGTGTCACGGTCGTCCCGACTCTGGCCTCGCAGACGGCCGGAGAAAGGACCCCTGCCACGCTTCCGCCCGCCTCGGAGGACGGGGGAAACGTTGCACGCCGCCCTCGGCGAATCAGGAGGGGGAGGCGCAGTGGTGCCAACCAGCCTCCCGCCGCGGGAGATGCGACTCACCAGGCAACTCCAACGGACGCAGCCAATACTGCGCCGACCGCGATCCCGGAATCTCCGGCACCAGCGGTCACGCATCCGCTTACCGCCCGAGGGAAGGGCGAGGGCGGAAACACGACGCCAGCCGATTTTTCTCTCCGCCCTCACCGGCAGAGGAGAACGGCGCCATCGTCTTTCTTTGGGCTTCAGAGCGCCATGGACGCTCACGTGTGTGCAGTTCATGCATTATTGCACGAACTGTCGGACACTCCGGTCCAGCGCCTCGAGCGCCAAGACAGCCTCGTGGGAGACCACGTGGCATCCTCACCGCCATCCCCTGGGGAAAGTGCCAGGACACGCGGCGGTGGGGAAACAGACACCACCGCCAACCTCACCCCTCGGCAACGCTCGGAGGGGGGGAGTCGTTATGACCGGAACTCGCCTCGTCGCAGCTACAGCGACGATGATGACAAATTCTGGGCAAATGTGGACAACGCCGCCCACACCAACGACTCGGGGGAGAACACACCGAGCGTCGTCCCCAGCTCACAGTGGACCTACATCGACCCCTCTCGGGAGTGCTACAACTTGATGCACCCTGATGAGGGGCGAGTAGAGGATGTCCACTCGGGGGGCGACGACGACATACCCCCTCCGTCACACCCCCAGCACGAACAAGTCACGCCCCCTCCAGCGGCCCCGAAGCCCTCGCGGTCAGCCCCGCCGCTGGGTCAGGGGGCAGGAAGCTCTCGCTCCGCACCTCAAACCCCGGAGCTAGAGCAGCTCCGGGAGCTTGAGGCACGGATGGACGAGGACCGCTTGCGCCTCACCCAGCTGCGAACTACGCTGGAGCTTGGCGAGCGGCAAACCGATGGAGGAGCAGCTCGGCGTCGAGCCCGAGATGTCCAGGCCCGAATCATCGCTGACGACAGGGCCGAGACACCAGGGGTCGCCCCCCGAGCAAGCCGAAAGCTCGCGGAAGCAGCCATGCTACTCCGAAGTATACCTGAGCCCTCCTCCGAGGAGGCGCGACAGCTCAGGAATCAGCTCAAAGACCTCCTGGAGGATGCCGCCGTCCTCCAGGCGGAAAGTTCAGCGTCGCGACACCATGGCGCCGAAAGTCACCAGCATGGTGGCATAGCACGTCACAAGCGCGAAACCTCGGTTCGACCCGAGGCTCCAAGGGTTCCGCCAGTCCACCAACGGCTTGGCAAGGACGTCGACGTCCGAGCCATCCTACAAGCCCGCGGTCGGCGAAAGACTGACGGAGCCGCGCGCGGCTACAGCGTCCATCGGGGCGGGCGCTACGACTCGGATGAGGATCGTGAACCCTCACCCGAGCCCTCGGGACCACGCGTCTTCAGCGAGGCCATCCAGAGGGCCAAGTTCCCGTCCCGATTCCGACAACCAACCAACATAGCCAAGTACTCGGGGGAAACTAACCCCGAACTCTGGTTAGCGGACTACCGCCTTGCGTGCCAACTTGGCGGCGCGCAAGATGACCTCATCATCATCCGCAACCTCCCCTTGTTCCTCGCCGATTCCACGAGAGCTTGGCTGGAACACCTTCCCCCACGAAAGATCTTCGACTGGAGCGATCTGGTCAAGATATTCGTAGGAAACTTCCAGGGCACGTACGTACGCCCTGGTAACTCCTGGGACCTCCGCAGCTGCAAGCAGAAACCGGGCGAATCCCTCCGGGACTACATCCGGCGCTTCTCCAAACAGTACAACGAGCTGCCCCAGGTCGCCGACTCCGATGTCGTCGGAGCGTTTGCCGCAGGAACCTCCTGCAAAGAGCTCGTTCACGAGCTCGGACGCCGGACACCCACCAGTGTCTCTGAACTCATGAAGATCGCTACCAGCTTCGCCTCAGGGGATGAGGCGGTAGGAGCCCTCTTCTCCGACCCCAAGGGTAAACGGAAGGAGGAGGCCCCCGAGGGCACCTCTTCCCGAGGACCGAACAACAAGAAGAAGAAGGGGAAGGGAAAGGCCCCACTCCGCGATGACTCCCTCGTGGCGGCCACCGAACCCAAGAGGGAACGACCCCCTCGAGGCCGCTTCGACGACATGCTCAGCAAGCCGTGCCCTTATCACCAGGGTCCAGTACATCACACACTCGCACAGTGTGTGATGCTCAAGAAGCACTACAGCCAGCAGCCGTTCAAGGACGACGCCGGCAAGAAGCCTGCCAAGGATCAGGAGGACGAGGGCGGGAAGGACGATGAGTTCCCGCCCATCGACAAATGCCTCATGATCTTCGGGGGGCCCGGGACCGCCCCTACGCCGCGGCAGCGAAAGCGCGAGCGCAGGGAGGTCTACTCCGCCGGACCAGCGACACCATGCTTCCTTGACTGGTCCCAAGACGCTATCACCTTCAGCCGGGACGACCACCCGGACTACGTCCCATCGCCGGGACGCTACCCACTTGTTGTCGATCCCGTCGTCGGCAACACGAGGCTCTCCAAAGTCCTCATGGACGGAGGCAGCGGCCTCAACATTCTCTACGCTGAGACCCTCGACTTAATGGGGATCAGTCGCTCGCTCCTCCGGGCCACGACGTCCCCATTCCACGGGATAGTGCCCGGAAAGAGCGTACAACCCCTCGGGCAGATCGATCTGCCCGTCTACTTCGGGACTCCTGACAACTTCAGGAAGGAGCCCCTGACATTTGAAGTGGTAGGCTTCCACGGCACCTACCACGCCATCCTCGGGAGGCCATGTTACGCAAAGTTCATGGCAGTTCCGAACTACGCCTACCTCAAGCTCAAGATGCCAGGGCCAAAAGGGGTGATTACCGTCAGCGCCTCCTACCAGCACGCGTACCAGTGCGACGTCGAGTGCTGCGAGTACGCCGGCGCGTTGGTGGAGTCAGAAGCCCTCATGACCGACCTCGACAGGTTAGGAAAAGAGGTCCCCGACCCCAAGAAGGCCACGGGCACCTTTAAGTCCGCTGAGGGGGTGAAGGATGTCCTCCTCGACCCGAACTCCCCCAACGGCAGGGCGCTGAAGGTCAGCGCCACCCTCGACCCAGAATAGGAGGCAGTGCTCGTCGACTTCCTCCGCAAACACGCCGACATGTTTGCGTGGAGCCCCTCGGATATGCCAGGCATCCCGAGGGAGGTCGCCGAGCACTCCTTAGATATCCAGGCCGGATCCAAGCCGGTGAAACAACGCCTGCGCCGATTCGACGAGGAGAAGCGCCGGGCCATCGGGGAGGAGGTGCAGAAGCTTTTGGCGGCTGGATTCATCAAGGAGGTCTTCCATCCACAATGGTTAGCAAATCCAGTTTTGGTTAAAAAGAAAAATGGAAAATGGAGAATGTGCGTCGATTACACTAGTTTAAATAAAGCTTGTCCTAAGTATCCATTTCCATTACCTCGCATTGACCAAATAGTAGATTCTACTGCTGGCTGTGAGCGGCTTTGCTTTCTTGATGCTTATTCCGGTTACCATCAGATCCGGATGAAGGAGTCCGACGAATTAGCGACCTCTTTCATCACTCCTTTCGGCACATATTGTTACGTAACCATGCCATTTGGCCTCAAAAACGCGGGCGCAACTTACCAGCGTTGCATGCTCAAAGTTTTTGGGGACCTCATCGGGCGAACCGTTGAGGCTTACGTAGACGATATAGTGATAAAATCTAGGAAGGCGAATGACTTAGTAGCCGACCTAGAAAAGGCATTCGACTGCCTTAAAAAGAAAAACATAAAGCTAAACCCCGAGAAGTGCGTTTTCGGGGTCCCACGGGGCATGCTCCTCGGGTTCATTGTTTCCGAGCGTGGCATCGAAGCCAACCCGGAAAAGATATCGGCCATCACACAGATGGGCCCGATCCGAAACCCGAAGGGCGTGCAGAAGCTTATGGGGTGTCTCGCGGCCTTGAGTCGATTCATCTCAAGGCTCGGCGAAAAGGGCCTTCCCTTGTATCGGTTGCTTAAGAAAAACGAACGCTTTACCTGGACCGCCGAGGCCCAGGAAGCCCTCGAAAGGCTTAAAGCTCTACTTTCAAAAGCGCCGGTTCTTGTGCCTCCTACGAAGAAGGAAAATTTCTTACTATATGTCGCGGCTACCAACCAGGTTGTGAGTGCAGCGATCGTCGTAGAGCGGCAAGAAGAAGGACACGCCTTACCGGTACAGCGACCGGTCTACTTCATCAGTGAAGTCTTGTCAGAGACCAAGACACGCTACCCTCAGATCCAGAAGCTAGTGTACGCGATCGTCCTTGCCCGACGCAAGTTGCGACACTACTTCGAATCCCACCCCGTGACCGTGGTGTCATCCTTCCCCCTCGGGGAGGTAATCCAAAATCGAGAAACGACGGGGAGGATCGCCAAGTGGGCCATCGAGCTCATGGGTGACGGCATCGCCTACGCGCCACGCAAAGCCATCAAGTCCCAGGTACTTGCGGACTTCGTGGCAGAGTGGACCGAGACACAACTACCGCCACTCCCGACCCAAGAGGAATATTGGGTCATGAACTTCGACGGGTCGATGATGAAGACTGGTGCTGGCGCAGGCATCGTCTTCATCTCACCCCTCGGGGTCCGGCTCAAGTACCTACTACGGCTACACTTCACGGCTTCCAACAACGTGGCCGAATATGAGGCTCTGGTGAACGGTCTCCACATCGCCATTGAGCTCGGGATCCGACGCCTCGAGGTCCGAGGCGACTCCCAGCTCGTCGTGGATCAGGTCATGAAGGAGTCGACGTGCCAGAACCCCAGAATGGCCGCCTACTGCACGCTGGTGCGGTTGCTCGAGGAAAAATTCGACGGCCTCGAGCTCAACCACATTGCGCGTCGGTACAACGTGGAGGCCGATGAGTTGGCAAAAATTGCAGCCGAAAGGGCCACGGTCCCAACGGGCGTATTCGCCAACGACCTCCACAAGCCCTCGATCAATGCCGATCCCTCGGGGGCTGTCGACCCTTCCGACAAAGGGGAGTCACCCGAGGTCATGGGTAAGGACGGCGACGAAGCCGAGGCAATGGAGATTGAAGCCGAGATGGACGACGACGAACCAGACTGGCGCGAGCCGCTGGTCAGCTGGCTAGTCCGAGGCATTTTGCCCCCGGACAAGACCAGAGCACGACGACTGGCTCGCAAAGCCAAGTCTTTCACCATGATCGATGGTAGCCTCTACCGGCGGAGTCCCTCTGGCGTGCTTCAGCGCTGTATCCCTTTCAGTCAGGGCAAACGCCTGCTCGAAGAGATACACGCCGGGGCCTGCGGTCACCACGCAGCGCCGAGGACCTTGGTCGGTAACGCCTTTCGACAAGGCTTCTACTGGCCAACCGCCGTGGCCGATGCCACTGAGGTGGTACGCGCCTGCGAAGGGTGCCAGTACTATGCTCGGCAGACTCACTTACCGGCTCAAGCCCTCCAGACGATCCCGCTCACTTGGCCGTTCGCCGTTTGGGGACTAGATCTTGTCGGGCCCCTCCAGAAGGCACCCGGGGGCTTCACCCACTTGCTTGTCGCCATCGACAAGTTCTCCAAGTGGATCGAGGCTCGGCCGATCACCCAAATCAGCTCGGCTCAAGCGGTGTTGTTCTTCACCGACATCGTCCACCGGTTCGGCATCCCGAACTCCATTATCACGGACAACGGCACGCAGTTCACCGGAAAGAAATTTCTGGCTTTCTGCGATGAGTACCACATACGAGTGGACTGGGCAGCCGTCGCCCACCCGAGGACGAACGGCCAGGTAGAACGCGCCAATGGCATGGTTCTCCAAGGCCTTAAGCCAAGGATATTCAACCGATTGAATAAATTCGGCAAAAGGTGGCTGACGGAGCTTCCGGCAGTAATATGGAGTCTAAGGACTACGCCAAGCCGAGCCACGGGCTTCACGCCCTTCTTCATGGTATACGGTGCAGAGGCCGTCCTCCCTACGGACCTGGAATACGGCGCCCCGAGAGTCCGAGCCTACGATGAACAAGGCAATCAAACTTCTCGGGAAGACGCGCTGGACCAAGCCGACGAAGCTCGGGACGTGGCCCTGCTGCACTCGGCCAAATACTTGCAATCCCTACGCAAGTACCATGCTCGGCGCGTCCGAGGTCGAACCTTCAGCGTAGGCGACCTGGTGCTACGGCTCAGGCAGGACAACAAAGGGCGCCACAAGCTCACTCCACCGTGGGAAGGACCATTCATCGTCGCCGAGGTACAACGCCCCGGCACATACAAGCTCGCGAACGAGAACGGCGAGGTCTACAACAACGCTTGGAACATCGAACAGCTACGTCGCTTCTATCCTTAAGATTCCATGCATTGTACTATTTTGAACATCTTGAAATCGATGAAAAGACCCGACTTCTGCTCTTTTTAACATGATTTTAGATTTTCAATCCGAGCCTACACTCGGAAGTGAAATGAACCTTTATTTCACCACGCACTAAAAAGCGAGGCCCGGCCTATCCTACGGAAAGGCCGACCCTCCCTCGGGGGCTAAGACGGGGGGAAACCCCGGACTTTCCCGAGATCCGACAATTTTGGAAACGCAAAAATTTCAAAACTTGTCGAATTCGTTTCTCCCTAAAACACGCTTCCTTCCGGAAATCAAGCATGAACTTATAGAATTCGAAGAATGAGGGAAGCCCCAGAAGACAGAGCCGGTCGAGTCGGAGACCGCTTATGCCCCAGGGCCACAGCATCTTCCCTCGCCACTCCGTGTTCGAAGGCTAACCCGCACTCGGAAGAAAACCTATAAGATCTACGCTCGGCCAAGGGAGGAAGCTCGGGAGGAAACACCTAAGCTTCTTTTCTAAAAAATTCTTTCTGCCAAAGCTCTTAGGACGTCGGCTGCGTCTATGCCACTAAAGCTACGACACCCGAAAAACGTCCCCCGAGGCTCGATGGCCCGGGAGCAGGATCGGCAAGAAAAAATGCGTAAGGAAAAAAGCACGAAACAAAATGAAACAAACATTCAGCAAATATTTACATGCAAATATTTACATAAATGTTAAGGCCACGAAGGGCCATATTGTTTGTTTCCTTTCAAACCACTCCCGAAAGGTTACTTTTTACAAGGGCACTATGGCCCGCTTCTTCTTCACGGCAGGTTCAGAGGAGGGAGCTCGACCTCGGCTTGGAAGAGACCCGCCATCACCACGCACGCAAACCGCCTCGACTGAGCCAAACCGTCGCGTCCGTCAGGCTTCGCGCCTCAAAAGGTGAGCCAAATCATTACAACCGCGCGCTTCGATTCCACCTGCGTTTTCTCAACGAAGAAACCCCGGGCTCGGGCGCCCGTTACGTTCCCAGGGGATCGAAGACTGGCCCTCCGAGGCTCGAACAGTCGCCCCAGGGAAATCGAGTTAGGGACAGCTAGTGGATGGGTCACGAAAACGGCCAGTATCCCGACGCCCGGAACGTCACAAGGGACATCCCATGCTGTGTCCAAGTCCCAGTAGTGAGTCGGTTACGTGGAATCCCTCCGTGGGAGGCATCATGCCCTCGGGACCCGTCGAAGGGACCCGACATCCACTAACTGACCCTCGGGAAATAATTGGAGTGTGCTCAGGCCACTAGCCGACCCTTAACGAATAGGGCACGGACCTCCACTTGGACCAACCCGTTTGTAGCTCACCGGAAATGCCGACTCGTGCCCCAGCGGGGAAGTCGAGCAGGACCAAACCTTCCTCTTCCCGAAAAAAGAGCGTGAAGGTCGAATTAAAAAAGACAGGGAGGAACCCGATCGATCTCCGATACGAAAACGGAGGCTCGGAAACTTACCCTGCACCTTGGAAAGACCACCGAACGATCTCCCAACACGGTGCGAGGCTCGGGGGCTCCGCTTCCAAGGAAACAACCCACCTAAATAAATCAAAAAACACCCGAGGACTAACAAACACGATTCTAAGCCTTTGAAGGGATATATCATCCCTCCAAAGCCTCGGGGGCAACACCCGGCGGGTGCGCTCGCGCGCACCCCCCGGAAAAACAACCCACACTTTATCTTTTTTGACAGGAAGAACCGGCGTGAACCTGTGGAGGAGTGCCTTCACTCCGCCACAGGCTCGGGGGCTACTGTCGGTTACCAAAGTTAGGGGTACCCAACTTCCATGCAAAAAACGCTCATTCCCAACTTGGTCTGGCCCAAGTAAGGCCAGTCGAAGCCCACGAAGGCCGCGTCTACAGAGGCCCAAATCTCCGATTCGCCCGAGCCTCCTCGGGAGAGCTCGGGCGAGCGGCCCCCTCGGCGCCCCAAATCTCCGATTCGCCCGAGCCTCCTCGGGAGAGCTCGGGAGAGCGGCGTCCTCGGCGCCCCATTCTCCGATTCGCCCGAGCCTCCTCGGGAGAGCTCGGGAGGCGGCGTCCTCGGCGCCCCATTCTCCGATTCGCCCGAGCCTCCTCGGGAGAGCTCGGGAGGCGGCGTCCTCGGCGCCCAAATCTCCGATTCGCCCGAGCCTCCCCAGGAGAGCTCGGGCGAGCGGCACCCTCGGCGCCCCAAGTCTCCGATTCACCCGAGCCTCCTCGGGAGAGCTCGGGCGAGCGGCACCCTCGGCGCCCCAAGTCTCCGATTCACCCGAGCCTCCTCGGGAGAGCTCGGGCGAGCGGCCCCCTCGGCGCCCCAAATCTCCGATTCGCCCGAGCCTCCTCGGGAGAGCTCGGGCGAGCGGCACCCTCGGCGCCCCAAATCTCCGATTCGCCCGAGCCTCCTCGGGAGACCTCGGGAGAGCGGCGTCCTCGGCGCCCCATTCTCCGATTCGCCCGAGCCTCCTCGGGAGACCTCGGGAGGCGGCGTCCTCGGCGCCCAAATCTCCGATATGCCCGAGCCTCCTCCGGAGAGCTCGGGAGGCGGCGTCCTCGGCGCCCAAATCTCCGATTCGCCCGAGCCTCCCCAGGAGAGCTCGGGCGAGCGGCCCCCTCGGCGCCCCAAATCTCCGATTCGCCCGAGCCTCCTCGGGAGACCTCGGGAGAGCGGCGTCCTCGGCGCCCCATTCTCCGATTCGCCCGAGCCTCCTCGGGAGACCTCGGGAGGCGGCGTCCTCGGCGCCCAAATCTCCGATTCGCCCGAGCCTCCTCCGGAGAGCTCGGGAGGCGGCGTCCTCGGCGCCCAAACCTCCGATTCGCCCGACCCTCCTCGGGAGAGCTCGGGAGGTGCCGTCCTGGGCGCCCAAGTTTCCGATTCGCCCGAGCCTCGCCCGAAGCCTCCTCGGGAGAACTCGGGAGAGCGGCATCCACGGCGCCAAAGTCGGCATCCAAGGCACGGGTGATGTCAGCGGAGCAATCTTGGACCATAAGAAATCTCTCTGACCACTTTACAAGCACTGTCCCGTCAGGCGAGACTCTCGACGCGACTGTGCTTCGCACGCCATTGATGGCCATACCACCTGTCGGGATTTTCCTGACAGCAGATTTGACGAGCCCACTACGACCGTCTTCCACGGTATGGTCCACGGTGCGCCGCCCCGTTTCGGGAAAGACGCCCACTGCGCCGTCCACACGAAAGGATGAGCACGCCTTCAAGATCCCGAGCCTCGGGAAACAACGCCCCAAGATTTGATGGGCCCACTACGATCGTCCTCCACGGTATGGTCCACGGTGCGCCGCCCCGTTTCGGGAAAGACGCCCACTGCGCCGTCCACACGAAAGGACGAGCACGATCCCGAGCCTCGGGAAACAGCGCCCCAAGGTGATTCTCCCTCTTGTCACATCGTACGGAAGGATAGCCGGCAGGTGTAAACGCACCAAAGTCGAGCGGACCACGACGGCCATATCCAGAAGACCCAGAGAACCGACGACAAGACATGGTCAGACGACTGTTTCTACCTTGGAACTCGCGAACCAAGATAGCCATACCCATACCCCGGAGACACGGAGAAAAGGCAGCAGCTAGTCAAACCGAGAACAGCAACTCTTCACTATTTTTATAGGTAGCGTCGTAGCCGCCTTTGCCTCTCCCTTGCGGCTATAAAAGGGAGAGCAGAGGCCATCTTTAGGACGACAGAGACAGACGAACAAACGGACGGACGGAGAAGTTCCAAGTTCTCACTCACAGCAAACGACTTGTAAACATTTAGACACTCACAAGAGACCTGGGAGCACTTCCCTCTCTCGACTAGCTTGTAACCCCTACTACAAGCACCCCGGTGCAAGGCAACACGACTCTCCTCTCCACTGGACGTAGGGCTTGCTCGGCCTGAACCAGTATAATCCCTGTGTTCCCCTTGCGCACCATCCGTAGCCTCAACCGCAAAACACATATTTACTAGCCGGTGTTAGCCTCGCCAAAATTAGCACCGACAAATTGTTTGCTCGTGCTTATTCAAACTGTGCAAGTGTGTATATACCTTATACATCGGTGACATCTTTTGCAGTGGTTACATATCTCCTGAGTATGCTTTGGAAGGTGTCTTTTCGGTCAAGTCAGACACCTACAGCTTTGGTGTTTTACTGTTGGAGATTGTTAGTGGATTAAAGATCAGCTCACCACATCTTATCATCATGGAATTTTCTAACCTTATAGAATATGTAAGATTCTCAAGATTAAAACTTTAATCCATACTTACTATCAAAACGACGTACGGTGGCTCATTGTAGAAGTTCTATTTCTATTCAGGCATGGACCTTGTGGAGAGAGAAAAACATAGAAGACTTTGTGGACTCATCTCTTATGGAGAGTTGCTCCCTCGACGAAGTTGCAAGATGCATCCATATAGGATTGTTGTGTGTTCAAGACAGTCCGAGATGCAGGCCACTCATGTCAGAAGTTGTGTTTATGTTGGAGAACAAAACCACGACACTTCCATCACCAAAAAAACCCATGTGTTTTGCATGTCGGGATCCCCAACCTGACAACAAGGAATTGTCCATTAATGTCATGAGCCTCACAACGCTAGGTGGCCGCTAGGTGATGTTAAAATAAAGTGTCCCCATCTGAAAATGTTATTGAAAAACTAGTGACTTGCAATATAGTAAGTTGTAATAAAGAGTTTTTCTTATCTCCATAAAAGTGAATTTCAGAGTAGGTGGTTTGCAGCTATAGTGAACTTATGTTACTATACTCTCTCTCTCTCTCTCTCTCTCTCTCTCTCTCTCTCTATATATATATATATATATATATATATATATATATATATATATATATATACCCCCGTTCCATCCGGGAAAGATAAACCACTATAATTTTATGTTTGACTAGCAAAATATACCAGTACGGACGTTATACTATAGTGCATTCTTATGAATTTTAGAAACTAGGGCTTGAGGGGTTTGAGTGATTGGTGGGCCATGTTTCCCTTGTATATTGGCGACCCGTAGTGCTTGAGGTCTTTGTGAATTGTGATCTTTTAATGAAAGCATGATGGCCTTCAAGGCTGCGATCCTCCATTCCTGGTGTAAAGCAGCGTCATATCGTTGCACCAGGGACGAGGAGTCTCCCTTTCTTGTGTGGAAAAACTCTTCAGTTGGTGTTCAAATCTTGGAAAATAAAGTTTTTGTTACTGTAGTACTTGTGCTAATTTTAGCAACTTTAGCAATAATCATGGTTTAAGTAGATTTAAAAAATTTGTCTCGTGATTTATATGCAAACTGTGTAATTAGTTTTTTTGTCTACGTTTAGTGCTCCATACATGTGTTTAAACATTCGATGTAATGGGGGTGTAAAGTTTTTGAGGAGCAACTAAACAAGCCCTTAGTGGCCATGCTATTAAGGTGACCAGAAGAGCCGGGTGGTAGTGGCAAGGTTGTGACACACACTAGCCTTAGTGTGTTTGATTGGACTTTTGAACCTGCTTTAGCTTGTACTGCTTTTGATCTAGTATAAAACTCAAAGCAGCTCACCCCGTGCTTTCAACTGTTTTTGGGGGAAAAACTACCCACCTACCACTTGTTATGTTTGGTACTGATTCGTTCTTTTCTGATTTCTTGCCAACAACGTGTGAACTCTCCGCCGCACGCGCTCGCCATCCGCGCTCACAGGGTCGCCGCAGAAGCCGTCCACGTTCGCTGTGCCGCCGTGGAAGCTCGCGCGCCGCCTCGCTCGTGCACCGCCGCAGCAGGAGCTCGCCGTTCGCGCTCGCTGTGCTGCCGCGGAAGCCGGAGCCGGCCGCTGTGAAGAACTGAAGATGACCATGGACAGGACAGGAGCGATAGGGACACAATGGCCGCGCAGAAAAGACGTTGCCACCCGTCACCGCACTCGCGTGGGGCTCGAACACCACGGAGCTCCTAGTGCGGCCGCCATCCGAGGAGGAGGAAGACGACGTGCTCCTGCTGCGCTGCGCTGCCTGCTGCGTGCTGTGCTGCTACTACCTGTTGAGTACGTGGAGAGATAAGGTTTAGGAATAAAATAAGTATAATATTTATTACACGAAGAAATTAAAGTCCTATTGTGTGGTGTAGTTTTTACGTTTGGATTTTTGCTGACGTGGTTTTTTTTGACTTCGTAGGGTATAAATTAAGTATAATATTTATTACACGAAAAAAACTCCCATTGTATGGTGTAGTTTCTACGTTCAAATTTTTGCTGACACGGTTTTTTTATTTCTTAGATAATTTCTACCATAAGTACTGCTGTCATCACACGGAATCTGAAGACACTTAGTACGGATCGGATCATTACTTGCATTACGTTAAAACACACACACATCGGACATCACCCTTTAAAATGGCTATCAATATCAAGTTGATGTCAAAGCGTGTGGGACGATGGGGAAGTCTCCAAAAATTCAGAGACTGATAACAGAAAGGAACCGAAGACCTAGAATAGCAAAGCCCTGGCGAGCAGGTAATTGGGTTGTCACGGTTGGCGACCCGCTTCTCGCTGGAATTGGTAGGGGAAAAGAAGCCAAGAGCAAAGTCGCCCTCCGAGATGAGCGTGTCATTGGGCAAGAGTGGCATAGAGTGAACTCAAGAATATGAGGATGAAGCCAGGGAATATACACCATAGCCATCTGGCCTTCGTTCTTCTTGGTTGCCATTCGAGGCTTGGAAGTTGGAATGGAAGCACAGTGTGTGAAGAAACTACCGTGTGTGTAGATGAATCATCTCTGTTCGGCTGACTGAATTGTATGGCTGGCTAGCTGATTGTTGTGAGAGAAAAATACGGCTGAATGGCTGGCTGGTAAGTTCAAGCGAATAGAGCAGAAGATGAAGAACACTTGGACTGGACATATGGAATTTTAGAATATATTTTTTTTCAGAAAGGAAAATAAAGTAATAAGAGGGACCGGTTTTTTCAATCCGTCAAATCGAAGTTTAGCTTTCATCACTTCGATGTGTGGAACGAGCGAGAATAGCAGGATGATGGAAAAGTCTGCAATAATTCACAGACGACTAAGGACCGACGGGTAGAGCACAGCCAAGCAGCAGTGGAATGATCTCCGAGACTCCGATCATTTCGACGGTCAGAAACGGGGAACGGTGGGTTGTTTACTTCTTTTCTGGGAAGTTCCCATGTCCAGCACGGGAGGAGCTGTCTGCAGTCTGCAGCGAGCCGGGCATGCTCAGCCCATCATCACTCAGCCAATCTCTGACTCTTGAGGCCCTACCAACCATTTGGTGGGCCGCTCAGGCATTCGGCGCCTCTGTTCGGGCTTCGGAGTCTGCGGCTGCCAACCAGGCCCGTTGAAGCCCCGTAGGCGGTAAGGGACCGGCGAAGCGGCGGAGGCAGCCACTGCGAGCCAAGGAGGGCGGAGCGGCGCTGCCAGATCGGCGAGGGATCGGTCAGAACGAAGAGGCGCGCATTCTTCCGTTGGTGGTACGGCCTGACGGACCCTGCTTGCTCGCTGATCTGTCCGTGAGATTCTGCCTCAGGACCACGGCGGTCGCCGCCATGAGACGAGGTACTACTACTCTTGCTTGCAGTATATCATGTGAAATCCAGGTGGCCGGTCTCCACGTTAGTACTGTAGATTGTAGGGTTCACCAGTGCTGAAAATAACTCTGCACCTGCTAACAGTTTTACGCCTGAACTTCGGGAGTTTGGGTGTTCCTTTCTTTTTGTCTACAGATTACAGTAAAATCCTCTATAACGAAAACAAGATGTAGCTCGTTTCAGCTTTGCTAGTATATGCAGGTTTACTTGTCTTGTTCAGAAATGTGCTGGCTTAGAGCAACCTTATGTTAGGGCAAAAGAGCCAAAGAATACTAATACTACTCTGAAGGATAAAGTATACTGCACTGAAGCAATCGGATCATTTTATTCTTTTAATCATGCGAGCAACTGAAGGGGAGGGTGGAGGGTAACCTTCATCGGGAACTGGAATGCATCGTCTGGGGAATGATACTATAATATGTATAATACTATAACTCAATTCAGTCACAAATTGATCCGTCCGGTCAAATTGGATCCACATAGTAAGCATATAAACAGTAGAACCACATTTTTTCGAAGGGGCCGCAAGAGAACAGTATAACCGCATGAGATGAGAGAAGAAAAGCACCTGTCTTTATACAATTATTAGGCAGACTTATTACACTGTTGCAAATGCAAATTACCAGCATTCACATAACCTTCACATGGACTGAAAACGTTTAGTTTTAGTTTTTGCAATAAATATTCCAGTGGGGTTTGTCACTTTGTCCGCCCAAATATGAAAACCAAACATCTTACGGCCCTCTAGCACAGTGAGACTCATACCATTTATCGATAATTCCTTGTTGTCAATTGCCTCTCCAGGTTGGTAGGGGTCCCTTAGTGTGAAATATGTAGGTTGATTCGGAGTTGGAAGTGGTGTCGTTTTGTTCTCCAGCATGGACACAACTGCTGACATGAGAGGCCTGCAACTCGGATTGTCTTGAACACACAAGAGTCCTATATGGATACATCGTGAAACTTCATCAAGGGAGCAATTCTCCTTGACTGATGAGTCCACCAAGTCTTCTATTTTCTCTTCTTTCCACTTGTTCCATGCCTGAAACATGACACAGTCTTATACTGAGCTCATTTTTCTTTCATGTGGATAGTTCTGAATTATGAGAATCTCCTAGTACTTACATATGCTCTAAGGTTTGTAAAATCCATGATAAGATGTGGTGAGCTGATCTTTAAACCGCTTACAGTCTCCAGCATTAAAACACCAAAACTATAGGTGTCAGACCTGACTGAAAAGGTACCTTCCATTGCATATTCAGGTGACATGTAACCACTGTGCAAATGATTTCATCAAAAAGGTTTGCACATATTTGTGAAACTTCAATCCTAATTATTTCTATATGAAGAGTTGGCAATGCAAGAGTTACTTACTATGTCCCTACAACTCGGTTAGTATTTGCTTGGAGCTCGTCACCAGTGAATATTCTAGCCATGCCGAAATCTAATATCTTTGGGCTCATGTCCTTATCGAGCAAGATATTGCTAGCTTTGAGATCTCTATGGATTATTGTTAATCTTGAGTCATGATGAAGATACATAATTCCTCTAGCTATCCCATGCATTATCTTGAACCTTGTTTGCCACTGAAGCACTAATTTTCTTGTAGAGTCTAATAAGAATAATATGAAACAAGGCATATCAGAAGGCACATGTGCATATATATATTTGTTGATTTTAGACACTTGTGCATATATATTTGTTGATTTTATTAACTGTATGAAAAATTTAAAACTCAATGTACCAAAGAGGAAGTAATCCAAGCTTTTGTTGGGCAAGTACTCATAAACTAACAGCTTCTCATCTTCATGAACACAACAACCAAGAAGCTTAACTAGGTTCTTGTGCTGTAACTTTGCAATTAAGACTACTTCATTCCTGAACTCCTTGGTGCCTTGCCCAGAGCCCTTGCTCAGTCGCTTGATGGCAACTTCCTTGGTTCCTTCCAATGTTCCCAAGACGATTTCATCATTCAGCATTCAGAATGTTTATTTCAAGTAATGTAAATTTGAAGGTGAAACTTTTTACTAGTACCTTGTATACTTTGCCAAAACCTCCTTTCCCAAGCATATTGCAGTAAGAGAAATTGTCTGTTGCTGTGACAATGTTTTCAAAGCTAATAAATGGTAAATCTACATTCTTTTCCCCAGCTTCATCCATTGAACTCAAGTATTCTAACATCATTCTATTCTAAGCTTCATTCGTGTGCCATTTGCCTGCTACATCAATGGATCACTTTATTTTCCTTGAACATTTACACATGAACACTGCATTTTTTAAAACAAGGGCTGATTTTTCTCTATACCTCTGCTTTTACATATCCAGCCAAGAGCGGCGATTGTAAGTAGCAGCAGACATGCTATAGTTGGGAGTAACATTTTCAGAAAATTGCTCTTCTTCTGATCTGTACATAGAAATGGATCTTGTTAGAATTTATGCATCAAGCATTCTTTGCAATTGTGTGAGTTTACTTTGTACAGGGTTCCCCCGAGTTGCGAATACTTTAACTCTAAAATATGGACCTGTGATTTGTTTTTGTGGCAGACATGCTACACACTTTTTTCATTGAGAGGAAAGCAGCATTACAAATACATTTAAGTAAACCTAGGCTTACGTACGGGAGTTTTATTTCAGACCTTTGAGTATTCAACAACATAATAACCATTTGAGCAGGTACTTGTGGATATTACTGATTCGGCTTTAGATATCATGACGTACATTGTGGTTGATACATTTTTTCTTCTTTTTTTTTGCTGTTTCAGTGGTGTCAAAAACAGTATAAAGAGATAGGGTATGTTTTCATGGTTTATTTGATGCCAAACCTAGTTAAGTTTTAAAGTCCATTAGTGCTTGCACAAATTGAACTAAATCCTAAGTTGTTTTGCAGAAATGTTCGTCTTACTAGTATCTTACAGACAGGCCTTAGAGGGGATTCGTGTAGCATGAACGAGAGAAGGTGGATGAGTATTGTATCCATGATGATTGATGGCTTGAGTTAGCCCTTACGTGCGCCCAGCGTTGATAAGAGAGAAGACCTCGAAAGTCGAATCATGATTTCACTTGTTACCATTTCGGATAGACTAGGGGCCCGTTTGGTACAGTTCAATTTCACACATGTAGCTGTTTTTTTTTCAAAATAGCTTCATCAATAATTTTTTTTATGAAACTGAGCTGTTTTGGAAATATTATTTGGCAAAACAACTTTACTAATGAACTCTATGCATGGTTGTGAGAGAGAAACGAGGGAGAAAGCTAGAAGAAGTTATTTTTTCAGCTTTATACCAACTCATCCTTTCGTGAGAGGAGAAGAAAAATAGTTTCACTCGTGAAGCTGCTTTAAGAAAGGGTGTTTGAAAAATAAAACAGCTCACAACAGCTCGTAAAGCTGTTGTGAGCTGTACCAAACAGCTCCTAAAGCCTGACTAGCTAACAAATGCATTTTTTTTTTTTTTTGCTAAAGTGTTACTCAACCATTTAGAGTAGATTAAACCCCATGTAGGTGTAGGTACCAAATGCTATTTTTCAATTTTTATTAGTGTTTGTATTAACAGAAAGTACTGTGCATTTTACTCAATCCGGACTGGAAGCCATCAGCTAGGTCAAACTTTGACTTTGTCATGTTTGATTTCAGCGTATTGCGTAGCACTAGGAGAGAAGACCTTGCAGTTCTTTGTAGGCAACCTGTTTGTTTTATATTCTGCATCTCTAGGCTATACATCCGTTCAAATAACATAAACTAGATCAGTGATTGAGATAAACAGGATGAATGGACCAACTTCCGTGGTTGGTGTTTCTTAATTTTCATATTTTAAGTTGTTTTTGAGAGACGTGGTGCCCAATCCACGAAGAGGCTCATCATCACCGGTGATTATATTAGTAATGTCCCATTGCTCCCTAGACTTACCCCCTCAACTTTTCTAAAGTGGCTAGGTAATTTTGCTGGTACGACAGTGTGTCCACATGTCAGGTGCTCTCTCTCTCTCTCTCTCTCTCTCTCTCTCTCTCTCTCTCTCTCATGTACAAATTCACAACTTTTTCGACTAAATTGGATGAATACAAATTTTAAATAAACATTGTAGATAGCTCTCTATGTGATATATGACATTGTTATTGATAAAGTTTTTTAATCTATGATCATCTGGAGGCCTAGATATTCATTTTTAATTTTCAGATTTTGAAATTCATTTTTTTTTAAAAACAAATGACATTGAATGTTGACATTGTTTATACTAGAGTTATAGCTCTAAATGTGATCTACAACTTTGTATTGTCATACTTTTTATATGAGATCGTTTTTGGGGATCCACATATTGGTTTCGATTTCTTAAAATTTTTGAATTTTCAAACTATCTTGAACATTGACATGGTCTATACTAAAGTTACATATCTCAATGCAATCTATAATTTAGTCGTTGAAAACCCTTTTAATTGAGATCATATGCAGACCCAAATATTCATTTTATGTTCCCTAATTATTAAATTCAATTTTTGAAATTTTCAAATGGCCTCGGATGGATACACAGTCTATGCCAAATTTGTAGTGCTTGAACAGATCTGAAACTTTATGAATGAATTTTGTTTAATTTGAGATTATTTAGGAGCTTGTCTGCCGTGGTAACAATGCTAAATAGTGATGATTCAGATATCTACCCGCCCAAAATGCCAATGTCTGATGATCACAGGAGTACTGGGTCTCCTTCACACGCTGCGTTCAATGAGAAGTGGCGCATAGAGAGTGTACACTGTCGATCTCACTTAACATGCTCATGCTAAGGCAGCCTGGACTAGCACTTCTGGTTGTTCTTCTTTTGCCCATTTTATGTAATGTAAGCAATTGCCTTCGTTTTTAAAGCTGTCCCTTTTCTTTTGGTGCAAGTGTAACCGTTCATGTTGCTTGATCTAATACACTAGAATCTGCAAATTCGTACTTGCCTCTCACGAGAGGGCCAATTGCCTTGGCTTCGCTTTTCTGAGCAACAAGAGCGGAGAGCGCGCCAATTGGTAGGCTGTTCAAAATATGGGCCTCATAATTCCGGCCCAGTATATAGGCTTCGTAAGGTCTCAGGCTCTCTGCCCATAGAAATATTTGGGCCTCAACGGGTTGGCTGAACTTCAGAGATGATCGAATCGGCCCAACTCTAGTCGTCATCATCAGTCCCCGTGTTGCATGGAAAAGAGGCGATGACACTGACGGCGTCGCCATGGTCCACACCAGTCAACATCTCTTTTACCAATAGCACAAGGCGTTGCTCTTCGATTCATCGGTGCGCGGTGCCCCTCTGCCTTGCTGCTCGACGCAGGCGTCAGTTTCGAGCCATCGCTGTACCATGACCTGGTGGCCTGTTTCAGAATCACTCAAGTCTGACGAATCGTTGGAGCAAGGGTACTGATGAGCGAGCTCGGCAAGGTAATTAATCAAGTTTAATAAAGTGGTTCCTGGTTCACACTGCTTTCTAGAGTGAATGCATGTCTTGCCGATCGATCAGGCACAAAAGTCAGCAGTCCAACCACCGGGAAAGAAAGATGACACTATACAAAAGTCTTAGGATCATATATTCGTTTGATTTCAGCAGATAGATGTTTACTCTGTTGCGTACGCAGTCATGAGGGTGATAAGTATATACACGTCGTCCTCGTCTTGCAATCTTGCATGTTCACTCACGAGGGTGGAGGACTTTGGCTCCGTTCGGCTGGAGCTGAAAAGCGCTTAAAAGCGCTTATTTTTCAGCACTTCTACAGTACTTTCCTCTCACAATAAATCAGCACTTCTACAGTACTTTCAGCGCTTTTCAGCTTCACCGAACAGAGCCTTTGTAGCCGTTTAGACCAGCATCAGTTCAGACTGAGTACAGAACAATGAAGGAGACCTCGGCCCGGACAGTGACGATGGAGCTAACCCAGTCTAGCTGCATTGGTTTTACATGCATCCCCAACAGGACTAATGGATGTGAACATCCCTTATATATGTAGTATATACCAGTGGCAGCATCAGTCACGTATCTTCCATGAGGTACCACTCTACTAGCAGCTCTTTGTGAAGTCAATTTTATTGTATTGCCACCACTCGTGCGCAATCGCATTTTCTGATAAAATGGAGTTTCTCTTTTACAGGAGAACTATATGCTTAAATTTTCATCATTAGAAAAAATAGTAAAAATGTTTAGGGTATATATAAATATTTCCTAGGTAACAGTACTGTGCTTAATGTCAAAGTTCTGCCAAAATTTTGCATCATCAACCAGACAAATGACGGTATATGGTGCTTAATGTTAAAATTTCTACCAAAATTTTGCATCATCAACAAGACATATGACTGTATATGGTGCTTAATTGAAATATGCATAATGCTTGTATAAGTTTATATGAAATGAAACTAGGGATCCCATTTAGATTGGAATGTTTTACACGAATTCTAAACGGGCCCTAGTTTCAAATCTAAACCCTACAATTTCATCAAAATTTGACAAAGAACACTCTAAATGAAATTTTAAAAATGAATTATACGAGAGTTAGTTAGAATGATCCGAAGGGAAATGTGAATGAAGCATTATCATCAGTGGTTACTGGTTATTCTATCTCTGTTTTATTGTTGCAACCCATCTTTCGTGACGTCATGGTTCTAGAGTTTGACTTCCAGATTTTTATATTCAACAAACTCTTTATTCTCATGTCAAAACTAAAACTCAAAATAACCTCTGTTTAGGTTTTAGGGTTTAGTGTTTAGAGTTTAAGAGTGCGTTAGTTTTGAGCTGTATGCCATCACACTGAAAGAATAGTACTATAGGCTGTTCGCTTCAGCCCTATGACTTTTCAACCACGGAACAATGCTTTCCTCTCACATCAAATCAGTCCTACAAATCAACTGTAGCCGTAATTTCCTATCACTAAAAGAATAATATTGTTAAATCTTGAAAAAAAAATCCTGAGAATTATGTTTATTTGCCAAATGGCCAACAAATTAGGGGCACGAATAATTTCGTACGAGTTTCGTGCTAAATAATATGCAAGCAATGGAAAAGCACCAACACTGTGAGCCATATAACGCTATCTAGTGTCACAGGAACTTGATTGCACGGAGGGGAGATTCTAGCACCATCTATCATGGAGTCACCAACCAACAGATTTCTCAATCTTTCCGCCATGATTTTCCCCGTGCTCTTGCTTTTACTCAGAGCCTCGGCGGCAGGCATCGCATCCGACACGCTCAACAACGGTGGCAACATAACCGACGGCGAGACGTTGGTCTCATCCGGAAGCTCCTTCACCCTGGGCTTCTTCTCCCCGAGCGGCGTGCCAGCCAAAAGGTACCTTGGCATCTGGTTCACCGCGTCCCCGGAGGCCATCTATTGGGTGGCCAACCGTGACACTCCCATCAGCAACACCTCAGGAGCAGGAGTCCTCTTGGTCGGCAGCACCGGGAGTCTTCGCCTTCTCGACGGCTCTGGCCAGACCGCGTGGTCATCTTCCAACACGGCGAGCTCCGCCTCCGCCTCCGCTCCCGCCGTAGCGGCGCAGCTGCAGCTGCTCGAGTCCGGCAACCTCGTCGTGCGCGAGAAGAGCAGCAGCGGCGACGTGCTCTGGCAGTCATTCGACCACCCGTCGAACACCTTGCTCGCCGGCATGAGGCTCGGCAAGGACCCGCGGACCGGCGCGGAGTGGTCGCTCACGTCGTGGCGCGCGCCGAACGACCCGACGACCGGCGACTGCCGCCGCGTGATGGACACCAGGGGCCTGCCGGACTGCGTCTCCTGGCAGGGCGACGTCAAGAAGTACCGGACGGGTCCCTGGAACGGGCTGTGGTTCAGCGGCGTCCCGGAGATGGCGTCCTACTCGGAGCTCTTCTCCAACCAGGTGGTCGTCGGCGCCGACGAGGTCGCCTACATCTTCAACACCTCCGCCGGCGCGCCCTTCTCCCGGCTCGTGCTGAACGAGGTCGGCGTGCTGCAGCGCCTGGCGTGGGACCCGGCCAGCCGGGTGTGGAACGTCTTCGCGCAGGCGCCCAGGGACGTCTGCGACGACTACGCCATGTGCGGCGCGTTCGGCATATGCGACGTGAACACGGCGTCCACGCTCTTCTGCGGCTGCGTCGTGGGGTTCAGCCCCGTGAACCCGGCGCAGTGGTCCATGAGGGAGTCCGCCGGCGGGTGCCGGAGGAACGTGCCGCTGGAGTGCGGCGGCGGCAACGGGACGACGACGACGACGACGGACGGGTTCAGGGTGGTGAGGGGAGTGAAGCTCCCCGACACGGACAACACGACGGTGGACATGGACGCGACGCTGGAGCAGTGCAGGGCGAGGTGCCTCGCCAACTGCTCCTGCGTGGCCTACGCCGCCGCCGACATCCGAGGAGGCGGTGATGGCAGTGGCTGCGTCATGTGGACGGATAACATCGTTGACGTCCGGTACGTAGACAAGGGGCAGGATCTGTACCTGAGGTTGGCCAAGTCTGAATTAGGTAAGCTACGACAATTACACCCAAGTCTGAATTACATAGCGTTCTTCTTGGCAAAAGAGAGAAAAATAAGTGTAGAACAATTAAGAAGCAAAGTCTCTTCATGCATTCTCTTCTGTGTTCTGAAAAGATCATCTATTCACTTTCTGTAACATATGTTTGTGCAGGTAATAGGAAGAGAATGCATGTGGCAAAAGTCGTGCTTCCGGTTACGGCATCGTTGCTTGTACTTATAGCTGCTGCCATGTACCTTGTTTGGATATGCAGGCTGAGAGGTAGAGCCACTTGGCTAGTCATAATTCAATATTCCTAACAAGTACTCCGTGCTAGCAAAGGATATATACTGATCGATATTTCTGTTAGGCCAACGCCGAAATAAGGATATCCAGAAGAAATCGATGGCTGGATACTTGACCACATCACATGAACTTGGTGATGAAAATCTAGAACTTCCATTTGTTAGCTTTGAAGATATTGTTACTGCAACAGATAACTTCTTTGAAGACAATATGCTTGGTCAAGGTGGATTTGGGAAGGTTTACAAGGTAATAAAAAAAATATTTTCAACAATAGTAGTATGAAATTTTTGCCACTTTTCCTTCAGTTTTTTTTTTTTTTTTGCCACTTCCTTTTCAATTTACTAATGGCGAAATCGCGTAGGGTATGCTGGGTGAGAAGAATGAAGTTGCAATCAAAAGGCTCGGTCAGGGCTCTGGGCAAGGAGCAGAGGAATTCATAAATGAAGTAGTTTTGATTGCCAAATTGCAGCACAGAAACCTTGTCAGACTTCTTGGTTGCTGCATTTGTGGAGATGAAAAATTGCTGATTTACGAATATTTGCCAAACAAAAGCTTGGATTCGTTCATTTTTGGTATGTTGATTTTTTTTTTATACAAAAGGAGAGAGTAGCCATAGTTACCATGGAATTTACATATAATATACCATTGTAGATGCTGCAAGAAAAAAGCTCCTTGATTGGCCAACAAGGTTCAAGATAATCAAAGGAATATCTAGAGGGCTTCTTTACCTCCATCAGGACTCAAGGTTGACGATAGTTCATAGAGATCTCAAACCAAGCAACATATTGTTGGATGCAGATATGAGCCCTAAGATATCAGATTTCGGTATGGCAAGAATCTTTGGAGGAAACCAGCACGAAGCAAACACTAATCGAGTTGTTGGGACATAGTGAGTAGTCCATGCCTCAGATTCCTTGTTTTCGTGCACATAATAAGCTTGTTACTTAGTGTTAACACTCCTTAAACAGTGGTTACATGTCTCCTGAATATGCAATGGATGGTGCGTTTTCTGTCAAGTCCGATACATACAGCTTTGGTGTCATACTCCTGGAGATTATAAGTGGTTTGAAGATTAGTTTAACCCACATCACGGATTTCCCAAATCTATTGGCTTATGTAAGTATGGTGGCATGCTTAAAATTTTTACAACACATCAAAAAAAAAATTAATGATCTATGAAATTGATTCAATTGGTTCAGGCATGGAGCTTATGGAATGAAGGAAAGGCAATGGATTTAGTGGACTCATCCCTTGCCAAGAGTTGTTTACCAAATGAAGCCTTCAGGTGTATCCACATAGGACTCTTGTGTGTGCAAGACAATCCAAATAGCAGGCCACTCATGTCATCAGTGGTGTTCATGCTAGAGAATGAAACTACAGCACTTTCAGTTCCAAAGCAGCCTGTATTTTTTTCACAAAGGTATTCTGAAGCCCAGGAAACAGGAGAAAACACTAGTAGCTCTGTGAATAACATGAGCATGACAGTGTTATTAGAGGGACGTTAAATGTTTAGGTTATGCAATGTTTGTATGTGTAAATAATTTCATGTAGCAGACCTGTTATCATTGGTAGTTTGGATACTTATCTTTTTTTGGCTGGGATATTTCTTTTATCTTTGGCACCTGTTTTTAATAACTATACTGGTTTTGTTGCGTGTCCTTATTGTGTAAAACCGTAGATATTAGAATATAATTAAGTTCTCAAATATTGTGTTGTATTCACATTGGTAGTCTGGATTTGAGGTGAGGACGTGAGGTGCATTCGGAGCCATGAAATTGGATGGCTTTTCGCGCCATCGACAAAGAGTTGGCTGTTGGTGGGCTTATGGGCTTGGAGTTCTCACTTGACTGACGGCCACTGTCTGTCTGGTGTGGGCCTCGGTGGGATGGGCTGAGCACGCGGTTACATTCTGTTACCACCACAATTATTATCCAGCATTTGTAAAAGTTATATTCTGCCTCCCTGAATTATATCCATGGTCTAATCTTTCACCTCAAACTTAAAACTAGACATCTCACCTCCTATACTAAACTCTAAAAACCATATAAATTATCTCCTTGCCCTGATTTACATTATTTTTAAGGTGGTTTTATCCTTTTTAGTTAAAAACAAATACTTGATAAGGCCACAAAAAATGTATCTAATCTTTCAAAAATTTTGAAAAAATAAATCTAGAGATAGATTAGGATACAAAAAATCTAAATAAGATATTTAGAGCTCATGAGAAACTTAAAAAACAATTTATCTCTTAAAAATAGAAAAAAATCCAAAAAAATCTATAAAAACCTTTGAGCAAAAGAAGCAATAGATAACTCTCTATGGATGGCGTAGGTGAGTTTGTGACATAGAGGCGAAGCTACTCAGTGCTAGGGGACAAAAATGCACCCTCTTAATAATTTTAAAAAATAATTATAACTAAAATTTCACCATATATACATCTTTGTGTACAAGTCTATGCACACACGAAACAAATTATCGGTGCTAGTTTTAGCGGGTACTAACACCGGCTAGTGATTTCGTGTTTTGCGGTTGAGGCTCCGGATGGTGTGCAAGGGGGAACACAGGGTTATACTGGTTCAGGCCAAGCGGGCCCTACGTCCAGTGGAGAGGAGAGTCGTGTTGCCTTGCACCGAGGTGCTTGTAGTAGGGGGTTACAAGCTAGGCGAGAGAGGGAAGTACTCCCAAGTCTATTGTGAGTGTCTAAACGTGTACAGATTGCTTGTTGTTGTCCGTGGTGTGGAGTGTGTGAGGGCTTGAGGACTTAGAACCTGTCTAAGGCTGGCCTCTGCTCTCTCTTTTATAGTTACAAGGGCAGGGCTAGACTTACATGTTGCCCTGTGTTACAGTGCTCGGCATGACGGAGTCGGTGATGACCGGTGGCGATCGTCAGTCACTCCTTCGTCTTGGCGCCTCGGCGGCATGGCGTTAGTCATTCGGCTGATCTACCACTGTTCTATTGGTGAGTTCCAAGGCACCTCACAGTGCTGGTCATGGTTGGCTGCATGGCGGTACGTTATGCCGTCATGTCCGTCCCAGCACAGTGCAACGAGTAGATAGGTTGACCTCCGGGTACAAGCTCCCGAGGCTCGGGAAACCTTAGTGCCGTCGGGGGCTTGATGGGACAGAGCGGGGGGAGCGTCCTCCTTCGAGCGCTTCTTTTTCCCTGTGAGGTACATTCCAGGGGGTAGGCGAGACTGGTCGTAAGGCTTGCCCATTCCCCCGGGTTGGCTGGGCGACTGTTGTTCCCCATTTCCTGGTGCTATACGTGTGACCGGGGCATGGCAGTCGCTGTCGTGGTTGGCGAATCTCTTCATCAGCTCGGGGAGCGTACGGTTGACTGTCCCTGTAGCGGCGTGGGAGGAGGAGGACCGTCAGATCGCCTGCCAAAGGAGATGGGGCAGTTGGTACGGCGAACGTGCGCGTTCGGGGCGCTGTTGTGTCAAGTGGCCCTCCCGATGGAACCATACCTGTAAAGTGGTCAGAGAGATCCCTTGTGGTCCAAGATTGCTCCGCTGATGTCAATCGTGCATTGGATGCTTTTGAGAGATTACGCCCGAGGGTGCCGCTTTCCCGAGCTCTCTCGGGGAGGCTCGGGCGAATCAGAGAATTGGCGCCCGAGGGTGCCGCTTTCCCGAGCTCTCTCGGAGAGGCTCGGGCGAATCGGAGAATTGGCACCCGATGGTGCAGCTTTCCTGAGCTCTCTCTGGGAGGGTCGGGCGAATCAGAGAATTGGCGCCCGAGGGTGCCGCTTTCCCGAGAGTAGGCTGGTGTTGATGCAGCGTCGTCATGGGCCTCCGTAGGTGCGGCCTTCGTGGGCTTTCGCTGGCTTTACCTGGGCCGGGCCATATTGGGAACGTGTATTTTTGCATCGAAATTAGGTACCCCATAGTTTGGTACCTGAGAGTAGCCCTCGAGCCTGTGGCGGAATGAAGGCACTCCTCCACAAGTTCAAGCTGATTCTCCCTATCGAGGAGATGAAGTATAGTTTGTTTTTCAGTGGGTGCGCGCGAGCGCACCCGCTGGGTGTAGCCCCCGAGGCTTTGGAGGGATGTTATGTCCCTTCAAAGGCTTAAAATCGTGATTATTAGTCCTCGGATGTTTTTTGATTTATTTAGAGGAGTTGTTCCCTTGGAAGCGGAGCCCCTGAACCTCCCATCGTGTAAGGGAGGTCGTTTGGTAGTCTTTCCAAGGTGCAGGGTAAGTTCCCGAGCCTCCGTTTTCGTATCGGAGATCGATCGGGTTCTTTCCTGTCTTTTTAATTCGACCTTCCCGCTCTTTTTTTGGGATGAGGAAGGTTTGGTCCTGCTCGACTTCCCTGTTGGGGCACGAGTCGGCATTTCCGGTGAGCTACAAACGGGTTGGTCCAAGTGGTGGTCCGTGCCCTATTCGTTGGGGGTCGGCTAGTGGCCTGAGCACACTCCAAATGTTTTCCGAGGGTCAACTAGTGGATGTCGGGTTCCCTCGACGGGTCCCGAGGGCCTGATGCCTCCCACGGAGAGATTCCACGTAATCGACTCACTACTGGGACTTGGACACAGCACGGGATGTCCCTTGTGACGCTCGGGCGTCGGGATACTGGCCGTTTTCGTGACCCATCCGCTAGCTGTCCCTAACTCGGTTTCCCTGGGGCGACTGTTCGAGCCACTGTGGGCCAGTCTTCGATCCCCTGGGAACGTAACGGGCGTCCGAGCTCGAGGTTCCTTCGTCAAGAAGGAGAATGTATCGGCACGATCGAGGCGGGCAGGCGTAATGATTCGGCTCACCTTTTGAGGCGCGCAGCCTGATGGACGCGACGATTCAGGGCCGTCGAGGCGGTTGCGTGCGCGAGGCTGACGGCGATGCTGGGATCGTGGCGGGCCCCGCGCAGTTAATGCGGTGGATTCTCCGCATCTCTCACGATCCGCCACCTGGGTATATTAGAAAACTCGTGATTTTTCTTTCTACCCTTGCCATTCGCTTGCGCAGCCGTTCACCTTCTTGCTTTTCGCCGTCCAGCCTCTCGCCTTCGTTGCTCGCTCGAGTGAGAAGCGCCGCCGCGGCTGACATCGTTGCCTTCCCACAGCTTTTCTTCTCTAGTTCGCCATGGCCTCTGTTGCCATTTCTTAACGTCATTAGAAAAGATAGACTAAAAGTCCATCCCCGGCAACGGCACTAGAAATGCTTGTTGCCATTTCTTAGTATTACTACTAAAGATAGACTAAAGGTCCGTCCTTAATAATAATACTTAGAAACATAAGTTGACATTCCCAACCACCATTACTTCAGAAAGGTAATCCTTGGCCCTTAGTGGCGCCGGCCTAGGTAATGCAGTCTGGTAATAGCAGTTAGAAGTGCCGGATTGGCCTTCCTAACCGTCATTACTTACGATATGCAAAACTGTGGCACGGCGCCGTGGGGTGCAACAAGAATTACAATCCTTAAGTAACGGTACTTAAGTACGCCAATCGATAGCTCAGTAAGGAATAAGATTACTCTGCAAGCGCACAGAACTATCATTGTAGCATTTCAACCCGTGAGTAGGGTGTCGTATTTATAATTTCCCGTAGGAGGGCAATATGCATCAAGCGTGGTGTAAACATGATCACTTATTGAGTGCAATGGTAGGCATAGAGTAAACAGGAATAAAACATGATTTCAAGATAGTGGACACACATATGGATCAACCTCAAGGAATAAAAGGAAAATAAAGAATAAAAGAATATATCTAACTGAGTAGGCATTAGTCATATATAATTATGCAAAGAACTATTAGCAAATCATCTAATTAGTGTTCTAGTATCAGGACTAAGTCTGGGGTGATAGGGAGATCCCCGCAGCTGGTCTGCCAGCCGATAGAAACTTTACGAACTCCTACTCAATATCCGAACATGGGGGAATGCTAGGGATGGACAGGGCTGTCACCACCTGTCCACCTACCCCTCTGCCCGTGGGATACCGACATATCCACCGATCTCCGCATACCTGAGCACCATGCTCACGTACATGGAAACAACTCCTAACCCCCGCGGACCCCAACCCTACGGATTGACAGGCTAGGTTATGAGCAACCATGACAGCACGACAAACCATCACCTCATTCCTAGTTCTTCCTCTATTCATACTAATTTGATGAACAATGAAGAATGATGATGAACAAGTCAAGAACATGATACATAAACTATGTTCTAGCTCATATACTATGCTCATAACAAGATCATAACTAGACTCTAGTTCATATGCATAATCATATAAGTATGATAAGAACTTGCTCATGGAAGAAGACCGAATTGTATTCATACCAAGATGATCCTTTTCTTCGAAGGGGACAAGCTCTCCTTGATAGCTCTTGCCTTGCTCACAAACTACTAATACTACTCTAAAGATACAAGTGAGAGGTGTGAGGTAGATGACTCTAAATGATGTGTGTGTTGAAGGGGATGGAGCACCCTCTATTTATATTGAGACTATGACGGTTTGGGCATTCTAAACATGGAAGTAGGTGAAACCGCCATCAGCACCGCCTTCGAAGATGGGCCCGGGAGGCCCCACCAGGGGGCGGTCGCCCCTGGGGGCGGTCGGTCCCTGGGGAGCCCCATCTGGCCACCGCCTTCGGGTGGTCGATTGTCCCCTGGGCCTGGGCCTCCCCCGTGGTTACGGATGGATTCAATTACGCTTTGAAGGTGGGCTTCTTTAGTATTCTTTGTTTGCGCATTTGTTGGATTCGTCATTTGATTTTGCGCTTTCTACATGTTGATGCGTATTTCCACTTGTTATGCCATAAAACCTGTAAAACATGAATGCTAGGGGTACAAGTGAAACTTGTTAGTAGTAAAGGCATATGTGCTAGAATATGATTGTTAATCCTCTTTTTAGTCTAAGTTGGTGGTATAAAATTTATCCATAAGGACCACCAACAAGACCCCCAAGCTTAACCTTTGCTCGTCCCGAGCAAATAGCCAAGTATGGTTGTTAATCAGGAGTTGCTACAATGCCGATATAATTCATAAGTGTCATACCTATAACATAGCATTCATTCGTAATTTAAATAAGTTGGCATTGTATCCACTCTTTACCTTGATTTCTTATGGGACTTATAGTTTCTCCAATTTCTTGGGTGGTTGCAAGATAGAATGGTTATAATAGACTCACCAATCATTCATTCTTTGATAGACCTTTTATCTGAAGGTTTTATGAATTTTTGCAAAATAAACCAAGTTCCTCAAATGATTCTCTCAATCGCTCAATGTGTATGGTTTACCTTACCAAAGGCATTGCAGTGTTGCCTTTTCATCCTACTACTAAGGCTGAGTGGAGCTTTGGGTAGGTATGAAGGTGGGCATACTTACATTACTTATATTGCTGAGTCATAGACCGGACCATAAGGAGATACAAGTCATATACCTTGATTGAGATATGCAAGTGTGTGGAATGGTGAAAACCTATCTCTAATCTTTTTGGCACTCCATGCATCATGACTCTCTTTTTATTTGATGGAATAAAACTCTTGGGAGAAATATGGGCTATAAAAATATCATCCTCTTTTTCTTTTTTTTTGAACGGGTACTTGGATTTTCTTTCCCGTTTGTTTTCTCATGCCCTTTGGCTTCTTTTAGCATAGCCCATATTTTGATTTGACATATGAAAACTTTTGGATGGAGAGACGTCATGATGGTGAACAAGGAGTGAAATTTTTTTTTGTATGCTCGGCTCTCAAAGTAATGTGGACTTGCTAGATGGAAAACATTACTTTGAATACATTGCCTCTCCTAGAGATGTTGTAACCGAAGATTTCTTCATAAGTACTCAAGTCCTGAAAAGAAATGAAAATGGTGATATAAAAATGATTTATTCCGGCCATACAGCCCAAATCTCTCTCCCTTGTGAGAGGCGTCGGTTGTATGCGCTGCGCACGCTAACCATAAATTGGGACCGAGAGGCAAGAAGCCAAAAAGTTGCAGGACCAAGAATAGTGACAAGGAGCATGTCACAAGCCGCTCAATTTGAGCAAGGCGGCACATCACGAGCTGCAGGGAGATATGAAGAAGAAGGCGATGAGGCAAGTTCCATGGACATTTCAGGGTCCACGGAACGGCCTCAACAGCACACTCCAAGAGTACGCACTCCCCGTCCGTCCACACGAGCGAGGGGTCGTCGAAGCCAAGGATTGGAAATGGACCAACTCATCAATGACATGGGCGCAATGCAAGTTGAGTAAGATGCAACCTTTAATATGGCACAAAAAAATGCTCAACTATTGCAAGCTATCCAAGACGAAGAAGCACAACGCTAGGCGGGATGGTTCCAATACTACCCGCCACCACAATGAGCAAAAGGACAAGCTTGGGGGAGATCCTCTCCCCCACCAAGGTAAGTATCCTATCCTAGCTATTTACATTATTGCGTATAAAAAAATGCATAAGATAAAAATACCAAAAATATTTTACTTATTTCCATATGACTCATGAATATTTATCTTTCTCACGGAAATGATGAATAGTTGCTCTGTTAATGTTTCTTTAATGCTTAGTTTATAACTTAGTACTTCTTCGAGTATGGATCACTTGGCTCATTTAAATCATCATGAACCTGAAAACTTATGGATGCTAAGTGCTAGAACTAAGTCTAAATTGTTGTGAGATATGATATAGTGAAACAAGAGCTACTATAATATTGTTCTAAGCATGCATGATTACTGGAGATTTATTTCTTAATCAATCAAAACCTTATTGTTCCTCAATGGTGATAAATTCCTACCACAGCCATATATGTTACACATGTCAAAAACCTTTCACATAAGCTATTTGCTTTGTGTTGAGTGTTGTCAAGTCTTGTTGACCCTTATTGAGAGTCTTATCATGTTCCCAAGATCAAGATCACGTACACACCATATATACATGCTGCTTCTACACTGGAAGTACGCAACCACATGCCTTTCATTTCCACCAAATAAATGCTCTATGTGTTAAAGTCATAGAAAATCTCTCTTAGTCATTATAGTAGTAGAGACAAAAGGCTATGCAAAATAAAAATAAAAAGAAAGAAAGATGGACACAAGAAAGTCCATAGAAAAGAAAAGAAAAATATTTGAGCAAGTCTAGGCTCATAAATAAAAGAAAAATGATAGTCATGTCTCTAAAATTTATTAGAGAGAGATACAATTCAAATAGAGGAGCATTATATTCCATCATCATCCACACACTTGCACATCTTGATCTAAGGGCATGACACTTCTCTCTTTGGATCCAAGCTTTGACTCTACAACATATGCAAGGTAAGTATTTTATATTCTTTCATTCCTACCTTAAGCTCCACATAAGCCATTTTTAGAAATAGGATGATAAAGAGAAGGCAACATTTACTTTATGCCTTGGTAAGGAATCGTACACCATTTGAGCGACATGAGAGAACCATGAGGAACATTAAGTTTTCTTTTACAAAACATTGCTAAAACCTCCAGTATGAAACTTGCAAAGAATGAGAAAAGTAGTGCTCAAGTTAAACTGTTCTGTCTCTCAACCACCTAAGGCAAAGGGAAAGTCATTAGCCCCATAAAGGACTAAGGTAAAATGGGTGAATTTCTATAGCCAATTTTTCCATTCAAAAGAGAAGTATTTAGTTGTACACATGGTATTATTGAAACATGAACATTGTAGCAACTCCTGATCCACCGAGGCTAAGTTTAATTATTTGCTCGGGACGAGCAAAGGTTAAGCTTGGGGGATCTTGTTGACGGTGGATATACCCTAAAATTCCACATTCAAACACCGTCAACAGGCCTCGGATTCAAGGGAAGATAAACATATCATGAGCATATTTTATCAATAACTAGTTCCACATGTACTCTTAGCTTGTGATTGCAGGAAACACTAAATCGGTGCAAAAGTGAGCAGCTAGGGGCTAACTACATGGTTCGGCCGAACCATGATATGTTGCCCCAGGCCACCACCTTTCAATATATTGCATACAACATCAAATGGAGGAGACCAGAGCCAGGGGGGCCACCCATGGGTCGGCCGAACTGCCCATGGGGCCCACCTGGCTCTGGTGACGTGGCAAGATCCGTGTGACACTCCAACCAAGTTATTTCATCCATCAGATCAACCTGTGCTTTCATTCAACGGTGGAGATCAAAGGCACACGGATTGAGGCATGAAACGAAGCAACCAAGACAGAACCAACATATGGGGAGAGTCTATGACAGATGGGGACCACGCTAGTGGGCCCAGCCCACCAGGGGTGGGTCGGCCGAACCATAGAAAGTGGGCCCAAGCCACCTGCACACTCCCCGTCTGGTGGGGACAGCTTCTAGAAGATCCTGGCTGGGCCCACCAGTCATAGGGGGGTCGGCCGAACCCCCTGGTGCCCAGCCAGGTCGGTTGGCCTCCACCGACTCCAAGCATGCTTCCCATGTGCTCAAATTGCCATAGCCGTCCATCTTATGGCGGTTACAAGGCGGTGGATCCAAGGGTGGAGAGTTGAGGAGCACACGGATCGCTGACGTGGCATCCCTCCACTCTCCACTATAAATAGAGGCTGCCCACTCCTCTTCAAGACACATCATACACCATACAACTCAAGGAGCAAGCTAGAGTTCTACTCTTTAGTAGTAGTATTAGTCTAGTGTGGGAGTTAGAGTCGAGTCGAGCTGCGCTCGGAGTCTCCGGAGTCGTCTGCTGGAGAGTCTGGTATAGCTCTTGTACCTTTCCTTCTGTAAAACTTTATCTTTATCAATATATATAATCTTTACTTTACTTCACTAAGTTCTTACTTAGTTTTTATTATTCTTTATAGTATTGTTGTGTCTTGTCTTATTTGTACTTGTCTTATACTTAATAGTGATCTTGCCCAACTCAACGTGTGTTAGTTCATCGCCTGTCATAGGGAGTTCTAGTTGTTGGTACGCAGCTAGAATAGTGAGACTTAGTGTAAGCGTGGTGCTTAGACTGGATTTTGCCTTTGATTACCGGTTGTCGCACGGATTGTTTGTGGGTGCTAGCAGGTGGTGACACCCCTGTCTAGTCTTAGTATCCCTCCACGTGTTTTAGGCAAGTTCTTAAAAGGTAGGCTCCCATAAGAGTGTACGCGCTTCGGGTAGAGGTTTTGTCCTCTATTGTCTCGCAGTACCCCCTGCACACCGGTAGTAAGGTACTATCTTGGTATAAGTCATCTATTTGATAGGATAAGTCATAAGAGTAAAGTAAGTGTCATAGGAGTCTTATACTCACTCGTTGTCCTCCCACCTAGCTATACTCTACTAGTTATCTTTTAGTTATCTTAATACTTGTTGTGTGTTGGTATCATTACCCCTTTTCTCTACTTATCGATTTACCCCCCTACCACCAGTTGGTACTAAGTTGGTATAGACTTAAGGATCTCTCTCTTTTTATTAATTATTACTAGCAATCGTTTTCCCTTGGGATAAAAATAAATAACGATACCTTGCAATACTCCTGGGTGAAGTGCTACAGCGGTATATTCTGTGCGCTTGCGAAATTATCCAATAGACATAAGAAATACCCTCAGGGCACTTCTGGCGCTGTTATCAGAGATAGCCTAACACCCTGTCTCTGGTGGTTGCGCTAAGAAGTGTCAACAGAGGCGCGGGGTCGAGCCGCTGCCTCGGCGACACGGGTGCAGGACTGGAGGGCGCCCTGGCCAAGGCGACGAGGGAGCGCGATGGCACCCGATAGCTTGCCGCCGAGAAGACTTCTGCCGCTGAAGTCTTGGCTCTTGACCTGGGTGAAACTCAGGCGGCGTTGCGTCTGGCGGTTAGCGCGGCGCACGCGGCCCGGGGGAGGCATAGAAGGCTCGAGAGGACGCTGGCGGTAGGTGTAGTGTCGTGCTTTTCGTTTTGTTCGTCTTGATTGCTCGTTGCGTCTTTGTTCACGTCCTTGTTTTTGTTCCCGCAGTTCTGCAGGCAGCTTATGATGGCGAGGTGGTCGATCACTTGGAACTGCAGAAGGTAGCGCGCGCGCTGTGTGACTCCATCGGTACCGGTGGGGAACCTTCAGGGATCTCGCTCCGGAGCCGACTGGAGGCACTCTACGGCAGCGTCAGCGGCCGGGTCAGGGAGGCCCTACTGACGGGCGTTCAGAAGACATTGGTGGTCGTGAAGTCCCATTATGGGAACTTTGACGCTGGCCCTGTCAGCGAAGGCTTCCTTGAGGCCGATGACGCCGAGCTTCTGACGCTGGAGGATTCGATGAAGGAGCCTGGAGAAGCGCCGGCGGGCCTCTTCGAAGCCGAAGTCGAACTCCCTCCACTGGACCTGCCGTGAAGAACAGCCGGGCTGTAGTGCCCTTGTAAAAAATAGCTTTTCGTGAGTGGTTGGGAGGAAACAAACACGTGGCCCTTCGTGGCCGTAATATTTATGTAAATATTTGCTGTATGTTTGATTCATTTCGTGCTTTTTCCTTAGACGTTTCTTCTTGCCGATCCTGTGCCCGGGCCATCGAGCCTCGGGGGACTTTTTTCGGGTGTCGTAGCTTTAGCGGCGTAGACGCAGCCGATGTCCTAGGAGCTTTGCAGAAAGAATCTTTGGGAAAAAGGCCTAGTTGTTTCTTCCCGAGCCTCCTCCCTTTGCCGAGCGTAGATCCTATAAGTTTTCTTCCGAGTGCGAGTTAGCCTTCGAAAGCGGAGTGGCGAGGGGAGATGCTGTAGCCCAGGGGCGTAAGCAGTCTCCTCGACTCGGCCGGCTCTGTCCTCTAGGACTTCTCTTACTCTTCTGAGTCTTATAAGTTCACGCTTGGTTTTAGGAGGGAAGCATGTTTTAGGGAGAAACGATTTCAACGGGTTTTGAAATTTTTGCGTTTTCAAAATCGTTGAGGCTCGGGAGAGTCCGGGGGTTCCCCCCGTCCTAGCCCCCGAGGGAGGGTCGGCCTTTCCATAGGTTAGGCCGAGCCTCTCTTTTTAATGCGCAGTAAAATAGAAGGTCATTTCACTCCCGAGTGTAGGCTCGGATCGAAAATCTAAAAATCAGGTAAAAAGAGTAGAACTCGGGTCTTTTATTGATTTCAAGATTTTATAAATTGTACGATGCTCGGAATCTTAAGGATAGAAGCGACGTAGCTGTTCGATGTTCCAAGCGTTGCTGTAGACCTCGCCCATCTCGTTTGTGAGTTTGTACGTGTTGGGGCGTAGCACCTCGGCGATGATGAATGGCCCTTCCCACGGCGGTGTGAGCTTGTGGCGCCCCTCGTTGTCCTGCCTGAGCCGCAGCACCAAGTCGCCTACAATAAAGGCTCGGCCCCGGACGCACCGAGCATGGTACTTGCGTAGTGACTGCTGGTACTTGGCCGAGTGCAACAGGGCCATATCCCGAGCTTCGTCGACTTGGTCCAACGCGTCTTCACGGGAAGTCTGATTGCCCTTTCATCATAGGCTCGGACCATCGGGGCGCCGTAATCCAAATCCGTGGGGAGGACGGCCTCGGCGCCGTACACCAGGAAGAAGGGCGTGAAGCCCGTGGCTCGGCTTGGCGTAGTCCTTAGACTCCATATCACTGCCGGGAGCTCCGTCAGCCACCTCTTGCCGAAATTATTTAATCTGTTGAAGATTCTCGGCTTAAGGCTTTGGAGAATCATGCCATTGGCACGTTCTACTTGGCCGTTCGTTCTTGGGTGGGCTGCGGCCGCCCAGTCCACTTGTATGTGGTACTGGTCGCAGAAGGCCAGAAATTTCTTTCCGGTGAACTGCGTGCCGTTGTCAGTGATGATGGAGTTCGGAACACCAAACCAAAGGACAATGTCGGTGAAGAATAACACCGCTTGCGTCGAGCTGATTTGGGCGATTGGCCGAGCCTCGATCCACTTTGAGAACTTGTCGATGGCGACAAGCAAGTGGGTGAAGCCCCCGGGCGCCTTATGGAGGGGCCCGACAAGGTCCAGTCCCCATACGGCGAATGGCCAAGTGAGGGGAATCGTCTGGAGAGCTTGGGCCGGGAGGTGGGTTTGCAGAGCATAGTACTGGCATCCCTCGCAGGAGCGTACCACCTCGGTGGCATCGGCCATGGCGGTTGGCCAGTAGAAGCCCTGTCGAAAGGCGTTACCGACAAGAGTTCTTGGTGCGGCGTGGTGACCGCAGGCTCCGGTGTGTATCTCTTCGAGTAGGCGTTTGCCTTGACTGAAGGGAATGCAGCGCTGGAGGACACCCGAGGGACTCCGTCGATAGATGTTACCGTCGATCATCGTGAAAGACTTAGCTTTACGTGCCAACCGTCGTGCTCTGGTTTTGCCCGAGGGTAATATTCCTCGGACAAGCCAGCTGACCAGCGGCTCGCGCCAGTCCGGCTCGTCATCGTCCATCTCGGTTTCAATCTCCATCGCCTCGGCTTCGTCGCCATTTTCAGCCAGGGTCTCGGGTGGCTCCCCTTTGTCAGAGGGGTCGGCAGCCCCCGAGGGGCTTGCAAGGCTTGAAGACGATCCAAGCTCTCCTGGGGGCTCGGGGGTCTTCTTTTCCTTGGCCCCCGAGGAATCAACGCTGACCGAGGGCTTGTGGAGGTCGTTGGCGAATACGCTCGTCTGGACTGTAGCCCTTTCGGATGCGATTTTCGCCAACTCGTCGACCTCTTCGTTGTACCGACGCGCGATGTGGTTGAGCTCGAGGCCGTCAAATTTCTCCTCGAGCAACCGCATCAGCTTGCAGTAGGCGGCCATCTTGGGGTTCTGGCACGTCGACTCCTTCATGACCTGATCCACGACGAGTTGGGAGTCCCCCCGGACCTCGAGGCACCGGATCCCGAGCTCGATGGCGATGTGGAGACCGTTGACCAGAGCCTCGTATTCGGCCACGTTGTTGGAAGCTGTGAAGTGCAGCCGCAGCAAGTGCTTGAGCCGGACCCCGAGGGGTGAAACGAAGACGATGCCTGCGTTAGCATCGGTCTTCATCATCGATCCGTCAAAGTACATGACCCAATACTCTTCTTGGGTCGGGAGTGGCAGTAGCTGCGTCTCGGTCCACTTTGCCACGAAGTCCGCTAGCACCTGGGACTTAATGGCTTTGCGTGGTGCGTAGGTGATGCCGTCACCCATGAGCTCGATAGCCCATTTAGCGATCCTCCCAGTCGTCTCCCGATTCTGGATCACCTCCCCGAGGGACTGACAAACTTAAAAAGAAAAACCCTTCGAATTTTTTTGAGTCGTCTCTAACCACGGTCACGGAATGGGATTCGATGTAGTGCCGCAACTAGCTTCTGGATCTGAGGGTAGCGTGTCTTGGTCTCGGACAAGACTTCGCTGATGAAGTAGACCGGCCGCTGTACCGGTAATGCGTGCCCTTCTTCTTGCCGTTCCACGACGATTGCTGCGCTCACAATTTGGTTAGTAGCAGCGACATACAGCAAGAGATTCTCCTCTTTTATAGGAGGCACGAGAACTGGTGCTTTCGAAAGCAGAGCCTTAAGCCTTTCGAGGGCTTCCTGGGCCTCGGTGGTCCAGGTAAAGTGCTCATTTTTCTTTAGCAACCGATATAAGGGAAGTCCCCTCTCGTCGAGCCTCGAGATGAATCGACTCAAGGCCGCAAGACATCCCATAAGCTTTTGCACACCCTTGACGTTCCGAATCGGACCCATCTGTGTGATGGCCGATATCTTTTCCGGGTTGGCTTCGATGCCATGCTCGGAAACGATGAACCCGAGGAGCATGCCCCGAGGGACCCTGAAAACGCACTTCTCGGGGTTTAGCTTTATGTTTCGTTTCTTGAGGCACTCGAATGCCTCTTCTAGGTCGGCTACTAAGTCGCTGGCCTTCCTAAATTTTATCACTATATCGTCTACGTAAGCCTCAACGGTCCGCCCGATGAGGTCCCCAAAAACTTTGAGCATGCAATGCTGATAAGTCGCATCCGCGTTTTTGAGGCCAAATGGCATGGTTACGTAACAATACGTGCCGAAGGGGGTAATGAAAGAAGTCGCTAGCTCGTCGGACTCTTTCATACGAATTTGATGGTAGCCGGAATATGCATCAAGGAAACTAAGTCGTTCACAGCCAGCAGTGGAATCAACTATTTGATCAATGCGAGGTAATGGAAATGGATACTTAGGACAAGCTTTATTTAAACTAGTGTAATCGACACACATTCTCTATTTTCCATTTTTCCTTTTAACCAAAACAGGATTATCTAACCACTCTAGATGGAAGACCTCCTTGATGAATCCGGCCGCCAAAACCTTCTGCACCTCCTCCCCGATGGCCCGACGCTTCTCCTCGTTGAATCGGCACAGGCGCTGTTTCACCGGCTTGGACCCGGCCCGGATGTCCAAGGAGTGCTCGGCGACCTCCCTCGGGATGCCTGGCATATCCGAGGGACTCCATGCAAACATGTCGGCGTGCTTGCGGAGGAAGTCGACGAGCACGGCCTCCTATTTCGGGTCGAGGGTGGTGCTGATCTTCAGCACTTTGCCGTCGGGGGAGCTCGGGTTGAGGGGCACCTCCTTCACCCCCTCAGCGGACTCAAAAGTGCCCGTGGCCTTCTTGGGGTCGAGGACCTCCTTGGCCAGCTCCTCGTGGTAGGCGATGAGGGCCTCAGACTCCACCAGCGCGTTGGCGTACTCGCAGCACTCGACGTCAGACTGGTAGGCGTGCTGGTAGGAAGCACCGATGGTGATCACCCCCTTTGGCCCCGGCATCTCAAGCTTGAGGTAGGTGTAGTTCGGGATGGCCATGAACTTGGCATAGCATGGCCTTCCGAGAATGGCGTGGTAGGTGCCGCGGAAGCCTACCACCTCGAAGGTGAGGGTCTCCTTCCTGAAGTTGTCAGGAGTCCCAAAGTAAACGGGCAGGTCGATCTGCCCGAGGGATTGTACGCTCTTCCCTGGGACTATCCCGTGGAACGGGGATGTCACCGGCCAGAGAAGAGAACGACTGATTCCCATCGAGTCAAGGGTCTCAGCGTACAGAATGTTGAAGCCGCTGCCTCCGTCCATAAGGACCTTGCTAAGCTGTGTGTTGTCGACAACGGGGTCGACAACAAGCGGATAACGCCCCGGCGATGGGACGTCATCTGGGTGATCATTCTGGTCGAAGGTGATAGCGTCGAAGGACCAGTCGAGGAAGCGCGGTGTCACTGGTCCGACGGTGTAAACCTCCCGGCGCTCGCGCTTTCGCTAGCGCGGCGTGGGAGCGGTCCCGGGTCCGCCGAAGATCATGAGGCACTTGTCGATGGGCGAGAACTCGTCGTCCTTCCCGTCCTTGTCTTCCTTGTCCTCGGCGGGCTTCTTGCCGACGGTGTCCCGGAACGCCTGCCGGCCGTAATGCTTCTTGAGCATTATACACGCCCCGAGCGTGTGGTTCACCGGGCCCTGGTGATATGGGCACGGCTTGGAGAGTAGCTCGTCGAATCGGCCACGTGGCGACTGTTTCGCCCTGGGCTCGGCAGCCGCGACGAGGGGTTCGTTGCGGACTGGGGCCTTCCCTTTCCCCTTCTTCTTCTTATTGTTGTGGGCTCGGGAAGAGGGGCCCTCGGGGGCATCCTCCTTCCGCTTCCCTTTGGGGTCGGAGAAGAGGGCTCCCACTGCCTCATCACCCGAGGCAAAGCTGGTAGCTATCCTCATGAGCTCAGGGACGCTTGTGAGGGTTTGACGCCCCAGCTCATGAACAATCTCTTTGCAGGTCATCCCTACAGCGAAGGCTCCAACGACGTCGGAGTCGGTGACCTAGGGCAGCTCATTGTACTGCTCGGAGAATCGCCGGATGTAGTCCCTGAGGGACTCGCCCGGCTTCTGCTTGCAACTGCGGAGATCCCAGGAATTGCCAGGGCGTACGCACGTGCCCTGGAAGTTACCCACGAAGATCATGACCAGATCGCTCCAGTCGCAAATCAAGCGTGGGGGGAGGTGCTCCATCCAGGCTCGCGTTGAGTCGGCTAAGAACAGGGGTAAGTTGCAGATGATGATGAGGTCATCCTGCACGCCGCCAAGCTAGCACGCAAGGCGATAATCCGCAAGCCAAAGCTCGGGGTTGGTCTCCCCCGAGTATTTGGCAATATTTACCGGTTGTCGAAACCGGGGCGGGAACTTGGCCCTCCGGATAGCCTCGCTGAAGACGCGAGGACCTGGTGGCTCGGGTGAGGGCGCACGGTCCTCGTCGGAGTCGTAGCGTCCTCCCTGGTGGACATTATAGCCACGTGCGGCCCCATCGGTCTTTCGTTGACCGCGGGCCTGGAGATTGGCTCGGATGTCGACGTCCTTGCCAAGCCGCTGGTGGACTGAGGAGGCCCTCGGCGCTTCGAGCTGTGCCGAGGCCTCTCGTTCGTGGCGCGTTGGGGCACCACGGTGGCGTTCCTCGGCACCACAGTGCCGGGATGCCGAGCTTTCTGCCTGGAGGACAGCGGCGTCCTCCAGGAGACCTTTGAGTTGGTCCCTGAGGTGTCGGGCCTCCGTACTGGAGGGCTCAGGTATGCTCCGGAGGAGCATTGCAGCCTCCGCGAGCTTCCGGCTCGCCCGCGGTTCCGGCACATGTGTCTTGGCTCCGTCATCGGCGATGATGCGGGTCTGGACATCGCGGGCTCGGCGTCGTGCTATTCCGCCATCCCCCCACTCCTCCTCGTGCTCCAGGGCAGCTCGGAGTTGGGCGAGGCGCAGGCGGTCCTTGTCCATCCGTGCTTCGAGCTCCCGGAGTTGCTCAAGCTCCGGAGAACGATGGACTGGGCGGGACGTTGCAGCCCCCGGGTCCTTTGAAGGCGTGGGACCAGGGGCTGATGGAGGTGGTGTGTGTGGCTGTGCTTGTCCCGCCGGTGCGTCCTCCTCCTCCTCCGAGTGGACGTCCTCCAACACAGCTTCCTCCGGGTGCACTAGGTGATAGCATTCCCGGGAGGGGTCGATGATGCTGCCGTCAGAGGAGTAGACACTGAGAGCGTTGTCCCTCATGTCGTCAGAGGAGAGGGATGCTTGGGAGTCGCGAACGTCGAAGTCCACGTTCGCCCAGAAGTAGTCGTCGTCGTCGTTACTGTCAAGGTCCCACCGTGACGGCAAGACACGACCGTAGCGGTCCCATCCCTCCGAATACTCCGGAGGGGTGGAGCTGTTACTGGAGTTTAACTCCCCACCGCTACGTGCTCTAGGAGAGCTTGCAGGAGAGGACGGTGGAGAGTCATCGAGGTCGCCCAGGCCCTCCAGGCGATGGACAGATGCCATCGCTTGGTCGTGCCCGTAGGCACGAACGGCATGGACGTGGGCGTCCACAGTAGTGTGGAGCCCGAAGGGAAATGGAGAGGGCGTCGCCTGTCTTCCCCAGCGAGGTCGAAGGGAAACGGCAGGTGACACCGTGGTCCTTCCCACATTACTCCGTGGAGTAGTGGGGGAGCGTGGTGCCTCCACCGCTCATGGCGTCGAGTTGGTGGTGAGCGTGGGGGTGGTGTCCCATGCAGGGGGCACCGGGATGATCATGTCACCCGTGACGTGGCCCGGGTTGGCGCGGTTGCGCCTTCTCTGCCTAGCTTGGCGGGAGCGACGCGTGGTGTTCTCTCCGTCCCCTGAAACTGGCGGAGGTGTCGCCGAGATCCCTTTCCCACCCGCCTGCTGGGCTAGGGTCTGGATGGAGATGACATGGGGCCCGGTCGGGCGGAGGTTCATCTCGAGGCCGTGGCCAGTGGCCACGAACTCGAGGCTCCCGAACCGGAGCACCGCGCCAGCAGGAAGCGCGAGAACGTTGGCTGCCATCCGCAACCTGGATCAACACGCAAAAGGCCCCTACCTGGCGCGCCAACTATCGGTGCTAGTTTTAGCGGGTACTAACACTGGCTAGTGATTTCGTGTTTTGCGGTTGAGGCTCCGGATGGTGTGCAAGGGGGAACACAGAGTTATACTGGTTCAGGCCAAGCGGGCCCTACGTCTAGCGGAGAGGAGAGTCGTGTTGCCTTGCACCGCGGTGCTTGTAGTAGGGGGTTACAAGCTAGGCAAGAGAGGGAAGTGCTCCCAAGTCTCTTGTGAGTGTCTAAGCGTGTACAGATTGCTTGTTGTTGTTCGTGGTGTGGAGTGTGTGAGGGCTTGAGAACTTAGAACCTGTCTAAGGCTGGCATCTGCTCTCCCTTTTATAGTTATAAGGGAAGGGCTAGAGTTACATGTTGCCCTGTGTTACAGTACTCAGCATAGCGGAGTCGGTGATGACCGGTGGCGATCATCAGTCACGCCTTCGTCTTGGCGCCTCGGCGGCATGGCGTTAGTCATTCGGCTGATCCACCACTGTTCTATTGGTGAGTTCCAAGGCACCTCACAGTGCTGGTCATGGTTGGCTGCATGGTGGTACGTCATGTTGTCATGTCCGTCCCGGCACAGTGCAACGAGTAGATAGGTTGACCTCCGGGTACAAGCTCCCGAGGCTCGGGAAACCTTGGTGCCGTCGGGGGCTTGATGGGACAGAGCGGGGGGAGCGTCCTCCTTCGGGCACTTCTTTTCCCTGTGAGGTACATTCCATGGGGTAGGCGAGACGGGTCGTAAGGCTTGCCCATTCCTCCGGGTTGGCTGGGCGACTGTTATTCCCCATTTCCTGGTGCTACACGTGTGACCGGGGCATGGCAGTCGCTGTCGTGGTTGGCGAATCTCCTCGTCAGCCCGGGGAGCCGTACGGTTGACGGTCCTTGTAGCGGCGTGGGAGGAGGAGGACCGTCAGATCGCCCGCCAGAGGAGATGGGGCAGTTGGTACGGCGAACGTGCGTGTTCGGGGCGCTGTTGTGTCAAGGGGCCCTCCCGATGGGACCATGCCTGTAAAGTGGTCAGAGAGGTCCCTTGTGGTCCAAGATTGCTCCGCTGACGTCAATCGTGCATTGGATGCTTTTGAGAGATTGCGTCCGAGGGTGCCGCTTTCCCGAGCTCTCTCGGGGAGGCTCGGGCGAATCGGAGAATTGGCGCCCGAGGGTGCCGCTTTCCCGAGCTCTCTCGGGGAGGGTCGGGCGAATCGGAGAATTGGCGCCCGAGGGTGCCGCTTTCCCGAGAGTAGGCTGGTGTTGATGCAGCGTCATCATGGGCCTCCGTAGGTGCGGCCTTCGTGGGCTTCCGCTGGCTTTACCTGGGCCGGGCCGTGTTGGGAACGTGTATTTTTCATCGAAGTTGGGTACCCCATATTTTGGTACCCGACACAAATATACCTCTCCTGTTCGTTTTATTTTGGCCACTGACAATACTAAAGGCTGCTAGGTGTTTAATCCATTATTTTTTTATGAGTCTTTTTTCAATCTCAGTTGTTACATGCATTTGGTTTCCAAAGATGTTCAGAAGAGGGGTTGCTCTAGATACCTATTAAAACTAGTTTAAAGTTATATGAAAACGTTAATATCTTTATTGTAAATAAATCTTCCAATCCAGACTGGCCAAGAGAAGGTAGCCGGGCTTCATTTTCGCTTGGCATGACGAAACACTGCGGCTGAGAGCAGCAGCTTTTCTTTGCACGTGCAGCATAGTTCAACGCACGGGGGTGGTGCCACGTAGCAAAGAGTATTTGCTCATCATGGCTTTGGTCAAGATCCTTCCTCCTTGGCTCCTTCGTGTCTTGATCCACCAAGTCATAAGTGGATTAATCTTGGTCCTTGGCTTGGTCAATTTTATTCTGAAATACATAGTAGTGCTTTGGCATCTTGTGTCGTAGAAATAGATTAGCCCAGATAATTTTTGGTCCGATCTATCCCCTGCATGCCACGTAGCCTCCTGTTCTACTTCTGTTCTACGAAATTCCGGGCAATGTCAACAACGTAAATAGTATTTTAGACCATTACACGGCATTGACGTTTTGCATTTTCATCAAATTTGTCAGACTATTAGTTTATGGCTCCATTTCCACGTGCCACAGCATGATCTATATCTTGGTGCCATTTTCGTCGCCCCTGACTCGTCAGTGATGATCAGGGAAGGCATAATGGGCACGACCTGCCTTACCATCTTCATCCTCCTGCTTCTCCTGATGATTTGTGTCTGCAAATCCGATGATCAGTTGACAAGCGCAAGGCCACTGTCCCCCGGCGACCTGCTCATCTCCAAAGGCGGCGTCTTTGCACTCGGCTTCTTCTCCCCGTACCCGGCCGGCTCCAACACCAACACGAGCCTGCTGTACGTTGCGATCTGGTTCCACGGCATCCCTGAGCGCAACCGCACCGTCGTGTGGGTCGCCAACCGCGACAGCCCATCCACCATGGCTTCGTCCCCGACGCTCGCCATCAGCAACAGCTCTGACGACCTCGTGCTGTCGGACTCCCAAGGCCGCACTCTCTGGAGGACGCAGAACATCGCCGCCGCCGCCGCCCACGACGGCGGCACTCCCCTGGCCGTGCTGCTCGACACGGGGAACCTGGTACTCCAGCTGCCCAACGGCACGGTCATCTGGCAGAGCTTCGATCACCCGACCGACACCATTCTCCCAGGCATGAGGTTCCTGATGATCCACAGGGCTCGCCCCGCCGGGCGCCTGGTCTCGTGGAGAGGCCCCGCCGACCCGTCCACCGGAGACTTCTCGTTCGGCCTCGACCCCGTCTCCAACCTCCAGCTGATGGTCTGGCGTGTGGAACGGCGTGTGGAACGGCGTACTGCCGCATGGGCGTGTGGAACGGCGTGTCCGTGTCCGGTGGCATGTACACCGGCTCCCCCAGCTCGATAGTGTACCAGACCATCGTCAACACCGGCGAAGAGTTCTACCTTGTGTACACCGTCTCCGACAGCTCGCCGTACTTCCGGATCATGCTTGACCACACCGGCACGATGAAGCTCCTCAGCTGGGACACCAGCTCGTCGTCCTGGACGGTCGTCTCCGAGCGCCCCAACGGTGGCTATGGCATCTATGGTTCGTGTGGCCCCAACGGCTACTGCGATTTCACCGAGGCAGCGCCGGCGTGCCAGTGCCTCGAGGGGTTTGAGCCCGTCGCCGTCGATCTCAACTCTTCAGAAGGAGAAGGATGCCGGAGGATGAAGCCTCTGCGGTGCAGCAAGGGAAGCCACTTCGTGGCCTTGCCCGGGATGAGAGTTCCTGACAAGTTCGTGCTCCTCCAGAACAGAAGCTTTGAGCAGTGCGCGGCTGAGTGCAGCAATAACTGCTCGTGCACCGCCTATGCTTACGCCAACTTGAGCAGCAGCGGTGTCATGGCCGACCAGTCAAGGTGCTTGGTTTGGACCGGGGATCTTGTCGACACATGGAAAAGCAGCAACTATGGCGAGAACCTGTACCTCCGGCTTGCCAGCCCTCCTGGTACGCACCGTTTCATCATGTGCTGTTTACATTTTGTTGAGCAGAGGAACAGTTTCTCCAATGTTGGCAGAGATATTCATCTAGCGATGGGGCAGAAGATACGCCATAATGAGTAATACCCACTCAAAATAGATTTTCACTGATCTGATTTAAAGAACATAAGCATTTTAAGTCTAATAAAACCGAAAGACAATAAAACATCATGAGCAGATCAGTATAACAACTGCACTGCACCCGACAGGGTGATAATGGGGCTCTGTTTTTCCTACTTCGATTGGCTCTGACGCGCTGTTGCTTCATTTATCACCAGAACGAATAAAATGGCTTCGGAAACTAAAAAACCAACAGCAATAAGATACAGCTCTTCTAGTTAATTAATTATGCAGTACTACATTCTAACGACAACGAATTTCACTTTGGCAGTTAAAACAAAGAAGAATATAGTAAAGATTGTAGTCCCAATTATAGCATGCCTGCTGCTACCCACATGCATAGCCCTTGTCTGCCTATGCAAATTCAAAGGTAACAATAAGTGGCTTGTTTTCAACATGTAATGTGATTAGTATACATGCTTTAATAAAAAGGTGACAATGTACCAACCAGCGAGGAAATGGCGGAAAAAGGAGATTCAGAAGAAACTGATGCTAGGATACTTGAGCACCTCAAATGAAATTGGAGACAAAAATGAAGAATTTCCATTTGTTAGCTTCGACGACATTGTTGCCGCAACTGACAATTTCTCAGACGGCAATGTGCTTGGAAGAGGAGGGTTTGGCAAAGTTTACAAGGTAATGGCAAAATTTCACATTAATAGTTACAGGATAATACGCGTTAAAAGAACCGCTTAAGGACAAGAAAGTTTGTAGTTTTCATCATTTGCTAATTCAGAAGAATGGAATCATGCAGGGAATGTTGAAAGATGGGAAGGAAGTTGCTGTCAAAAGGCTTAGTCAAGGTTCTGGGCAGGGTATTGATGAATTCAGAAACGAGGTAGTTCTACTTGTTAAACTACAGCACAGAAACCTTGTTCGACTACTTGGTTGCTGTATTCATGAAGTAGAGAAGTTACTGATCTACGAATACTTGCCTAACAAAAGCCTGGATGCCTTCCTGTTTGGTATGCCCTGACTCGAGTACATATTGCAGTTCTTACATTGACCAAAAGGATACTGTTGATGACTAACAATAGGTTTTGTTAAATACTACTTGTCGGCAGATACTTCAAGAAAGCATGTACTTGATTGGCCAACACGGTTCAACATAATTAAAGGCATAGCCAGAGGGCTTCTATATCTGCACCAAGATTCAAGATTAACAATAATTCATAGAGATCTTAAAGCAAGTAACATCTTGTTAGACGCAGAAATGAATCCCAAAATATCGGATTTCGGTATGGCAAGAATCTTTGGTGGAAACCAGCAACTAGCAAACACTACCCGTGTTGTTGGGACATAGTGAGTAATTCATGTACTGGTCAATGCTTAATAATGCAACTATTATACTTTATTCTAACTCAACTCGTGCTTCTTCTTCTTTTTTTTTTTGGTTGAAATTGTTTAAGCAGCGGTTATATGTCTCCTGAATATGTGACAAGTGGTGCCTTTTCTGTCAAGTCAGACACATATAGCTTTGGTGTTCTTCTCTTGGAGATTGTAAGTGGTTTGAAGATTATCTCAACTCAATTCATAATGGACTTCCCAAACCTTATAGCTTATGTAAGTGGTGCAGAATGCTCAAGTTTTCAATAAACATAAACAAAAATATATTTAATTTGATAGAAAAAAGATTCACATTTTTCCAGGCATGGAAATTATGGGAAGAGGGAAATGCGCCGAAACTGGTGGACTCATTGGTTGCTGAAAGTTGTCCACTCCATGAAGTTTTGAGGTGCATTCATGTAGGACTTTTGTGTGTCCAAGACAATCCAAATGCAAGGCCACTCATGTCATCAGTTGTGTTCATGTTGGAGAATGAAACCACATTGCTTCCAGCACCAAAGGAGCCTGTATATTTTTCACCAAGGAATAATGAAACTGAAGAAACAAGAAGAAACATAGAAGGATTCCTGAATACATCGTGTATCACAACACTAGAGGGCCGCTAGATGTTCCCAGTGACTTCTGCCATGTACATTTTCAAGTCTTTGATTAACCGTGTAGCCGTGTAGGCCTGTAAGGTTAACTGAGTTTCAGCATAGGTGGTCGTAATGTATGTGAACTTTACAGTCTTCAAAAGAAGAAATTTCAATATTTAACCTCCAATTCGTACGTCTCTCAATATTTGACTCGTAATTTGCAAGCCTTTCAATATTTAATCCTGCGCACGCGAATTGCTTCAATATAAGGATTTCAAAGATTTTCTCTCATCTTTTAATTCTAAATATCTGTTCTCACTCCTGAGGCCACGCAAAAAAGATGAAAATACCCCTACCTCTTTATCATATAGTCACGGAACCACCGAAGCCGTCGCATCATCTTTCGTCGCGCGCGAGGCGTCACAGCTTCCAGGGAGAGCGCGGCGTCGCCACCCATCTCGCCTAGTGCCGGTGGCCGCCCTCCCATGCTCCGCCCTGCTCCCCCTTCCTGCCTTGCTCCTCTCACTCAGCCCCCCTCCGCCCGCGGCGCCCGATGGCTATGGGGGCCAGACCGCACCGAGGCCTGGGCACGGCACGCTGCGGTATGTGGGCGGGCAAATGCGGCTCATCTCCATCCCGTGCACCGCCTCCTTCGGGGAGCTCCTGCGGAAGGTGGAGGCGGTGGACGTGGCCTCGGCCTCCGTCGGCAGCGGGGTGCTCCCCGGGGAGGACCTCGACTTGCTCATCTCCATGTCCGGGCCTGAGGATTATGACAACATGATGGAGGAGTACGAGAAGCTCGCCGCCGCCGCACCCAATGGCTCCGCCAAACTCCGCATCTTCCTCTTCCCAGCCTTCGGACTCGACGCAGCCGGCGAAGGTTGCGGCCCAGGTCTATTTTCTAGAGGGAGGCGTATTTTGGTATTCTCCAATGCCTCTAACAGTGTCCAGGAGTTATTGGAATTAGAAAAGGAGTCAAAATTTCTTATATTAAAGTAATTTGTATGTGCGAGAAATTGGGGTTAAATTTTAAGAGGTGCGTGAATTGAGGGTTAAATATTAAAATTTCTCCTTCAAAAGGCATATATACGGACCCGCGAGTTCGGCTGCTCGCATCCCAGGTCGAGCACGACTAGGCCCTCTCCCTCGACGAAGCTCCCGACCGCGTCGGAGGAGGTTGTCTGCGGCCGCTCTCGGCGCCTCCCTCGCCGGAGATCCCGCTCGCGCCGAGGTGGTCGCCTCTTCCGATCCGTTCCGGCCTCCAGGCTTCCCCGTCCCCAGGAACCCCCCCAACGCACACACCCTCTCTTGCTCCCAACCACCCCCATGGCTCCCCATCGCTCAGGGTGCCGCCGAAGCCGCCGCCTCCGCGGTCAAGAGCCTGGTGAAGAACGCTCCTGCTCATCGTGTAGCGAGGACAAGGAGCATGGGAGGACAAGCCTGCCTCTGCACAGACGCTGCTAGAGGTGTCGTCGTCCCTGTGTGCCTTGCAGGCAGATGCATTAGGCCAGGTGTCGCAACCATCAGGACGCTGCCTATCCTCGTCTCCTGCATCACACATATGGGAGCGGCGGCGGCGTGATTGGGGGCGCGGATTTTGTATCAGGCTCGACCTTCAGGGATATTTCCATACATATCCAGATGTGGGAGGGCCATTTCAGAGCTTGGTGGAAACCAACGAGGCCATTGATCGCTATCTCGAGGACCGCCGGGATCCAAAATTGTATGTGGGGCAAGATAGGGCTATAAGACAATGTCTTTACTGGCCTGATGGCACAATCAAGAAGCACACAAGATCAGGTATACTTGAGAAATCCCAGAATCGAATGTGTCAAATTGTTCAAGCTTTGTTGGACAAGTATAATGAGGATTGTAATCTTGTGAAGGACCTGGCACACGAACTCAAAGATGTTTTACACTACCAGTCTATTTATGAGAACCAGATTTGGTACTACCATCTCAATATGACTACAAAGATTAAAGGGGCTGGTCCAGATGAATGTAGCATGGACAATAATCTTTTCTTTGTGGAAGTGAAATGTATGCCACAAGGAAAGCTTAAAGAACTGGTGGTTAACTGTTTCTGCACAGTTAATCTGAATGACAATGGTCACTGCTATGGTTGCACTAGAAATGGAGATTTTGGTATGAAGCACCCTAGCAGTTCTGTTGTATACACTGCTGGTCACTTGAAAGTGGCTTTGCCATTTGACACCTTTGCTAAGTGGAGTGATTTTCAGGGCGACGATGATCAATATGTGAAGGCTAGGGAAGCTGAGCTAAGGCACATGTACAAGGGCCTTGATGATCCAGCTGTCATGAAGAAACTCTGCACACCCCTTCCGTGGGCAACTAAAAGAAAAGTGCCGAAGTGAATATATATATTTCGTCAGCAGCAGACCTTTTTTGATAATTATTTTATCTTCCATGGAACCCAGCTTGTTAGTTCATGTTTCTAAGACACTGAAGAAGAAAGCGTATTTGAGTGGCACTGAGAAATCATTTGGTCGAGGTTGAGCTAGGAGATGAAATAGCCTATTGTTTTTTTTGTTCCCTAGCTTCGTTGCTTTGGGAGTGCCAGCTCCTTTGCTTCTTTTGTTTTTTTCGGCTTTGTGTAAAGTTCTTTGTACTTATTTTTACTTAATTTAAATTTCTGTAGGGGCCTCAGCCCCTCCAGTTTCCTTTAAAAAAAAAAAAAGACCGTACTGCCTTGAGAGGCTTGTTATGCTGGGCTATTGTGGATACAAGGTTTCACACAAGTGGGAGCATGCAACAATGAGCAAATGTCGATCGGACCAATCGCTGAAACAGGTTCATGCTGGAGAGCAATAGACCTGGATCTGCTTGGTAGCACACTGGTCTGAACCCAGCTCATCGCACCTCTGTAGTGCCCTTCGCAGACAACAGGTAGAAGTTCATGGTGGTCATTAGAACTGGTTTTGTTTTAATATTGGCAGTGCAGCAAATACTTTCCTTCATGTCTAGACAATGAATCTTTTGATGACGGATAAAAAAATTTAAAAAAAGGGATATATGTGAGCTTACTGTACTAAACACACTGTATTGAAGCTCTCAGCTTGGGAAAAAATGCAGATAATATACAGGGATTTGGGAATTAGAATTATATGGTCTAGTGTCATAACAAAATCCACAATCAAATTTTACATGGCATTTTTTTAATCTTCAGTTACTCTAATGCCAAAAGGTGAAGGCTGCCTATTGCCTAATCTTTCAGTGCTGTACCTCATATGAATTTTTTCATAGAATTCTTCATCATCGCTAGTAACCTTGCCGCGCGCGCGTGTGTGTGTGTGTGTGTGTGGGGGGGGGGGGGGGGGGGGGGGGGGGGTTCGTTGGGCCGGTGGTCATTAGAGACTAGAAAACAACCAAAGTTCAGACGAATAGACTGTACCAAGTTCAGAGTTATTTTCAGCATTGTGTCACATACGTCATATGTGGGGTTATTATTCAGCTTTTCGAAACATGATATCTGCATTAGACGAGCAAACAATAAGTACACTCTGGCTTGCAGCCGGTAACTGGCAAATAATTTGCTGAAACGACCTCGATTTCCACGAAGGGAAATTCACAGGCACGTATTGTAATTAAATAACAATCCATAAAATTACCTAAACTTCAGTTGATACCAGAATCCATACAACGAGTTCATAACAGAGTCTTACTTAAATTATTACATCGCCACACTGGCGGGATCAACAATTCAGAGAAGCTGATAAGATGCGGAAGCGATTCATCATTCACGGCCAACTTGAGTATAGCACACGACCCTGCTCTTCCCAATCGTCTCCATCGAAGTCGTACTCTTTCTCGTCACCTGACAGCAAATTTATCAGTACGATTTGTACTGGCCACGGAGCCCACCTATGATAGCAGTTACTTTGTGAAAAGTGGATGCAAAGCTGTACAAGCAGACCTATAGGCTGGGGTTCCTATGCAGGTGTAATCAATATTTTAATAGTCATGTTTTTATCTCATTCAACTCCACCCATTCACCTAAATCCATTCCATCCCATACACCACATCTCACACACACCTCGCACTCATTCGGCAGGCCCAACTCCCTCTCGGGCCTGTCTCAGCGGCACACTGCCACATTGGCCACACTGCCGGAAAGTGTCAACCAGGGGGAAGAAAAGAACACTCACTACACTAGTAGAAGCTTCACAGGAAAGGTTCATAGCCGACAAGTCGGCATATGTATCGATCGATCAACCATACACTCTGCAGAGGTTTTACGACTCACAAGATTAGCCATCATAGGTGCTGCGCAAACACCTAGGCAGAATTTCGGATGCTTGCTTGCCTAGGTCGATGCCACCCTACCACTCACCCCTGGGACATTCCGGATCCAACACCATTACGATGAGACTGGGAGACGCAGTACCGGGCCCATTCAGTGGTACTGCGCATCTAGAACGGAGCGGGAACCCATCGACCGTCTCCGCCCACCCTTATCACCTCATAACCTAGCAGTAGTGGCACCGTCCTACCAAGTAGTCCAGCCGTTCCCCGCCCATCGAAGACGAGTGGGCAGTAAAGGGTTCCCATGAACCTGAAACTAGTCCGTCCTAGGTTTGACCAAGCAGGCATCTTCTCTTAGGGGATACTCTCCCCGTGCCATCACAGCACCTCCGTTCACGGGCTTCAAACCACACAGGCCATCCAACCCGGAACCACCTCGTAATCCATTACCCGCCACAAGTATCTCTCGTAGGGATGCCCAGGTTGCACCCCCGGCACGACTTGCCCTTCTGGCTCGTCTCATAACCCACTTGGTCGACTCGACCCTCACCACGCAACCAAGACTCACGCAGCACGCTCCCCCGTTTAATTAAGTTTAGTTCACATATGTCAAACCGTTCCCGATTTCCCACATATGTGTAATAATCGTTAAGTAGTTGAAGAGCAAATAAGCATATAACAGCGAGCATCTATCCTATCAGCGGATAGCAGGGTGATAGTTTAAACAAGGCAGGGTAATCAAATATTCTAACATGCAACCTAAACAGTTCATATCATATGATCATAAAGCAATGGCATGAATGATATTTAGCAATGCGTAATAGGTGCTAAGGATTTGGTGGGACGTGGCACCTTCGTAGTCATCTCCTAGCTCCTGAAGGTACTCGTGGTCGTCCTCCTCAGTCAGATTCTCCTCCGGCTCTGAAAACGGAATCGAAATAGTCACGTTAGCGACTCCTATAGATCATTCAGTAAAATCCAATAAAAATAAAGATCCAAATGCACTCAAACATAGGTTCAGGTTGTAGAGCTCATTTTTCTGAGAATTTTGATATATGGTGCGCAATTTTTGGACATCGTATGAATAAGTTATGAATTTTCGAAGTTTATCTTATTTTCTGAAAATGGAAAAATGCTAATTACTCGGGGTGACACGTGGCAGCACGGGATTGGTCGGGTTACTGTTCTCGTTGACCTGGTCAACGGTCCGGTTGGCAACGGTTCTGCTGACGTCAGCATGACGTCACTGCTGACGTCAGTATTGACCGAGTCAACATTTTACCTACGGGTGGGGTTGGGTGACGTCACGGTGACGTCACCTGCCGGACACGTGTCGGCACGTGGGCGCGCCACGCGGCAGCGCTGGAGCGCTTCGGCCTCGGTCCACAGGAGGTCGGTGTACGGTGGACTGCGTGTGTGCTGGTCTATAGACCGCACACTTGGCTCATGGTGAACCGGGTGCACCACTTCCCTCTTCTCTGCGGTCTATGGTGGTCCGAGCCTATCCTCCACCTGCTGTGTGGCTCATTAGCTCGTAGGCACAGTGTACGATGGGTCGCGGTTGCGGGACATAGCACAGGGACACGGTCCTCGTGAACCAGGTCTACCTCGACTTCCTCCTTCCTTTCCCCCTTTTCTTTTCGAACCTGACATGGCGGAGCACTTCACCGCCGGCGAGCTCGCGCGGAATCGGTGCTGTGGTGGTCTTCGAGTTCTCCCCAAGGGTCGATAACCTCCGGCGGGTGGGCAAGGCTCTAGCTAGATCATAGTTTCATTAGGTAGGGCAGTCCGGTGAGCTCGTTGCATCGGTGGTTGGGAGCTAGCAGCGGCGGACGACGACGAGGTGGTTGCGGCCGTGTTTTCGTGCAATTCGCTGCAGAAATCCTCGATTGGCTTCGCCTGAGAGGCCTACAACCTTACAGCATCGGTGGAGGGTCACGGTGGTGCCCTCCCCGTGGAGAGGTAAATCGGCGACGCTCCGGCGAGGCATGAGGCTCACGGTCGGTGCGCGTGCGGCGGCTTCGGCTCACCCGTACCTTGTGTCTGTAATACCCCGGGTATTACGGATTTAATTAATCTGCCATGTCATCATATTTAAATTAATCATTTGCATATGATTGTGATTAGGTCCCTAGAGTGATTTGAATTTAATTAGCATTTGTTTGTAAAATTAAATTCCCAAATAAAGGTTTAAAAACTTACTTTTATTAGGACTAAAACCTAATTCAAAATCTAAAAGAAATTTTGAGATAGTCCCTTAATAAAAGTTTTAGATCTTTTAAAATGGAACAACTTTTATTTTTGGAGATTTCAAAGTTCTGTGGTGTAAATTCAAATTTATTTCAAAACAATGATTTAAAACTTAGTTTTGGATTGGCATTTCAAAAATTATTTGGAATCTGGCAAAACTTCCTAAATAGAAGTTGTAAAGCTCATTGAGTAGAACAACTTTTATTTTGGCAACCTTTCAAGTTATTGAGAAAATTTAAAAGTAATTTTGAAAATACAGTTTGAAATTTTAAACCCTATTCTACCCCTTTTCCTGTAGTTTCAAAAATATTTCGAATTTGGATTTAGTTCCAAAAGCAAAGTTGTTCATAATTTCAAACCCTACAACTTTTGTTTTTGCAGTTTTTCATGTTTGTATGCAAAATCAGTCGAATTTGGTCAAAAACCGACAGCCCCTAGGGATCTATGCTACAGTACTCCGCCCCCCTCGCTCTGTTCACGAACAGCACCGGCAGCCGCCGTGTCGCGCGCGGGCGCGCGGCGAGCCGTGCCGGCCGGGATCGTGCCCCCGCGACCTCGGCAGATACGGGCGCGCGTGCGCCGCGTCGTGCCGCGCCTGTCCCCGCCCGTTGCCCCTCCAAAAGGGCAAAGACCACCCCTCTCCACGCCATTTTTCCTTCTCCCGGTCGCCATCGCCACCTCTCGGTTCTCGGCCGAATACGCCGCGCTCCGTCCATCCCCACCCTCTCCATCTTGCAGCCAGCTAGCTAGCTTCCTTGCGCATCGCCTGCGACCGTCGGTGGGAGCTGTAGAGCTTCGTAACCACCGGAACACCGTTGTCTCCTTCGCGGGCGGACAGAGCGCCGCCGCGAGCTCCGCCGTCGTCTCGAGCTAGTCTGGGTAAGCTCTGGGCCTCGGATTGTTGCGTACCGTGATCTCCGTGACCCCTTGAACCTTACGCGTGCGTCGGCGTACTCTCTGGTTCCCTAGGTTCGCCGGAACGCGTGTTCGCCGTTGTGCCGAGCCGCCGGGATCCGCCGCCGTCGCCAAGTCGCCTTCTCCGAACCACCTCCGTCTCCACCGACCCGTCGGCCAGCTTCGTGGTGAGCCCCAGATGCTCGCGCACCTTTTCCCCCTCTCTTTACCGGCTTGAGCTCGCCGGCGACGTGCTCGCCGCCGCCACCGAGCCGCCGCGTCCGTGTCTCCAGGTGTTGTGCGCCTCGGATCTCGTCGTGTCTTAGCTTGGTAGACTCGCCTTGGAGTGTAGAGTCCGTCAGTGCCCTCGGCTTCGTCCCTCGGCTCACCGTCGGCGAGCTAGGGGCGGTGGACCGCCGGCGCTCTCGCCTCTGTCAAAACAGAGGAGAGGCCAGGGGCCTCGGGTTAGAAGATAGGTCTTTCCAGGGGGTTAAGTGCAAATCCCGTGACTCATGTGAATAGTATAGATCGGACCGCGGGTTGATTTCCGACTTCCCCAAGGTCTCTTTTGCTAAAACGCCGGCGCCGGGTGCGGGCAGGCCGAGTGGGCCGGCTCGCTTGGTCATGGGCCGTAGTGGGCTGGTTTGGTCTTTTCTTTTTCCAGTGAATTTCAAAATGCTTTTCATTTATATATTCATATGAATAGTACTGAAGTTTATTTATTTCATATGAATTAATCTGTTGAATGGAAAAATGTGAGAATAATTGTGTATGCTCTATGAAGTATGTAGTATTTGTTAAAAATATAATATAGGGTGTTCCAGTGCCTTTAATCTGCTGAATAAATTAGTAAAGTAATTAATAAATGCAAGTTTGTGTAATTTTAATTAATTCTCTGTAAATCCAAAAATCATGAAATTTATTGTGGCTCTGTTTGGTGATAAAACCTAGCTGTTGGTAAAGTTTGGTTGCAATTGAAGTTAGTTTGGTCAATTAATAAATATATGTGGAATTAGGGATTAATAAAGTAAATAGAAAAATGAATTTAGGTTTGTTGTGTGAATTTTTGGATTGAATGAAGACCAAGGATCTTTCGCTGTGTGATCCTTGGCAATTCGAGAACTTAGTGCTTGATAGTAGTCATAAAGCTGTGTAGCGACTTTCTGTGACCGTTAAAAGGGTCAATAAAACAAAAGTAGGAAACATTACTTTTACCTTCCGTAGATCGTTTACAACTTTACCGTGAAGGAAAGTTGTACTCAAGGTATTAATGGTTTACTTTCAAGCATTTCATTTGTTGCCCTCATGCCACGCTAAGCATACATCATTGCATACGTGTAGTGCCCGTTCCCGAGGGGGTCCAGGTCGAGACTACTACTGAGGAGGCCACTCCAGAAGTCATCCAAGGATTCGACATCTGCGGGACTGATCCCGATCCGACGCTGTACACGATCCAAGGCAAGCCCCGGTGCATTCAGCCCCTCTATTACAAAATATTTATAATTCGAGTCAATCTACTGCATTAGGTTGATAGGAGTTGATTGTCACCTATCCAGATGCATTGTCTCAAATAAATACCCTGAAATCTGATTTAAATAAAATGGTTTGAGAAATGCTTAGGCATGCTTAATGAACTTAGCTTTGCATAAAAGAAAAACTATTTTCTGTGCCATGATTATACTTATACTTTGATTAGTGAAGAACTGGTTATCCGCTGGTCGATGTGTATTTGGGTTGGAGTCCCAATGCATGGTCGCTTTCGGAATAGTTTGGAACTGGTCGATGTCTTTGGAAACGTGTTTCGTTGGGTGGCCAGCTCATGGGGCGGCGTTCCCTATGTCTCACTCACCCGACAGGCACGATAATAAAAACTGTCGGGTAGTCTTGTACTTGGGTTAGAGTCCCAATGCAGGATTGACGGCAGGAAGGAAATAGGGACCGTTCGTTGTAGGCCTGCTGTGATCATGATGAACAGCCTAGCCACATACCAATGCGGAAAGCCTAGAGTTCGGTGGCGCTATTGCTGGAACCGACAACCACGCACTGGGAGTGGAGAGATGGCGAGAGTAGCTTGTACCCACGTGGCCGGCGTGCCTGGATAAGAGTGGAGTACTGTGCTCTCGGGTGGCGCAGGACCGGTTCCGGGATAGCAAAGCCGTGACGACGGGTTGGTATATGTATGCCGGCGTGCTGCATATGCAGTGTGGTTAGAATCCCCAGCTGGGTACTTTCTGGATTCGAATCGACGTGCTCCTCGGTTATGGAGACTTGATCCTCACACTCTACACCGAAAAGTGGTTCTCAACTAGGTTATCTGAATGAATAAAGTAATTGAAAGAATGATGATACATGAGTCCGAATATTGGAACTATAAATATGATTATAATAATGACAAAATAAAATATGGAACAGGATAGATTGCTTTTCTGCAAACTCCTCATCCCCTGCTAGCCTTACCCGTAGCCTTGCATTCCTGAGTCTCATTTTACACCCTTAGTCGGGTAAGTCTTGCGGAGTACCCCAAGTACTCAGGGTTTGTTAACCCCGTTCCAGGAGGACCGCAGTCGGAGATCTGTCTTGCTCCATGTTGCGTGACCGTGGTCGAGGAAGAAAGCGGCGATGAGTGAAGTGGAACCCGTGGGCAGGGTTCGAGTTATCTTATCTAGTATTGTGTAACTATTCCACTGCTACTATTATGTCCTCTGGTCTGTAATAACTATATTTGAATCCTATTTGAACAAATGGTTTGTAATCTAAATGTTATGTAATCTTCCGCACTGTTACTCTGATGTATTTTATTATGAAATGTTGTAATCCTATGATGATTCTGCAATGGTGATCCTGTCGGAGAAAAGGGCGCTAATGTAGCCCGACAGACCTGTCTAGATCATTTGGGACACGGGCCCGGCTGTCAGAAGTCGTTAGTGACAATGACAGGTGCCGGTGGGCCAGGTGATTTAGCCGGTTCTGTTACAGTTGGTACCAGAGCATTCCATTGCTAATCATTATGGATTACTTTTCAAAAATTTCAAAATGTTTTGGATCATAAAAAGTTTAACCTATTATTTTGGGTCCAAATTGCTTCTATCCTTATCTTGTTCAGTAGTTCTTGTCTTGTTCTATATTTTACCTTATGGGATTAAGGTAGCATGTGGAATGATATTATTATTAGCCCTATGTTAAATGTTTATTTATGTATGTAGGTACCTTGCATGATTTAAATTCGTAAGTACGTACATGCATCATGATAATCACACCTGTTAATTAACTTCCTCCTTAAAGTGGGTTTTTTTTTGGGATAGTTTACCAAACCTATTCTTGCTAACCTATTATATCTTAAAATTCCACTTACCTTCTCCAGATGGCCCGTTGCAAGCTTACAGCACGCAAGATGACCGGACCACGTGGCGTTCCACGCCACCAGTTGGCGCCACGCGCTGGCGAGGGCGGAGCTTCTGGGAGTCGCCCACCTCGTCGCAGCAGCGAGGAGCTTGAGGCTGAGGTTGGAAGGCTGCAGGATCTAGTCAGGCTGTGGGAGGAAGAATACAGAGTGGCACGTCTCAACCACTACCGTGACGTGAGGACCAATCGAGATCTGCGTCGAGAGATCGATCGCCTGACCAAGCAGAGGGGTGAAGCTTGGGATCGTGAGGAGACGATCATGGACAGGATGCTCGAGGCGGAGCAGCGTGTTGGTCAGCTTGAGCTCTACAACAACGTCTTGCACGAGGAGGTGCATGAGCTCTATGGTGAGCTCCACCCTATTCCTGCACCGCAGGAGGAGGATCCTGAGTTGGGAGTTGTCCTCGGTCAGGAGGATGAGGACGTGGAGGATGTTGACGTGGAGGTCGAGCCGGTCGAGGTCGTCGAGGCAGATGCCGAGGAGCACTTCGAGGAGATCGACGAGGACAGTGACGCTTCTGGCGCGTCTGGGATCGACGAGGACTAGGCCAGTTGTAATACACCGGGTATTACGACTAATTAATTTTGACATGTCATCATGTTTAGTATTAAGCATTTGCATTTGATTATGTTTAGGGTCTTTAGAGTGGTTCATTGACAAATGCCTTGGATGTTGTGATTGAATTATCATTTGAGAATTTAAAACAAATCAAAAAGGAAAAATTCAAATTGGGCCCTAATCGGACCCCAAAACCCCAAACCAAAATCTACTTGGAATTTGGTGATGGTCCCTTAATATAAGTTGTAGATCTTTTTATATAGAACAACTTTTATTTTGGGTGTTTTTGAAGTTCTTTAATAGAAATTCAAATTAAACCCTAATTACCACTTTGAAATTCAAATTTGAAATGCCAATTTAAAAACTATTGAGAATCTAACCAAACTCATTTAATGAAAGTTGTAAAGCTCCTCAAGTAGGACAACTTCTATTTTGACAATTTTTCAAGTTGTTGAATAAATTTAAAAGTAATTTTAAAATTTCAGTTTGAAATTCAAAACCCTCTTTTACCCCCTTTTGAATAGTTTCTAAATTATTCAAAATTTGGAGTTGATCCCTTAATCAAAGTTGTTCAGAATTTGGAACTCTACAACTTTGGTGTTTACACCTTTTCATGTTGTTATGCAAAATCTGGCGAAATTGGTCAAAAACCGTGTGGGAGAATTGAAGTGCTACAGTGATCTGCCCCTCCCCGCTCTGTTCGCGCACAGTCGCGACTGCCGCCGTGTCGGGCGCGCGCGCGCCGCCGTCCGTGCCGGCCGGGATCGTGTCCCCGGGGCCGTTTCCCGTGCTGGAGATCGCGCGCCGCCCTATGCCGCTCCTGTCCCTCCCTCTGGTCGGCTTAAAGGGCAACGACCTCCCCCTCCGTGCCCTCATCCTCTCCCGTCCACCGCCGCACCCGCCTCGGCTTCGAGCCAAAAATCGGCCGCGCTCCGACCTCCTCACCCAAATTCCACTCGTCTCTAGCCTCACTGGGTTCTTGAACACGACTTGTGCCTCTGTGGTTCGGCTTCCGTGCGTCGAGGGTCCCGGAACGCTCGCCGTCGTCTTCGGGCCCGGCGGAGCACCGCCGCAGCCACCTCTCTCGCGTCGAGCTCGCGGTGGTGAGTCTCTCTACCTTAGACTTCCCGTTTGCGGCTCTAAGAGTCATACCTTAGCTCATGCTCGCAGCGGCGTTTCATTTTGTCCCCTAGAGTCACCGGAACGCGACTTCGCCGTGGAGGCCGAGCCGCTGCACGCCGCCGCCGTCGTCTTGCTCGCTGCTCCGCTCCATCTCAGCCTCGGCCAGCCGTCGGAATAGAGCCGTGGTGAGCTCCCGATCCTTCCTGGCCCTTTTCCTTTAGTTCCCCGGCGTCCCCGCGGCCGGAACTTGGTCGCCGTGCCGCCGTGGGTGTGCGCGCGCACGGCCGCGCGAGGTGGAAGAAGGAGCTGACAGGCGGGCCCGGCCTGTCAGCGTCCCTGGGTGCGCGCGCGCGCGCGGGCGAACGCGCGGGTGGAGTTGGGCCGGCCCGACGATATTGGGCCGCCTCGGGCCGAAGTGTTTTCTTTATTTTGGAGGGATTTCCAGTGGGTTTTCTATTTTAATTTTGAATGAATAGTACTTACATTTGTCATTTTTATGTCATTTTTATAGGAATATTCCTGTTAATCTAAAAATTATGAAAATAATTGTGAGTACTCTCTGGAACATGTAGTATTTTATAAAAATACTAGATATAGTGTTTGGATGTGTTCTGTGGGAACTAAAAATCAGTATATTAATTAGTAAATGTAACTTTGAGCAATTTTAATAAATTCCAGAATTATCCAAAAATCATGAAAATTTATGTGGTACTATTTTAGAGTCAGATCTATCTGTTGGATAAGTTTGAGCTCATTTGGAAACTGTTAGGACACTTGTTTACTAGTTGTGGGGTATTTGAATAGTATAATTAATCTAAGCAAATAATCCCTGTTGTTTGGTGTGATTTTGGATTGATTGGTTTCAAGGGTCTTTCACCATAGTGATCCTTGACAGAAGTATTAGGGTCGCTTGTTAGTTGTAGAAAAGCTGTGTAGCGGCTTTCTGTGACCGTTAAAATGGTCAATAAAACAAAAGTAGGAAACATTGTTTTTACCTTCCGTAAATTGTTTACAACTTTACCGTGAAGGAAAGTTGTACTCAAGGTATTAATGGTTTACTTTCAAGCATTTCATTTGTTGCCCTCATGCCATGCTAAGCATACATCATTGCATACGTGTAGTGCCCGTTCCCGAGGAGGTCCAGGTCGAGGCTACTACTGAGGAGGCCACTCCAGAAGTCATCCAAGGGTTCGACATCTGCGGGACTGATCCCGACCCGACGCTGTACACGATTCAAGGCAAGCCCCGGTGCATTCAGCCCCGCCTTGTGTTTTATAAAATTATTTATCACTTGAGTCTATTATTGCATTAGGTTGTTAGGAGTTGTTTGTCTCCTATATTGATGCATTACCTGCCTTGATACATAATACCCCGAAAACCTGTTTAAAAATAAAAATGTTCGAAAATGCTTAGTCCTGCTTAATCAATTTAGATTTTGCGTAAAAAGGCTATTTTAATGTGACAATTATGAATCATGAGAAAAGGAAAAAGGGGCAGGAGTCCGTTCGGAAATTGTGTACTTGGGTAGCAGCCCCGATGCACCGTATCCGTCGGAAAGGGGTTTTCCGTTTGTTGGTTGTGAACTTGGGTTAGAGTCCCAATGCTTGACCACCAGCGGAAAAGGGATTTGAAAACCGTTGGGACACTTGTACTTGGGTTAGAGTCCCAATGCACTGTCGCCGGCGGAAAAAGAATTAGGGACCGTTCGTTGTAGGCCTGCTGTGATCGAGAACTTGCAACTAGCCACATACTACGGAAAGCTCTGACTCCGGTGGCTCTACTACTTGAACCGACAACCACGCACTAGGAGTGGAGAGATGGCGAGAGCAGCGTGTACCCTCGTGGCCGGCGTGCCTGGAGAGGAGAGGAGTACTGTGTTCTCGGGTGGCGCAGGACCGGTTCAGGGGTAGAAAAATCGTAGTAGCCGGAGTTGGTATATGCATGCTTAAGTGCTACATATGCAGTGTGGATAGGAATCCCCAGCTGGGTACTAATCGATTCGAATCGTCGTTGCTCCTCGGATATGGAGACTTGATCCTTTGACCTACAATTGAAAAGTGGTTCAAAACTAGGTGTTTTGAGAATGAGTAAGAATTTTGAAGGTATAATGATATATGAAAAGGAATTTGGATATATGGATATGATTAAAATAAGACTGAGTTAAAATATTGAAATAAGTTAGTAATGCTTTTCTGCAAAACTCTTGACTCTTGCTCCGGCCTTACCTTGACTCCCCTCAGCCTGCATTCCTGAGTCTCAATCCTTTTTTTTCTTAGTCGGGTAAGTCTTGCGGAGTACCCCAGTACTCAGGGTTTGTTAACCCCATGTTGCAGGGACGCAGCAGCCGGAGGTTTGTTTCGCCCCTTGCTGTGTAACAGTGGTACAGGAGGGATGTGAGGAGGAGTAATGTCGAACCCGTGGGCAGGGTTCTTATCGTTAAATACTTAATAATGTTGTATCGTTATTCTACTGCTACTTATTTTATTTATGGTCTGTAATATTCGTACTTCAATCGTATTTGGACAAACGGTTTGTAATCTAAGTACCTTATAATCTTTCGGCATTTTCACTCTGATGTAATTTATTATGAAATGTTGTAATTCTGTAATGACTTCGCAATGGGATCCTGTTGGAGAAAATCGGGCGCTAATGTAGCCCGGCAGAACCTTCTAGATCATTTGGGACGCGGACCCGCTGTCAGAGGTCATGAGTGACAATGACAGGTGTCTGTGGGCCATGTGATTTAGGCGGTTCTGTCACACCAGTGTGGCCTAGGGTTGCCAGCTAGTTGTTCTCTTTTGTCTGTAATATAGGTGCTTCCTAGAAAACCTTAGTTATGGGTTGTGGGTCTTGCCTGGATGCAAGCCATGTTGTGTGAACCTTGTAATATTGTTGTGTGCTGCTATGTTTGCTTAACTAATGTAAGACTCAAGTCGGGTTTGCTTATTAACAGATGGGAGACAACTCTGATAATGCAACTGGTGTTCCCCAACCACCTCAGTTTCCACCCACTCTGGCAGAGGCCATCGCTGCATTGACCAATGTTGCAGCGCTGTTAGCTCAGAATCAGCAAGATCGTGGTGGACGTCGTGGCCGCCGTGATAATGAGGATACCACCTATGTTGATTTCACTGACACCCGCCCACCAGTGTTCACTAAGGCTGATGAACCCTTAGAAGCCGATGATTGGCTCCGTACCATGGAGCAGAAGTTTAGCTTGATTCACTGTACCGAGGTCCAGAAACCTCTGTTTGCAGCTCAGCAGCTTCGTGGCCCAGCGACTACTTGGTATGCCAACCTTTTGGCTGCGCAGGATGCTGGACATCAACTTACCTGGCAGGAGTTCCGTGATGCTTTTCGTGCTCATTACATCCCTGCGGGCGTGATGAAATTGAAGCTGGATCAGTTTCTGGCCCTGAAGCAGAATGAGTCCACTGTCGCTCAGTATCTTGGGCAGTTCAACCACTTGGCACAGTATGCACCTGAGCATACCAACACTGATGCTAAGAAAAGAGCCTGCTTTGTCAGAGGTCTGAATTTCAAGATTCAACGCAGTCTGTCTAACAACCTCAAGTGCACTTTTCATGAGGCAGTGGATAGTGCAATAGCTTTTGAGGAAAGCGACCGTCAGCTCCAAGAGGAGAAGAAGAAGAGCAAAAGGTCTAGCTCTTCTGGCAGTCAGAAACGCCAGAAAGTTATCTATCATCCTACCCACCATAACTGTCCGTCATATCCCCATCAGCAGGTAGTTGTGCGCACTGCCGCTACCTCTCATACCTCTAATCAGCAAAACACCACTCAGCCGAATGCCCCTGGCGTTCGTATCAACACTCCACAGACCAACTATAATCACCCATGCTACAACTGTGGAAAGATAGGACACTGGGCCTGTGATTGCCCTTTTCCGAAGCAGAACAACCAGAATGTGCAGAAAAGTCCTGGTGTTCCGCAACAGCAAGTTCAGCACCGTGGTCACCAGCAGCATGCTCAGAAGGGCAAGATTGTCAAGAAGGCAGGTCGGGTTTATTACACTCAGATCGAAGATATTCCTGCTGGAGAACCCGTCATGATGGGTAAGTTTCCTGTTGCTAGTCATTCCGCCGTTCTGCTATTTGATTCTGGTGCATCTCATTCGTTCATCAACCGTACATTTGTGGTTAAGCATGAAATACCTATTGGGGAAATAAAGGAAGATTTCCTTATACATTCGCCCGGGGGGCGTATAACTACTAAAGAGGTAGTTCAGGGAGTACCTATAGAGCTGGGAGGGCATAAATTCCCAACCACAATGATAGTACTTAAGGATCAGGATATAGATGTGATATTAGGTATGAATTGGATGTATCAGCACAAGGCCTTGATTGATGTGTTGAATAGAACCATAAGAGTGAACATACCTAATAGTCAAACTCAACTTCTTATCCAACTTCCATTGCCCGTAAGAAAGATTGAAAAGACCGTGCAAAGGTTGTGTGCCACCGCAGTTGAAGAGGTATTGAAGATTCCAGTGGTCTGCGAATTTCCAGACGTATTCCCTGATGAGTTGCCTGGTTTGCCACCTGATCGAGATGTGGAATTTGCTATTGAGCTAAAACCTGGAACCGCACCTATATCTCGTAGAGCCTACAGAATGCCTCCCAAGGAATTGGCAGAGCTTAAAGTGGAGCTACAAGATTTGCTAGATAAGGGTTTCATCAGACCCAGCTCATCCCCTTGGGGTTGTCCTGCCATCTTTGTCAAGAAGAAAGACAAATCCCTCCGACTCTGTATTGATTACCGTCCACTCAACGAGGTCACCATCAAAAACAAATATCTTTTACCCCGTATTGACCTACTCTTTGACCAACTGGCTGGAGCTAAGGTGTTTTCCAAGATTGACCTTAGGTCTGGCTACCACCAAATAAAGATCCGTCCCGAAGACATCCCAAAAACAGCTTTCACCACTAGATATGGCCTATATGAATACCTTGTCATGTCTTTTGGCCTAACCAATGCACCCGCCTATTTCATGTACCTCATGAATTCCGTCTTCATGCCTGAGCTCGACAAATTTGTTGTCGTATTCATTGATGACATCCTGATCTATTCTAAAACACCCGAAGAATATGCCAACCACCTCCGTATCGTCTTGAACCGTTTAAGAGAACATCAACTCTATGCCAAATTCAGCAAATGTGAGTTCTGGTTGGACCGAATTCCATTTCTTGGACATATCCTGACAGCGGAAGGTGTGTCCGTAGATCCATGTAAGGTGGAAGAAATCTTGAACTGGAAACCACCAACCACTGTGCACCAGGTTCGCAGCTTCATGGGAATGGCGGGATATTACCGCCGATTCATTCCGGATTTCTCAAGAATAGCTAAGCCTATAACCAACCTATTGAAGACTCAGGTCAAGTTTGTCTGGTCGCCAGAATGCGAGACAGCGTTTCAAACCTTGAAGAGATGTTTGACCACTGCACCAGTCCTTGCTCAGCCAGATATTGAAAAGCCGTTTGATGTGTACTGCGATGCGTCGGGTACTGGCATTGGTTGTGTTTTGATGCAAGAGGGCCGAGTCATTGCTTATGCTTCACGACAACTCCGGCCTCATGAAGAGAATTATCCCACTCATGATCTTGAATTGGCAGCTGTGGTTCATGCATTGAAGATTTGGCGTCACTACTTGTTAGGTAGCACATGCAATGTCTACACTGATCACAAAAGCCTGAAATACATCTTTACACAAGAAGAATTAAATATGAGGCAACGAAGATGGCTTGAGTTGATAAAAGATTATGATATTGAAGTGCACTACCATCCTGGTAAAGCTAATGTGGTTGCCGACGCACTCAGTCGGAAGGCTCATTGTAATTGCTTGACTGTGAAGCCATATGATCTGTCGTTGTGTTACGGGTTAGAAAAATTGGGCATAGAAATAGTCCCTCAAGGCAGTTGGAACAATATCAGCATCAAACCCACCATCCGTGATGAAATCGTGGCTGCTCAGAAACATAGTAAAGGTATCAGGCACATCAAAGAGAAAATCCAAGCAGGGAAAGCAGATTGTTTCAGAATTGATGATGAAGGGATTGTATGGTTCAAGAATCGGCTTGTAGTTCCAAAAATTCCAGAGTTACGTGGCAAGATTCTTGACGAAGCTCATTTGACAAGATACTCTATTCATCCGGGAAGCAACAAAATGTACCAGGATTTGAAACAGAAGTTTTGGTGGACTAAGATGAAGATCGAGATTGCTCAGTATGTAGCAAAATGCGACACTTGTCAGAAAGTAAAAGGTGTACACATGAAGACTGGTGGAGAGCTGCAACCATTACCTATTCCTTCATGGAAATGGGAAGACATCAGCATGGATTTCATTATGGGTCTCCCAACAACCTCTAGGGGTTTCGATTCCATCTGAGTTGTTGTGGACCGCCTCACTAAACAAGCTCATTTCTTGCCTGTCAAGAAAATGTACAGGGCTCCGCACTACGCCAAGCTATACATAGAAAATCTGATGAAGCTACATGGAGTGCCCAAGACCATTGTCTCTGACCGAGGTACTCAGTTCATATCCCAATTTTGGAGATCCTTTCATAAATCATTGGGTACAAAACTCCTGCATAGCACAGCCTATCATCCTCAGACTGACGGACAGACAGAGAGAATAAATCAGATACTTGAAGACATGTTAAGAGCCTGTGCACTCAATTACCCTGAGAAATGGGACGAGTGTTTGGCATTGGCCGAATTCTCGTACAACAACAGTTACCAAGAAAGTATAAAAATGGCTCCGTTTGAGGCAGTATATGGCCGCAGGTGTCGTACTCCATTGAATTGGTCCGAGCCTGGAGAAAGATGGTTCTATGGAGTTGACTTGGTCAATGAAGCCGAAGAAAAGGTTCGACTGATACAGGAAAATTTGAGAGTGGCACAGTCACGACAGAAAAGTTATGCCGATCAGCGGCGCAGACCTTTGACATTTTAGGTTGGAGACTATGTATATTTGAAAGTTTCGCCTATGAAAGGAGTTAATCGTTTTGGAGTCAAAGGCAAGTTAGCCCCGCGTTATATTGGACCGTTCTTAATCATAGGACGCGTGGGAAAGGTAGCTTACAAGCTTGAATTGCCAGAACATCTCTCGGAAGTACACCATGTGTTTCATGTTTCTCAGCTGAAGAAGTGTCTCCGAGCACCTGGACAAGTCATCGATGTTGAAGGAGTAGCACTTGAACCTGAATTGACATACTCGGAGCAGCCAGTACGAGTTTTGGATATAAAGGACCGTGTTACCCGAAGGACCACAACCAGATGGTACAAGATCCAATGGAGTGATCATTCTGAAGATGAAGCTACCTGGGAATCTGAAGATTTCTTGGCGGAAAACATCCCTGAGTTCTTTGCTACCTTGTGAAATGTAACCCTGTCTTTTAATGCGTATGTTTTCCCTTGTCTCTTGTTTAAGTATGAACTGGTTGTTGTTAGCTCTTTTTCCTATGCCTTGTTCCAATCTTGGTTATGTACCTAATCTCGGGACGAGATTTCTTTTAGGGAGGAAGGCTGTAATACCCCGGGTATTACGGATTTAATTAATCTGCCATGTCATCATATTTAAATTAATCATTTGCATATGATTGTGATTAGGTCCCTAGAGTGATTTGAATTTAATTAGCATTTGTTTGTAAAATTAAATTCCCAAATAAAGGTTTAAAAACTTACTTTTATTAGGACTAAAACCTAATTCAAAATCTAAAAGAAATTTTGAGATAGTCCCTTAATAAAAGTTTTAGATCTTTTAAAATGGAACAACTTTTATTTTTGGAGATTTCAAAGTTCTGTGGTGGAAATTCAAATTTATTTCAAAACAATGATTTAAAACTTAGTTTTGGATTGGCATTTCAAAAATTATTTGGAATCTGGCAAAACTTCCTGAATAGAAGTTGTAAAGCTCATTGAGTAGAACAACTTTTATTTTGGCAACCTTTCAAGTTATTGAGAAAATTTAAAAGTAATTTTGAAAATACAGTTTGAAATTTTAAACCCTATTCTACCCCTTTTCCTGTAGTTTCAAAAATATTTCGAATTTAGATTTAGTTCCAAAAGCAAAGTTGTTCAGAATTTCAAACCCTACAACTTTTGTTTTTGCAGTTTTTCATGTTTGTATGCAAAATCAGTCGAATTTGGTCAAAAACCGACAGCCCCTAGGGATCTATGCTACAGTACTCCGCCCCCCTCGCTCTGTTCACGAACAGCACCGGCAGCCGCCGTGTCGCGCGCGGGCGCGCGGCGAGCCGTGCCGGCCGGGATCGTGCCCCCGCGACCTCGGCAGATACGGGCGCGCGTGCGCCGCGTCGTGCCGCGCCTGTCCCCGCCCGTTGCCCCTCCAAAAGGGCAAAGACCACCCCTCTCCACGCCATTTTTCCTTCTTCCGGTCGCCATCGCCACCTCTCGGTTCTCGGCCGAATACGCCGCGCTCCGTCCATCCCCACCCTCTCCATCTTGCAGCCAGCTAGCTAGCTTCCTTGCGCATCGCCTGCGACCGTCGGTGGGAGCTGTAGAGCTTCGTAACCACCGGAACACCGGTGTCTCCTTCGCGGGCGGACAGAGCGCCGCCGCGAGCTCCGCCGTCGTCTCGAGCTAGTCTGGGTAAGCTCTGGGCCTCGGATTGTTGCGTACCGTGATCTCCGTGACCCCTTGAACCTTACGCGTGCGTCGGCGTACTCTCTGGTTCCCTAGGTTCGCCGGAACGCGTGTTCGCCGTTGTGCCGAGCCGCCGGGATCCGCCGCCGTCGCCAAGTCGCCTTCTCCGAACCACCTCCGTCTCCACCGACCCGTCGGCCAGCTTCGTGGTGAGCCCCAGATGCTCGTGCACCTTTTCCCCCTCTCTTTACCGGCTTGTGCTCGCCGGCGACGTGCTCACCGCCGCCACCGAGCCGCCGCGTCCGTGTCTCCAGGTGCTGTGCGCCTCGGATCTCGTCGTGTCTTAGCTTGGTAGACTCGCCTTGGAGTGTAGAGTCCGTCAGTGCCCTCGGCTTCGTCCCTCGGCTCACCGTCGGCGAGCTAGGGGCGGCGGACCGCCGGCGCTCTCGCCTCTGTCAAAACAGAGGAGAGGCCAGGGGCCTCGGGTTAGAAGATAGGTCTTTCCAGGGGGTTAAGTGCAAATCCCGTGACTCATGTGAATAGTATAGATCGGACCGCGGGTTGATTTCCGACTTCCCCAAGGTCTCTTTTGCTAAAACGCCGGCGCCGGGTGCGGGCAGGCCGAGTGGGCCGGCTCGCTTGGTCATGGGCCGTAGTGGGCTGGTTTGGTCTTTTCTTTTTCCAGTGAATTTCAAAATGCTTTTCATTTATATATTCATATGAATAGTACTGAAGTTTATTTATTTCATATGAATTAATCTGTTGAATGGAAAAATGTGAGAATAATTGTGTATGCTCTATGAAGTATGTAGTATTTGTTAAAAATATAATATAGGGTGTTCCAGTGCCTTTAATCTGCTGAATAAATCAGTAAAGTAATTAATAAATGCAAGTTTGTGTAATTTTAATTAATTCTCTGTAAATCCAAAAATCATGAAATTTATTGTGGCTCTGTTTGGTGATAAAACCTAGCTGTTGGTAAAGTTTGGTTGCAATTGAAGTTAGTTTGGTCAATTAATAAATATATGTGGAATTAGGGATTAATAAAGTAAATAGAAAAATGAATTTAGGTTTGTTGTGTGAATTTTTGGATTGAATGAAGACCAAGGATCTTTCGCTGTGTGATCCTTGGCAATTCGAGAACTTAGTGCTTGATAGTAGTCATAAAGCTATGTAGCGACTTTCTGTGACCGTTAAAAGGGTCAATAAAACAAAAGTAGGAAACATTACTTTTACCTTCCGTAGATCGTTTACAACTTTACCGTGAAGGAAAGTTGTACTCAAGGTATTAATGGTTTACTTTCAAGCATTTCATTTGTTGCTCTCATGCCACGCTAAGCATACATCATTGCATACGTGTAGTGCCCGTTCCCGAGGGGGTCCAGGTCGAGACTACTACTGAGGAGGCCACTCCAGAAGTCATCCAAGGATTCGACATCTGCGGGACTGATCCCGATCCGACGCTGTACACGATCCAAGGCAAGCCCCGGTGCATTCAGCCCCTCTATTACAAAATATTTATAATTCGAGTCAATCTACTGCATTAGGTTGATAGGAGTTGATTGTCACCTATCCAGATGCATTGTCTCAAATAAATACCCTGAAATCTGATTTAAATAAAATGGTTTGAGAAATGCTTAGGCATGCTTAATGAACTTAGCTTTGCATAAAAGAAAAACTATTTTCTGTGCCATGATTATACTTATACTTTGATTAGTGAAGAACTGGTTATCCGCTGGTCGATGTGTATTTGGGTTGGAGTCCCAATGCATGGTCGCTTTCGGAATAGTTTGGAACTGGTCGATGTCTTTGGAAACGTGTTTCGTTGGGTGGCCAGCTCATGGGGCGGCGTTCCCTATGTCTCACTCACCCGACAGGCACGATAATAAAAACTGTCGGGTAGTCTTGTACTTGGGTTAGAGTCCCAATGCAGGATTGACGGCAGGAAGGAAATAGGGACCGTTCGTTGTAGGCCTGCTGTGATCATGATGAACAGCCTAGCCACATACCAGTGCGGAAAGCCTAGAGTTCGGTGGCGCTATTGCTGGAACCGACAACCACGCACTGGGAGTGGAGAGATGGCGAGAGTAGCTTGTACCCACGTGGCCGGCGTGCCTGGATAAGAGTGGAGTACTGTGCTCTCGGGTGGCGCAGGACCGGTTCCGGGATAGCAAAGCCGTGACGACGGGTTGGTATATGTATGCCGGCGTGCTGCATATGCAGTGTGGTTAGAATCCCCAGCTGGGTACTTTCTGGATTCGAATCGACATGCTCCTCGGTTATGGAGACTTGATCCTCACACTCTACACCGAAAAGTGGTTCTCAACTAGGTTATCTGAATGAATAAAGTAATTAAAAGAATGATGATACATGAGTCCGAATATTGGAACTATAAATATGATTATAATGATGACAAAATAAAATATGGAACAGGATAGATTGCTTTTCTGCAAACTCCTCATCCCCTGCTAGCCTTACCCGTAGCCTTGCATTCCTGAGTCTCATTTTACACCCTTAGTCGGGTAAGTCTCGCGGAGTACCCCAAGTACTCAGGGTTTGTTAACCCCGTTGCAGGAGGACCGCAGTCGGAGATCTGTCTTGCTCCATGTTGCGTGACCGTGGTCGAGGAAGAAAGCGGCGATGAGTGAAGTGGAACCCGTGGGCAGGGTTCGAGTTATCTTATCTAGTATTGTGTAACTATTCCACTGCTACTATTATGTCCTCTGGTCTGTAATAACTATATTTGAATCCTATTTGAACAACCGGTTTGTAATCTAAATGTTATGTAATCTTCCGCACTGTTACTCTGATGTATTTTATTATGAAATGTTGTAATCCTGTGATGATTCTGCAATGGTGATCCTGTCGGAGAAAAGGGCGCTAATGTAGCCCGACAGACCTGTCTAGATCATTTGGGACACGGGCCCGGCTGTCAGAAGTCGTTAGTGACAATGACAGGTGCCGGTGGGCCAGGTGATTTAGCCGGTTCTGTTACAGTGTCCAAGTCGTTACAGGCAGCGCGAAGGTCATCAGGCGGTTGGATAGCGGTGGCTGCTACTCATCGGTGCTTGGTCCATGCGGCGGCACAACGCGACCGGCCCTCGCGACGGCGAGGCTAGCCCTGGGTATCCAGAGCACTCCTACTCGTGTGTCAGGGTAGGATCTAGCGGTAGCGCCCGCCGAGCTTCACAGCCGTAGCCTACGGTTCCAACGGAGCTCGTGCCGCGGCGATGCCCGCGACAGAACCCCGGCGATCTCACGGTGAAGGTGCATCACGCTGAGTGTAGGTTCTAGGGCCTCTCCTAGTCCTTGATTCGGGTCCGCGGATTCAATGTGAAGCTTGATGGCCCACAGTTAGCGCTCGGTTAGGTCGCAGTCTCCCGGAACGGGTGCTCGCCATGGTGCAGAGTATCCATGGCGGGTGCGCTTCCCGTGAATGCGTCTTGCTGCGTTCCGGTGTTGCAAGGACTCGGCTTGCCGGTGGTTTGCTTGTTCGTGGTGACCGAGAGGGTAGCAGATAGCTCTACTAGGTTAGGTTCCCCTACAGCCCTTCCAGATAGATGGAACGCGACGCGGTGCTGTCGCGGGTGCTCCTATGGCGTGTCGCGTGGTGATCCAGCCGCGCCGGCGAACTCTCGTCACCTGCGAATCCGTTGGGTCAAAAAGGCTAGTCGTGTCCGTGCGTGCAAACGTGTTCCAGAGCCGGTGGTGGCTCGTGCCTGCGTGTCCCCGAGGTGAGATGCCATGGCGTGGCGCACGGGCGAGGTTGGAGAAGAGGCACGGGCGGCTCACCGTGGTGTCGTTGGAGTGTGGATAGCGGCGCAGTGAAGGGTCGTGACCGTGCCGAGAGTTCGCAGTGCCGTGCCGACCCGCAACGGTGGCGCCAACTCTGTCTTCGGCTCCGGCGGGTTCCGCGGCGGCAGCACCTCGGCGCCTCCTTCCTTCACTCTCCCTCCTTCTCTAACGTGCGGTGTGATAAGGTGATCTGTGCCGCGGCGCGGCGGCGGGGGCACGGGATTGCTCTAGGGTTGGTGACCCGCTCCTTTTAATAGGCGAACTCGGTGTGCTTCCTATGGCGGACGGCTCCGATTTCGTCCGGTGGATCGGAGGGCTGTGGCTGGAGCCAGTCTAGGGTTCCAGGCGCGCTCGGGTTTCCTTGGCGGCCAAGGCGAGGGGACAAGCGGGGAACAGTGGTGTCAGCGTGTGGCCTTGTCGGGGTAGTGCGCGCGGTCACGCGATTTGCGTGGGCTTCTCCGCGAGGAAGAAGAACAGGGCGCTGGGAGTGGCTGGCAAGCGGGCCCGGTTTGGCAGCAAGCGAGGGCGCGGGGTATGCGTGCGTTCGGCTGTGGCGACAGGGCGCGCGCGAGGTTGGGCCGGCCCAGCTGCGGGGCGGCGGGGTGAAGCGCGCGGGGATGGGAAGAAAAGGCCGGTTTGGGCCAGGCCGGTCCGGTAGCTGGCTGGCTTTCCTCTATGCCCTTTTCTTTTTCCTTTCTAATTTCTGGTGTTCAATTCTATACACATATATATGTTTTAAACCACACATGAAATGCAAATAAAATCAACATATGCATATAGCTAGTGAAATAACTAAAAAGAAGTTGGGGTGGTATGACACATATTTGTAGCTTGTAGATTTTAATTCCTATATGCATGCACATGAAGTATGTTTTAGTGTAATAAAGATGAAAATTTTAATTGGTTGGTATTTTTGGGTTGCGTGGATTTTTAGGGTTGTTACATTTGCTTGGCCAGGTTTACCAGGCCAGGCATTTAGATGTTTATCTCCAACGCTAGCTGCAAGTGAAATTCAGGTTATTCAGCAAATCGCCAATAATAGACAGAGGTCAAACATTCTGCGGTTGGTCCCAGATTTTGTGTTGCGAATTGACACTGCAAAAGCTCTGGATCACCAATAACAGACAGAGGTTAAACATTCTGCTTCGCCTCCGCAGTCCGCATTTGGCCGTTTCACCACCGACCACAGGGCACAAGGCTCCGCATTCCGCAACGGTGCCTCGTCCTCGTCCGTCGGCACAATGGCACCGGCGACGGCGAGCGCGCCGCTGAAGTCCTCGGAAGGACGCCGAATTAGATGGGCCAAGCTCCTCCTTTGGAGCGGCCCAGTCAATCGGGAACTACAGAATCCCCTAGGCCCACTTGTCCACTAGGCAGGCCCTTGGCACTTATTCCAGCCCAGCTCTCCCGCGATGCCCGCCCATGCGACAGAGAGGACACATCGATCCATCTGGCTGCCTACTAGTACACCACACTGGTTAATTGGTTATGCTTGGAATCCAAGTCGGATTGGAACACGACCAGTAGTTTTTTTTTTTATTGGGACCAGTAGCGTTTCTTCGATAATACTGGTTGGTTTGACGCTGGACGGAATGGTGTGCGAAGCTGCGATTATTGGAGTACGGTACAGTCAACTAGTCAAGTGGATGAGAACAACGCTGCTGTACAGCCGTACAGAAGGGACCGCCACCCGAACGCGGCCCATGTAGTGTGACGTCAGCTTGCAGCTAACAGACCCGGCATGCAGGGAGTGAGGATTAATGCTCTGCAGTGGGCCATAGACAGTTATGTTGAAGTCCTTAAAATTTTTCTAAGATTTCTCGTCACATTAATTTTATGGCACATACATGAATCATTAAATATAGATAGAAAATAACTAATTATATAGTTTGTCTGTACGAATCTTTTAAGTCTAGTTAGTTTATAATTAGATAAATTTTATCAAATACAAACGAAAATGTTACAATACCATAACTCAAAATTTTCGCCAACTAAACAGGCCCTCAAGCGCTTCAGGCTGCAGCCCGCCAAGCGATTGACTCGTTGACTCAACCCATGACGCGTTACCTGCCTAGAGTCATGCCAACGGAGCCGAATTAGCTCGGTCGTTCCTACCAATTTGTTACGAGTGAAAAATATTATTTTATAACTAAAAAGAGGTTAAATTTTGAATAGACAAACAGGGCCGAAAGCGCTGGAAACCGTGCGTATTTGATGCGTGCAGTAAAATTAGGAGTGGGGGCTACAGTAGAAACATGTGCTGTTGTTCTTTGGCTCGTTCGTGCGATAATAAGCTGGTGTCTAAAAATGTATGCATGTTCAGATCGGGAAGAGTTGAGAGCAGCAAAAGTGCATGGAAAGAGCTTGCATGTTCATACAGCAGGACAGCAGGAGCTCTCAGGCTAGATGAGAATCAGCATAAATGCAGACTACGTATGTTCAGCACTCAGAGCAGGGGGCAGGCACCCAGTATCCTCCACGAGGCTCCGCCCGTGGATGCGTGTAAATAAGGAGGTAAACAAATTGGATACGAACACTTGTTCAGAATTAGAATAAATACAGACAGTATTAACTATGTCAGAAAGCTAACTTCAAATTAAATTTTTAAATTTGCAATGTTGCATCTTGCATGTAATATAAATCAATATAACTTCTCTAAAACAAATAAGTTACTAATATACTACTTATTACACATCAGTTATAGATACGAAGATACAAACAACTATCGTCCCTCTAACATTGTTGTGAGGCTCATGTTATTTATGGAACCGCTAGTATTTTCGTTTGTACCCTGGGTTCCCCGGTACAAGAAATACATCGGTTGTATTGGCACCGGAAGTGGTGTAGTTTCGTTCTCAAGCATGGTCACCACTGATGACATGAGTGGTCTATTATTTGGATTGTCTTGCACACACAATAGTCCTATCTGGATACACCTTAAAGCTTCACTGTAGGTAGCCTGGGATGAGTCCACAAGATCCATGGCTTTGTCGTTTATCCATAAGCTCCATACCTGAGCCAATGGGATCAAATCTTATAGAAACTACAAAGCTTTTGTTTGAATTGTGAGAAAAAATTAAGCATAACACCATGCACTTACATAAGCTAGTAGGTTAGGGAAGCCCTTGCAATGAGTTGAACTGATCTTCAAGCTACTTATAATCTCCAAGACTATGACACCGAAACTATATGTGTCCGACTTGACAGAAAATGCGCCATCCATTGCATATTCGGGAGACATATAACCACTGCTCAAAAGAGAGAAACAACATAAGTATATAGGGAAACATGGTTCACTTCAAAACTCATGGTAATGATTACTCACTATGTCCCAACAACTCGATTAGTATTTGCTTCATGCTGGTTTCCACCAAAGATTCTTGCCATACCAAAATCTGATATCTTGGGGCTCATATCCGCATCCAACAGTATGTTACTCGTTTTAAGATCTCTGTGAATTATAGTCAACCTTGAATCCTGGTGGAGATAAACAAGTCCTCTAGATACTCCTTTGATTATCTTGAAACGTGTTGCCCAATCAAGGAGATCTTTAATTGAAGGATCTAAAGTAAGCAATTCCAAAAGTAACCATGTCACATTTTTTCTGGCGAATATATTTTTTCAATGAAAAGTAATAACGAAAATATAAGTTTGGACATACCAAATATGATGGAATCCAAGCTTCTGTTTGGTAAGTATTCGTAAATTAGCAACCTCTCATCTCCATCGATGCAGAATCCAAGAAGCCTAACTAGGTTTCTGTGCTGCAATTTTGCAATCAGAACAACTTCGTTTCTGAATTCCTCTACGCCTTGTCCTGAACTTTGACTGAGCCTTTTGATTGCAACTTCTATGTTCTCTCCCAGCGTACCCTGCATCGTTTTGTTTCAGCATTATTAAATTGAACAAGCAGTGCCATAATTCCCACATTTCTACAGTTTAGTTAAAAGATGTATTATTCCTAACCTTATAAACCTTCCCAAAGCCACCTTGCCCGAGCATATTGTCCTCAGAAAAATTGTTTGTTGCTACTGCGATGTCTCCAAAGCTGACGAATGGAAGCTCTATATTTTCATCACCGAGTTCGTTTGGCGCACTCGAGTATCCTAGGATGGCTTTCCTCAAATTATCCTTGTCCCGACGTTTCGCTGACAGGAAAAGCAATTCCAATTGTTATTAATAAACCTTACACTAGTAGAAAACCATGTTGTTCCTGAATTGTTCTTGGTGGTGAAGTGCCTCTTTCTAACTGTACCTCTCAGCTTGCATATCCAAACAAGGTACATGCCAGCGGCCGTGAGTACAAGCAGAGATGCCATCACTGGAATCAAGATTTTTGCTACACGCCCCCTCTCCCCTGTAGCTGCAGGAATTTATTACAGGAAGTTTTAATCGTTGCTGATAAGATGATGAATTTGCTTCAGTTTTTTCATACCTGATTCAGACTTCGCCATCCTCAGATAGAGATCCTGCCCATTTTCTATGTACCTGAGATCAACGATGTTATCCATCCACATGACGCAGCCACTGCCATCACCGCCTCCTCGGATGTCGGCAGGGGCATATGCCACGCACGAGCAGTTGGCGAGGCACCTCGCCTTGCACTGCTCCAGGGTCGCGCCCATGTCCACCGTCGCGTTGTCCGTGTCAGGGAGCTTCACGCCGCGCACGGGCGTGAACCAGTCCGTGGTCACCGTGACATTGCCGCACTCCAGCGGCACGTCCCTCTGGCACCCGCCGGAGGACCACTCCGACGGGTTCACAGGGCTGAACCCCACGGCGGCGCAGCTGCAGGACGGCGCCGACGCGGCGGCGTCGACGCTGCACAGGCCGAACGCGCCGCACGACGCGTAGTCGTCGCAGGCGTCGTGCGGCAACCATGGGAACTCCTTCCACACCCGGCTGGTCGGCAACCACACCAGGACCTGCACCTTGCCGACCTCGTCCAGCACGACGCGGGTGAAGGGCATGGGCGTGCCGGCCGTGGTGTTGAGGACGTAGCTGACCTCGTCGGGGCCGTCCACCATCTGGACAGAGAACAGCTTGGCCTTTGAATCCATCTCCGGCATGCCGCTGAACCACCGGCCGTTCCACGGGCCGGCGCGGTACTTCTTGGCGTCGCCGTGCCAGGTGACAATGTCCGGCAGGCCCTCTGTGTCCATGACCCGACGGTAGTCCCCCGTCGCCGGGTCGTCCTTCGCCCGCCACGACGTGAGGGACCACTCCTGGCCGGTCTTTAGGTTCTTGCCGAACCTCATGCCGGCGAGCAAGGTGTTCGACGGGTGGTCGAACGACTGCCACTGGAAGGCGGCGGCGGCGGCGCTGCGGCTGCTGCTCTGCTCGCGCACGACGAGGTTGCCGGAGTCGAGCAGCTGCGCCACCGAAGAGCCGGTCGTGTTCGAGGACCAGGCGGTCTGGCCGGAGCCGTCGAGCAGGCGAAGGCCCACCCGGCTGCTCATCATCAGGACGCCGGAGGTGGTGTTCAGCGGCGTGTCGCGGTTGGCCACCCACAAGACGGCGTCCGTACCAGACGCCGTGAACCAGATCCCGAGGTATCTCTTGGTCGGCACCCTCGTCGACGGGGAGAAGAAACCCAGGGTGAATGAACCACCAGACGAGACCAGCGTCTCGCCGTCGGTGATGTTGCCCCCGTCGTTGAGCGTGTCCGACAAAATGCCGGCGCCGGAGGTTCTTCTGAGAAGTAGTACGGTGGCAAAGATCAGAGCGAGGAGGTTGAGAACCTCCATGTGCGACTGCAATGTATCTTTGTCGCCCTTGCACACGAAATCTCACGTCGGCTTGGGCAGGTTGCTATATATGAAAACGGTGGCCGGCGGTGGGTTAAATACTTAAATGTTTGCAATCAACTAGGGCAGTCACGTCAAGAATTCATATAACTATACGCTCAACACGGAAGAAAGAGTAAAATTCGGCTCTGTTCGCTTCAGCTGAAAAGCTAAGCTGATTTTAGCTGAATCTGATTTGTTGTGAAAAAAATACTATTGCAGAGCTGAAAAATATGTACTGTTCATTTAAAGCGAACAGTGTGGATGTGTCATCCGGTCCCAAAATGTCTCAAAAAAGTATTTTTTTTGCTCCATGAAGTTGTAGCCGGTCTTATCCAGGTCTAAATGGACGTTTACCCGACCCGTTACCCTATGAGATTGATTCGTATGGATCTGGCAGATGGAACCACATGAAAGTGGCATATGCAGGACTACTTGGCTCCCTGAATTTTGTATCATTTTTTTTACCATCTCGACGATCTTAAAAAAAAAAAACTAGGAATGTAGATCTCATGGAAATATGAGCATTCAACAATACATATTGAGCAGAAAAATAGAAAAGAGCCTGAAGGTACCTTGAGTAAATATTACAGGATGGTACTACTAGCTAGTCGACGAAACTGCAAGCACATCAGAATTTCTGTGATTTTTAGCGTTCGGCAGAAGAGAATTGGTGTGGCAAAGTAATAGATAGATAGAAATTTGTGAAGGCATCAGAGGAGAAAACAACGAACTCAGCACCGGAGTTTACAACGGGCTCAGTTCTTGGCATTGGCCCATCACGGCTCACCACCAAATTCACCGTGCATGAGCGAGCATCCGCGCCCGGCTGTGGGCTCCCGGCCGTGACCGTGAGGTCAACTATGACGACGCGACGAGACCGACGGAGTCGTCTCGTCTGGTCACTGGTGCTGTGGCCTGTGGGAGCACGTATAACCGACACCGACGCGCTCCCATCGCCGTGGTCCACGGTAATACACATCTATCGAGCCTCCGATGCCGTCCAAGTCTGTTCAGCTGGGTCTATCCAGTAGTAAAAAAAAAAGGCGTTAATTTTGCTTGATGCAGGTGGGTCTGTTGATTTTGGCAGATAAGTTCAACGAACAAGGCGTATCTATTATTGATCCACGGTACAACTCTGTTCGCTAGAGCTAGAAATAAAAACGCTAATTTTAGCTGATGCTAATTTATTGTGAGAGGAAACATCATTAGAGAGCTGAAAGTTCCACCCTTCAACTTTCAATTCAGTGTGCTGATAAGCTGAAGCTTTGGACTAGGTCGTCGATGATTTGGCCCGTCGCTTTCCAGTTCCAGGTCACTACTATTATTGTTCCACCCTTCAACTTTCAATTCAATGTGCTGTCTCTGTCTGCTGAGAGTACTGCCTAGCTGTAGCACTCCATTGTCACCCTACTGTTCTCTTTAAGCTCTGATTAATCGCATGCCAATCCAATACAAGCAGAAGCAGAGGAATTGTCCCCTGCGCACGACGTTGTGAAGACGACACAAGCAAACAAGGGGCATCTTGGGGCGTGTTTGGCAGCGGGCCGACAGGGTGGCCCGAGCTCCTCAGATGCAAACTCGCACGCTACTCAAAGCAAAAGCCTGGCTCCCAAGAAACCAAACGAGGGGCCAACGCGCGCGGGTGAGCCCACGAGCGAGCAGCTGAGCGGTTGGGTCACCTTCCGCATCGGTCGAACTCCACCATCGACCCATCCTCGCGCGGTGCCGCCCCATTCCGCTCCGCCTGCGCGCCGTCGTCGCTGGCGCTTGGATCCACAGCCACCCCGTGCGAGGCGAGGAGGGCTCCATCGACACGCTCCGCTGCGCAGCCTGCTGTTGCCACCGCAGGAAGTCCGACTCGCCAACGGGGGACGTCGCTGCCTGGCTCGTCGCGCACTCGCCGCCGCCGTCGGCCTGTGGCGCATCCACGAGTGGACGGCCGGTCGCTCTCGCTCTGGCTTGTCCGTCGTGCATGAGCGCACGTCTCCCATGGCCGCCTCCCTACCGCCGGGAGCGGCTGTCTCCCATGGTGGACGAGAGGTGGCCGCGGCAAGAAGAGAAGAGCCCGGGACTGGCGCCGGTGGGGCCACCGGCGAGGTGGGCTTCGAGGGATGCGTGCTGCGGTGCACGCACTGCGCATCGGAGAAGACGCCAACCAGGCAACCGCAGCAAGCAGGTAACCAACACAGCAACAAGAAGCAAGCAGCACAAGATGAACAAGCTTCAGGTCACCACGGTGGCTTCGCTCCTGGCGCTAGCCGCTCCGACCGCCGGCGCCGTCAAGTTGGACGCGACGAACACGGTTGTTGCCTACCAACCGTTCGACAGAATGACAACAAGAAAGAGAGACGAAGGTAAGGTCACCATATATTCCATATATGTGAGGTGGCCATATCTATCTGTGTATTCTACCAAACACAATCTACCAGCTTCGTTCAATACAGACAACCAAGAATACATGTACCGGTTTAGACTGGGCCAGCTTTGACCTGGCCGCAGAGCCAGGCTGGCTTAGACCCGGTGCCAAACACGCCCTTAGTGTTGCGCTCGTTCACTATAGGCACGGCAACCTGGTGTATCTAGTGTAGTACGTGTAACGTGCATGCTATCGGTCACCGGCGAGAAGACAACCCGTCAACGACTACTGGACTACTACTGGTGGCAGCCGGCCGACTTGAACGCCACATACTTTCGTGACAACGCAGACCCTTTAGCACGAGTCTGCTGGATTTATTGGGCCTCTTCGAGTGTTTTCGGCCTACTAGTGCTACTACCCCAGCGGCCTAGAGGAAATACAGATAGAAGAGAGCGACCAAGAATAAGAGGTCCGCGTCGGAAGCAGCTCGCGCCGGCGGCCATCGCGCCAACAGCCGAGTGCCAACCCGCGTTCTGTCGACGGCGCCACCGCCAAGGCCATCGGATCGGAGATGAAGTTCCATGGCTCGCTGTCTCTGCGTCGGGTACAAAACGCTCGAAACTATAATAATGTACTGGTAGCTGTGGTGCGTTGACCATGGCAGCCTCTACATCAATCACCGGACTAAACAGAGTTCGCATGCAGTGCGAAGGAGACCCAGAACACAGTTTCACAAGGCGTCGTGTCTTGTGCCATATAGTAAAGCTGGCTAGCCTTACAGCTTTGTTCAAACAAATACATATGACACCAAATGAATGTATTATAAAAATATATTCAACTCGTATTACAACTATATTAATTTGTATGCACTTTTCTATAAAGTCAAACAAACTTTAAACAATTTGACTTAAGATAACCCTAGAAAATGATTTATTTGAAAAAGGAAAGAGTAACCTACTACTAGTTCTACTCCAACTCTTGTCCCACCAGACTAATTTTCTTTACATAATGGAACTACATATGTCTTTACCCTTATAATTGAGGAGTCAGACCAAAATTATTACAAATACAAAAGCTTAAAACGAAGAGTCTCACATGCCAAATCAACTTAATTATGTCTAAAGACATAAGTCCACCCATTTGAGGTGAAGAAGGCCATTGTCGCAAAATCCAATGTGCACCAAAACAAATATGATGTGTTCTTTCTTGTCATCATAACGATGAAATTGACTCCATGAAACAAATGTAACCTAATCACTTACCGTTACCGTCCCTCCAACACTGAGGCACTCATGTTATTCGTCGTGGAATTGTTTGTGTTTTCTCTGGTTCCTTGGGCTTCTAAATACCATTGTGAGATGTCCAGTATGTTATTCTTCATGGGATTGTTTGTATTTTCTCCGGTTCCTTGGGCTTCTAAATACCATTGCGAGGTGTACAGGGGCTGTTTTGGGGTTGAAAGTAACGTGGTTTCGTTCTCCAACATGAACACAATCGTTGACATAAGTGGCCTACTATTTGGATTGTCTTGCACACACAAGAGTCCTATGTGAATGCACCTCAAAGCTTCATTTTGTAAACAACTGTCAACAAGGGATGAGTCCACCAAATCCATTGCCTTGCCATCATTCCATAGGCTCCAAGCCTGGACCAATTCAAGAAAATTCATAGACTAGTAACATGTTTTGTTTCAACTGTAAAATTTGAATAATGCCAGCATACTTACATAAGCTAGTAGGCTAGTGAAGCTCGTGGAGTTAATCCAAGTGATATTCAGACCACTTATGATCTCCAACAGTATAACACCGAAGCTATATGTATCAGACATGACAGAAAATGCTCCTTCCATTGCATATTCAGGAGACATGTAACCACTGCTTAAAAATAGTTTGCAGTATATATGTAAAAAAAATGGATAGGAATAGGAATACGAGAAGTAATGTTAAACATAGAGGCCGATGATTACTTACTATGTCCCAACAACTCGGTTAGTATTTGCTTCTTGCTGGTCCCCTCCAAAGATTCTTGCAATACCAAAATCTGATATCTTAGGGTTCATATCTGCATCCAACAATATGTTGCTTGTTTTGAGATCTCGGTGCACAATTGTCAATCTTGAATCCTCATGCAGATAAAGAACTCCCCTTGACATTCCTTTGATTATCCTGAACCTTGTAGGCCAATCGAGAGCATTTTTCCTTGCAGCATCTATATATAATGGCGTTATTATAAGTAACGTAAGCAAGCTAACTGGAGTAGTAACTACGACTACGACGACCGTCTTTTGCCCCATATAAAATAGAACTATAGTTTATATACATACCGAAAATGAAGGAATCCAAGCTTTTGTTCGGTAAATATTCGTAAATGAGCAACCTCTCATCTCCATGGATGCAGTAACCAAGGAGCCTAACAAGGTTTCTGTGCTGCAATTTCGCAATTAGAACTACTTCATTTCTGAATTCGTCTATGCCTTGTACAGAGCCCTGACTGAGCCTTTTGATTGCAACTTCTTCGTTTTCGCCCAGAATACCCTGCATGATTTCACCATCATTGAATTGAACAAGCAATCTTGTACTGTCATGATTAAAACATTTTTTTATTACCTTATAAACTTTCCCGAAACCTCCTTGCCCGAGCATATTGTCTTCAGCAAAATTATTTGTTGCAGAAACAATATCTGCAAAGCTAAAAAACGGTAGGTCGAGATTTTCATCACCAAGTGTATTTGTCTCATCCAAGCGCCCTGCCATCTTCTCCCTCTGGATATCCGTGTTTCGATGTTTGTCTAACAGAAATATAATATTAATGTTCTTGTTCAGTTCGAAATTACGAATCATCATTGACTTGCGAGCAGTGAAGTAACTTTGGTTCTACCTCTAAGCTTGCGCCATATCCAAACAAGGATCATCCCCATGAGCGCAAGGAGGCATGCCGTAACTGGTGGCAAGATTATTATTACCACGTTTCTCTTCTCAACTGCAGAAACAGGCAGAAATACGTCATACGACGATGAAACCTGCTCATGATTCATTTCAGAATGGGAGATGTAGCCGTGGTTACCTAATTCAGACTTTGCCAACCTCAGGTAGATATCCTGCCCTTTATCAACGTAACGAACATCCACGATTGCATCCGTCCACATGACGCAGCCGCTGCCATCACCGCCTCCTCGGATGTCGGCGGCGGCGTAGGCGACGCAGGAGCAGTTGGCGAGGCACCTCGCCCTGCACTGCTCCAGCGTCGCGCCCATGTCCACCGTCGTGTTGTCCGTGTCGGGGAGCTTCACTCCCCGCACCACCTTGAACCCGTCCGTCGTCGTCCCGTTGCCGTCGCACTCCAGCGGCACGTTCCGCCGGCACCCGCCGCCGGACTCCCTCATGGACCACTGCGCCGGGTTCACGGGGTTGAACCCCACGACGCAGCCGCAGAAGAGCGTGGACGCCGTGCTCACGTCGCACATCCCGAACGCGCCGCACTTGGCGTAGTCGTCGCAGACGTCCCTGGGCGCCTGCGTGAAGACGTTCCACGCCCGGCCGACCGGGTCCCACCCCAGCTGCTGCACCACGCCAACCTCGTTCAGCACCAGGCGGCAGAAGGGCGCGCCGGCGGAAGCGCTGAAGATGTACGCGACCTCGTCGGGGCGGACGACGACCTGCGCCGAGTACATGTCCATGTCCATGTACGACGCCGTCTCCGGGATGCCGCTGAACCACAGCCCGTTCCAGGGCCCCGTGCGGTACTTCTTGACGTCGCCTTGCCAGGAGACGGAGTCCAGGAGGCCCCTGGTGTCCAGCACGCGGCGGTAGTCTCCCGGCGTCGGGTCGTTCGACGCGCGCCACGACGTGAGGAACCACTCGGCGCCGGTCTGCGGGTCCTTGCCGAATCTCATGCCGGCGAGCAAGGTGTTCGATGGGTGGTCGAACGACTGCCAGAGCACGCCGCCGCGGCTCTGGTCGCGCACCACTAGGTTGCCAGACTCTAGCAGCTGCGCCTGCGCCACGACAGGTGGAGCAGACGAGCTCGTCGTGTTGGCAGACCACGCGGTGCGGCCAGAGCCGTCGAGAAGGCGAAGGCTCCCGGTGCTGCCGATGACCAGTACTCCAGCTCCTGAGGTGGTGTTGGTGTTGCTGAGGAACTTGTCACGGTTGGCCACCCAACAGATGGCCTCCGGCGACGCTGTGAACCAGATCCCGAGGTACCTCTTGGTTGGCACCCCGGTCGGGGAGAAGAAGCCGAGGGTGAAGGACCCGCCGGCCGAGACCAGCGTTGCGCCGTCGGTGATGTTGCTGCCGCTGTCCAGTGTGTCAGATGCGGTGAGGCAAAGCATAATGGGGAAGATCAGAGCAGCAAGGAACAAAAATCTTGTCATTTCAGTCGCCCCCTAGTGATGACTGATGAGGTTTGTTGAAGAAATTTCATGGTATACTGAGAGATATATATGGCGACGTTGGTGGTCGCTTACTACTTGCAAAGTACCATCAAAGTTGTTGGATTATCCAGATCAATGTTAACCTGATTAATTCAGCAGGCCAGTAGGAAACAGTTATTTTCTCTTGCCCCCAGCAACAGGAAACTAGGGACGATTATACAGATCTAAAGTTTTGGATGACAAAGATTTCCCATGAGTTGCCATATTCCATTCAAGAATCTCATCGGTATACAGTGGATAATGCAATTGGTACTACTCCTAGTTAACGGTAGATGAAACCTTTTGTAGATTAGTCCCATCACTTATGTGACAACTTACCTGAGCCAGAGGAGATGGACACGAGCCGCGGCTGTTGTCGGTCTGAAGTTACAACAAAAGACTAGCTACTTCAGTTGAGCAGAACAAACTGTTGTTGATCTGACAATAGTAGGCTGCTGTTGCTCTGAAGTAGGAGTAAACACGACGCTTGACTAGAAAATTCGAGCAACAGTTCAGACAAGAAAACTGAACAGGCCGTAGTTTCAAAATCAGTGGACAAGAGAACTTGAGTGACAGTTCAAACTGAACTGTACTTTCAGAATGAACACAGTGATTGTCCACAGACAGTATTGAAAAGAATGAATCCTAATTCAGAGAACAAACCAGCCAAGATGTACAAGCTACTGCCACCGCTCATCTGATGCTGCTGTCGACCTCAAGTAGCTGCTGCACCATGAATAACCAAGCCCCCAATCCAAGCTGCACCTACACTGTTGCTGACAACCTGCTATGAACTGAATAACAGAGCAAAAAATATTAAAAGATTCTTAGTCATTGTGCCTTGTAATGCATAAATGAATGGCAAGTTGTTTCATCACCATACCTTCAAAGCAACTTCTACACTCCAGAGGAAAGGATCGGTCTCATCGGCAAAACACTGGAAAAAGGAATCCACTCCAAGTCTCCAACCAAGGGAATCGTTAGCGTTAGCACTCGCGCAGCTCTCTACTTGACATGTGTGCTTACCTCGCTGTTGAGCACTCAGGTGAGTCGCTAATGGCGTCATGGACTAGGTCTATGGACCAGCCCCAAATAGTGATTGAAGAGTGATTACCACCTGTACAATCATTTACACGTATCTCTTAATTCAGACAAAATTATTGTGCGAAATGCTATTTTATGGGTCTCATTTTTCATATTCCTATGGTATAATTTCTACGTTCCAAACACCTCTTCCCACATATTTCTTGCATTTTTCCAACCATTTGTTTTCCTACATCACCCATCCTCATTCCCTGTGGGTTTTTTTTGTCATTCTTCTTTTCCATTTCTTCATTCCAAAAGACCCTAAACTAATAGCAAGTGTCATCCCGAGGGGTGACACGGGTGACACCCTCGCCGGAGACCATCCTTGGGAACGTGTAGCAGCGGTCGATCGAGGTGCGCATGGATAGCACCTCCATCGGGTTCAAACCTAGTACGTGTCTCGGATGCATGGGTGAAGACACTAGCGTCAGTAGTGTTGGAACACATGTGGCGAGCAGGAACGGCAAGGGAAGTGGCAAGGCGTGACTTCGCGAGATGAATTGAAAAACGGCAAAAAAAAAAAAGTTTGTGGACCACAATTTAGATATTTGGGGAGTCAAATGTGCGGTGCTCTTGGAGATAGCCTCTTTTTTTTTCTTTCCATACTGATTTAGTCCATGTTTAGATTCACACAAAATACCAAAAGTTCTGTCGCATCAATGTTCGGACACATGCATGGAGCATTAAATATTAATGAAAACCGAAACTAAATTGACAGCTTCGCAAAATGTTAAGATAAATCTTTTGAGCCTACTTAGACCATGATTGGACATTTATTGCAAAAATTAACATGCTGCTAAAGTAAAAAATTTGCAAAATGTGCAATTTAAACACCCCCATAGGAGTTGTCAAAACACCATATGAGAACAAATTTAGAAAACTGTGAGAGATGCTCATCTAGCAGTTGGCTTATGCAGGAATTCTTGGAGAATTTCAACTCATGTAGAGCTAGAAAATTAAACTGATGTAGAGCCATAAGACTATCTTAAGCGTATCTCAGACAATGACTGGTAGAATAGATAGTCGTAATGAGCATGGTTGTTCCTGTACTAACTGTATTGTTTCGATTTTGTATAAAAAAAGTAATTATATTCTACTTGATTGTGTTTTGAGAAAATTCATGTAATGGTGATGAGTATTGTTCTGGATATCATGCTTAAAGTATTGTTTCTTTATGGTAAATACACATATTGAAACTGGAATTCCCATATATTATTTTCTTCCCGTTACAACGAACGGACAAGATCCTAGTTATTATTATTATTTTTAAAAAAGATCCTCCCCAGTGATTATGGGATGCTAGAGGAAGTATTTTTGTTTTTCTAGATTTTAAATTTATTAAGTATATAAAAAATCCAAAAACTCAATGGCTCAGATTCATTTGAGATATTACCTTAGCACTGTCCATTTCAACATGCTATTTTGTAACGGGGATTACTATGGTACTCTGGTTACACCCTAAGAGGTAAAAGTTTAAATAAGTTATAACCCTTGATTTTTAAGATATACAAAACAATTAAATAATTAAGAAAACATACCATCCAGCTATATCGATCATATAATCAGCTTGAACCTAACGTTTTCCATCAAACAAGTTCACAAACAACACACACCTATGATCAAATTCACTTATCCTTATGCGGTTAAGCAAAGACCTGTTTCATAGTTACAAGTTACGAAGACTAAAATTTGTCAATGAACATCTAACGACCCTCTAGCACCGTGAGGCTCATGTCATTCACTGACAATTCCATCTTCTCGCTAGCATTTCCAGGTTGGTCATCCCTTGGTGCAAAATACACAGGTTCAATTGGCATTGGAAGCAGCGTGTTCTTGTTCTCCAACATGAACACAACCGCTGACATGAGTGGCCTATAGTTCGGGTTGTCTTGAACACACAGAAGTCCTATGTGGATGCATAGTGAAACTTCATCGAGATAACAATTATCTTTAACAGATGAGTCTAACAAATCCACTGTTTTGCCATCCTTCCACAGGTTCCATGCCTGAACAGAGATATTATTCCCTTAGAGAACTAATATACTACTACTAATAACAGTAAGTAGTTGTACATGCTTTGGAGGATCAAAACTTACATAGACTATAAGGTTAGGAGAATCCATGATAACATGTGGTGAGCTAATCTTTATTCCACTCACAATCTCCAATAGCAGAACACCGAAGCTGTAGGTGTCAGACTTGACTGAAAATGCACCTTTCATTGCATATTCAGGCGACATATAACCACTGTGCAATATATTTCACCAATATAAGGTCTATGCATTGAGAACAAGTGTGACCAAATAAATTCCCTATGAATAATTTGATAGCGCAGGAGTTACTTACTATGTCCCTACAACTCGGTTAGTATTTTCTTGGATCTGGTCGCCACAGAATATCCTAGCCATGCCCAAATCTGATATCTTGGGGCTCATCTCCTTGTCTAACAAGATATTGCTTGCTTTGAGGTCTCTATGGATTATAGTTAATCTCGAATCTTGATGCAAATACATAATTCCTCTAGCAATGCCTTGTATTATCTTGAACCTTGTCGGCCACTGAAGCATCGCCTTTCTAGCAGAAACTGGTAAGAATGGTATTAGAAGAAGCAGTATCATAAGGTATATACAGGCACAGTTTTGCGGTGTGATGAAACTAGAATTGTACCAAAGAGGAAGTGATCCAAACTTTTGTTGGGCAAGTATTCATAAACCAACAATTTCTCATCTTCATGAATGCAACAACCAAGAAGCTTAACTAGGTTCTTGTGCTGCAATTTTGCAATCAAGACTACTTCGTTTCTGAATTCCTCGGTGCCTTGATCAGAACCCTTGCTAAGTCTTTTGACGGCCACTTCCATGGTACCTTCCAACACTCCCTACATGATTTGAATCCAAACGAATAATTTTATTTTCTAGCGACGCAATTATCAAGGTAAACTATTTTGTTGGTACCTTGTATACTTTGCCGAATCCTCCTTTTCCAAGCATATTGGAGTCAGAGAAATTGTCGGTTGCCCTAACAATGATTTCGAAGCTAATAAATGGGAACTCCATATTCTTGTCACCAGCTTCATTTGTAGAACTCAAGTACTCCAGCATCTTTCTCTTCTGGATTCTCTTCTTCTGCCGTTTTCCTGCTAGCACTAGCGGTTACATCGATGGGTCCCTTTCTTCATGAACACTACACATTGACGCTTCATTTTTTTAAAATGAGGGCTCTTTTCTTTGTACCTCTGCTTTTACATGTCCAGACAATAAGGGCTCCAAATGCAAGCAGCAGCAGGCATGCCATAGGTGGGAGTAAAATCTTCAGCAAATCGCTCTGCTTTTTAACTGTACGTGGAAATGTATGGTGTCAGGATTTTTACTTGCATGAAGCATTGCTTGCACTTGTGAATAATTTACTCCTAAAAAACATATGTGAACATTCAAGAACGGAGGAACCAAGCTATGTACCACTAAAACTGTTAGAAACTGACATTACTGATGACCTCTTGATACCTTGTTAAGTTCAGTGGCCAGTGGGGCTGCATTATGCATGCTGAATTGCTGATAGCCTGATACACAGTTTATTTGACTCCGAATCGAGTTAAATTGTAAGATACATTTAGGCCCTGTTATGCTTCAATTTGACAAGAGCAAGCATGTTCCATACACAAGGCAACGGTGGGGGTACCTGGTGGCGAGCCGGCAAGCCGGAGGTACAGATTCTCTCCGTTCATGTGCGCGTACTGGCCCATGTCAAGAAGCTCGCCGAACCAGAGCAAGCACCTAGTGAGGTCGCCCCCACTGATGGCGCTGCTCAAGTTGGCGTAAGCGTAGGCGGCGCACGAGCAGTTGCTGCTGCACTCTGCCTTGCACTCGTCAACGCTTCTATTCCTGACGAGCACTGGCATCGCCGGCGTCTTCATTTCCGGCAAGGTCACGAAATGGTCACCGGCGCCGCATCTCAGCGGCTCCTTCCTCGCGCATCCATCCGACGGACTGGTCCCGTTCCCGTGGGGCTCGAAGCCGTCGGGACACCTGCACGCCGGCACCGCCGCCGTGACGTCGCAGTAGCCGAACGGCCCGCAGGCGGCGTAGTGGTCACATCCCGGAGCAGGGTACGCGTCCAGGACCGTCCACGCCGAGCTGCTGCCGTTCCAGATGCGGAACTCGTACCTGCCCGCGGAGGAAATCCTGCCGTGCAAGCCCGGCGACCCGTCGGAGACGCTGTACCTCATGGAGATCTCGTCGCCGTTCGCGATCACCGTCTCCATGACGACCGAGCTTGCGCCGCTGAGCTGGTAGGAGGCGACCGTCCCGCCGCTCCATGCTCCGCTGCGCCAGAGCACGCTGGACCCGTGCCGGATGAAGTACTGGATGCCCGAGCTGACGTCCCGGACACGGAGAACTCGCCGGCGGACGGCTCCTCGGAGCTCTTCCAGGCGACGAGGCGGTCGGTGAACCGTGTCCGGAGGTTCATCTTCATCCGGAACGGCATGTCCGGCAGGATGGTGTCCGTCGGGTGATGGAAGCTCTGCCACAGGACGGTCCCGTTCGTGGACAGAAGGACCAGGTTCCCCTCGTTCAGCAGCGCCGCGCTGGCTCCGCCTGCGACTCCGGCGGCGGTGGCGGTGGCGGTGCCATCGTCGTCGTCCGCCGTGGTCCAGAACACGCGGCGGCCTTCGGAGTCTGCCAGGACAAGGCCAGCCCGGCTTGTTACAGCTAGCGTGACGGAGGAATTAGGGGCGGCGGTGATGGGGTTATTACGGTTGGCGACCCACACGACCCTGCGCTCAGGCTCAGGGACGTTGTGGTACCATATGCCGAGGTATAAGCGTGTGCTTGAGTTGCTCGGAGAGAACAAGCCCAGAGCGAAGACACCATTGTTGGAGGTGAGCTTCTCGTCAGGGAAGACCAGTGGTTTAGCGGGCGCTAGCTGGTCATTGGAGACGCATAAAGAAACTTCGAAGAGGAGGTGGTGGAGGAGCACAATGAAAAGAGGAGACCAACTCATAGTTGTCTCTCGTGTACCATGCTAGCTCTACTGGGAAGAAGAGTACAAGGTAGAGTATATGCTAATAAAGCTACTACAAGTGTGTTGACTGTTCCTCGGATATGGTTGTTCACCCAAACAAAGATGGACGGCTCCTCCGGGAGACGCGACGTCCACGTCGTCCAAAATGCTTACAGCCATCCGATCTCCAGTTCAACGACCTAGATCGCTTGGAGCGGATCTTGATGGAAGCAGCTTCCTGTGCTTCTCTGCCTTCTCATCTGCTTTTTTCTAGCTTCCTCGGCTTCTCATCCGAATCTCAGTCGTCAAATATATACTTGGCTCCAGCTTCTCCTTCCCGATGCTTCCCAACATATCTCGTCTCTCTCCTCTCTTCCTCTTTCCCTCGCACATCGTCCCGATCGCCGCCGCTTCCTCGACCGCGCCCCCGCCTTCCTTCCCTTCCCTTCTCCCTGTTGAAAGGACCGTATAGGCTAGAGGGGGGGGTGAATAGCCTATTAAAAATTCTAGCAAAATACTAGACCACAAGTTAGTTGATAAGCAAGCGAGACAAAGTGCTAGCTCTAAACTATTTTATACAAGCCACTTATCAAGATATGCTACTCACAAATTTAAGCACTCAACACGCAAGAAACCAACTCCCCCAAACCTAAGGAGATAGCACCTAAACAAGTATTAAGCACAAGGAAGAGAGATCGTGAGGATTATACCGATGGGCTTGATTGAAGTGAAGTCCGCACGCCGTGAAGACCAATCACCGGGATATATCCAATATGAAAACCAAATGATCAAACCCAATAGAATACAAGAAAGTTAAGAGTCCACTCGATGGTGGAGAAGACAAAGAACACTCGATTTTTTACCGAGGTTCACGTGATCGCCGTCACGCTACTCCTCGTTGTGGCACCGGTCTTTCTTGGTGGATTGCGAGCTAAGCTTCACACGCCAATCCCTCACCGGGAGCCGCTCACCAACACAAGAGAAGTGGCTATCAACCACGAGCAATCCACTAGAGTTGGTTTTGGTACTCCGCCGAGGATAACTACAAAACCTCTCACAATCAATCACCTCGGTGTGGGCTTGAACAATCTCCAATCAACCTTACACCGGAATCGCCTCCAAGCTGTTAGGGACACGGCAATACCCCAAGAGAATAAGAACTCAACCTTGACTTGCTCTCAAGTGCTCTAGAATGCAATTCACTAAGCAATGATGCACTTGAGGATCACTCAACTCACAAAGATGATCAAAGATGAACAAGTGAGTGAGTGGGAGGCTTAGGATGCTCACAAAGAGTATGCAAATGATTCAAGTGTGTAAGAGTTATCACCAAGTGACCAGAGAAGGAGCATAAATACCCCTAAGTGCAATCCTAGCCGTTACCCACTGAAAAACAGCCGTTAACACGATTTTCGGGGCGTCGGACCGACCGTCGGACTGAGTCCGTCGGACTAATCCTTCGCGTCCGACGCTCAGATAGCTGCCGCGTGTCAACTCTCGTTCAATCTCAGCCGCTGGATCGCAACGGCTACTTCTCGCGCTCAACTGCGGATCGTCAGACTGGGGGCGTCGGACTAACACTCTCGGTCCGACGCCCTGTTCCCAGTACACTGCACGTGTACCGTCGGACGTTCGCGGAGGGGTCGTCAGACTAACGAACTCGAGAGTCCGACGTTTCCAGAGAGGTCTAGATACGTTAAAACTTCGTCGGACTAAGCTCTAGCGTCCGACGCTCTCAGATTGCGCCACGCGTCACACCTCACACTGTTATACCATCGGACTGTTGATCACAATGGTCCGACGCTCGTAAAACGAGCGTCCGACGCTCGCCATTGGCTGGAGCTAGGGTTAGGCGTCGGACTTTGGACAATAGTCCGACGCTGCCCTTGCTAACAGTCCGACGCTCATTTCTCAGCGTTTTTCAAGTTAATTTTCCACCCCTTGTTTCTATGTGTTAACACTCAAGGTCTTCAACACTCGTGCACAGTGTGTTAGCATTTTGCAAACATTTTTCAAGGGTTTTCAAAGATGTTCTCTAGGTTGGTTGGATCAATGCACATGAGATGCAACCTAGAGCATTTGAAAGTAATCCAACACTCGTTCTCCCCTTAATAGTCGGCTATCTATTCTAAATGTGATCACACCCTCTAGGTGTCTTGATCACTTAAAGAAAAACCTATTTGAGGTTATACCTTTGCCTTCATGCCTTTGGTTAACACTTGATCACCTCACTTCTTGTTCACTTGATCCATGGTAGAGTCATCTTGATCAACATAGTCTCCTAGGCTCCACACTCCATGGTTTGACCAACCTAAACCTTACCATCACTTAGCAACTTAGATTAGTCCTTAGGATGTCATTAATTATCAAAACCAAACTAGGGCTTTCACCTGTCCCTCTCTCCCGACATCGCCACATGCCGGCCGGCCCTCGGCGGTTGCGGTGCCGCCGCCACCTCAACACACGGCGCGCTGGTGGCGCAACGGCACCCCCGGGCTGCAGCGTACGGCAGCATGTTGGCCCCGGCGGTGGCCGTCCCTGGCCATGGCGAGCCGCGTGCAGCCTGTGCCAGCGGTTGCCGGAGTGCCAGCCCCCGATGCTGCCTCCGCCAAGGACAGCGGCTGCGCGTGGAGGAAACCCTAGGTTTTTGGGCTCAAGGACAGCGGCCACGCGTGGCCTGTTCCTCTCCGACAGTGGCGGCGGCAACTTAGTTTGCCGGCCGGATTTGGCCGTGCACCCCGTAAGATATGCCTGCTCCTAGCTCATGCACTCTATGATTCTAACATGTCTGCCAATTCCCTGGAGCAGTCCGCGCCTCATGCGTGTCAGACGACGTGTATATATGGGTGTCGCTGCTGCGTGAGGACCATGAGGCGGAGAGGAGGGGGGCTCCTATAATACTTGCTCGCCTCCTAGCCCCGTACCTAGCGCCTCACCTCTGTGCTATGCTTGCTCCTTTATGTTCTCTTTAGGTAGTATGGGAAGTGCTGACGGCGGCGTTCCATATTGCAGTACCCAAGACAGCAATGCAAGCAGCATGCACGAAGCGTATGCTTCTCAGATCCTCTCTGCTTCTTTATGCAAGGAGCATGCACCAAGCGTGCAGACTTCCTCCACTGGCTGCCGGATCTAGCACCGCAGTGCCGACCAACAAGCAGTATCAATACCAACTAGCAAGATGGAAGCACAGATAAGTATAGTAATGTGACTCCTGTTTTCCCAGTTTCCCTTTATTTGCAGCTTTACTTTGAGGTAGCATTTAAAATGATATAAACCATTCTAAACTACTTTGCATATGTCCCTGCATAAAATTACTTTCAGGTAGCATTTAAACTGATATAAACCATTCTAAACTTTTGTAGGACCAAAGGTTGGTACTGGACTGAATTACTTGGGCAGAGTTTTATTTTTCACCTATGTCAACATTCAAGAATATGACAAGTCCAATTCGTAGATGAATATGATGTTTCCTTTATGAGACAACCAGTTCTGCTCTGGTGGGTTCATGATTGCGGGTTCATGATTGCTTTCCTCTGCATATGTTACCTGCTATTGGATTTAAAGACGCCATTACCTTTTTCCTTTACATACTTTACGCTATTTTATTTGTCTTGCATACCTATTCAAGATGTTGTAACTGGACAGCAAGATTTGCATTCCTCGCTGACTTCGTTACTAGTTGTTAGGTCACAGATTGATGCTCCTCCCTTGAACCCCTGTGATAACCACTATTTTTGCCACCACAGACCTGTTGCTCTAACTAATGCTGCTGTATTGAAAGAACGAAAATTTTGCAGGGTTCACATTAGACATCTTGGTCTGCTCTATACCACCCAGCTGATAGTTGTCTAATTCCACAAATTTGTGAGACACAAGTATTTTGTCATTTACGATTTCCTACAAACATTGGTTCATTAAATTTAGTGGTGCCATGTCACGTTAATCGTATGGTTTATCAATTGTTTTCCCAAGATTATGCCAAGTAGATACTGCTCCATGCCTATGCTATTCCTCGATTTTCCATGGTTTTTAAATATTTAACCTTTGAACTGTATTTTTTTTCCTACAATAGACCATTTAGTCATGTCATATGATATTTTATATTTAACCCACATGTATGGGATGAGTTGAGGTAGTTTGATTGCTTAAGAATGAAGATGCCATTTTGGTGGCTACAGCAGGTCATTTAGGTTATCAGTAAATAGCTGTTGTGCTTACGTTGTCATCCGTAATTTTCATACCAATCACTGCTCTTTTCGGTGATGGCACTTTACATTAATGAACAGTTTCACCAGATAAATTGTTCTACCTTGTAGTTTGGTGTGTTAGAGCCATCAAATTTCTATGTTTTCATACATATCCCAAGTGGCAGAAGATAGGTAGCCAGGCCATTGGAGACTTTCATGTAACAAGAGCAATGCAATGATGCAGATCTGTACACACAAAACATGCAGCATAAAGGTCAATGTCATACAATACCTGGGTTGAGGCCCAAAGGGTAGCACATTTCAAGCAAGCAACATGTTACCTTTTCTTGGCTGTTTTTTTAAGTAACTTTCTGATTCTACAATGGTATTACAATTACAAAATGTGTGTTAACTATGGAAACATTGTATGGAGTTCCACTTGCTGATGACCTGCAGAGTTGGCCTTCCAGGACCACCGCACTCTGTTGTCGTTATCACTTGCCACAAGCGGTTTATAGCATCTTTGCCCTCGTGCTTTGTGGATCTTTCTATCTCTCTCTTCTGTTTTCCTATATGCACCTGGATCTCGCTGCTTGGATTTTTCGTAAAATCCAAAACCAGGAATTACTTTTTACATATGACAAAATATCAGTCGGTTCAGTGTTTGACCATATGCCTAATGATATGAGGAAAATTTTTGGTTTTACTCAGCTACTTAAAACTATGTAACTATTGATCTATTTCATCAGTTTGTATATACGAGAACAATTTCAGTTTAGTTATTCAGTGTTTCGACATATGCCCTGCTCTCTGAAATGTAATTCTGAACTTTGATTACCTATTAGAAACCTGTTCAGCAGTAGGTTTAGGTATTCAATGAATTACCTTGTGACAATATGCTTATTCAATCACAAAAAATATAACTCAGATTTCTTTGCAAGATGACCTCTTCCTGTTCACAAATTATTATGGCACTAAACAGGCCATGCAATTTTCATTGTTTGGATTTGTCTTATGATTTCTGACTAAATATCCTCTTCCTAACTTTAAACTCTGCAGGTTATATGGGCTTTGTCAGCAACAAGCGTGGCCTCGATAGCAAATACAACAACCACTGTGGCCATGATGATGAACCATCGACTATATTCGTCATGGAATGTTCCTCCAATCCCAACCTTCTATTTATTGTTTCTTCACTGTTTTTGGCAGAGGTGTTGCATGACCTCTTAATTTTTTTTGGTGAACTATGATGCAAATAACAGATGGTTTCATATGTAATGTTATGCTATGCAGGTAGATGATGCTGTGTCGTGCAGGTGGTGCGCTATGCCCAATAGCGAATCAGAGTATGTGAGTTGTCGTTGCTTCACTTTTATTGCCTCCGTTGGTTTACCAAGTACAGTGTTGTGAGATTTACTGATTGTGGCTTATCCGGCAGACCATGGGTTGGCGGTGCATTGGGAGCAACCTACCTAATTCAGCAAGTATGAATGCAGTAATTAGTCGCTAACAGTATGTGGAGTAAGTGAATATTGATGTAATGATCATTTCCTGTTATAAAACCTAAGTAAGAATTTTTGGAGGTTAAACTTGCGCTCAGCAACGACTAATTTCTGTGCTCCTTGGGATGCAGTAAACAAGCGGTATTTTGCAGTGATTGAGTCAGCAAAGAATTTTTGGAAACGATTTCTTGTTTTTGGTGAAAACCTTATTTTTGCCCTTTCCATCATGTTCCTTTTCATGTGTTCCAGAGATTTTGTTCTCGTACCAACAATAGCACTTATTACAGGTCGTCGGTGACCAAATGATTATGACTTCATTTGTCGGTCACTTATTGGATTTGCTTTGTATCTCTGAACATGTTTCTGTTTTTGCAGGCAGGCCCCTCATGATCTCATCAGGAGGTATGGCCCCTCATGATCTCTAAAGATATTTGGTTTCATCAACGTATCCATGTTTGTGCAGTAGACTCAATATTGAGATTAATTTGACTTGGATCAATTCAGGTTTGATAATAAGCGATAGTATTTCACTGATGTACCATCATGTTTTTTACACTTACTGTATCACCATGGGGTTAACTTATTTAAACAAAGTAATAGTCTTTTGTTGTCCAGTCAGATGAAAAAAATCTCCATCTAACCGTTTTTTATTTAAAAAAATGTCGCACTGGTAGCCAAGAAACAGTGAACCATATAGCTTTAGCCAACGTTTAAATACCAGAGAATAAGATGGCCTCATTCAGACAATCTATGCTGTTTAGATACAGATTCACAGGTGCAGCACTTATTTAGTCATGTTATTTGACTGCGGATGTTATATATATACACACACACACCCCTTTTTGTCTGCCACATTCTCCACACATCTATAGTTATAATAGCTGAGCACCCCACGCTTCGCGTGGTGTGAGGGGGAGGGGGAGGGGAAAAAAAAGAAAAAAAGCACTATAAACAGTAACTGGTGACACTGTTCACTGATGGGTTGGTACTGTTCCATAACGGGTAGGTACTGTTATATAATGGGTTGGGTACTGTTCATAACGGGTCGGTACTATTCCTTAAAGGGTATAGTACTGTTCCACAGCGGGTTTACTGTTCCTTAACGGGTTTACTGTAGATGAATAGTAACGCGTGAGAGAGTAACGCCCGCTACTGTTTGGTACTGTGGCTAAGTCACCTATGTCTATAGATATATGTATGACTGCACATGCGCGCAATGGCAATTTGACCACATGTTTATTGTAGACAACATGTATCATATTTAGCTGATAATTTGATCGCATCGTGCATCATATGATCGAGTCTTGGTTGTATATATAGACCCCAAAAATATTTACCCTAGCCTTGTACTGATATGTCTAATGTATATATATAAGATTATGCTCAAAGTTGTGTCTAATTATAGCTTGTTCCATACTAATAGCTTATAGTGTTGTTCGTCACAGCCATGTGCATATCCTCATACAAAAAACAGTGAGTAGCCAGCAACCATAACAGATTATCATTGTTTTCCCAGAATTGAACCTGCACAACCGCGCAAAGGCTAATGTTGTCCTTCAAATGATCGGATCATATGATTCATTGTTTCCCAAATGATATCAGAAGGATCAAAATAAAGTGCAGTTTAAGCAATATTTTTTCTTTCTCCAATTCAAATGCCTTACACGTTACCATGAGGGCTTGGGTTGCAAAAGTAATAGTTTGGTTGGGAAAATTAGTTGTGTATCTCGATTTTCCATATATTGAATTTTATCAGGTGTTAAAAATTGAGTTTGTATCTACTGTTTCTCTTAATCTATATTTGGCAATGCAATGCTACCAGGTAACATGACTACTTAAGTGTTAACTTAGTTTGTTCTGCACCGAATGATTCAATAATTTTGAATGTCAGATGTTGCCTGTTTGTTTGCCGCAAGGTGCAACGGGCGCGCGAATGCGCGCGCCCAGCTACTAGTACCTATACAAGGTAGAGCAAGCTACCAAATCTGATTGGCCTTTACTGTCAAAAAAGAATCTGATTGGTCTTGTCGTTTCTTTAGGTTGAACTTTCAGAAATTATAATGTGCATGCTGAGTTCGTCAAAGAAGACATCATGCAGAAAAATCTAAAGTGAACAACTTAGTGTCGGCTCGGAGCCATTGAAGATTGTAGTTGTTTGAGTTAACCTTTTCTAGTTTATCCTCAGGGACTTCCACTTTTAGGTCTAGTTTGCTAACTCCAGTTTTCTTAGGATCTTAGACCTTTTTGTTAGGGAAAACAGGGAAGGGTTTGCATCCTTACTGTGCTTTTATTCAAAGAGTGGGCAGTCTTACACAGAAGTTCAAGAAACAAAAAACGAAACAAAGAAAATCTATAAAAATACACAAAGGCTTCTAGCCGTTGAGACATCTGTGGAGCTAAGGATTGTTTTACTCTAAGAATAACTTAAGCAAATTCTTTCTTGAAGATACCCCTATATTGATGCTGAGAAGGCTGCACCTGCTTCAAGATGCAATTGTTTCTGACTGTCCAAATAGCCCAACACATTGTGACAACAATTTTCATGAAGAACGGTAACTGAATATGAAATTTGAAAGAATAAAGAATTTCCATTGGTTCCTGAGTCGGTTGCAGAGATAAAGCAAGAGTTCCCCAGCACGAAATAGAGAAAGGACAATAAAAAAACAGGTGCCTCAAACTCTCATCCACCCTAGAAGCACACAGAACAAACCACCGGCCTCATCTAGATTTTTTCCGACTTCCAATCAAGCTAATCACATCAATTTTTGGACACATGCTTGGCAAAATGTTGTCTCACGAATCTTTTGAACCTACTTGAGTCATGATTGGACACTTATTAAAAACAATAAAACACTACTACATTACTTCCAATTTCCCGCTGAGTGCATCTAAATACCCCCTAATTCTCTCTATGGGGGCTCTTCTATCCCTGGTTTTGCCCTCCTCCTGCTTCCAAATTAGACCTAAGGGTCTTATCATTTTCTCAAGGTTGCCCTTTGTGGAGGCACCTTCTCATTTGTGAAGTTGCAAATCTATTCGGGTTGCAAATATCCCACAAAATTTAGCTCTTGGAAAACTGCACTTAACTCCTCAAGTCATTGCTCAACTTATTCTCAGAATCAACTGGACTCAGGGTGAACTTCGATAAATCAATAAAGGTGCCCATTAACATCTTTGAGGTGAAACTATAACATCTTGCAGATACTTTTGTTTGTGTGAAAGGGTCCTTGCCATTTACTTATTTGGGCCTGCCTCTGGGAACCACAAAGCCAAAGGTTGAGTAATTCCTCCCATTGATCAACAAGTGTGAAAGAAGATTAGCAAGTGTTTCAACATTCCTCTCTCAGGGAGACTATAGCTGGTAAACTCAGTCATCTCTTCCCTCCCGACATTATGTCAGTGTGGCAACTTAAGGACAAGCTATTCTCTATTTTTAGGTAGAGCTAGAGCTCTATCAAATAAAGAAATTTTAATACGTCAAGCGCCAGTATGCAATAATTATGGTGTTGAAATTTTATACTAATTTTTTAAGCATCTAAACTTTTTAAATGAAAAAAATCAAAACTAAAAAATTGTAGATCTCGACGAGTTATGATTTTTCGAAGTATTTGGTCTGAAGGGTATTTTGGTCTTTTTGTGTTACCCCTCATATGTGCTAGTTAACTAACAAAATGAACAGAAAGGCAAAAAAAAAAAAAACTAAACAAATTTTGTTTTAAGGTCAAATAACAAAGTTCAATGAAAATATGGCCAAGAAACTAAGGAAGTTTCCAAGGAACTAATTCTCTCTTTTTTATATCGGTCCATTAGAATTAGAAAAAGATACATTTCGGCCTACTAAATAAACGTCCTGACCAATAAAGGAATAATCCAACATGCTTTAATGGAACCATTAGAATAAATTTGGACCCACTAAATAAACCGTCGTAGTAATCGGACCTTGCGATTTGTTTGTAAAAAGAAGTATTTAGGTCTTGCAAATTGTTTCTAAAGAAAAAGTAATCGGACCTTGCATCGAAGGCTCGCTAGCTAGCTAGCTTCAATGGTTCATCGAGTAATCGGGCCAGTACCGACTGCCGAGCACGCATGCAGGCCCAACCTGCTGCAGACGGCAGTCAGCTCCTCCCATGCACATTCCCAAACCACGTTTGCAGTTTGCTGACTCCAGAAACATGAAATCTACCTGTGGGGCCAGGGTGTGAGAGCGACGACGGCGAAGTCGTCGGAGACCATTGCAGTCACCACTACACTGCTGCTTGTCTCATTGTCTGGTCTGCTCATCGGTGCTTGTTTAGATTCCTTCGTCTGTTACTCTTAGTCTGTGAATTATTGCAGACTTCGCCATCATCTACGCTTGTCCTACCCATCAATGTGAAAACCACCGCACGCTTTGATTTGACGGATAGAAAAACAGGCCCACTCATTACTGTGAAGTTCCATACTTCCAGTCCAACCATTCTTCATCTGCAGTTCTGCAATGACACTACTACATGATAAATTTTCTTCACACTGCTTCGTAGGGCAGAGGACAAGAGAAGCCCTGATAGATACTATGATCTACATTCCCCTCTTCATCCTCATGTTCTTGAGTTCACTCTGTCAATCCGAAGATCAGCTGACACATACAAAGCCACTCTTTCCCAAAGACAAGCTCATCTCTGCGGGCGGAGACTTTGCTCTAGGTTTCTTTTCTCCTACCAATTCAAGCAACAAGTTATACATTGGAATTTGGTACAACAATGTCCCAGAGCGCACCGTGGTATGGGTCGCCAACCGTGACAGCCCAGTCACCACTCCTACATCAGCGAAGCTCGGCATCTCAAATAATTCAGGACTGGTGTTGTCAGATTCCCAAGGGCACATCTTTTGGACGGCAATGAACAACACAAGTGGAGCTGCTGGAGCTTTTGCAGTATTACTCAGCTCAGGAAACTTTGTCCTTCGATCGCCAGATGGCACGGACATATGGCAAAGCTTTCATCACCCGACTGATACAGTTCTCCCAACAATGACGCTTATGCTAATCTACAAGTCACAACCGGCAACACGCCTCCTTGCTTGGAAGGGCCCTGACGATCCATCAACTGGGGACATCTCTTGCAGCATGGATCCGGACTCCTCAAACCTTCAGATGTTCATTTGGAATGGGACTTTGCCGTACTTCCGTTCTGTTGTTTTTAATGATGTCCCAGTAGCCCGCGGCACATACCAGAGCAACGGTACCTCGTCCACGTACCAAGCCATGATGGTTGACACAGGGGATGAGTTCAACTATACGTTCACAGTCGTAGCTGGTTCACCCTACTTGCGCATTTCACTTCACTACACAGGCAAGTCTAGGCTCCTGATCTGGAAAAACAGCACATCATCCTGGGCAGTCATCTCTGAAGCCCCTAGTGCTGCTGGTTGTGATCTCTATGCCTCTTGTGGCCCATTCGGCTATTGCGATCGCACAAAGGCAATGCCGACATGCCAGTGCCCTGATGGTTTTGAGCTGGTCGATGGTCTTAACTTCTCTAGAGGATGCCACAGAAAGGAAGAGCTGAAATGCGGAACAGAGAACTATTTCATGACCATGCCTAATATGAAGATTCCTGATAAGTTTGAGCACATTAGGAATAGAACCTTCGACCAGTGCGCAGCCGAGTGTGCCAAAAACTGCTCTTGTATGGCATATGCCTATGCCAACCTAAGCACTGCTGGCATTATGGGAGACGCATCGAGGTGTTTGGTTTGGACTCACGGTCTCATTGACATGGAGAAGATCAGTCTTACTGAGAACTTGTACATCCGTCTTGGCAAATCTCCTGGTACGCTTGTTCCTTCTTTCCCTGGAGTAATATTTGTGCACAATGTGCTGCGACATCACCCCTCTAAGGCCTGTCTGTAAGATACTAGTAACATGAAGATTTCTGCAAAACAACTTAGGATTTAGTTCAATTTGTGCAAGCACCAATGGACTTCAAAACTTAACTAGGTTTGGCATCAAATAAACCATGAAAACATACCATATCTCTTTATACTGTTTTTGAGACCACTGAAACAGCCAAAAAAAGAAGAAAAATGTATCAACCACCAGTTTCACTTTTCATGTTGGCTTCAGCAAAATATGCAAAACCTCAATGAACGTCATGATATCTAAAGCCGAATCAGTAATATCCACAAGTACCTGCTCAAATGGTAATTATGTTGTTGAATACTCAAAGGTCTGAAATGAAACTCCCGTATGTAAGCCTAGGTTTACTTAAATGTATTTGTAATGCTGCTTTCCTCTCAATGAAAAAAGTGCGTAGCATGTCTGCCACCAAAATAAATAAATAAAAAAATCACAGGTCCATATTTTAAAGTATTCGCATATCAGTCAGGGGAACCCTGTGCAAAGTAAACTCACACAATTGCAAAGAATGCTTGATGCATAAATTCTAACAGGATCCATTTCTATGTACAGACCAGAAGAAGAGCAATTTTCTGAAAATTTTACTCCCAACTATAGCATGTCTGCTGCTACTTACAATTGGCGCTCTTGGCTGGATAAGTAAAAGCAGAGGTATAGAGAAAAATCAGCCCTCGTTTTAAAAAATGCAGTGTTCATGTGTAAATGTTCAAGGAAAATAAAGTGATCCATTGATGTAGCAGGCAAATGGCACAAGAATGAAGCCCAGAAGAGAATGATGTTAGAATACTTGAGTTCTATGGATGAAGCTGGGGAAAAGAATGTAGATTTACCATTTATTAGCTTTGAAAACATTGTCACAGCAACAGACAATTTCTCTGACTGCAATATGCTTGGGAAAGGAGGTTTTGGCAAAGTATACATGGTACTAATAAAAAGTTTCACCTTCAAATTTACATTACTTGAAATAAACATTCTGAATGCTGAATGATGAAATCATCTAGGGAACACTGGAAGGAACCAAGGAAGTAGCCATCAAGAGACTGAGCAAGGGCTCTGGGCAAGGCGCCAAGGAGTTCATGAATGAAGTAGTCTTAATTGCAAAGTTGCAGCACAAGAACCTAGTTAGGCTTCTTGGTTGCTGTGTTCATGAAGATGAAAAGCTGTTAGTTTATGAGTACTTGCCCAACAAAAGCTTGGATTACTTCCTCTTTGGTACATTGAGTTTTAAATTTTTCATACAGTTAATAAAATCAACAAATATACAAGCATAAGTGTCTAAAATCAACAAATATATATATGCACATGTGCCTTCTGATATGCCTTGTTTCATTTTATTCTTATTAGACTCTACAAGAAAATTAGTGCTTCAGTGGCAAACAAGGTTTAAGATAATGCATGGGATAGCTAGAGGAATTATGTATCTTCATCATGACTCGAGATTAACAATAATCCATAGAGATCTCAAAGCTAGCAATATCTTGCTAGATAAGGACATGAGCCCAAAGATATCAGATTTCGGCATGGCTAGAATATTCACTGGCGACGAGCTCCAAGCAAATACTAACCGAGTTGTAGGGACATAGTAAGTAACTCCTGCATTGCCAACTCTTCATATAGAAATAACTAGGATTGAAGTTTCACAAATATGTGCAAAACTTTTTGATGAAATCATTTGCACAGTGGTTACATGTCTCCTGAATATGCAATGGAAGGTGCCTTTTCAGTCAAGTCTGACACCTACAGTTTTGGTATTTTAATGCTGGAGACTGTAAGCGGTTTAAAGATCAGCTCACCACATCTTATCATGGATTTTACTAACCTTAGAGCATATGTAAGTACTAGGAGATTCTCATAATTCAGAACTATCCACATGAAAGAAAAATGAGCTCAGTATAAGACTATGTCATGTTTCAGGCATGGAACAAGTGGAAAGAAGAGAAAATAGAAGACTTGGTGGACTCATCAGTCAAGGAGAATTGCTCCCTTGATGAAGTTTCACGATGTATCCATATAGGACTCTTGTGTGTTCAAGACAATCCGAGTTGCAGGCCTCTCATGTCAGCGATTGTGTCCATGCTGGAGAACAGAACGACACCACTTCCAACTCCGAATCAACCTACATATTCTGCACTCAGGGACTCCTACCAACCTGGAGAGGCAATTGACAACAAGGAATTATCTATAAATGGTCTGAGTCTCACTGTGCTTGAGGGCCGTTAGATGTTTGGTTTTCATAACTGATTGGGAGGACAAAGTGACAAACCCCACTGGAATATTTATTGCAAAATACTAAAACTAAACGTTCAGTCCATGTGAAGGCTATGTGAATGCTAGTAATTTGCATTTGCAACAGTGTAATAAGTCTGCGTAATAATTGTATAAAGACAGGTGCTTTTCGTCTCTCATCTCATGCGGTTATACTGTTCTCTTGCTGCCCCTTCGAAAAAATGTGGTTCTACTGTTTATATGCTTACTACGTGGATCCGATTTGACCGGACGAATCAATTTGTGACTGAATTGAGTTATAGTATTATACATAATTATAGTATCATTCCCCAGACGATGCATTCCAGTTCCCGATGAGGTTACCCTCCACCCTCCCCTTCAGTTGCTCGCATGATTAAAAGAATAAAATGATCCGATTGCTTCAGTGCAGTATATACTTTATCCTTGAAAGTAGTATTAGTATTCTTTGGCTCTTTTGCCCTAACATAAGGTTGCTCTAAGCCAGCACATTTCTGAACAAGACAAGTAAACTTGCATATATTATCAAAGCTGAAACGAGCTTCACCTTGTTTTCGTTATAGCAGATTTCACTGTAGACAAAAAGAAAGGAACACCCAAACTCCCAAAGTTCAGGCGTAAAACTGTTAGCAGGTGCAGAGTTATTTTCAGCACTGGTGAACCCTACAATCTACAGTGCTAACGTGGAGACCGGCCACATGGATTTCACAGGATATACTGCAAGCAAGAGTAGCAGTACCTCGTCTCATGGCAGCGACCGCCGTGGTCCTGAGGCAGAATCTCACGGATAGATCAGCGGGAAAGCACGGTCCGTCAGGCCGTACCACCAATGGAAGAATGCGCGCCTCTTCGCTCTGACCGATCCCTCGCCGATCTGGCAGCGCTGCTCCGCCCTCCTTGGCTCGCAGTGGCCAGTGGCTGCCTCCGCCGCTTCGCCGGTTCACCCTCTCAGTCCCTCAACGCCTTACTGGGCTTCAACGGGCCCCATTGGGAGCCGCAGACTCCGAAGCCCGAACAGAGGCGCCGAATGCCTGAGCGGCCCACCAAATGGTTGGTTGGGCCTCAAGAATCGGAGATTGGCTGAGTGATGGGCCAAGCATGCCCGGCTCACTGCACACAGCTCCTCCCGTTTCTGATCGTCAAAATATGGTCGGAGTCTCGGAGATCATTTCACTGCTGCTTGGCTGTGCTCTGCCCGTCGGTCCTTTGTTAGTTGTCTGTGAATTATTGCAGGCTTTGCCATCATCCTGCTGCTCTCGCTCGTTCCACACATCGGAGTGATGAAAGCTAAACTTCGATTTGACGGATTGAAAAAACGGTCCTCTTAGAGCTCCAAGAGTACCACATATTTATTCCCTATCTATTATTTTTTGAAAAAAAGAGAGTAAAAATCATCTCCAACAGTTTCCCATACCCATTCCCCACCTTTTAGCAATTGGCAAAAGAGCCTAGGTCGTGCGAAAAAATACGCGCACATACGTCACGCCTATCTCAATTCCCCATGCCGTCTCCGCCTTCGCAGGCGACACTTTGCCGCGATTCTTCCCTTCGCGCCAAAGCACGCCTGAGAAGATCGTCGTCGCTGCTGACCCAGGGACGTGGTAGGTAATCCAGATTGCAATCTTCCTGATCGCGACCTCCTGTTGATCACGGATTCCTGATCGCCGCCGCCGCCATTGCTGATCGCGACCTGATTGCCGCCGCAGCCAGTGCTTCCTGATCGCGACCTGATTGCCGCTGCCAGTGCACCTGTGGTTGCTGACACGGAATCGGAAGGAGGCTCTGCTGTAGCGTCGCCTGAAGGGTTCAGGAGTGAATCGTCCAAGTCTGTACTGAGTGCGTGAGGCCTAGGCTACATATGAGAGCAGCTTCGTGCTGAAGGGGCTCTGTGTTGTTCATTCTCCTTGGTACTGACGAGTGAACTCGTCCCCTTGTTCATGCTCCTTCACCCAGCAACGGTTAGATAATTAGGCAATTTTCATATCATTTTAATTCAATAAATTAGCCTCATGATGACGACATAAAAGAAATTATTAATCATTAAGATTATAGCATCAATTATATTCATGATAAATATATATGCCAAAACATATATCATGTGAATCATATGAATATCAAAGACATATAAACATGATTCATATAGCATAATTAACAAGAACACAAAGTATAATATATATATATATCATAGAAACAACACAAATATGACAGCAGAAACGAAATGACAGAACTGATGAAACAGACTTAAGACAGCATATGAAACAACAGAACAGAAAAACTGAAACATATATACAGAGGATATATCCAGCAGGAACAGACATAAGAAAACTTATGAAATGACATGACAAAACTATTGATACAAACTTGCGATGACATATGAAACAACAAGACAGAACTACTGAAACAAACAGACATGACATATAACTTATAGCAGAAACAGATAGGCAGAACATGAAACAAGTGGAGACAGACATCAGGCAAGATATGAAACGATATGGAAGAACTACCGAAACAGACTCAGGATGGCAAACGAAACGATATGAAAGAACTAACGAAACAAGTAGGAACTACAGAACGAAAAACAGATAGAAGATGAAGGGATCATACCCTCCCATGCGTTCCGATGATCCGGATCCTTGTCCAACTTCCAGCGTCATACCTCCAGGAAGATGATGAAGTCCGCCCGCGAGGAGGATGAAGACGATGTCGCTGGCGACTCAAGGTAGAAAACGACGAACGGCGGCGGTGATTTGGGCAGTAGCAAAGACGCTCCCTAAAAACCTAATTGCCGATCCCCCGTGCAAGGTCTCGAACGGCAAGGGCTTCGGAGGCACATGCCCTCTCGCTCCTCCGTGCGCGCGGAATTACGAGATGGGAATGACTTTCTTTGCTGCGGAATTGTGCGTCTGGTGTTTCTCTCTCGCGTACCAAAGAGACAGGGGTCTCCCTTTTATCCTTGCGCATGGAGGGAAGTGAAAGATCACGCATGGCATTCAGGAGACGGGCATGTGAACGAGTTGAAACTCCTGTCATCATTGCCACGCCTACTTGCCCGCCTGATCTTTGGAATTCCAATCCGGTACAAATAATAATACTCACAATTACATACCATAGAGTTTATTGATTTATTGAATATATAAATGAGCTTGGCTGCAAAACAAAGGAGAGATAGAGAGAGAGAGGGGAACATAAAAAAGTTCAAAGCGATACCTGAACCATCTCTTCACCTTCTGTTTCTACCTTGGAACATTGTCTTTTGACAGAATTTGTATATTTGTTCTTGGTGTTCTCTATATCTTAGTAATGATCTGACCATCTTTGCAAATATGTTTGACAATTGGGAAGCTATTTGTGTGTGAGTGATTTGCCAAGTCTTGCTGCATTTAGGCCATAATTGAATTGCAACACCAATTGTTGCAGAAGACAGGTTCTTCATAGAACTGCATGGAACAAAAGAAGCGGATGTTCAGAAAAAGAGACTAATAATAAGCAATGATGCTTAATAAAAATTAAAAAGTGTATCAAAGGGGGGGGGGGGGGTATCACCTCTTTTGCAGAAACTATAATTCGGTCATCTTCAGTGCTAGAATTGGGCCAAGCCCCTCTTCCATTTGATAAATATATTACCCTTCCCAAATATACAGCCATGAATAGTGAATTCATCACCAATTTAGAAGCCAATGATTCCTAATTCTGCTGGAGTTGCTCTAAGGTAGTGGGCACGGGTCTCTAACAACAAAGGAAAAGGTTCAGTTAGCCACTGTGCTTGGAGCAAAGATCCCCTGATCATGCTGTAGCGGGTAGCTAATCCTGCACAAATGCAACATGCAGAAGCAAGTTTTGAACTCAAGAACCAGAATAGGTTAAAATCCTTTGACGCAACATATAAAATTTTACTCAAATAAAACATCAATCTAAAGTTAAATATACTGAGAATAATAACATGGAAATTATGGAATTTTCTTGAAGCCAAACATTGATATGAAGTTGCAACAGAGAGCCTTCGGCCAGAGCAAGCACAAAGAACCGATGTTTCGACCGTGACCCACTCCTGGTATGGTGCAACGGTGAGAAAGTGACATACTCCGTAGCTCTTTCAAAGAGCTCCTGCAGGATATAAGAGAAACGACGACGAGGCTTCAGGGCAGCGGTAGTGAGTCTCCGTGCTGGGCCCTGTAAGAGAGTGAGTCTCCGTGCTGGGCCCGGTAAGAGAATCGACGACGAGCCTTCTTGCAGTAAAGTAAGAGGGCACCTGCAGTGCGCCGATGCCCGCCTGGATCTGCGCCTAGTCGAGCTGCTGGTGTCCTGTAGTGTCGAAGAAGGCGAACATGCCCCGGATTTGCGCCTCCTGATCGGCCTCCGTCTCGTGCAGCGCGAGAGGCATATGCTCGTATGGGCCATGCTGGCTCGCACCCCGCTCCAGCCCCTGCGGCCACGACTGCTACGACATGGACATGGCGTTGGGATGCTGATGTCGGCGCCGCCGCAGGGGCCGCCACATTGTTCATGGCGATGGTGGCGGGGCAGCGGTGGAGACTGGAGAGCATAGTGTAGGGGTTGCAACAGCCGGATCCATCCCTCCCGCTCAGCCTCCCTCTTGGAGCGCGATCAGCACGCCGTTAATGGTCACGCAGTCCCGTTTCGATCCCGACGGCCGTCGCGGCTCTGGCTGCGTGGGGCTGGGATCCACGGAGACCCATCACGTAGATTGCCGCGCCGGTCATGGCGCCGGCAGGGCGGTGGAGGAGGTCACGGCGTAGGGGCGTTGGCGGCCGCGGCAGAGCATGCAGGCGAGGTAGGGCTGGAACGTGATTGCCGGCGTTGGTGCAGGAACGTGATTGGTGGAAGGAGGAAGGAGGCGCGGTTTCGGAGGGGGGAAAGAGGCGCGGTATCGCACCGCGGCGGACCGACGAGGCCTCCACGATGTCGCACCAAAAAATAGTCTTACTTCTAAAACTTACCGTGCCCGTGCGTTGCTACAGGACTACACTTTTATACTTAAAACACAAGAATCGCACGATAAGATGACAATAATATAAAATTAAATATGAACGTTAGAGTGATATTTATTAAAATAGCAAAGTTCGTGAAATAAACGATCAGGAGAGCACGGTGAACAAATAACGTCATGATAACAATGAAAGGAAAATATGTCTCGATAATTTGAGTACGTAAATGTGCTGTAGTGTTACCAAATCAAAGCTAAAAAGAAAATGATTGACAATACATGATTGCCAAGTGTTTCTCAGCTATATCATCATGGGCTAAATGAGCTATGGCGTGCTAACAAAAGTCGTAGTAAATAAGTGGTTGCAAAGGGTTTCTCAGTACATCATTATGGGATAACTGAGCTATGGTGTACGAACAAAAGCCGTAGTAAATAAGTGGTCAACTCTTGGTTTTAATAGGATAGAACTGAATCTGCACTTCAAAACAGTATATATTATATGAGTTTGATTGCTCAAACCGGATTTTGTTCCACCAAATCAGGCATGGAGTAAAGAGGAACCCATCAATAATTTTTTGCAGATGTAATCTCTTAATATGATAGGTGTCTAGAAATAATAAAATCCCATTTTATTGACATCACCATAGTATATCAGGAATAGGTTACTGAATCCTGTCAACTGTAAAAAAAAATGCTCAAAAACTGAGTTGAGTATGCCATTCTGCATCTCTCTTTCAACCACGTGAACAGAAAAGGTCATTTCAAAATCACCCATAGTAAGCTGGTAAATGTATCTTTCATTTCCAAAGCACAAAAAAACAAACTATTTCAGCATACTAACAAGTCATGCGTGGAGTCTGACCTTCAAGGAAGGGTGCAGGATGCTCTTCCCATCAAGAAGACCGTCTGAGCAGGAACTGGATCTAGCGCGGTGGAGTGCTCACAACATGCTCCATGGAGAATGACAAAATTGGACATGACAAGATATCAGAGATGAAAACAAAAACAACATGCTCACAGCAGTAGCATACTCAGATATAATCATGACAGCAATATGCTTATAGGTAGAAAGAACAGAACTTAATAATGATGTTGAGATATCAATATGTCATTTTGTTAATTTCTTTGGTACAAAAGAGATCAAACATAAACAAAATTAATATTCAAAAGTTGGGTTGACCTTTCTTTCGCTTTTGGCCTCTCTGCCAGCAAGGTGTAACAAATGGCTAGTGAAAGCCATAGCAAGTTCAGAATGCTCCTACTCTGAAAATTGCAGCGAATTCAATATATGTATGAGTGGCAGGTGGCCATGTGCTTCGGTCAATCAGTGATCATTTTTTTATTCAAGTGTGAACTAAATTCTATATAGTCATTTTTCATTCTCTAGATCAAGTTTTTATGCTCTATGAATTTTTAGATAAGTAGTCAGGCAATCTGGTGCTATTTCTGTTGTTAGCACATTCAGAACCAAACAATGACAAGACAAATAGGGGTATATGAGTTGGTAAATTCGTATCCTTCCTATACTGATCTGGACTTAGGATATCACCTTAGGCCTAGGAGTTGAAGTGACATTGCTGGATGATGCTCCCCCTTAGATAGTTCTGGATGAAGCCATGTGGATGAAGGACTAATTGTTTTGGTGACACTGGGTGATACATCAGGCGGAGATGATCTGCTTACAGGTAATCCGATCCTCCTTGTGGCTGAAGAACTGAGTTTGAGCCCAGTGAAGCAGCTGGTTATCGCCCATCACTTGCACTCCTTAATTCGTTACAAGATAATTTGATATAATAAAAAAAGAAATAGGTCTAGCATTTACCCAACCATTCATCAAGACTTTATAAGTAAACAACAAGAGACTTCTCAATATTTTCTGCAGACAAACATCTGTGCAATGTGTGATAATAGAACCATCTACATCATACAAAGGATAAAAGCCATGATCTGGAACACAGCTCGTTGGAAATAAAACCTGGCCATAAGAGTTGCTTCTCACAACAGTTTGATTTATTTTTTTGGGTGGGTGGGTGGGGGGGGGGGGGGAGGGTTCAGTCATCAACTGATTACAACAACAGTATCATTCTAAGCCACAATTTCTCTTGTCATCACCTCCCTCCCGACCCGTAATCGAGTAATCCTAGGAAACGCAAAATACAATTAAGTCTGCTATGCTTCCAAAGATCATAACAAAAGCAGCTACCATGTCTCGTCCGAAAATTCAATGACTCGGAGATCTCTGCGGCGCAAGCATACCGCGCACGTTTGCTAATCAACATACCCACAAGTTGAGTTCTAAAAGACATTCAAATTCCCTAAACTACTACGTAGAGTCTAATTACATCTGGACCGAGACACAATCACAAGAGCAAAGGGCAAGGTGGATTTGGGGATTCTTTCCCTCGGGTTACCTGGAATCGGGTTGCAGAAGAGGCTGCACGTCTGGCCGGTGATGAAGGCGAGGCGATCTGATCCCCTTTCCACCAGCGGTCGCCGCCGCGTGCCCGTGCCCTTCTCCATCTCCGCCCCCTCCTCCGCGCCGGCATGCCCAGGCCACTACTTCCTCTCTGTCCAGATTTGAGCAAAACAAGTTTATTAATTATTATAGCAATGATGCATAGGCTCAAGTCAATGACCGTCACAAAGCATATAGCATATTATAGAATTATTACTGCTAACTATAGAAGGTTACAAGATGATTAAATTACAAAACTTTCTGTCTAAAGCTTATTCCAGGGAGCACTAAAAAGACTCAAAAGCTTTCACATACATGTCATAAAGCAGCAGCAGAAGAAGAACGCAACAATAAATCTTTGGCCTTGGTGGAGCTGGACCTCAACCACAACTTCTTCCCGAAGAGCACGGACTTGATCCACTTCGCTGGTTCCTGGTGGTATGCAACAGTTCCCCGGCTGCCCCCTATGACACTGCAATTTAAGTGACAGAAAATGATTAAGTTGTCCGCACGTCCATGCTTATAAATTTGAAAGTACAATATCTCATAAACATAAAAATGACTTACTGATTGAAGATGCTTTCCAAAGCTATCCTGAAGGCAACCATCCCAAGCCGCTCAGAAGGAAATGTGCCATAGAATCTCAAAACTAAGTTTTTTTCCAGTGTCACTACCTAAGTGGAAATAAGAGAAATTGTGGCATATAGAGTGTTCACAGTATAAAGCCATTCTTGACATGTCATCATACTTGATATTCAAGATAATCAACTGCTAAATACAAAGAAGGTTGATCCCCTTTTTCAGTCCCAGGAGGTCTACCAGTAGACAAGATGTCACATAGTACCTTTCATAGGAATTAAAAAAATATTAGATTATTAAACTTTTGTACGTCAATCTGAAAAAGGAAGTAATCACTATTTCTCATCAAACTATAGTGCAGGATTAGAACTATAAAGTGGACATGTTATTCTTCATTTGGCAAAAACTGAACCGGCATGTTAACCTATTGGCATGCATGAACAACCAACCATGACCAGAGATCAGAGTCCATGCATCAGCAACTTCTCAAATCCACTCAAGTGTATGGGTTTCACAAGTTGCTGGATGGCTCAATTGAATGGAAAAATAGATTAGAACAGTAATCAGTTGGCGAGCGGCATCAGAGTTCCGCACTTTCGCGCAGCCGGAAGGGATGGGGAGGGATTGGCACACCTGGCGATCCTGCTGCGTCTCGTCAGGGCGGCGACGCCGCGGAGGCCGAGGAGGCGGCGGCGCTGGCACCCCTAGCGATCCTGCTGCGTCTCGACGGGGCGGCGGCGTCACGAGGAGGAGGTCGCGGTGTCGCGGGAGTTGTGGAGGCCGAGGCGGCGCTGCTGCTGCTGCGTCCCCAACCTCCATGAATAGCAGAAGGACGATGTGGAGACGAAGATCCAGGGCAGGCTCACCTTGATCTCCAACCTTCCGGGCAGCTCCGTCCTCCCCTGCGATGGAGTCAGGGCACACATCGTCCTCCATGATGTGGCAACCATGGCCGCAGACCTGGCTGCCGGGGGCAGTTGGGGATTAGGCATGGCACGGGGTCGTGGCCGCCGCGGCCACCGTTCCTCGAGGAGAGCCGCGACGCCACCAGGGGAAGCTGGGTTTTTTCTTTGAAAAATCAATTCGAGACGGAGGTCGCAGCGAACAGGCATCGAACCCTGGTTGCCGGCGCCGCCACGACCGGGGGCGCCGCACCGGGGCACCGCGCCGCCGCCGATGGGCCGCACCACGGGGCACCGTGCCTGGGAGTGGGGGGCCGCGTGGGGGCGCCGCCGTCTGCCCGCCGGGTTCGAGTGAAGGGGCCCGCCCTAGCACCAGCGGAAGTCGCGATGAGGATGGAGGAAGTCTCGCGTGGGCGGCAGGACGGTATCGCAGGTGGGGGTGGGCAGGACGATATCGCAAGGGGGAGGCGGACGGACGACCCAAAACAAATGTCGCACCAAAAAACTGACTTCTCTTTAATCTTATTAGTTGTAGAGATTAGTTGTAATAGAGAAATTATATTTAGATTAGTATAGTTAGGATTTAATATAGTTAGTTAAAACAAAAAGATGAATGTTTTCATCGGGTTCATTCGCCCTTGCAGTCGCCGAGACGCCGACACTGAGATCCATGAGCCCCTTGTCTGAGCGTGTCACCGAGGAGATCGAACGGCTCGTCGAGCAAGAGGAGAGGGCCAGCGTGCACGTGCAGCAGCTGACCGCCGGGATTCTCAGGGCCAGGTCCCGGCGGACGTCGCCACGGCCGTCGATCAGGATACCTTCATCATTCCAGTTGGATCGACACATTTAGGGTAATATAGCGTTTGTCGCTCCTTGAAAATCATATCTTTTTTTATATGCTAAAAAATGAAAATATTTTCTATATGAATGTTGTAACACTCGACGTGATCTACAACTTTCTAATTTTGAGTTTTTAAATTTACGATCGTGAAGATGCTAAAAGAATTAAACCGTTGATTTCAGTTGATGCATAGTGGTTCTGTAGATCTCCTCGTGCTTATTCTTATTATTCTTTTTTTTCTTTTCTTTTTTTTCTTATATTAATTTTTCCTTTTCCTTTTTCTTTTTCTTTTTTATTTTTTGTTGTGTTCTATTACGTTGGTTATCTTTTACTTTTTTATTTCTTTTCTTCTTTATTACTATTTTATTTTCTTCTATTTCTTTTTTCCTTTCCTTTTTCATTTTTCTTTTTCATGGTCTTTTTATTATTATTTTTTGTTTCATTTCTCTACTTTAGTATTTTGTTTTATTTTATTTTTCCTTTCTTTTCTTCTCTTTTCCATTTATGTTTCACTTTTTAGTACTTTATTTGTTTTATATTTCTATGCATGGTGTTATTGTTGAGATGTTATATGATCAGAGGCGGAACTAGGGGGCCAGGAGGGGCCGTGGCCCCCAATGCGCCAATTTTTTTTACCCCCCTTAGGAATCCAGCAGTCCAGCCCATCAATCAGCGTTAGTAGAAAGATGACAGTCGAGACACGATCACGCGTGCCGCCTCGCCTACTCGCATCGCATCTGTTCCACTTCCCCCTGCACAACGGCAGCGCCATCACCCATCAGGCATCACCCAAGGCGCCAAGGGTGCGTTTAGTTCTCAAACTTCTCCCACTTTTTTCAAGATTTCACGTCACATCGAATATTTAGACGTATGCATGAAATATTAGTTTATTAGTTTATATTTTATAGGATTTGATTTCTATTTTTTCTATTCGCTCTATTACAATGATCATCCGTGGTCATGCTAATTTTCAGTTCAGTTTGTATCATTGACTTATTGAGATGAGACATTGACTCAACTCGTTGTATGCTTATGCATTATTTTTAGGTAGAAAATATTGCCCCCAAAGGGACAATAGATTCCTTTTTCGAGAAGATACACAGATATGATGATGGATGCGAGCAAGAGTAAAATAAAGTAATACATGCCATGAAGACGCGTAAAGTGAGGCTCAAATGAAAAAAAAAAGTAAGTTTTTATCTTGTTTTCTCTTATGTGTTAGCGTAATAAAAACTATGCTTGTTATATATATACTTTGCCGGTCTAGCAGTCTTCTATTGCCGGACTGGCCCCTCTTTCTCGTTCGCCTGGTTCCGCCATTGTCTATGGTGTAATACATGTTGTTCAAATAGTATCTACAGTATGTTATATGACATATTTCTAATTATTTTAGTGGTGTGTATGTGTGTATATATATATATATATATATATGATGTTCACGTAGTATACATAGGATGTTCTATACTTCTTTTATCGATGTTCGTGTAGTGTTAATGTGATGTTCGATGATTAACTTTTAAATGCAGTTTTATTATGAAATAAATATTCGTTAAAAATTATTGAAATATATCCATGTGATGTCTTATTTTGAAGAGTTTATTGCAACATATATGATGTTCACATAGTATACATAGGATGTTCTATGGTTTTTTTCGATATTCGTATAGTGTTAATGTGATATTCGATGATTAACTTTTATAATGCAGATTTATTATGAAATAAATATTTGTTAAAAATTATTGAAATATATCCATATGATGTCTTGTTTTGAAGAATTTATTGCAAGAAACATTTGGTGTAATCGGATTTTAATTTGATATCTCGAAAGACATGGGATATGCTGACATCAGCGTGTGAACATGCTGCTTTCTTGACTGGCTGTGTTACAGTTGACCGGACCAAACCAACCAATTTCAGTTCGTCGTCGATCGCGGTCGCAGTCATCTCTTCTTTTTGTGTGTGTGTGTTGGGGGGGGGGGGGGGGGGGGAATGTCCCTGCCCCTGCCCCGCTGGCTGCCCGTATCCAACTTGAGATCACGGTCGTCATACACCGTGCTTCCTTGGGGGGTGGGGCGAAGAGTGCCCCTGCCCCGCTGGCTGCCCGTATCCATCCAACTTGAGATCACGGTCGTCACACACCGTGCTCCCTCCGTCCCGCAAAGTCTGTCGTTTCTTTTCAGATAGGGGGGTGGGGCGAAGAGTGCCCCTGCCCCGCTGGCTGCCCGTATCCATCCAACTTGAGATCACGGTCGTCACACACCGTGCTCCCTCCGTCCCGCAAAGTCTGTCGTTTCTTTTCAGATATCGCATTTATCATTCGTCTTATTTAAAAATTTATATAAATATCATTCATATTATTATGATTTGTTTTATCATCAGAGATACTTTAATAGTTATTTATTGATTTTGTATTTGGTACAAAATTTTTGAAGAAGACGAACGGTCAAACACAGTTTCTAAAAAGTCTAAAACGACGGTCTTTTTAGACGGAGAGAGTAAGTCCTAAGACCAACCGCACGCATCACCCTCTAAATTCATCCTCTACAAAGAATATTTGTCCTAGTCACCGAGATTCTCTCCTCTATACCACTTTCTCCCGCATTCATCCATCCTCCATATCTCTACTCTAAATTATTTTTCCCTTTTTTATTGCCCACAAACCCATCCCCCTCTCTCTCCTCGCATTCCTCCCTCCCGGCTCCCGTGCGCGGTGCTTCCCACCCGGCGGCGAGGGCACGCGGCCCTGGCAAGGGCGCGCGGCGGTGGCTCCGGCGGCGAGCGCCCCGAGCTCCGGCGGCCGGCAAGCGCGTGCAGGGCTCGGCGACGAGCGCGGACCCGGCATCCCCGGCCCCGGCGGCTCCGGCGGGAGGAGCTCGAGCTCCGCCATCCCCGTCCCCGGTGCGGCCCCGACATCCCCGGCTCCGGCGGGCGGAGCTCACGCTCCGCCGTCCCCGTCCCCGGTGCGGCCCTGGCATCCCAGGCCCCGGCGGCTCCGGCGGGCGGAGCTCGGGCTCCGGCGTCCCCGTCCCCAGCACGGCCCCGGCATCCCCGGCCCCGGCCGCTCTGGCGGGCGGAGCTCGGGCTCCGGCGTCCCCGTCCCCGGCGTGGCCACGGCATCCCCGGCCCCGGCGCGACCCCGGCACGGCCCCGAGCTCGCTCTCCGGCGTCCCCGTCCCCGGCGTCTTCCCCGGTGACGGCGTGCGGCCCCGGCGAGGGCATGCGGCCCGGCAAGCGCGCGGCGGCAAGCGCGTTTCCTCCTCCTTCGGCTCCGGTTCCGGCGCGGCGAGCGACGGCGGCTATCTCTCTCTCTCCCCTCTCTCTCCCCGAGGCCCCTCTCTACGCGCGTGTGGACCCGATGGACGCGATACCGGAGTCCCTAGACTGCCGGTGAACTTCCCGGATGGGAAGCCATCCTCTTCCCTACCGGATGATGATGGAGGAGCCGCTGCGGCGGTTTTTCCGGAGCCGATACCGGACACCGGTGCGGATGGTCTAACAGCACAACAGACAAGGCGGCTTCCGTGCGTTGACGAGTCTGGCTGATGCGGGTTGTGCTACCGTCCGCCAGGGGCGAACAGCAGCAACCTTCCGATCAGGCTGCGTGTGCCAGAATTGGTTGATCCTGGTTATTCGCCGTTTCTGTTCAGACGACGACTCTCTCAGATAGACAGCGAGGTCGGCAGTCACCTACAGAAGCACGAAAGATAAAATGTTTGTATTGCTTCATCTTCCATCCAATAGGAAGTTTCGTGCGCATTTTAAAACTGACACATACAGGCACATAACCTAACCATAAGGGAGGCTCCGTGCCCATTTTAGGTTTCTGTGCTGACATGTTGAACCTTCTCCATGTTTGTTTCTAGTTTGTTTCTCTTGAAAGAAACGCTGATTTCGATTGATGCTAATTTGTTGTGAGTGAAAAATATTGTTCTATATTTAAAAAGAAACCAAAATAAGATAAGTGAACAGGGAGTATTTTACATAAGTGTGTTGGGTCTCACCATCTACCGTCCCTCTAATGCCATCGTGAGGCTCATGTTGTTGATGGAACTACTAGTATTTTCTTCAGAGATTTGGATTCCTCTTCCCCGGTATGGGAAATACATAGGTTGTTTAGGGACTGGAAGTGGTGTAGTTTCGTTCTCAAGCATGGTCACCACAGATGACATAAGTGGCCTACTATTTGGATTATCTTGCACACAGAGTAGTCCTATCTGGATACATCGTAAAGCTTCCGTTGCGGAACAACTCTTAGCTAGGGTTGAGTCCACAAGATCCATTGCTTTGTCATCTATCCATAGGCTCCATGCCTGAACAAATGAGATCAAACCTTAGGCAAATTAGTAAGATTTTGTTTGCATTGTGGAAAAAAAAAACTAAGTATACCACTATAGGCTTACATGCGCTAGGAGGTTAGTGAAGCCCTTGCAATGAGTTAAACTAATCTTCAAGCCACTTATAATCTCCATGACTATGACACCAAAGCTGTATGTATCTGACTTGACAGAAAATACACCATCCATTGCATATTCAGGGGACATGTAACCACTGCTCAAAAGAGGTATAAATCTTCAATAAGTATAGGGAAATAAAGTTTCACATTAAGAGTTGACACAATGATTACTCACTATGTTCCAACAACTCGATTAGTATTTCCTTCATGTTGGTTTCCACCAAAGATTCTTGCCATACCAAAATCTGATATCTTAGGGCTCATATCCGCGTCCAACAGTATGTTGCTTGTTTTAAGATCTCTGTGAATTACAGTCAACCTTGAATCCTGGTGGAGATAAAGAAGTCCTCTAGATATTCCTTTAATTATCTTGAAACGTGTTGTCCAATCAAGGAGATATTTACTTGCAGGATCTAAAATAATGATGTTCAAAGTAAGCAATTCGAAATATAACCATGTCACATGTTTCTTCTTTGTTTGCAAAAAAATATGTCTTTTCTTTAAAAAGGGAGAAAGATATAAGTTCAGACGTACCAAAAATAATGGAATCCAAGCTTTTGTTCAGTAGGTATTCGTAGATGAGCAACTTCTCATCTCCATGGATGCAACATCCAAGAAGTCGAACGAGATTTCTGTGTTGCAATTTTGCAATCAAAACGACTTCATTTCTGAATTCCTCTATGCCTTGTCCGGAAGTCTGACTGAGCCTTTTGACCGCGACTTCTATGTTCAGTCCCAGAGTACCCTGCATCATTTCACCATATTCATAAATTGAACAAACCGTGGCATAATTCTCGTATTTCTACACTTCCAAAGATATATTTCTCCCTAATAATAACCTTATAAACCTTCCCGAAGCCACCTTGCCCGATCATATTATCCTCAGAAAAATTGTTTGTTGCAGCCGCAATATCTCCGAAGCTGACAAATGGAAGCTCTACATCAAGTTCATTTGGCGCACTTGAGTATCCTAGGATGGCTTTCTTCAGAATATCTATGTTCCGACGTTTGGCTGACAAGAGAAGCAATCCATTTGTTATTAAACTGGGTATACTGGGACAAAAGCATTGTACGTGCCTGAATTGTTCTACCTACCTCTAAGCTTGCACATCCAGACAAGGCACATGGCAGTGCCCACGAGTGCAAGCACAGACGCCACAACTGGAACCAAGATTTTCACCACCGCCCGCCTCCTTTTCATTGTAGCTGAAGAAGCGTATTATAAGAAATATTAATTAATTGTAGCTGATGAGATGATGAATTCTGCCTGAGAATCAAGACAAGGACAGTGGTGAGCGATGGTGAAGTTGTTTTTCTGCTTACCAAGTTCAGACTTTGCCAACCTCACGTAGAGATCCTGCCCTTTGTCCACGTACCGAACGTCGACGATGCCATCCGCCCACATGACGCAGCCACTGCCGCCGCCTCCGCCTCGGATGTCGGCGGCGGCGTACGCCACGCAGGAGCAGTTGGCGAGGCACCGCGCCCTGCACTGCTCCAGCGTCGCGCCCATGTCCAGCACCGCGTTGTCCGTGTCAGGGAGCCTCACTCCTCCCAGCACCATGAACCCATCAGTCGTCGCCGTCGTCCCGTTGCCGCAGTCCAGCGGCGTGCGCCGGACGCAGCCACCGGAGGTCTGCCTCACGGACCACTGAGACGGCGACGCCGGGCTGAACCCGTGGATGCAGCTGCAGAACTGCGTGGACGCCGCGTCCACGTCGCACAGCCCGAACGCGCCGCACTTGCCGTAGTCGTCGCAGACGTCCCTCGGATCTCGAGACCAGACGTTCCAGCTCCGGCTCGACGGGTCCCATGCCAGACGCTCCACCGTTCCGTCGTCGTTCAGCACGAGGCGGGCGAAGGACGCGCCGGGCATGGCGGTGACGACATAGGCGATCTCGTCGGGGCGGGCAACGACCTGCGCGGAGTACATCCCGGAGTAGGACGCGATCTCCGGGATGCCGCTGAACCGCAGGCCCACCCACGGGCCCGTGCTGTAGAGCTTGACGTCGCCTCGCCACGAGATGGACTCCGGCAGGACCTTGGTGTCCAGTTTCAGGCGATAGTCCCCTGAGCTCGGGTCGTTTGGCGCACGCCACGATGTGAGGAACCACTCCTCGCCGGTCTGTGGGTTCTTGCCGAGCCTCATGCCAAGGGCCAAGGTGTTCGACGGGTGGTCGAAGGACTGCCACAGCCACGGGCCGCTGGTGCCGTTGCTGCTCACGATGACAAGGTTGCCGGACTCGAGCAGCTGCGCCTGCGCCGCCGAAGCGCCGGTCTTGTTCGAGGACCAGGCGGTCTGGCCAGAGTCGCCGTCGAGGAGGCGAAGGCCCACCTGGCTACTCATCACCAGGACGCCGGAGGTGCCGTTCAGCGGCGTGTCGCGGTTGGCCACCCACACGACGGCGTCCGTACCGGACGGCGTGAACCAGATCCCGAGGTATCTCTTGGCTGGCGCCGTAGTCGACGGCGAGAAGAAACCCAGGGTGAATGAACCATTGGCGGAGACCAGCGTCTCGCCATCGGTGATGGTGCCCCCGTTCTCTAGCGTGTCCGACGGAATGCCGCCGGCGCCGGAGGAGGCTCCTAGGAAAAGTAGTAGTAGTAGCATGGCAAATACCATGGTGAGGAGAAGGTTGTTGAGAGCCGCCATGCGGCGGCGATGAAGCTTTCTTCTTTCACAAGAGAAATCACACACATCATGGTGGGCTGCCCTATATGAAAACGTTGGACCATGGGTTACATGATTGGCATTAATCCCATCACACCAGGGATGGGGAGGCGGCTATGTGAAAACGTTGGTCCACGCGTATTAGAAAAATCACACCTTTTCTTACATTCCAGACCACGTTTGCTGACACCAGAAACACGAATCTACCTGTGGGGCCAGGGTGTGAGAGCGACCACGGCGAAGTCGTCGTTGGAGAACGGAGACCATTGCAGTCACCACTACACTGCTCCTTGTCTCATTGTCTGGTCCGCTCATCGGTGCTTGGTCCTTGGTTAGTCAAGGTCATCGCTTCCTTAGCTCTTAGAGAGAGAAGCAGCTACTCTCTTTTGAAGGTTTCTTTTGTTGTTTGAACGTTTGGCTATGTTCTTTTGAATATGAAGTCATATTTCTTGCTGTCCATATTGACCAACACATCAAAATTTCCACCAACATGAAGAAGACTGGCTGATGTTGACTTTTTTTAATTGGCTGACACAACCATTGATATTTGATCCACTCTGAAAGTTGATATTTAGAAAGTTCCAACATTCCTTGGTGAAGAGGCATTAAAAATGATAAGGTGTTTACTGGTTTCTTCTACTGAAAGATGGCATACTAAGAGATGGGAGTGCAGAGACTCCCACCTTGAAATTAACAGACATCCAAAAACTGGAAGCTGTGGGAGGCCGGAGGCGGTGGCCAATCAAAGATCGTGTATTGCGCCAATCATCAGAGAGATCTCTGAGCTTAGTTTTGTAATTTTACCCTGATGTACACTAGTAAGTCTTGTAATCGAGTTGCTCATACGCTAGCTAAACAGGTCTCAGGTGACAATAGGTTGGGAGTGTGGCAGAATGTCCCTGCCTGTTAGTATACCTGTTGACTGGTGATTATAATCTTGATGTTTCAGGATTAATGAAAAATCCTTAGTTAGCAAAAGAAAAAGACTTTCCACTTATACATGGTAATGTTTTTTTTTGGATGATAGAAAATGAAGGAAGCTTGTAGTAGGCAGATTTGATAGAGAAGTCGACTTTCGTATCTACCGTGCGTCATCGCTTATGCCTTGTGGGCTGAATTAGCTAGACATTCAGACTTTCCCAACAAGTAGATACGCATTTTTTTTTCCTTGGCAAGGGGGGCTGGAGCCCTCTATGGCCATAAATGTGGCTCCGCCTCTTGATACCACGATCTATCAAGTGGTATCCATTTCTGAAACGAAACCCCTAGTCCACATTAAAACTCCACTGAGATATGCTCCCGGTCAGCAAGTCTCTACTGGTAAGTATTAAGGATGGCAACGGGGCGAGTTTGAACCCGAAACCCGTGGGTTTTAGACCCGGCGAGGGCGGGGGCGGGTTTGCTTTTCGCCCCACAGGTGTCGCTTTCGGGGGGCGGGTTTTGATTTCCCCCCATGGGGGCCCGAAAATTCGAGTAAGAGATCCCACAAATCTGGCCCAGCCCAACTAATAGCCTATGTATATAAGCAAAATAGCAAACCCTAATCCCTCTCAGCTCTCACCCACACATCCCTCAGCCACCGTCACCTCCAGTCCTCCACACCAGCCGGTCCGGCCCTCACCCTCACCTTACCCCCGCACCCCCTCTCCCTCTAGTCTCCTTCACTGCTCCGCCCAGTCAGCCGCCGGCCAGGGCGGCGGGCAGCATGCCAGCACCGACGCCCCACGGCCGCGCAGCAGGGGGCCATGGTGGCTCGCCGCCCCGGGGCGGCGGCCAGGGCGCCCCGCGGCTGCCATGGCGTCTCGGTGCCCCGCGGCGGCTGCCAGGGCAACGGCAAGCGACCAGGGCGGCGGCGGCGCCCCACGATGGGCGGCCAGCGGTGCGGCGGTGCCCCACACGGCGGGCAGCGAGCATGCTGCGCGTCTCCTCGACGACGATGAGTACCGGCGACCCTGCTGCGACACCACGCCGCCACTCCACGACACCGACCTGCTGCGCGCCTCGTTGAGGACGACTGGATGAGGGGACGGGTTTCGCGGGTTCCGGGGAACCCGTCGGGTTTTGGGGACCCGGCGGGTTCGGGGGCGGGGGCAGATCTCCCCCGTAACAAGTCTTGGGGCGAGTTCGGGTCTTGTTCTCGGGTTTCGGGTACGGGTCCACGAACGCTCCACCCGCCCCGAACCCGCCCCGTTGCCATCCTTAGTAAGTATTGGTTTCACCGCCCAAGGCCTGTATCAACTTCAGGCTAAGGCTGTCCGCACCGTAGAGCGCTATCCGTGACACAACGCCAAAGGTAGTGTTCCAAGCTCCGCACCGCTGCACGCCAAATGCGACGCTACCATAGCGTTCGCTACAGTAGAACACCACAGGTAGAGGTCGAAGCGTCGAACGCTATCCTCTCCGCATGGGCCCCACGTCACCGACGATCGTCCTTGCGCCGTACCGCGCCGCCGAGCAGAGGGAGAAGAAGGATCTGTCGCCGCGCTCGTCGTCACCGGAGAACGAGAGCGGGAGCCGCCGCTGCGCTCGCCGTCACCGGAGAAGAAGGAGAGAGGGAGCCGGCTCAGCGGAACCTGTATCCGCCGCCACGCTCGCCGTCGCCGAACCCGCCACAGCGCTCGCCGTCGCCGGAGAAGGAGAGAGGGAGCCGCCGCCCCGCCGAGCTCCGCCGCCGTCGCGCCCGACCCCGGCACGGCCGGACCCGCCGTCACGCTCGCCGGTCTCCCTGCCGGCCGCCTTGGTGGTTCCTCTTTCTTTTTTTCTTTTGGGGGCGGAGCGGGCGAGGAACAGAAGTGTAGCGAGCGGGATAGTGTGCGGCACGTGGCAGCTTCCCTCATCTGTATAGGTTCTGTCAAGTGGGTCCCACCCCCTTTGGCGTGCGTGATGCAGTGAGGGCTGTGCGGTCAGCCTAAGCTCTTCTTGTCACCTTAATAATGGCCAAATTAAAAGACTAGTAGGATCGTCCAGTAGTAGATTAGACAGGTAGTACCTTTATTTCTGTTTAAAATGAACATACCGTCAGATCACGAACGTCGATGGAGACAACACACTGGCAGCGACGATCGGAGTAGAGGTTGAACGTCCGGTGAAGTCGAGGTGGTGCGATGAGCTTTCTGTCACTGGCAGCACCACCCTCTCGATCGGTCTAGGGTTTGAGTTGGGGAAAAGGTAGCGTTCCAACGAACCTCATGACATATGCCTCGGCCCCCACCTCCTCTTTATATAGCACCCCACCTTCTTTATATATAGCACTGTGCGACAGGGGCCCACCAGCCATACATTGAGCCGGGCTCCCCCGATCAGGGAGTAAGGTCAAGGCCCCGTTGGCAATTAGACCAGCTGACGGGAGATCAACCTAACACCAATCTCTCAAAGCTCTCAAGCCCTAGGTTAGCGTAAACCAAAGAGGCCCCAAGTTTAGATTTCCTTAGAAATTTTTCCTTTCCTACTCTTTGCTTCACATGTGAAGCAAGGGAAATGTTCCATGGGATCAGAATCCAGTAACTCCATTCCATAGGAAAAAACCATGAGGTCCGACTTCATGGAAATTTTCCTGACGAGAAGAAAGCGCGCTCTACGATGGAGAAAGAGAGAGCCGCGGGAGGGGAGGGGGCCAGAGGTGGGGCGGCAGCGTCCACCTGCCGAGCTTGCGCGGCCGAGTTCGCCTTGTACCTTCTCGCGGTGTCCGCCATGCTTGGGCTCCTCAAAGATACGGCGGAGATGCAGGACGCCGGATCAGGCAGGGCCGACGCCTCTAGACTTCGGTCGATTCCCGGTCCCAGCGCGAGCGCGCAGCGGGATGGTCGGTGGAGCGGCACGGAAGGAGTGGAGTAGTGGAGCGCCGCGACGCAGCGGGGCGGAGGCGCCGAGCCACTGTGCGAGCGTGATTGGAGGCTGGGTGCACGACGCCACGGCTCTACTTGACTACTAGTATGTGTTCTTTTTTTTTTGTTGACACAAGCTCTGCTAGCCTGCTAGCCCTAAGGCCTTTGCCTCTCTGCTGCTCGGTTGGATGGGCCAAGCCGCAAAGTACTTGTTGGCCAAATGGCCCATCAGCACGGACGTCCTGCTTTGGTTGTATCGTCGCTCGGTCTAATTCAAACTAAGAGCAAACACATGACAAATTTCTTTATTTTCCTGAGGTGTTGCCGAAGGGCTTCCAAGTCATATTCCTATGTTTATAATTCCTGTAGGATTGGAAAAGTGGTGCATTTCAATCCTTATGATTTTCCTATCCCTATCTTTTTTCTATCCTGAGTTCCAAAAGGGGCCTAAGGCTACTGTGTGAGTCACAGTCTCGCCACTACCACCCAGCTCTTCTGGTCACCTTAACAGCATGACCACTAATAAAGTTCCACACAAGGAAGGGAGTCTCCTCATCCCTGGTGCAACGATATGACGCTGCTTTACACCAGGAATGGAGGATCGTAGCCTTAAAGGCCATCATGCTGGCTTTTACTAAAAGATCACAAAGACCTCAAGCACTACGGTTGCGAACAAAGCAATATTGTACCCAATATTGTTGAGATCCACAGACGTCATTCCATACTCATTGTCGACTGTTACCCCGCCGCTGGTCCCTTTCACCCATTGACACCGAAACAAAGGTATCTTAAAATTAGGTCTATAGTCCAGTTCCCATACGTCCTCTATACGGCCATAATATGTTTGCTTATTCCCGTTTGGATCTGTGGCATCTATGCGGACACCACTCTTTTGGTTGGTGCTCCTTTTATCTTGAGCCACTGTGTAAAATGTATTTCCATTTATCTCATACCCTTTATAAGTGAGAATATACCACGATGGTTCCCTAGCCAACAAATACAGTTGCTCATCAAGACTCTCATCACCTTGACATTTTTTCCGCAGCCAACCGTTGAAAGGTTTCATGTGGTGACGTGTAATGCAAGCTTCAGTTTTCCCTGCAAACTCGTTTCTGAGGAGTTCCATATGCGTCTCTATATACGGAGCCACCAATGAAGAGTTTTGCAGAACCGTGTAGTGTGCTTTATTGAAACAATCATCCTCCGTACCGATATATGTTTTCTTCCCTAGTGTTCCCTTACCACTTAGTCTGCCCTCGTATCACGATTCAGGCACACCAATCGGGTCAAGGTCGGGAATGAAGTCAACACAGAACTCAATGACCTCCTCTGTTCCGTATCCATTTGCTATGCTTCCTTCTGGTCGAGCACGATTGTGTACATATTTTTTCAGGACTCCCATGAACCTTTCAAAGGGGAACATGTTGTGTAGGAACACAGGACCGAGAATACTAATCTCCTTGACCAGATGAATTAGGAGGTGAGTCATGATATTAAAGAAGGATGGGGGGAACATCAACTCAAAGCTGACAAGGCGCTGAACCACATCATTCTGTAGTTTTGCTAGATCCAGTGGATTGATTGCCTTCTGAGAAATTGCAATGAGGAATGCACATAGCTTCACGGTGGCTAAACGTACATTTGGAGGTAGAATTCCTCTCAAAGCAACTGGAAGCAATTGTGTCATAAGCACGTGGTAGTCATGTGACTTCAAGTTTAGAAATTTCTTCTCTGCTACATTGATTATACCCTTTGCATTCGAGGAGAATCCAGATGGGACCTTGATGCTATCTAGACATTCGAACATGCTTTCCTTCTCTTCTTTGCTGAGAGTGTAGCTAGCGAGTCTTAAGTAACGGCGTCCACCTTTTGTCTTCTCTGGATGAAGGTTATCTCGTTCTTTTAAACACTGTAGGTCTTGTCGTGCTTCAATTGTGTCTTTCGACTTCCCGTACACACCCATGAAGCCGAGTAGGTTTACACAAAGATTCTTCGAGAGATGGATGACGTCGATTGAACTGCGGACCTCAAGGAGTTGCCAATATGGAAGCTCTCAAAATATGGACTTCTTCTTCCACATGGGTGCGCCCCCGAAAGCATCCTTCGAAACAGGTTCGCTGCCAGGTCCCTTTCCAAAAACTACTTTCACATTCTTGACCATATTGAGTACATCCTCGCAGGAGCATACCACATAACCTTCGCAGGGATTTTCTTCCTGGGACGTTCTCCGTCGCCCTCGTCATCACCAGAGTCATCTCTTCGGATCTTATAGCGTGATGCATGACATACGGGGCATGCTTCTAGATTCTCATAGTCATTGCCACGGTACAGGATGCAGTCATTGGGACATGTATGTATCTTCTGGATTTCTAACCCCAAAGGACATACAGCCTGCTTTGCTTCATATGTAGTGGAGGGCAATTCGTTATCCTTCGGAAGCATCCTCTTTTGGATCTGCAGTAACTGTGCAAATCCCTTATCGGATAAACCATTCTTTGTCTTCCATTGTAACAACTCTAGTATGGTACCCAACTTTTTCTGGCCCGCATCGCAGGTTGGGTAAAGTAATTTCTTGTGATCCTCTAACATGCGATCGAACTTGATCTTCTCTTTTTCACTTTCGCATTCTCGCTGTGCGTCACATATGGCCTGACCAAGATCATCAGCGGGCTCATCTTATTTAGCTATATCTTCTTCGGCTTCCCCCATTGCAATGTCATGTAAGGGACTGTATTGGGCAAATATATCGTCATCCCCTTCTTCTTCATCTTCGCACTCTTCTATTGCAACCCCGTTTTCTCCATGCTTGGTCCAACATATATAGTTTGGCATGAAACCCGACTTAAACAAGTGTGAATGGAGAGTCGTTGAGCAAGCATACTCCTTCAAATACTTACAGATAACACATGGACAACACATGAAACCATCACGCTTGTTTTCCTCGGCCACACTCAAGAACATATGCACGCCCGTAATGAATTCTCCGGAGCGGCGATCAGCGTTGTACATCTAGTGTCGGCTCATCTGCATTACAAGACATACCATATGAAAACTTTGAAGATAATTACATAATTGCACAACACCATTCATCTTGTTCAATTAAAATGCTAGCCTACAGGCACAAACTAATCACTCTATGTTAAGCTCAATACAATGTACACAATCCCAACTAGCACTAAACAGACTAAACTAAAATGCACTTCAGCAGCATAAGGATCTGATGACCAATCCTAACTAGAATAGACAGATCATTCGCTTCCTCTGTCTCGGCGGGCTGCTTGTGCTGGCTCCCTGCGTCACCCGTCTGACTGTTTTGCACGTGTTAAACATACTCGTCCTCCCAGTACCATCCTTTACATCCGGTGCCGTCCCACTGAAATTATAACAACAATTAAGAACTTTAATCAAAACCATCAGAAGAATGTAAAAAAATAACCATAGTACGTCAAACAAGATCCAATAACTCACATTGCGATCCGGGCACTTGTACAAGATACGACCTTTGTTAGGACACTCCTTCCTCACTCGAAACTCCATGACAATCTTCTGCTTACACTCGCCGCACGCAATGAGTGGGAGGTGCGGCCTAAGTCGTTTAGAGACCCGATGAGAGTTCGAGGACTTAGAAGGAGTCGCCATCTATTCTCTATATTCATTTTTAAAATTGCTATAAATTAAACCTTAAAGGCCCACAAATTAAAAAATAAACTACATCAATTGCTATGAATATTCACTAATAATATGATTATTAAGCTACATATATGAATACTAGTTCTAATAGCAATTTTAAACAAATAACGATAAGCGACATATATGAAAACAAATAAAAGGTGCATACTAGTTGGAACAAAGAAGTACAAGCTTTCACCATCTAAACATACAAACTATCAAGTGAATACAAGTATAAATGCTCACAAATCAAGAAATCAACCAAAGGTGTGAAATTAGCTAGATAACCTCTAAAATCAAGTATAAATGACCATGCAATGAGATATACAAGTAATGAAGGTGTGAGAATGAAGTTAGCAACCTCTGAAATCAAAGAATCGATGTAGAAGTGGAAGAAATCATGTGGTGGCCGAAGAACATAGGAAGAACACAGAAGCAAGAGCAAAAATAGAGTGTGCTCGGGGTGGAGGTGGAAGAAGGAGAATTTGAGCTAATATAGGTGGGCACTTTTACTCCCGGTTGGTAATACCAACCGGGAATAAATTCCTATTTTTAGCCTCGGCTGGTATTACCAACCGGGATTAGACCTTTACTCCCGGTTGGAGCCACTAACCAGGACTAAATACAGACCTACCAACCGGGAGTAAAGGTCCCCTACACAATTGATTGTCCGAGACACTAGCCGTTACGCATGGACCTTTAGTCCCGGTTGGTGTCTGGAACCGGGAGTAAAGCTGCCCGAACATAGTTCATAGACTTGCAACCGCAGCAACTAAGTTCACAGACTCAAAATTCAGTACAAAAGAGGTTCACAAATACCGCAGCGAGTTCACAGAATCATAGTTACAGAGGTTCACAAATACAAGTTCACAACAAGTTCAAATACACATCAAGTTCACAAATCCGACAAACGAGGACTGAAGGGAGGATCACATATGCATCAAGCACCGTCATCCTTGGATGAAGTATCCTTGGATTCAGTGGTTCGCGCTTTCTTTGCCACATGTGCCTCGTCATCCTTGGTTTCAGTATTCTTCGTACCTACATATTTAAATGTGATGTATTAGGTATAATTTATATGTATAATTTACCATCCAGTTGCATAAATAACAATTGTAGCTGAACTATAAATATAATGTACCATTCTCGTGAAAATGGTTGGGTCGAACCTTCGAGGTCATCCTGTGGGGCTGCTTCCTGTGATCCAACACCCGGGTCCAGAAGCAGTGAACCATCTTCTGAAGAAGGTGGTGTCTCCGGAACTTCTGTGGTGTCTCCCGGTGCTTCCATTGTGGTGCGTGCAGGCGAACCTTCTTCTGATGAAGGATCACAGGGTCCCTCAATTAAGTAACCTGTGCATCACGTAATTCAGGATTTTTTATATATGTAAACCCATGTATGTAAACCCATGTATGAACTGTTTGTACCCGTGCCTGCTTACCGATGACCTGTTCCTCCATGTCCAGAAGACCCCGCACCTCCACGTCTAGAAGTCCCCGCACCTCCACGATCCATGTGTGGGTACAGTGTGTATCGGATTCGATAAGGAGGCAGGGCTGTAGTTAGAGTGACAATTGTTAGAAAGGAACAATATAACATACACGCAACATGATTAATTCTCCTGTAAGTGCACCTACCAGTCATGGGACGACGGGCCTCCCGTTGATCACCCAGTGGTAGTGGGTCCACAGTAATCCAAACTGGCCATATGTGCATCATGGCATCCCCGGAAGGTGACTGTTTGCGGACACCGATATGTGCAACCCTGGGTATAGTTGATCTTCGAGCATATGTGATCATGTGGATTGTGAGATCATTGCTATTATACTGGACGTCGCGAACTTGACATATGTTCGCGAACATTCTAGGTACTACGGCCGGTTGCACAAAAAGATGCGGTGGCATTACATAAATGACAAGTTTGAGTGGTTCGGCCAATTCTGACGGTGATGCTGGTTCTACTTGTACCATGGAGGCGGCGGGTAAGGTGGGATCCAAGCCAACTGTAGTGGCCATAGTCGGATGTCCATGGAAGGATGACAAGCTTATGAACACCAACATCGATATGTGATATAGACATGATGGCATTCAAATCAGTTGGAGATGAGGGTAGCACCAGGTAATCCCGAAGATAATGCGAGATATTTTTTAGCGGGACAAAGACCTGACACTGCTGCACCAGTGCTTCTTGTATCGTGGCGTGACTCACGAAATACGGGTACGCTTCAGGGATAGCCTGCACGGGGACCTTCATAAGTATTAAGCTGCCTAACATATCATTAGTATGCAAGTTGACTTCATCTGCGTCAAAGATTGTCATGTAGTTACGATTGAAGTCCGCCATATCTTTGGATTACTGAGGTACGCCGATTGAGGCCCCAACGGCAGTTGTCATGCACAATCACAAACAAAACATAATGTCGACCCATAAATTCATTTTAAAAACACTGTTATTGTTATTTATTTTTCTCAGTTTCTAAACAAGGATATTTACATAAACCACTAAATTCCTCTAATTCTCATAACCATTAAAAAAGCTATATATGAAAATACAAGTTGTCTTCATCCAATAAAAGGTGCATTCTAGTTAAAAACTAATAAAAAGGGCATTCTAAAATGGACACAGATTCGAAGGGCATTCTAAAATACAACAACTATAAGCTTTTTTCATCCAAAAATACAGATTTGAAGAGAATATAAATTTAAATGGCCACAAATTAAAAATGGACACAAAAGACAACATGTTACATCCTTGCTTATTTCTAGATAATGTAATGACATATAATATTGAGGTGTGAAAATGAATTTAGTTACCTTCAAAAATCGATGGAGTTTTGCAACAAATAGGGGGTGCTGGCCGAAGAACAGAGCAAGAACACAATGGAGAGGAAGAACAGCTATCTCTCGGGTTAGAGGAGGAAGAAGGGAGCTGCTGGCTTTTATACGCAGGGACTTTTAGTCCCGGTTGAACTTACTTACCGGGATTAAAAGTGAGCTTTTCGTCCCGACCGGTATCTACAGTCGGGAGTAAAACTTTTAGTCCCGATCGGTATCAAGCACCGGGACTAAAGACAAACCTTTAGTCCCGATTCGTTTTACTAACCGGGACTAAAGGTCACCTGACATAACGTCAGTTCCCAGTGACTGTTGGGCAGAGACCTTTAGTCCCGGTTCATAGCTGGAACCGAAACTTAAGGTCTCTTTACTCCCGAACACAAAATTAGCCGGGACTAAAGCCTATTCTCAACCTCGGATCAAAGGTCCGTTCTGCTTGTGGCCTCCGGCCCCGGGACAAGATGTGTGGCCTCGCTTGATCGTCGGCGCGCTCCTCACTGCGGCCCGACGTGCAGCGGCGTTGGTCTCCTTGAACGTGGCCCCCGGCTCTGGAACCACGCGCTTATTGCCGAACGGCCTGGCGGCGTTGGTTGCTTTGTGGATGAAAAGTGTGCGTGTTCTCCTTGGATGCCCTCCCCCCCCCCCCCCCCCCCCCCCCCTCCGTGGTGCCCTGGGAGCTCTTTATATAGGCAACAATTAGGGTGGCAGCTAGCTCTTTCGGTTGCACGTGCGCCGGCAGGAGTTTGTTAGGGAGCACGAGATATTTGGAGCCTCTTCCGTTCGAGACTATCTCAAGCGTGCCTCATTGAACCTGGACACTTCTCCTTATACGAGATCAACAACACCCAACTAACCCACAAGTATACGGTCGTCATATGAATTATCTAGCTCCCTCTTACATGTAGTCCCTGAGACATGGGCCCAACAAGGTAGAGCTCCGTTGCATCTCTAGCATAAAACAAGCAATGCAAGTTCAATATACGTACACGCGTACGCGTATTCTCTTGCTCCGAGTCGTTACAATAACCACGCGCGTTGTTTGGCAATTCATATATGTATGTATATATTCAATAGCTCAAGAATATTCAGATCATGTATCGAGTCATGCCGTGCCGCGACGTACTAGCCCGATCGACGCACAATTATTATACCAAAAATGCATGGTACATGTTGACGTACATATACGGATTGTACAGTCGGTTCTGAGCGTACACAAGCACACATGCGTGTACAACAACACTTGTTAGCCTTTTTTATATGCATGTCATGAACACACACGTAGGTGCATCTTCAGTATATCTCTTATTTGCATACTAGCACGTACAAATATGAATGCATGCCGAGGATTTAGAGTTGACAAAAATCCATCAAACACCGCCTCTTTTTTTAAGATAATAGATAGTTCATATCCGGCTTCATCTATCGGTAGATAGAATCAGTCTTATTATTATAGAATTCACCCTTGGGCTTCATCTATTAGTAGATAGAATCAGTCTTATTATTATAGAATTCACCCTTGGGCATACACGTGGACTGCAAATAATGGTTTACAGCCAACCAACGAAACGGACAACGAAAACAAAATAAGGTTTTGACTAAACATGACCAATATGTCTTGTAGATAACCATCCATTGGAACTGAAAAATTACAGAGAGCTCTCCGAATGTTGTCCAGCTGAGTCAGCTGGTCTCGCCGATCATCATGCCACTGCAATCTTGCCCATTCCCGGAGCCAGTGTGTTCCTCTGAATAGAACCTGAAAAAAAAATTTGGTCTATATTTGTCATTAACCACCTCGTTCCTTATTATCCAAATTGCCTAACAAAACGCAGATACTGTTGTTAATAACAATGAATTATACTTTTTAAATGCTACTTTTGACCACCTATTGAAAAGATCATCCATGTCTCAGGGGGTTAAATTCCAAAAAGAATATGTACAACGCACCACAGGAATTTGGCATAAGCACATTCTAAAAAAGAGATGTTGAATAGACTCTAGGGAATGACAGAAGCAACATTTCCTGTTACTATCCCAGTTTCGTAAGATCACACTTTTCTTTAGATACCATAGAAAAACTTTAATTTTCATAGGTACCTTAATTTGCCTTAAGTCTTGTGACACTCTAACCCCATTTTAATTAACACAGTATATATAAACCTGACCGTAAAGCTTCCGGATGAGTTCAGACTCCAAACAAAGTATCTCTTTCCTCTAGTAAATTAAAATCTTGTAAAGAGACGACAATTCTATGCCAATGATATATCATGTGGTATCCATTTCTGAAACAAAACCCCTTGTGTCCACATCAAAACTCCACCGAGATATGCTTCCGGTCAGCAAGTCTCTCTACCAGTAAGTATTGGTTTCGCCGCCCAAGGCCTCTACCAACTTAAGGCTAAGCTCCTCTGGTCACCTTAACAATGGCCCAATTGAAAGACTAGTAGGAACGTCGAGCAGTAGATTAGACAGGTACTCTAGTTTCTTTCTTTCTGTTTTTTTTTCAGTTACACAGTACAGACACAAACGCTCATAACGCACGACACAGATGCTCATAACGCACGTACGCTCACTCCTGTAAACACAAGAACCCAAACCTACCCCTCTGAGCACCTCCAAAAGAGTACGCCGAAAGATGCCATTAAATCCTAGAATAAATCCAGGAAAAGTACGACAACTAGGATTTGAACCCTGGTGGGTAGCATTCCACTAGACAGTTCTATCATTAGACCACATGCCCATTCGCTCTTTCTGTTTAAAACGAACATACCATCAAATCACAAACACCGATGGAGATAGCACACTGGCAGCAATAGTCGAGTAGAGGTTGAACGTCCGGTGAAGTTGAGGTGGCGCGGTGAGCTTCCCGTCACTGGCAGTGCCACCCACTCGATCGGTCTAGGGTTTGAGGTAGGGAAAAGGCGGCGTTTCATACGCATTTTCTATACTCCTGGTAGTAGTTACTCCCATCTTTAAAAAACCACCTTGCGTATGTGTTTATACTTGTTTATCACTTTGAGTATGTTTACATACTCATATTATGGTGCTCCAAATCTTCCTGTACGAAAAAATTTTAAGGGAACCCATACTTTTTAATATATTACAAAAATGTCACTTACTGTAGTACATAAAATAAGTATGACCACATACTCGATGTATACATACATATTTGACAAATATACTACCATAGATGGTCTAGTATGATCATATACTTCATGTATACACTTCATTCGATCATATATATTCTAAATCTGAAGATATAAACATAGAAGTAACTACTCCTTTGAAGTAGAAAATAATTTCCCTGATAGCTATCCACAATGCTATGGTAGCGAACCGCCCATTTGGATGTTGGACGCCTGTATGCTTCTATGCTTCTATGGAACGTCCGTGCTCAGCGTACTGTTTCAAATTGGTAAGTGAGAGACAAGGATATGTGGTTTTGCAGGCTTTTTTCATTTCCATTCCGAGAGTGGCAGCGTCATGCATAAGGATGTGCAAAGGGCTTCTATAGGATTAACTTGTCAACCTCGCTTCTTTCACAGCATGGGTGTTGTCCACTATAATGTAATACCCTGGGTATTACGGTTAGTTAATTTTGCCATATCATCATGTTTAATTTAATTATCTGCATATGATTGTGTTTAGGGCTTCTAAAGTGATTTAATTATGTTTAGGTTTGATGGTGTAATTAAACGTTTAATTGGAAATTAAAGATATTAGCAAAAGAAAAATTCCAATTAAGCTTTAAATTGACTCAAAACCCTAATTTAAAAACTGTTTGGAATTAGATGAAAGTGCCTTAATAAAAGTTGTAGATCTGTTAAAATTAAACAACTTTTATTTTGAAAGATTTTGAAGTTATGATATAAAAATTCAAATTAAAATCAAATTATTATGTTGAAATTCAAATTTGAAACTTCAAATTCAAAAATATTAGGAATTTGACAAAACCTCCTTAATAAGTTGTATAGATCACTGAGTAGGACAACTTTTATTTTGACAATTTTTTCAAGTTGTTAAAGAAATTTAAAAGTAATTTTAAAAATACAGTTTGAAATTCAAAACCCTCTTTTACCCCCTTTACTGTAGTTTCAAAACCATATGGAATTTGGGTTTGGTTTAAAAACAAAAGTTGTCCAAAATTTTGAAACCTACAACTTTTGTGTTTACACTTTTCAAGTTTGTATACGAAATCTTACGAATTGGGTCAAAAACCGAAAGGGGGCACTGTATTTGCTACAATAACCAGCCCCCCTCTCTGTTCGCGCACAAGCGCTGGCCGCCGGGGCGCACGCGCGCGCGCGGCGCCGCCCGTGCCGGCCGGGATCCTGCCCCCGGCACGGCCGCGCGTGTGTGGGACCCCGCGCCGCCCTATGCCGCTCCTGTCCCTCCCTCTGACCGGCTTAAAGGGCAACGACACCCTCCTCTGTGCCCCCATTCTTTCTCCGACCACCGTCGCACCCGCCTCGATTTCGAGCCAAAATTGGCCGCACTCCGACCTCCTCATTCAAATTCCTCTCGTCTCTAGCCTCACTGGATCCTTGAACACAGCTTGTGCCTCAGTGGTTCAGCTTTCGTGCGTCGAGGGTCCCGGAACGCACGCCGTCGTCTTCAGGTCCGGTAGAGCACCGCCGCAGCCATCTCTCGCGCGACGAGTTCGCTGTGGTGAGCCTCTCTATCTTAGACCTTCCGTTTGCGACTCTCTGAGTCATACCTTAGCTCATGCTCGCGGCGGTGTTCCGTTTTGTCCTCTAGGTTCACCGGAACGCGACTTCACCGTGGAGGCCGAGCCGTTGCACGCCGCCGCCGTCGTCAAGCTCGCCGCTCCGCTCCATCTCAGCCTCAGCCAGCCGTCGGTCTTGAGTCGTGGTGAGCTCCTGGTCTTCCCTTGGCCTTTTCCTTCAACTCTACCGCACTCTCGCGGCCGGAACAGGGTCGCCGTGTCGCCGCGACCGCCATGGGCGAGTCTGTGCTCGTTGGAGGCGCCTAGTGTTTGGGCTTAGGGTACTGGGTGGTCCGCGGGGTGCTGGGGAGTGGTCGGGCGTGGTTAGGTTCGCCGTTAGGGTCACCGGCGGCGAGGTCCGCGGTCGACCGTCGCGTGCGCGCGCGTGCCGGGACGCGGCGCGAGGTAGGAGGATGAACTGATAGGCGGGGGCCGCCTGTCAGCGCCTCGGTTTGGTGCCTGGGCGCAGGCCGGTGCGGGAGCGGCCGAGTGGGCCGGCCTGCCTGATTTTGGGCCGTCCCGGGCTGAATGACGTTTTCCATTTTCTCATTGGAATTTCAAATAGATTTCTATTTTAAATTGCTATGAATAGTTTCTCTGTTTGTTATTTTTTTAGTATTATTTTTGTTGTTCTAAAAATCATGAAAATAATGGTGGATACTCTCTGGAGGATGTAGTATTTTATAAAAATATTATATATAGGGTTTGGACATTTTCGATGGGAACTAAAAATCAGCATATTAATTAGTAAATGCAACTTTGAGCAATTTTAATAAATTCCAGATTTATCCAAAAATCATGAAAATTTATGGGGCACTGTTTTAGGGTAAGATCTATCTGTTGGGTAAGTTTAGGCTTAATTGGAAACTATTAGGACACTTGTTTATGCAATATGGGGTGTTTGATTAGTAGAATTAAGTTATACAAATAATCCCTGTTGTTTGGTGTGATTTTGGATTGATTGAGTTCAGGGATCTTTCACCATAGTGATCCTTGACAAAAGTATTAGAGTCACTTGTTGGTTGTAGTAAAGCTGTGCAGCGGCTTTCTATGACCGTTAAAATGGTCAATAAAACAAAAGTAAGAAAACACTGCTTTTACCTTCCGTAAAACGTTTACAACTTTACCGTGAAGGAAAGTTATACTCAAGATCTAAATGGTTTACTTTCAAGCATTTCATTCATTGTCCTCATACCATGCTAAGCATACATCATTGCATACGTGTAGTGCCCGTTCCCGAGGAGGTCCAAGTCGAGGCCACTGCCGAGGAGGTCACTCCAGAAGTCATTCAGGGATTCGATATCTGTGGGACCGAGCCCGACCCGACGCTGTACGCGATTCAAGGCAAGCCCCGGTGCATTTAGCCCCGCCTTGTGTTTTATAAAATTATTTATCACTTGAGTCTATTAATGCATTAAGTTGTTAGGAGTTGTTTGTCACCTATATTGATGCATTACCTGCCTTGATAAATAATATCCCGGAAACCTGTTTAAAAATAAAAAAAATTCAAAATGCTTAGCACTGCTTGATCAATTTAGATTTGCATAAAAAGGCTATTTTTGACCTATGAAAATGTGATAATTATGAATCATGAGAAAAGGAAAAGGGATATGAGTCCGTTCGTGAATTGTGTACTTGGGTAGCAGCCCCAATGCACCGTAACCGTCGGAAAGGGATTTTCCGTTCGTTGGTTGTGAATTTGGGTTAGAGTCCCAATGCTTGACTATCGGCGGAAAAGGGATTTGAAAACCGTTGGGACACTTGTATTTGGATTAGAGTCCCAATGCAATGTCGCCGGCGGAAAAAGAATTAGGGACCGTTCATTGTAGGCCTGCTGTGATCGGGACTTTGCAACTAGCCACATACTACGGAAAGCCTCTGACTCCGGAGGCCCTATTGCTTGAACCGACAACCACGCACTGGGAGTGGAGAGATGGCAAGAGTAGCGTGTACCCTCGTGGCCGGCGTGCCTGGAGAGGAAAGGAGTACTGTGCGCTCGGGTGGCGCAGGACCGGTTCAGGGGTAGGATAAGCCGTGGTAGGCGGGGTTGGCATATGCAAGCTTAAGTGCTACATATGCAGTGTGGATAGGGATCCCCAGCTGGGTACTAATCGATTCGAATCGTCGTTGCTCCTCGGATATGGAGACTTGATCCTTTGACCTACAATTGAAAAGTGGTTCGGAACTAGATGTTTTTGAAAATGATTAAGAATTTGAAGGTATGATGATATATGAAAATGAATTTGAAATTATGGATATGATTAAAATAAGATTGAGTTAAAATATTGAAATAGGATAGTAATGTTTTTCTGCAAAACTTTTGACTCTTGCTCAAGTCTTACCTTGACTCCTCTCAGCCTGCATTCCTGAGTCTCATTTCTTTTTCTTAGTCGGGTAAGTCTTGCGGAGTACCTCAGTACTCAGGGTTTGTTAACCCCATGTTGCAGGGACACAGCAGCCGGAGGTTTGTCTCGCCCCCTGCTATGTGACAGTGGTACAGGAGGGAAGTGAGGAGGAGTAAAGTTGAACCCGTGGGCAGGGTTCTTATCATTAAATACTTAATTATGTTATATCGTCATTCCACTGCTACTTATTTTATTTATGGTCTGTAATATTTGCACTTTAATCGTATTTGGACAAATGGTTTGTAATTTAGGTACCTTATAATCTTTTCGCGCTTTCACTCTGATGTAATTTGTTATGAAATGTTGTAATTCTATAATGGCGTCGCAATGGGATCCTGTCGGAGGAAATCAGGCGTTAATGTAACCCGGCAGAACCTTCTAGCTCATTTGGGACACGGGCCCAGCTGTCAGAGGTCATTAGTGACAATGACAGGTGCCTGTCAACCATGAGATTTAGACGGTTCTGTCAGTAAAGTACAGGGCTACAGGCTGCCTTGCCACTAGTTCGCTGGCGAGCTGCGCTCCATGAAAGATAAAGCGTTCTTGGCGAGGAAACGCTCTGCATGCACATGTACAAGTGATGAATGGCAACATGCAGTGTGAGTTAAAGTATTCTTGACCAGAGGTTGCAGATCAAAGTGTAGTCCTTGTAGGCGTGTAGGCATTGTAGGATCGATTTGGTGGGACTCGGAACGAAGGCCCTGCTTAGATATATTTTAAAATCATAAAATTCTTATCACATCGAATGTTGCGGTACATATATAGAGCATTAAATATAAATGAAATTTTTTAAGTTTGCACAATTTACATCCGAATCACGAGCCGAATTTTTTAAGCCTACTTAAGCCATGATTGAACACTTATTGTAAAAGATTGTCCGCTCAAAATTCCAAAACAAAATGCATCTCAACGGGTCTAATTGTGGCGCCCAAGATCGTTCAAAAAAATACTCTCTCTGTCTAAAAAAACATGCAACTTTAGCACACTAGCATGTTTTAGTATATAAACTTTGACTGATTATAAATTAAAAAATTATTAATATTTATAATATCATTTGATTAATTATGAAATGTATTTTCATAATATATTAATATAGATCCATAAATATGAATACTATTTAATAGAAATTTAGTTAGATGTGAACTACTTTATCTAACACATAACCTATAGTTTTATCTATCTGAGCCTAATGCTGTGCGCGGGGCCATTTCATATGAGACAAAATAATAGGGTACTTCAGAGTACAGTTCGTCAGCAATGCTGGCTCTGTTCGCTTCAACTAAACAGCACATATTTTTCAACTCTAAAATAGTATTTCTCCTCACAACAAATCAGATTCAGCCCAAATCAGCTCAGCTTTTCAGCTGAAGCGAACAGAGCCGCTATCTCTAGTATGTGTAGTTGTTTCATCCGTTCCGGTATTCATTGTATACTAAAAATGGAATAAGTGGTTCAGTGCGGGTAGGTACCGCCTAGTGGGTGGTAGTTATCACCCGTTGTGTGTGTGTGTCTATATATATATATATATATATATATATATATATATATATATATATATATATATATATATATATATAACTTCTACCTCCTCTTTATATAGCATTGCACGATGAGGGCCCACCATTGGGCTAGGCTCCCCCGATCAGGGAGCAAGGTCAAGGCCTAGTTAACCGTTGGTCAGCCGGCGGGAAATCAACCTAACGCCAATCTCTCAAAGCTCTCAAGCCCTAGGTTACCGTAAACCAAAGAAGCCCTAAGTTTGGATTTTATTAGAAATTTTTCCTTTCCTACTCTTTGGTTCACAGGTGAAGTAAGGGAAATGTTCCATACGATTACAATCATGTAACTCCATTCCATAGGAAAAAAACCATGAGGTCCGACTTCATGGAAATTTTCCTGACGGGAAGAAAGCGCGCGTTCTAATGACCAAGCATGCGATATTCGCCCACGGCCAAGCACGCGAGGTCCATCCTCCCTAGCGACGAGAAAGAGAGCCGCGGGAGGGGGGCAGAGGTGGGGCGGCTCCGTCCACTTGCCCGCGCGTGTGCGGCCGGGTCTGCCTCGTACCTTCTCGCGGCGGCCGCCATGCTTGGGCTCCTCAGAGGTAGGGCAGAGACGCAGGATGATCAGGCAGGGCCGACGCCTCCAGACTCCGGTCGATTTCTGGTCCCGGCACGAGCGCGCAATGGGGCTAGCAGTGGAGCAGCACGGAAGAAGGAGTGGAGCTAGTGGAGCACCGCGGCGCAGCGGGGCAAAGGCGCCGAGCCGGTGTGCAAGTGTGACTGGAGGCTGGGTGCGTGGCACCGCGGCTCTAAGGGGTGTTTAGTGTGAAAAGGGTGTGAAAAGTGCAATGTAGAACTTTCGTTTGTATTTGACAACTTTTGTCTAATAATGGTCTAAGTAGACTCAAAAAAGATTCATCTTAAGCTAGACAGGCAAAACGTACAAACATGCAACAGCTGCTACTTCATTTAGTGCTCCATATAGGTGAAAAGTACAATCGATGTGATGAGGAAAGAGAAAAAAATTTGAGAAGTAAACACCCCCTAAATATGTGTTCCTTTTTTTTTTTTTGACACAAGCTCTGCTCTGCTAGACTGCTAGCCCTAAGGCCTTTGCCTCTTTGCTGCTCAGTTAGATGGGCCAAGCCGCAAAGTACTTGTTGGCCAGATGGCCCATCAGCACGGACGCCTTCCCTCTGCTTTGCTTGTACCGTCGTTCGGTTTAATTCAAACTGAGAGCAATACATGACAAATTCCCTTAGGTGTTGCCGTGTTGTAAAGGGCTTCCAAATCATATTCCTATATGTTTATAATTCCTGTAGGAATGGAAAAGTGGTGTATTTCAATTTCTATGATTTTTCTATCCCTATCATTTTCCTATCCTGAGTTCAAAAAAGGGTTAGACACTTACAATGCAGACTCTACCTACTAGAGTCTAAGTCTAAGCTACAGGACTCTATGTGTAGAAACTATCCTCTCCAATACACTATTTCTCGTATAGCTTGTTCTTTTGATCAACCAGCGCTTATTTTCAGCCACGAAACAGTATTTTTCTCTTATAACAAATCAACACGAGCGAAATCAGCGTTTATTTTTTAGCCCAAAAGAACAGACTGGTAGTGTCTAGAAAACAGTAGTGACCAATCATTCACCTCTGCACTTCCCCGCTCCCTTCGGATTGTTTGTGGCGGTGAGTGTGTGTTCCATAGCGAGAATGACCACAGCAAGCTGGTGCGCATGGTCCGCGTCGAGGCAAGGCAGCTTACCTGAGCTCCGCGTGCGAGCTCTACGGCGAGCATCGTGGTCTGCACCAGCTCTGCGGCAAGGTTGTGCGAGCTCTGTGCCAATCCTCGTCACCTCCACGGTGGCCTGCTAAGCTATGTGCTGGTCCTCGTCACCTCGATGGGCGGCCTGCATAAGCTACACGAGCCTAAAGCAAGTCACGGTGGCCGCGTACGTCGTCGCAAGCAAGCAAGCAAGCAAATCAACAAGCAAGTACGCACTGGAGGGTGGAGTTGAGGCGAGCAGCGAGCCTGCGCGAGGCAGGTCGCGAGCAGTCCGCGGCGGCCGCACGAGTCCATGACGGCTGCGAGAGGTACCCGCCAACTGCCGTGCGAGATCCGAGGGTGGTCCTCCGCCCCTCCGTATGGATCTGCGCGAGTGAGGCAGCCGACGAGACCACGGCAGCGCTCTCCGCAGTGGTGTGCGAGCTCCGGCCGACGGCGGCGCTCTCCACGACGGAGTGCGACCTCTCCACGGCGGCTCCGACGATGTAGCGATATGTGAGGCCCACGGCGGCACGCGAGGACCGGCGGCAGGGCGCGGCCGACGGGGAGGACGCGTCCGCGGCGCGTGGGAGCAAGGTCGGAGGGTGGACGACGATGGGAAACTCGCACCGGATCGATGGAAACGACGGGCGACTCCACAACGCGGACGCGAGCCCGTTTCTTCCCTCTCGGTCGTAGCGTCGATTCGGCGTCTAAGTTAGACGTCGTTTCTCCGATTTTTCCCTCTTTCTTTATTTAATGGTTTGCCACACCAACAAAATACCTACGTGGCAGTGCAATTAATAAAGATAGACTCTATGGTGAAGTCTGCGCTGTGAGTGTCCTAAGGCTAATGTGTGAGTCACAGTCTCACCACTACCACCCAGCTCTTCTGGTCACCTTAATAGCATGACCACTAATAAAAAGTTTTATTTCCACGCAAGGAAGGGAGTCTCCTCATCCCGTGCAATGATATGACGCTGCTTTACATCATAAATGAAGGATCGTAGCCTTAAAGGCCATCATGCTGGCTTTTACTAAAAGATCACAAAGACCTCAAGCACTACGGTTGCGAACTATGGTTGCGAACAGGTCTGCTTCTTGGCTCTTGGTATCTTTCTCGACCTATGGACAGCCCCCTATATCTCGTGTGGGCCGTCGTCCACTGTGGCCAGGAGACGATACAATACATCATTCCTTTCCTTCGCTTTAGACCGGGTCCTCGCGCGGGTCCTCGCGGCGATAGATGACCGACCAACCAGGCAGCCACCCAATTTTCCATGTCCGCTGTCCCCCACTACCTCCTCTAGCGAGAGGCGGTACGCGTCACGTGACTTGACATTGACGCACGACCGGAGGCGCCTCGAGCCGTCAAGACTCAAGCGTGTCGTATACAGTACGTGTTCGTGCTTTCTTCGATTCTTCACGGTCTCACAGAGTCAATAGCACGCGGGTGGCCGGGCATGGCCTACATTGATAGTACGTCCTGGACGTACGTTCTCATCCCCAGCTCTTGAGCTTTGTTGATCGCCATCCAACCACTGGTTGACACAAGCAAATGAGGCCGTGACTCGAGCAAGGCCAGAGGCCAGAGCTGGAGGCCTGGCTGCACCCCCGGTGGCGTGGTGCCGCCGCGGTGGTGTACGTGCACCGGCCGAATCACGCGGTGCGCGGCGAGAGCGCCGCCCAAGTCGCTCGATCGCCGACCAGATCGGTCCGGTCCGGTCATCCTCCTCTTCCCAGCTGTTAGCTGTGCCGTCGGACCTCGCCGCCAGTCACCTTCCCCTTCGTCAGCGCCGCCACACCACACTTCCAGTCCAGCGATCCAGCTTCCAGGTGATGAGATGAGAGTTACGTTCCGATTTTGACGAAGCATCACTCTGCACCAGAGATCCACTTTCCACTACCACAATTGATATTAAACCATCATGCCCATGCACGACATGGCCCTCCTTCCCGTCTTCCTCCTCCTACTCTTCCTCGTCACTTCATCCTGCCAATCGGAATCGGATGACCAGCTCACACAAGCAAAGCCACTCTCCCCAGGAGACAAGCTCGTCTCCAGGAACGCGGTGTTCGCTCTTGGCTTCTTCTCCCCGACCAATTCCAACGAGAGCTTGTACCTCGCGATTTGGTGCCAGTACAACAGCACTCGTGATGTCACTGTGTGGGTCGCCAATCGAGACAGCCCGGTCACCGCCTCTGCCAAGCTCGCCATCACCGCCAAACAAGAGCTCGCGCTGTCCGACGACAGCGACACTACTGTCTGGACCACGCCGCCGGCGAGCAGGAGCAGCAGCACCGGCGGAGCGGTGGCGGTGCTACTCAGCTCTGGGAACTTTGTCCTCCGGTCAGCCAACGGCACCACCATATGGCAAAGCTTCGATCACCCAACCGCCACCATCCTCCCGGCGATGAAGGTTTTGCTCAGCTACAAGGGAAGCGTGGCGACTCGAATATTAGCTTGCAAGAGCCCCAACGACTTGTCCCCCGGGGAGTTCTCCGGCAGCATCGATCCCAGCTCAAATCTCCAGTTCTTCGTTTGGAAGAGCGGCCGGCCCTACTACCGCATCGGTTTCTTCGACGACGTCTCCGTGTTCGGCTTCGGCGGCGCCGGCGACCCTACCTCCGCCGCCGCCGTCGTGCACCCGTCGGTGATCAGCACAGAAGACGACGAGGTCTACTACACGTACACGGTCACCGACGACGCCTCACTGTTGGCGCGTGTTCTGCTCAAGCACGATGGCAGCATGAGCCTCCTGACCAGGACCAACAACACATCAGTGTGGGAATCCAGCTTCGAGCGTCCTGGCCCTGGCTGCGACCTCTACGCGTCGTGCGGCGCGTTCGGCTACTGCGACCACACGGAGGCTGAGCCAAGCTGCCGGTGCCTCGATGGGTTCGAGCCCGTCGACGGCCTCGACATTTCCAGAGGATGCCGGAGGAACGAGGCGCTCAACTGCGGAGGGGAGGACCGTTTCGTGATTTTGCCCGGGATGACGTTTCCCGATAAGTTCTTGCAGATCGGGAACAGAACCTTGGACCAGTGCGCCGCCGAGTGCAGCGCAAACTGCTCTTGCACGGCCTATGCTTACGTCATCGTGAGCAGTGCCGGCGCTTCGAGGTGCCTGCTTTGGACTGGAGATCTCGTCGACACAGGGAAAGCACCTGCCAGCTCTGGTCAGAACCTGTACCTCCGGCTTGCCGGATCTCATGGTATGCACCACTCCCGTCCCACCCACTCCTATTTTTATGCCTACAAATAAAACACAACAACATAGGTAGGAATTTTATAGGAGACATACTCCCTCTATCCCTTTAATTTGGTCATTTTGGTGGAGGACACCGGTACCAAGGTCATGGATAAAGGACCTGCATGCCCCTAGATTGCAATAATGAGAATGAAGTAGTACAAGCAACAGCAGCGGCATTAAATATCCACTCACCACCATCTGAGCCAAGGGATTGGGTGCGTTTCTTTTTTTTTTCCCTTGATATGCTGACAGGTGTGGTAGAAATGGATACGTTCCCCAATTTTTTCTTGACAAAGCTGACAGATTCGATGGGGCCGTTAGTGGGGTGCTGCGCTACCAGTACTATGCGACACTTTCAACGCGACAAGTGCCCAAAGTCTAAAACGACTCTATTAAAGGGGCGGAGGGAGATCAAATAGTACCTACAATATTTTTTTAGATGTGTCTCTATAGTAGGTGCCTGAAATTTTGCCTATCTATAAGTTATCTTCAACATTCAGCTCCACCAGTCCCTGTTCCCGTTCCCCTGCCGCCAGCGCACTCCACGCCTCGCTCCAGTCCCTCCACCTCTCCCTCCTCTCGCCCCTCGCCCCCTTCCTCTCCTCCTTTTCCACTGGGATCCATTCACGCTTTCCCTCTCGGCGGACCCGTGCCTCGCTCTCCCTCTCGGTGGACCCGTGCCTCACCTGCACGACGCGCTCTGTTTCGGCGACTCGCTCCCCGACACCGTCTTCATCCTCTTCGCGCTCACCCGCACCTTCTCCGACATTGGGGCCCGCGCCTAGGATTCCGACGGGGAGTTCCTCCTCATCGAGGCCGCCTACAAGCTCCCGCGGTGGCTCAACCCGGAATCCACCCCAATCCCGTCTTCCTCTCCCAACACCGGCAGCCGCAACCCTCCCCAGCGTCCCACCGAATCCGGCGGCGCCCGCTCCTCCACGCCCAGAATATCCACGACGACCCTCTCCAGCGGCGGCCACGGAAATAGAAACATCCAAGACAGCGGCAGCGGATGACAGCGGCGGCCACAGAAACATCCAATACAGCAGCGGCGGGGCTTGCCCCTCCCGGCGACAGCGGCGGGCACAGCCACAGAAAAAGCCAACACGACAGCGGCGGCAACAGCGGCGAGCGTGGGGACTGGGGCAGGCCTGAGAGAGAGAGGATGACTGACATATAATCACTATGGCAGGCGACTGTGTTTGAGTAGATCTCTACTTTTTTCCCACACCGGTAAAACCGAATTTCATTATTAAAGCAACCAAATTACAAGTCAGTACAAAAATACTTATATTAAATAATATGTTTTCTATTGGTTCTTTTTCTAATACAAAATATACAATAGGCAAATAGATATTCTATAGTCTTATCTAGTTATGAAAATTTATAAATTACTAATATACTTTATATCCATATCCATATCCATAGTTATTTTTTACTCATTTGCATGGCACCTCTACATATATTTAAGGCTGTCTCCAACAAAGGATGCATTTAGAGATCCAAACCTAAAAATGAGTCTCCGCAGTACTGTTTCAGCCTCCAACAGAATACCCATATGAGAGACCTATTTTGGGTTTCAGGAGAGACACAACCCAAATTTGAGTATCCTCTCTCCCCGAACTCATTTGCAGAGAGATTATGTTTTGGGTATCATTGTTAGAGAAGACTAAAAATAGGTATAAATTTATGAAATAAAATAAACCCATAGTTGGATAGATGCCTGTGTATGGACACGTGTCGTAAATTTGGTGCCCATGGTTGCCTCATGGGACCGCCCCTACCACTAGAACAGGATCGGTTTATACTCCCGGTTGGGAAGGGGCTTTGCTCCCGGTTTCCCAGCCGGGAGTACGTTTTCGGGAGTAAAGGCCCCCCTTTACTCCCGGTTCAGGCCCCCAGGGGGCCTTTACTCCCGGTTCTTATCACGGACCGGGACTAAAAGTCCCTCCAGCCTACCCGCGCTGGCAGGAACTTTTAGTCCCGGTTCGTAACACGAACCGAGAGTAAAGGTATTTTTTTTTTTGGCTCATTTCAGCTTTTTAATTCATATTTGGGGTTTAGGGTTTAATATAGGCATTTAAATACGTATTCTACGCTAATGTTATATGCATACACATATCAAATGAAAGCATACATATGTAAATAATTAACCCAACTATATAGTTAGGAAACTATATATATCACATGTATGATTGAATATACACATAATATACATAAAATATACACACGTTTGTTTGTCTGTGTCCTTAATGTAGAATTACAAGCCGAGACAATTATTTTCCGCCGCAGTAGTGCTCTCCATTGGGATTTAAGACTTTGATCATTAATAAAGCCTGCTATTGTCTCTTGAATGGTTTTGTCGTTGTGCTGATTTAGGGTCTTCTGCCTCAACCAATCAGTCTTCAATTTGAGTTAAATTGAGAAAAAAAACATGTATTAGTATGTGTGTGTGTGTGTATATATATATGATAATCATGTATACCACTAAATATATTTTGCAACTTATTTTGATCCTCTCAACAGGAGTTCTGTTAGAGTGCACCTTGAGGAACTCGCACACATAGTATCCACATAGGTTATTCTCCGGCTCCTGCTGCAGACACCACTATATATACGAGAAAAGAATTCTCTCGTCATCTAGTGATTTGAACTATGACAAATGAAGATGTTAGACACTACATATAGTAAAGTGCTACTTACTACGGGTGTGACTATTTGCAGCGGCGCTTTGCACTCGGGATGATGTTTTGAAATGAATTCTGCCCAAACACTGTCCAATATATCCAATTAAAGAGAGAGCATGTATGTATAAACATATAGTGGAGTTTAGGAAGATCGAGTGAAATTAGATTACCGTTGGATCATATCAATCATTGGTTGGTATCGTTCCAGCTCCTTTTTCATCGAGTTAAAGATCAATAACTAACTGGTGGATAGCTTGATGACCATCAAGATCCAGTGATTGCTGCATAGGAAGAATATAATAATCATAACTCGATAAACTACGGGCCAGGCCACGTATAAAAAATGACATTATAATTAATAACACTCACTCGCAGCCGTACTGGAAGAGAATCGTTGTCTTCTTGCTTTGTTTCTCTATCATCGTCTTGAGATTCGCCTCAGCTTGAACTTCCCAATTAGGAGTAACTGGGTCATTGAATACGATATAAGGATCAATGAATCGAATGGTATCGTCCCTTCTTTTTTTATGACCCCCATCACATATCTGCAAATATATATCGAAGAACATATATGTAGTGTGAGCTAGAATATATAATTATATAGACAATATAATAACAGGCGTGGTGCTATAATGACTTACAGACAATAGCAGCTCAAGAGTGACTTGTCGAGCGAGTCCTGGTGGCATAGCTGGTGTAATTCACTGAATTCAATGAACATGGTATCATCGCCATGGAAGAAGTGGTCGTTGCGAATTTTGACCAATATGTAATTCTCTTTCCTGGCACATGCCTCTAGGTACCACTTGTTCAACAAGTACATTTGTGTGCCTAGTTCTGCGTATTTCTCAGGGTTGTAGAGTGGCTTGCCATGTTCATATTTTCTCCAGGTATCAACAACTTGTGCACTCTCGATGTCTCCACTTTGGAAGAGTTGGTGAAAGTTGAGACCGGTAGATAGCATGAAGTCACCAAGGTCATCTAAATTGATATTTGAAGGCACGGTCTCTATGTACGATTCGTTTGAACCAAATGGATCACTTACAACTAGGGGTTCAATCTGCTTCGATTGTTCCCCAAGTTGTGGAACATCTTTCCCTGCTGTCTTTTTCTTCAACTTCTCAATAGTTTTGATGATGGTTCGGTCATAGTCTGATGGCGGCGAGGGCTTACGACCTTCACGCAACATTCTAGCTTTTTCGTGCACCTTTTGCCTCGGTGCATTTGGATGCATGTAAAAGTACGGCTTGGGCGGGTTTGCCTTCAATGCTAATATTTGTTGTTTCATTTTCTCAAAGTAATCAAGAACATCTTTTCTTACCTCCGCACTTTTTTGCTCTTCAGCCATGGCAGAAGGCAATTTTTGAGGGATAGTTTTTGCCTTCTTCTTCTTCGGCGGGGACGAGGACTTTGTTGTCACCCTCTTAGTGGATATTTTTTTTGGACATTGGAGGGGGCGGAGCCGGTTGTGGCGGAGGGGGCGGAGGAGTCGGAGACCTCCTTGGGGGTGGCGGAGGTGCCTGAGGCGTTGGAGACCTCGGTGGGGGTGGTGGGGGTGCCTAAGGCGTCGGAGACCTCGTTGGGGGTGGCGGAGGTGCCTGAGGCGTCGGAGCCCTTGGCGGAGGGAGCTGAGGCGTTGGAGACCTCCTTGGAGCACTGTGGTGGTCTGGTGAACGAACAATTGGACTTAGCTGCCCCTCCAACCTAGGTGATCAGTATACCAAATAAACGAATGTGAGAATCTGACAAGATTAATTATTACTTAATTATTTCTCATGTACGTACCTCCGGGGAGGGAGCGGAGAAGGCGACGCCCCAGGAATGACGATGTAGCGCTTGCGTCATTAAATGAATGCATGCTCTACCTCTCCTAAAGTCTTCTCCCCATCACCTCCGGGAATGTCAAGAGGCACATCGCTGAATCCAGAGAGTACCCTATCCACAGACACCTTAGCATATCCAGGTTGGATTGGTTGCCCATGGATTACCTGCTCAGTGGCGACAGGGGAAACAACAGCTGTAGCCATCAGGACTGTGGCATTGTTCTTTGGAATGTGCAACTCACATGCTGTCATATGTTGTGTGACATCATCCACGGGAAAGCGAAGCCCTACATCTCCTTGAGCTGGCATGTCCGTGGAAGCACAACTACTTTTCATCTGATCAGGGGGGCTAATGTTGACCCCAGGTCCCATCACTGATGTGCACTGTCCCTGGGTGCTCAATTGTCGTTTGATCTCCTGCATTTCTTCTTGCATTTTCTTTTCCCGTTCTTGAGACTGTAACACAAACTCCTCCAGACGACGGAGCCTCTTATTCTCCTCGTCCTTGTTTCTCTGGCGCCTTCTGTACGTTCCTCTATCCTCAGCAAAACCATGCGACCATGGGATAGCACCTTTGCCTCTTGTTCGCCCACCGTGCTCAGCACTTTCTAGGGCATACGTTAATTCATCTTTATCTCTGTCAGGCTTGAACGCACCGCTAGTGGAAGCATCTACTGCAAAAAGTAACCTTTCTACGGCCCTTTGGATTTGTTCGCCATACACTACCTGCCCAGTCTCCAGGTCCAGCTTGCCACCATGCGCGAAAAACCAATTCTTAGCGCGGTCGGGCCAATCGAGTGAAGCCGGCACGAGCCCTTTGGCAACTACATCTGCTTCCATCTTCTCCCACTTGGGGACGGCACTGTTGTAGCCACCGGATCCCATGCGATGGTGGTATGTCTTCTGCCGGGCATTCTGTTGGTTCCTCCGCACCCGTTGTTCACCTTCTTCTGAGGTCTTGAACTATACGAACTCATCCCAATATGGCCTCAACTTTGAAACTGAGCCCGGAGCGTTGAATTCCGGCGTCAAGTTCTTCTTCAGATAATCATTATATAACTTTTTCTTCTAAGTCTGGAATTGTGTTGCCATCTTCTTCATAGCCCAACTCCTCACTAGCTCTTTCAAAGCATCATCGGCTCCTTCAAGTGTGAAATGTGCCATGATATCATTCCAAATCAAATTCTTGTCAAGATCGAAGACATAACTGATATGAGGAGCATCTTTCTTCTGTTTCCACTCTCGAGCACTGATGGGGAGCCTATCCCTTACAAGGTACCCACAATGATAAACAAACTTCTTAACGTTTGGTCCAAGTGGTTCTCCTGTCTCTCTGTTGAAATCAGAGATTACGAAGCAGCCCTCCAACGGCTTTGCCGGGCCTCGTACATTTCGACTCTTCGTCGTCGTTGTCGATCCAGAGGGCTATGGATTTAGAAAAAAATAGTTCAATAAGTATATTGCTCATCACCAATAATTTCATATATTTCACATGTTTATATACATGTATACACATATATATTTCATTTATTTATACCTCGCCGATAATCTCTTGCTCATCGTGAAGGTTCAAGTATTGTGTCGTGTCATCTACCGTCCGCTGGTTATCAACTTCGTCGTATTGACCTCCAGCGATCATATTCATCATGGCATCCTCCATGTTTTGATTAGGATCGGCCATCGGGACTATATATGAAATTGAGATATATACGAAATTAAAATTGAGATACATATATATACGAAATATTGATATATATGTAAATCCTAACCCTAAACCCATATATAAAAGAAATTACAAGAAAACCCGGCTAAAACCCTAACCCTAAACACTTATACATGAAATTGAAATATATATATATATATATATATATATATATATATATATATATATATATATATATATATATATATATATATGAGAATTGAGATACATGAAAGGAAAAATTGAGATACACAAACCCTAACCCTAAAACCTATACATATCATCATTTATATAAATCATGCATATACATTGTATATATACATATATTTGAAATTGAGATATATACATATACTAAATTGAGATATGAAAATATATATCACACTTATATCAATTTCACAATATTTCATATACATATACCAATTTCAAACTTAACATATACATATATCAATTTCACAATATTTCATATATATGTTTCAATTTAACATATACCTATATCACAATTTTAAATTTTAAATTTTTTTTCTCTCTTGGCCGGCGGCGCGCCTCACCTCGGCGTGTGGGGTCGAGGGCAGGGCCGGGGCCGGGACCGCGTCGAGGTCAGCGGCGCGGGGCCGGTGGTGCGCTGCACGGGCGCAAGCGGCGGCGGCCGGGGCGAGAGCGGCGGCGGCGAGCGGCCGTACGTGGGCGCAGCCGCGCGCGGGGTCGAGTAATCCGGGGCCGGGGGCATCGATTGAGGCCGGCGGCGGGCGGGGTCGAGTCCGGCGACGGAACGGTGCTGGGACCGTCGATTGAGGCCGGCGGCGAGCGGGCGCCGGGCGAGCAGAGCGGCGCGGCGCGCGGGGCCGTGCGAGGGCAGCTCGGCGTGGCGCGAATCACGGCGGTGGCGGAGGTGCACGGCTGTGGCGGCGTAGCACTGCGGTGGTGGAGGCGCACGGTGGTGGCAGGGGCGCGTATCGATCGGCGACGACGACGATCTCCCTGCTCTGCTGCTAAGTCTTGAAACTTACGGTGGCGTGGAGGAGGAGGGACACTGTGCCTTTTATAGGCGGGGCACCTTTACTCCCGGTTGGTGTTACCAACGGGGAGTAAAACACCTTTACTCCCGGTTTAAACCCTAAACCGGGAGTAAAGATCCCTTTCCGCTCAACTGGGCTACTGTTTTGGGACCTTTACTCCCGGTTGGTATTTTTCCCAGTTCCCGCCAGTTGTCAATTTAGCCTTCACCATTTGTTTGATTTGTTATAAATAGGATTACATTAATTACTTAGAATATTTTTTCATAAAAATGATCTTTATTTTTCTTTTTCTTTACTATAACTATGATAAATATTAAATGTAAAAGTATTTTATTTATTCTTGTATACACCCATTTTTATTAGAAAATAATCACTATATAATTAATGCAAAAATATATTTTTCATTTAAATATTTTGAAACTATTGGATTCCGATAGGATATTTATTTTCGCATCATTTCAACGTTTGAAATTTGTTTTTGAGTGCTTATTGTCCAAAATAGTCGTCAGACATCATGAAATATATGAAATTAAATTTCAACATATATAGAAAATTTTGCATTCATAGTTTTTACATAATATATATTACACATTATTACACATCACTATATCAAGCCACAACAGCGGTAAAGACCTTCTTGAGATATGTTCCTGTAACCATGGATTGTCTTCATTATTTAGCGCGATGCTTGGGTTCTTATTCACTATGAACGGCGGAATTCGGTCATCCTTTTTATATTCCTCTGATAGATCTGACTGATCCTCGATTCCCACAATGTTTCTTTTTCCTGAAACAACAATGTGACGCTTTGGCTCGTTGATTGAGTTGTCGTTTCTCCCTCTCTTTGGTTTCGTAGACATATCCTTGACATAGAACACCTGAGTGACATCCTTGACAAGGACAAATGGTTCGTCCTTGTACCCAATATTGTTGAGATCCACAGACGTCATTCTATACTCATTGTCGACTGTTACCTCGCCGCTGGTCCCTTTTACCCATTGACACCAAAACAAAGGTACCATAAAATTAGGGCCATAGTCTAGCTCCCATACGTCCTCTATACGGCCATAATATGTTTGCTTATTTCTGTTTGGATCTGTGGCATCTACGCGGACACCACTATTTTGGTTGGTGCTCCTTTTATCTTGGGCCACTGTGTAAAATGTATTTCTATTTATCTCATACCCTTTATAAGTGAGAATATGCCACGATAGTTCCCTAGCAAACAAATACAGTTGCTCATCAAGACTCTCATCATCTTGACATTTTTTCCGTAGCCAACCGCTGAAAGTTTCATGTGGTGACGTGTAATGCAAGCTTCAGTTTTCCCTGCAAACTCGTTTCTGAGGAGTTTCATAAGTGTCTCGATATACGGAGCCACAAACGAAGAGTTTTGCAGAACCGTGTAGTGTGATTTATTGAAACAATCATCCTTCATACCGATATATGTTTTCTTCCCTAGTGTTCCCTTACCACTTAGTCTGCCCTCGTATCGCGATTCAGGCACACCAATCGGGTCAAGGTCGGGAGTGAAGTCAACACAGAACTTAATGACCTCCTCTGTTCCGTATCCATTTGCTATGCTTCCTTCTGGTCGAGCACGATTGTGTACATATTTCTTCAGGATTCTCATGAACCTTTCAAAGGGGAACATGTTGTGTAGGAACACAGGACCAAGAATACTAATCTCCTTGACCAGATGAATTAGGAGGTGAGTCATGATATTAAAGAAGGATGGGGGGAACATCAACTCAAAGCTGACAATGCACTGAACCACATCATTCTGTAGCTTTGCTAGATCCAGTGGATTGATTGCCTTCTGAGAAATTGCATTGAGGAATGCACATTGCTTCACGGTGGCTAAACGTACATTTGGAGATAGAATTCCTCTCAAAGCAACTGAAAGCAATTGTGTCATAAGCACGTGGCAGTCATGTGACTTCAAGTTTAGAAATTTCTTCTCTGCCACATTGGTTATACCCTTTACATTCGAGGAGAATCCAGATGGGACCTTGATGCTATCTAGACATTCGAACATGCTTTCCTTCTCTTCTTTGCTAAGAGTGTAGCTAGCGGGTCTTAAGTAACGGCGTCTATCTTTTGTCTTCTCTGGATGAAGGTTATCTCGTTCTTTCAAACATTGCAGGTCTTGTTGTGCTTCAATTGTGTCTTTTGACTTCCCGTACACACCCATGAAACCGAGTAGGTTTACACAAAGATTCTTCGTGAGGTGCATGACGTCGATCGAACTGCGGACCTCAAGGAGTTACCAATATGAAAGCTTTCAAAATATGGACTTCTTCTTTCACATGGGGTGCGCGCCCGAAAGCATCTTTCGGAACAGGTTCGCTGCCAGGTCCCTTTCTAATCACTACTTTCACATTCTTGACCATATTGAGTACATCCTCTCTAGTTCGCTTGGGAGGCTTTGTCCGAATGTCTGCCTTACCTTTAAAATGCTTGCCTTTCTTTCTTAGCGGGTGTGTCGCAGGAAGAAACCAGCGATGGCCAAGGTATACGATCTTTCGGCATTTTTTCAAATATATGCTGTCGATGTCCTCAAAACAGTATATCCCTTGTTTGTCTGTCCTGAAAGATTACTTAGAGCCGGCCAATCATTAATTGTTACAAACAACAATGGTCGTAGGTCAAAGTGTTCGTGCTTGTGCTCGTCCCACACACGTACACCAGGTTTACTCCACAGGATTAGAAGTTCGTCAAATAGAGGCCTCAGATATACATCGATGTTATTGCCGGGTTGCTTTGGACCTTGGATGAGCACAGGCATCATCATGAACTTTCGCTTCATGCACAACCATGGAGGAAGATTGTAGATATATAGCGTAACAGGCCAAGTGCTATGACTGCTACTCTGCTCCCCAAAAGGGTTCATGCCATCTGTACTTAAAGTAAACCTTAAGTTTCTTGCGTCAGCTGCGAAATCAGGGAATTCTCTGTCAATTGCTCTCCACTGAGACCCATCCGCAGGGTGTCTTAACACATTGTCTACCTTATGGTCTTCTTTATGCCACTTTGCATGGTCTCTGTTTCTGAACAAACGTTTCAAGCATGGTATTATAGGAGCATACCACATAACCTTCGCAGGGATTTTCTTTCTGGGATGTTCTCCGTCGCCCTTGGCATCACCAGGGTCATCTCTTCGGATCTTATAGCGTGATGCATGACATACGGGGTATGCTTCTAGATTCTCATAGTCCTTGCCATGGTACAGGATGCAGTCATTGGGACATGCATGTATCTTCTGGATTTCTAACCCCAAAGGACATACAGCCTGCTTTGCTTCATATGTAATGGAGGGCAATTCGTTATCCTTCGAAAGCATCCTCTTTTGGATCTGCAGTAACTGTCCAAATCCATTATCAGATAAACCATTCTTTACCTTCCATTATAACAACTCTAGTATGGTACCCAACTTTTTCTGGCCCGCATCGCAGGTTGGGTAAAGTAATTTCTTGTGATCCTCTAACATGTGATCGAACTTGATCTTCTCTTTTTTACTGTCACATTCTCGCTGTGCATCACATATGGCCTGACCAAGATCATCAGCGGGTTCATCTTCCTTAGCTACGTCATCTTTGGCTTCCCCCATTGCAATGTCATGTAAGGGACTGTATTGGGCAAATATATCGTCATACCCTTCTTCTTCATCTTCACACTCTTCCATTGCAACCCCGTTTTCTCCATGCTTGGTCCAACATATATAGTTTGGCATGAAACCCGACTTAAACAAGTGTGAATGGAGAGTCCTTGAGCAAGTATACTCCTTCAAATTCTTACATACAACACATGGACAACACATGAAACCATCACGCTTGTTTTCCTCGGCCACACTTAAGAACATATGCACACCTGTAATGAATTCTCCGGAGCGGCGATCAGCTTTATACATCTAGTGTCAGCTCATCTGCATTACAAGACATACCGTATAAAAACTTTGAAGATAATTACTTAATTGCACAACACCAGTCATCTTGTTCAATTAAAATGCTAGCCTACAGGCACAAACTGATCACTTTATGTTAAGCTCACTACAATGTACACAATCCCAACTAGCACTAAACAGACTAAAACTAAAATGCACTTCAGCAGCATAAGGATCTGATGACCAATTCCAACTAGAATAGACAGATCATTCGCTTCCTCTGTCTCGGCGGGCTGCTTGTGCTGGCTCACTGCGTCACCCGTCTGATTGTTTTGCACGTGTTGAACATACTCTTCCTCCTAGTACCATCCTTTACATCCGGTGCTGTCCCACTGAAATTATAACAACAACTAAGAATTTTAATCAAAATCATCAGGAGAATGTAAAAAAAATAACCATAGTACGTAAAATGAGATCCAATAACTCACATTGCGATCCGGGCACTTGTAGAAGATACGACCTTTGTTGGGACACTCCTTCCTCACTCGGAACTCCATGACAATCTTCTGCTTACACTCGCCGCACGCAATGAGAGGGAGGTGTGACCTAAGTCGCTTAGAGACCCGATGAGAGTTCGAGAAGCCAGAAGGAGTCGCCATCTACTCTCTATATTCATTTTTAAAATTGCTATAAATTTAACCTTAAAGTCCCACAAATTAAAAATAAACTACATGAATTGCTATGAATATTCACTAATAATATGATTATTAAGCTACATATATGAACACTAGTTCTAATAGCAATTTTAACGAAATAAGTATAAGCTACATATATGAAAACAAATAAAAGGTGCATACTAGTTGGAACAAAGAACTACAAGGTTTCACCATCTAAACATACAAACTATCAAGTGAATACAAGTATAAATGCTCACAAATTAAGAAATCAGCCAAAGTTGTGAAATTAGCTAGACAACCTCTAAAATCAAGTATAAATGACCATGAAATGAGATATACAAGTAATGAAGGTGTGAGAATGAAGTTAGTAACCTTTGAAACTAAAAAATCGATTTAGAAGTGGAAGAAATCGTGTGGTGACCGAAAAACACAGGAAGAACAATATCAACCGGGAATAAATGCCTGCTTTTAGCCCCGGCTGGTGGTCCCAAACGGGATTAGACCTTTACTCCCGGTTGGAGCCACTAACCGGAACTAAAGACAGACCTTTACTCCCGGTTGGGAGTAAAGGTCCCCTACACACCTGCCCGAGCCACTAGCCGTTGGGACCTTTAGTCCCGGTTGGTGTCTGGAACCGGGACTAAAGCTGCCCCGAACATAGTTCACAGACTCATGCAACCGCAGCAACTAAGTTCACAGACTCATAATTCAGTACAAAAGAGGTTCACAAATACCGTAGCGAGTTCACAGAATCATAGTTCAGTATAACAGAGGTTCAGAAATACAGGTTCACAACAACAAGTTCAAATACACATCAAGTTCACAAATCCAACAAACGAGGACTGAAGGGAGGATCACATATGCATCAAGCACCGTCATCCTTGGATGAAGTATCCTTGGATTCAGTGGTTCGCGCTTTTTTTGCCACATGTGCCTCGTCATCCTTGGTTTCAGTATTCTTCGTACCTACATATTTAAATGCGATGTATTAGGTATAATTTACATGTATAATTTACCACCCAGTTACATAAATAACAATTGTAGCTGAACTATAAATATAATGTACCGTTCTCGTGAAAATGGTTGGGTCGAATCTTCGAGGTCATCCTGTGGGGCTGCTTCCTGTGATCCAACACCCGGGTCCAGAAGCAGTGAACCATCTTCTGAAGAAGGTGGTGTCTCCGATCACAAGGTCCCTTAATTAAGTAACCTGTGCATCACGTAATTTAGGATTTTTTATATATGTAAACCCATGTATGAACTGTTTGTACCCGTGCCTACTTGCCGATGACCTGTTTCTCCATGTCCAGAAGACCCCGCATCTCCATGTCCAGAAGTCCCCGCACCTCCGCGATCCATGTGTGGGTACAGTGTGTATCGGATTCGATACGGAGGCAGGGCTGTAGTAAGAGTGACAATTGTTAGAAAGGAGCAATGTAACATACACGCAACATGGTTAATTCTATTGTAAGTGCACCTACCAGTCATGGAACGACGGGTCTCCTGTTGATCACCCGGTGGTAGTGGGTCCACAGCAATCCAAACTGGCCATATGTGTATCATGGCATCCCCAGAAGGTGACTGTTTGCAGACTCTGATATGTGCAACCCTGGGTATAGTTGATCTTCGAGCATATGTGATCACGTGGATTGTGAGATCATTGCTATTGTACTGGACGTCGCAAACTTGACATATATTCACGAACATTCTAGGTACTACGACCGGTTGCACAAAAAGATGCGGTGGCATTCCATAAATGACAAGGTTGAGTGGTTCGTAATATTCTGACGGTGATGCTGGTTCTACTTGTACCATGGAGGTGGCGGGTAAGGTGGGATCCAAGCCAACTGTAATGGCACCATAGTCGGATGTCCATAGAAGGATGACAAGCTCATGAACACCAACATCGATATGTGACACAGACATGATGACATGTGCATCAGTTGGAGATGAGGGTAGCACCAGCTAATCCCGAAGATAATGTGAGATATTTTTTAGCGGCACGAAGACATGACACTGCTGCACCAGTGCTTCTTGTATCGTGGCGCGACTCACAAAATACGGGTACTCTTCAGGGATAGCTTGCATGGAGACCTTGATAAGTATTAAGCTGCCTAGCATATCATTAGTATGCAAGTTGACCTTATGTGCGTCAAAGATTGTCATGTAGTTGCGATTGAAGTCCGCCATATCTTTGGGTTGCCGAGGTACGCCGATTGAGGCACCAACGGCTGTTGTCATGCACAATCACAAACAAAACACAATGTCAACCCATAAATTCATTTTAAAAATACTGCTGTTGTTATTTATTTTTTCTCAGTTTCTAAACAAGGATATTTTCATAAACCACTAAATTCTTATAATTCTCATAACCATTAAAAAAGCTATATATGAAAATACAAGCTGTCTTCATCCAATAAAAAGTGCATTCTAGTTTAAAACTAATAAAAAGGACATTCTAAAATGGACACAGATTTAAAGGACATTTTAAAATACAACTATAATCTTTCTTCATCCAAAAATACAGATATAAAAAGAATATAAACTTAAATGGCCACAAATCAAGAAATGAACACAAAAGACAACATGTTACATCTTGGCTATTTCTAGACAATGCAATGACATATAATAGTGAGGTGTGAAAATGAAGTTAGTTACCTTCAAAAAACAATAGAGTTTTGCAACAAATGGGGGTGATGGCCGAAGAACAGAGTAAGAACACAATGGAGAGGAAGAACAGCTAGCTCTCGGGCTAGAGGAGGAAGAAGGGAGCTGTTGGCTTTTATACGCAGGGACTTTTAGTCCCGGTTGAACTTACTTATCGGGATTAAAAGTAAACTTTTCGTCTCGGCCAGTATCTACAGTCGGGAGTAAAACTTTTAGTCCCGGTCGGTATCAAGCACCGGGATTAAAAACAAACCTTTAGTCCTGGTTCGTTACACTAACCGGGACTAAAGGTCACTTGACATAACGCCAGTTTTCGGGGACCGTTGGGTAGGGACCTTTAGTCCCGGTTCGTGACTGGAACCGGGACTAAAAGTCTCTTTACTTCCGAACACAAAATTAGCCGGGATTAAAGGCTATTCCCGGCCTCGGATCAAAGATCCGTTCTCTACTAGTGTACTAATAATTTTTTTCTTGTTGCGGCCCATATCTTATGATATCATTATTGAAATTATGATTTTCAAATATTAGTCTTAGATTATTACTGATTTTAAATCCTCAAGTTAAATTGAAACTCATGTGTTTATTGTACCTTTTATTAATACTCTTTTTACTTTATATAATAAGGACCTTAGTTCATAGACAGTATACTCTTAAGTACTACAATGGCATAAACAGCCATTTAAAACCTGCATCACATTATACTTAAGATTAGTGGTAGACCTTGAAGGGAGATCTTCGATGGGCAGTAGTGCGCGGACCTTATGAGGACATTAATATTTAAGCCTTATATTGATTATTCCCTCTAAAGGAATCTTAAAGGCCACAAAGATATAGCCACTTTTGAATTTTCTTATCAAAGAATTATATATGCAGCAGCGGTTATACTATTCATATAGAGATGTCAAATGTTTTAGTTAAAATGTATAATTATATATAAAGTAATAATTAATAGATCAGGACATGGAGCTTCTCCGTCAACCCCATGGAACGATAGATCAGGAGTCAGGACATGGGGAGTTCGGATCTGTGCGTTGAAGGGGTGGGTTTGCTTCTGGGTGGTGGATCAAAAAGGGGGGCGTGCGGCGCCGCCGGCGTCGCTGGGTGCGAGCTGCGGGCCGGGAGGGTGGAACGGGTCCATCCGTTCGTCCGAAAGTTCTCCGATCACGCCAACTAACACTATGGCAAGTAATGTGTTATGCAGAAAATTCTAACGGGATACATTTTTGCTTGCAGTTCAACATAAGAGAACCTCACTAAAAATTTTGTTTCCGATCATAGCATGCCTGCTGCTTCTTGCATCCATAGCTTTCTTCTGGACATGCAAATACAGAGGTACAAAGATCAAGAGCCCTGTCTTCCAAACTGCAACGTTGTTGTGTAAGTTTTGAGGGGAAAATTCCATTGATGTTTCTACTAGCAGGCAAACGGCAAAAGAAGAAAACAGAGAAGAGAAATATGCTAGAGTATTTGAGGTCTACGAATGAAGCGGGGGAAAATTTGGAGTCACCATTTATTAGCTTTGAAGACATTGTTACAGCAACCGACAATTTCTCAGACTCCAATGTGCTTGGAAAGGGAGGATTTGGCAAGGTTTACAAGGTAACTGTACTAGTTACAAAAAATTACCTTGATATGTACAGAACTAGAAAATTCTTTGGTTTTGATAATCCTGTAGGGAATGTTGCAAGGTGCTAAGGAAGTAGCTGTCAAAAGACTTAGCAAGGGTTCAGGACAAGGCACAGAGGAGTTTCGAAATGAAGCAGTCTTGATTGCAAATTTGCAACACAAGAACCTAGTCAAGCTTATTGGTTGTTGCGTTCACCAAGATGAGAAGCTGTTGGTTTATGAATACTTGCCCAACAAGAGCTTGGATTACTTCATTTTTGGTACATTCATCTTTTGCATACCATCAATTTGAGAAACCCTTCCTTTTTCAAAAAAGTAAACATCTGAGAAACTCTAGTACAAAATGAGTAGTCATATATATTGCCTTTTTTTTCATGCTATTCTTACTAGACTCTGCAAGAAAGCACATGCTTCCATGGCCAACAAGGTGTAAGATAATGCAAGGGATAGCTAGAGGAATTCTGTATCTGCATCAGGATTCAAGATTAACAATAATCCATAGAGATCTCAAGGCAAGCAACGTATTGTTGGATAAGGAGATGAACCCCAAGATATCAGATTTTGGTATGGCAAGGATATTCAGTGGCAACGAGCTTGAAACAAATACTAATCATCTTGTTGGGACATAGTAAGCAACTCATGCCCTGTCAGTTCTTCAGATAGAAATTGTTTGCTCGTGCTTATTCAAACCGTGCAAGTGTGTATATACCCTATACACCGGTGACATCTTTTGCAGTGGTTACATATCTCCTGAGTATGCTTTGGAAGGTGCCTTTTCGGTCAAGTCAGACACCTACAGCTTTGGTGTTTTACTGTTGGAGATTGTTAGTGGATTAAAGATCAGCTCACCACATCTTATCAAGGAATTTTCTAACCTTATAGAATATGTAAGATGCTCAAGATTGAAACTTTAAGTCCATACTTACCATCAAAAAGTACGGTGGCTCATTATAGAAGTTCTATTTCTATTCAGGCATGGACCTTGTGGAGAGATAACAACATAGAAGACTTTGTGGACTCATCTCTTATGGAGAGTTGCTCCCTCGACGAAGTTGCAAGATGCATCCATATAGGATTGTTGTGTGTTCAAGACAGTCCGAGTTGCAGGCCACTCATCTCAGAAGTTGTGTTTATGTTGGAGAACAAAACCACGACACTTCCATCACCAAAAAAAACCCATGTGTTTTGCATGTCGGGATCCCCAACCTGACAACAAGGAATTGTCCATTAATGTCATGAGCCTCACAACGCTAGGGGGCCGCTAGGTGATCTTAAAATAAAGTGCCCCCATCTGAAAATGTTATTGGAAAATTAGCGAATTGCAATATTGTAAGTTGTAATAAGTTTTCCTTCCAGGAATGATTGACCACTATAATTTTATGTTTAGCTAGCAAAATATACCTGTACGTACGTTATATATATATATATATATATATAATGATCATGCATTTCAATTGGTTGTATAATTTTGTTCTATATCATTGTTGTATTGACAGTGTTGCAGTTACCGTAGGTGATTCCAATAAAATACTTGCAGTATCACCTTCCACAGTATAGTGGAGATGGAGACCAACTCCATATTAATTTTTCTAGAGCACCTTTAAGGGGTACTCCACTTTTTAGAATTTTATGCTTCAACGTGGGGTTAAGGAGTAATTATTCACTTTGTTACTCATTAATCACCGCTAGAGGCCGTGTACGCTCGTGACTCCGCCTCCTTTGCTGAGCATTTGGGTGAGTTCTAAGGATGGCAGTGGGTCGGGTTCGGGGTGGATATCCGCGGGTTTCGGTTTTAATGGGTTCGGGTTTGGGTCTAATTTTTACTCACGGTTTTCGGGTTCGGATACCCAAAATATATCGGGTTTGGTTTTGGGTTTCGGTTTTCCCCCGCGGATATCCGAAATACAACATTTTGAATAAAAACTCATGTACTTTTATTAGTAAATTATTTATCTAAGCTATTAAATTTATTTTAAATTGAGTCATCAAATTATGTGTTATTTATTGTCTCTTGTTTATACATTTAAATACGTAATATATATCATACATATGTTGCTAAAAGCTCTTTATTATTTTTCTTATTGCTATATAGTAGCGGGTTTCGGGTTTCGGTTAATCCGTCGGGTTTCGCGTATTCGCAGGTTTCGGTTTTGGGGATAGATTTTCACCCGAATCGGTTTTGGTTTCGGGTTTGGATTTTAAGTTCGGGTTTCGATTTAGTTGCCCAGAGACTCCACCTAATCCGAACCCGACCCGTTGCCATCCTTGAGTTTGTTAGCCGGCTGGTTGCTCGGCCTTTGGGTCCTGGGTGGTCTAGTACGGTCAAGATTCTTATCCCTTTTTTAATTATTTATTTCTTTATTTCTAACAATAAAATAAAAGAGAAACCCCCTTAAAAGAATAACAGTAAACAAAATAAATAAAGGTAAATTAGGGGATAATATACCATTTGCAGATAACAACCCATTTCTAGAGCTAGAGCTTTAGGGGCATAATATACTATTTGCAGGATAACAACCCATTTCTAGAGATGGAGCTGGACCGTACTCTAAACAATATCACTTGCTCCACAAACTCCACAGTGAAGCTGCTCCATAGTGGAGTTACATAGTGGAGTTACAAAAATTAGAGCGGAGCAGTTTTAAACATCCCTAATTCCATGTCAATGTCAAGGTTATGGATGGTTGGTAGAGTGGAGCTACAAAAATTGGAGTATCCCAAATATCCCTTAATTCCATGTCAATGTCAAGGTTATGGATGAAACTGATGAACTTGTCAGCAGAAGTTGTACTCGTTAGGCCCACCAATACTAGTCCAGGAAGGTCAATGGTTTCTGATTCACTCTCAGTTCCATCGTGATAATTGTGCCAAACACGGTGAGAAAGAGTGGTGTGTTGACAACAAGAGTGGCACCTTTGCTGCGTCTTTCTAGCTCAAGAATGCTTGTCCTCAAAAATAACATTGTTGGTAGTTCAGTAAGCGAAAACCTAATTTGGCAAAACCTTTGAAAACTAAAAATTCTCCTAACGGTTAAAGTTTTTTTTTATGACGTGTTTATCAATAATTTTATCATTGTCCATGTAAACCTTACCAAAAGATATATAGAGCACGTTTGGTTCTCATCTATGGGCAGCCAGGCCTGCATTTGGGGGCCAGGCGCCCGCGAACCATGCTAGTTGCATGCAACCCTGCTTGTTTAGTTCGTGTTGAATGCAGACGCCCACAAGCAGCCTTACTTGACTGGTTGGCCTGCTCTCCTCATATCTCATGCATGCTCACTCTCACAAGCATACACGCACGGTGCCTGCACCAACCAAGCTCGGCAAAAGGGGGATCAAAAATCCATTTTTAGTGAGCCTGGCTCTGGACCCTTCGGTGCATCCCTCCGGCCAGGTCCGTGAACAACTATAGATAACCAAACAGCCTCAAGTTGCATCCTACGAGCTAGAGGCGCACCAAGCAGGGCAACCAAACGATAGATGTCAAGAGTCTTTGTACAGACCGTGGAGCTGAAAAGGATACAACCTACCATGCTTTAACTCAATGTACTTTGGCTCGAGCTTTCGAGAAATCTTTCAAAAATATGTATGGCATTAAATTACCATTGTTGCACCCAACTAGCTACTTGGAGTCAGAACCTTCTTGATACTGCATTCTGTTCGTAGGAGAAATATGGATCTATATTATGTGCCATGTGGGCATTATGGACGACAAGAAACATAAGAAAGCATGGAGAAACATCAATTTCTAATATCAAGCTTGCAGGTGGGCGTGGGAAATGGCAACGGTCTTATCCATTCTAACCCATCAGCATAGACTTTGAAGATGCAAGTGAAAAAAGATCACTGGTGTCCTCCTCCTCAAGGAGTAACTAAGGTGAATTTTGATGCAGCTTTTAAATCTGAAACTTATCAAGGTGCCTCAGGAGTGATTTTGCGTAATGCACAAGTCTATTCGTAGCAGCCAAATATAAACAACATGAGTCGATACCTGATGCTCTTACTGCTGAAGCTTATGCTTATCGTGATGCGGTACTACTGGTAATCTCGGACTATCAAAGGTGATTGTTGAAACGGACTGCTAAAAATTAGTGGCGTTACGGAATTCAAGAACTAGTAATAGGAGTGCTACTATTCTAGTGCTAAATTAAATCCATGAGCTCAGTCGACAATGCACATATATTGATTTTGCTCGTGTAAGGAGGAAAGCAAACATGGTTGCGCATTATACAACCAAATTTGCTTTGAGTTCAAATTATGAGAACTGAAGTAATATAAAGTGTCTTTGTTTCTAAAAAAAAGAAGGTAGATTCATCTTAGGTCTTATTTAGTTGCACCCTAAAACTTTACATCCATCACATCAAATATAGACGAAAAATAGCTAATTGCATATATTGTGAGTACTTTACGAGATGAATATTTTAAACGTAATTAGTACATGATTTGATAATGTGGTACTACAATAAACATTTATTATGGTAAATTAATTAGATCTAATAAATTTTTCTCACGATTTACATGTGACAATTAGTTTTTTTATTTGGATCTAAACACCCTATGCAACATCCAATAAAACATCTCATATGACACATAAAAACTTTACAACTAGAGACTAAACAAGCCTCAGTTTTTAGTTTTCAGTTCGGTTGAAGAGATCCAAGGCAGGGGACGAGGAGCACTTTTGTTAGGAATTGTCAACGTCAAAAGTAACTTCCGTTTATGGGCCCACATGTCATCTTCTATGCGTACTTCAATTATCTTATTTTTCTTATTACGGCCTTATCTTCTTCTCACAGACTCCCGCGGTGCGCCGCCGCCCGCTCGGTAAACCCCGTTTCGTCGCCCTCCCGCCCAGCGCCGCCGCGCCTCCCTCACCAGGTTGCGCTGCTGGCGCCGCTTGCCAGGAGCTTGGCCGCCGCGAAATCCGTTGCCATGAGCTCGACGGCTGCCGCTCATTCCACATCGTCCCGCGTCGCTGGGAGGGGCTCCGGTCAAGCCGTCGCAATCTCCATGCCGCCGGCTATCGAGGTGCGTTCCATACGCTCGTCCTGGTCTCTGCGCCTTCATCCGCTTCGCTCGTGGACACAGACGGACGAGGGACGCCGTCCAGGACGAACTCGTCCCCTCGATTGTAGGGTAGGGGACGGTCCCGACCCTCCTCCCCCAGGAACCATCCTTCGTTGTCCCGGCAACCAAACACATGCTAAGCTGTCCAAACGTTGCTTGGCCCTGCTCCTGTAGCCCCGGAACTGCGATTCCCCTGCAGCCCTGCCCTGCCCTGCCACGGGAACAGATCAACTCAGGCATACTCAGCCTAAGCGTGGCGTATTCAGCGTGGCGTGGCGTGGCGAGTGCGCAGCCACCGGTACGACGAAAACGGTTTTTCCACAATGGGTGGCGGCCGCATACCATCGGACTTGAGTTTCCGTACGACTGCTCATGAACACGTTACTATCTGAATGTGTTGGCGGACTTGAGTTTCCGTAGGACTTCTCACTCTTCAATGGGACGAGAGCTACACTCCTATTTTGACAAAGTTCACAGTCCAGCAGGCATACTTCCACTTCCACTCGCCTAAGTCGCCTCCAACACAACACGCCTGTTCTATACATGGGTTTCAGTTTCTTCTACATCCACAGAGACAAGAGAAACATGGAGAAGAAGGGCCTAATAATGGAGATGGTCCATCTTCAAGTTTTCATCCTCCTACTCTTGAGTTCATCCTGCCAATCGGATGACCAGCTCACACAAGCAAATCCACTCTCCCTTGGAGACATGCTTGTCTCCAAAGACGGTGTCTTTGCTCTTGGCTTCTTCTCCCCAACCAACACCAATGAGAGCCTGTACATCGGAATCTGGTACCACAACATCCCTGATCGTGCCCTCGTGTGGGTCGCCAACCGTGACAGCCCAATCACCAACACAACTCCATCTTCAGCGGCCAAGCTCGCCATCACCGACAACCAAGAGCTTGTGCTGTCTGACTCCACAGGCCATGCTCTCTGGACGACGGCGAGCAGCGCAGGCTCTGCCACAACCACCGGAGGTGCAGCTGGAGTTGTCGCGGTGCTCCTCAGCTCCGGAAACTTTGTGCTCCAGTCGGCGAATGGCACCACCATATGGCAAAGCTTCGACCACCCAACCGACACTATCCTTCCATCGATGAGTGTTCTGTTCAGCTACCAGGGACATGTGGCAACACGCTTGTTCGCTTGGAAGGGCCCTGCTGACCCATCCACCGGGGACTTTTCCCTTAGCATAGATCCCAGCTCAAACCTTCAGTTCTTTGTTTGGCATGGGACCAGGCTCTACTACCGCATCAATTTCTTCAACGACTTCTCGGGGTTCAGCAGCAGTGGCAACTACACCATATCTGTCATTGTGTACGCGTCGAGGGTAAACGGCGGAGACGGGTTCTACTTCATGTACACAGTCTCCGGCGAATCAGCAGCATACACACGTCTTTTGCTAGACTACACAGGCAAGCTAAGGCTCCTGACCTCGAACAGCAGCACATCATCGTGGACAACTAGTTATCAACGCCCCATCTCTGGTTGTGACTTCTACGCGGCGTGCGGACCTTTTGGCTACTGCGACAACACTGAGGCTGTCCCAAGTTGCCGGTGCCTCGACGGGTTCGAGCCCATCGACAGCCTTGACGTCTCAAGAGGATGCCGGAGAAATGAGGCTCTGGAGTGCGGAACAAATGATCGCTTTGTGCAGTTCTCTGGGATGATGGTTCCCAAAGGTTTCTTGTATATCGAGAACAGAAGCTTCGACCAGTGTGTGGCCGAGTGCAGCACAAACTGCTCTTGCACAGCGTATGCTTATGTATACACAAGTGCTGCCGGTACTTCGGCTTACAGTGCGTTGAGGTGCCTTGTGTGGACTGGGGATCTTGTTGACACGGGAAAAGTTCCCACCTTTGGTCAGAGCTTGTATGTCCGGATTGCCGTATCTCATGGTATGCAATGCACTGTCGCCCACTCTGATATCGATGAAATCCATTTGCAATACTGCTGCCATTTTCTTTGAATGCTTATTGATGCCATTTCTCACAGCTGCAAAATTCAAACTTGAGTAATTTGCATCTGTAAATAGAGTTATGCATGAGCATATATACTGCAGCCGCAGCTTTTCACAATATCATATCCCCCCCCCCCCCTTTTTTTTTGAGACTACAATATCATATTCCCGTGAGGACTTATTTGGCTGTGCAGTGTGCACACTAATCCACTCCAATCCACACGGATCATATGTGGATTGGTGTGCCGGCAAAGAAGCCATTATCCATCAATGCTCACTAGTGTGAGAGGGTGGGAGGAGGGGCCGTTTCCATGTCCCTCAATTTCACAGCGACATTACTAACCCCAGGGCTTTTTTCAGTACGTAGGTATTTGAATCAATTCTAGTGGAACGTCTAATCCTGACCCATCTGAGCCAATCATTGATGCGATGATGCCTGTTGCTCCAATCTCCAAATGAAGTTGTAAGATTTACATGATATAGTAGTTCAGGGCTTCAGGCTCAGGTTATTGATAGCAGACTAGTGGGAGTGTTCACATAATCACACAGATGCATCACAGTATTGTATGCAAGCAAAGTAACCATGGGAAGTTACATATACTCCATTTTTAAACGCAAGTTATATATATACTCAACACCATAATTTCTGACGGCATATATACGCTTCTGTTTACAGTTCAAAAGAAGAGCAATTTGGCGAAGATTTTGCTCCCGATTACAGTATTTATGCTGCTAATCGCTTTCACAGCCCTTGCCTTGACATACAAATACAGAGGTAAAAAAGGAGCCAGTGTCTTGCAAAACGCAGGTTGCTGTGTAAGTGCTGACGAGGGAGAACCCATTGTTGTTTCTACTGGCAGGAACATGGCGAAAGAAGAAAGTCCATAAGAGACAGGTGTTACAATATTTGAGGTCTACGGACGAAGCTGGGGACAATAATCTAGAGTTTCCATTTATTGACTTTGAAGACATTGCTGTTGCAACGGACAATTTCTCTGACACCAATATGCTTGGAAAGGGAGGTTTTGGCAAAGTTTACAAGGTATGTTAGCGAAAAACGGTTTTGCCTTGAGTAATTACTCCACAGAGCTAGTTAAACTGTAATTTTGGCTGACGGAAATCATGTAGGGAGTGTTGGAAGGTACCAATGAAGTAGCCATCAAGAGACTTGGCAAGAGTTCTGAGCAAGGCACTGAGGAATTTAGAAATGAAGTAGTCTTGATTGCAAAATTGCAGCACAAGAACCTAGTTAGGCTTCTGGGTTGTTGTATTCACGAAGACGAGAAGCTATTGGTTTATGAATACATGCCCAATAAAAGCTTGGATTACTTCATCTTTGGTAGATGCAGTTTCAAAATTTGCGTACTTTTGATCTAACCCAATAAATAACTATGCACATATATATGCCTAATGCATTGTTCTTGCTAGACACTGCAAGAAAATCAATGGTTCAATGGCCAGCAAGGTTCAAGATAATCAAGGGGATAGCACGAGGAATTCTGTATCTCCATCAAGACTCCAGATTAACTATAATCCATAGAGATCTCAAAGCAAGCAACATTTTATTAGACACAGAGATGATCCCTAAGATATCAGATTTTGGCATGGCTAGAATATTCAGTGGTAATCAGCATCAAGGAAGTACAAACCGGGTTGTTGGGACGTAGTAAGTAACCCGCACGCTGTCAATTGTTCAGATGGAATTTATATGCTAGCACTTGTTTAGAACTTCAGATTGCCTGACCTTAATAACTAGTGAATCTCTGTACAGTGGCTATATGTCACCTGAATATGCAATGGAAGGTGCATTTTCTGTCAAGTCAGACACCTACAGCTTCGGTGTTCTGCTACTGGAGATTGTGAGTGGAATAAAGATAAGCTCAGCAAATCTTCTGATGGACTTTCCTAACCTTATTGTCCAGGTAAGTATCGAGGGACACACGACACACCCAATCTAGTACCTTATAGTTCGCCAAAATATATTAGCTGATAAAAAAATTCATATCTGTACAGGCATGGGACCTATGGAAGGATGGCAAGATAGAAGATTTGGTGGACTCATCTATTAAAGAGAATTGTCCTCTCGATGAAATTTCACGATGCGTCCATATAGGACTTTTGTGTGTTCAAGACAGTCCAAGCTATAGGCCACTTATGTCAGCAGTTGTGTTCATGCTGGAGAACAAAACCACGCCGCTCCCAGTACCAGTGCAGCCCCTGTATTTTGCACGCAGAGGCAGAGATGTCGAACCTGGAAGAGCTGACAACAGCAGGACATTGTCCGTGAATAACTTGAGCCTCACAGCACTAGAGGGCCGTTAGATAATGTTCTTTGCAAATTCCACTTCAAGTTATTCCAAAAACTAAAGATTTCAGAATAAGCAAATTTCAGTGATTTGGAGCAACAAGCATTTGCTTTAACTGTATAAATGGCATGGGTAGCTTTTTCATTACAATATTTTGGCAATTTTATTCTAAATGATATTCAATATTTTTGTTAATTTGTTTGATTGTAATGATCTTCTCTCTATGCGCCCCATCTGCATTCATCAGCATGAAGTCCATATGATTATCACCAACTAATTTGTTGACTTAAAGCTACTATCGACAAATGTTGTTGAGGCTAAACAAAAGTATATTACAGTTTCCTCTTGGTGAGACCCGTTATTTGATAAATCTAAGTCTTCACAAATTGGTTGGTTTATTGGCTCTCATATAAATTTAAAGTTTGGATCATGTTGTACATTCTCTCGTTGGCCCACTCTTTTTATCCCCTAAAGTATCAACAGATTCATCAAAATGATACTCATGTCAGTTAGAAACATTGCTACCTCGATCAAGCAGGCGTTGGTTGGTCCCATGGTAGCTCGAACATGCATCGGCGCATACCTCAGCCTTCCACCAGTGAGCTGCTGATCGATCTTTGGCTTGCCACCATGCCAAACAACCGTACTACTGGAAATAGTATTGAAATATTATTGTTTTGGACATAGTAATTTTTTTATTATTGAAATAGTAGTGTTTGGGGGGGGGGGGGGGGGTGAATCTTTGATGGTGCAACTGGAGCCCATCGTGTTGTAGCTTTCGCAAGTGGAGCATGCCCAGTAGCTTTCGCGCGCGGCTGCTTCGTCGTGCTTTCGCCTCCAGGGCAGTGCAGTGCATGCCTGAACTGAATAGAATTAAGCTGCTGGCATGTTAGCTAGTCATGGTAACAACAGCTTGCTTTTCACTTCTGTCAGTTAATTAAGACCTGGCTGCTAAGCTGGATTGCCGCGGGTCACGGGCTCACTGAAATAAGATTGAGACGGGCAGACGGTAACCATTATTGCCTTCCCCAGTGGGGAGCCTTGAGCCTGTCACGGCCTCGATGACAGTTACCTGGTCACGCCAGACGTCCTAGCTAGCTTTTCAGGAAATAAAAAACAAAACAAAATGAAGACTGATGTTTTGTTTTGTATCATATATTATTAATACTAACTGCATAGTACGTCCCTGGGTTGGTGACCTGGACTTTTCAGCAATCGTGGGGGCCTGTATGCTGGATTTTCCTTTTGACGAATTCGGATTAGTCCAGCGGAGACAGTGACTGCCTGCTGCATACTCCTAGTGAACGGATAGGTCGTCCGGTATGGCGGCTAGCTGGCTGGAAAGAGGAGCACGTACGTTTAATTTGTTTGATTGATTGAAGACCATGTCATCAGCATGTGTGTGGTAACACATTCTGCATGCAGGGGAACCCATTATGACAGATATTTCCGCTAACAATAGTCACTTTTGCACTTACTGTCATACCCTTGTAATCATTCTGATGACGGCATGGTATGCAGTGTCTGAGTGTCATGTATTGTTATGATTTCTTTCATCTGGCAGGAATCACAATGTAGACTATCGATCAGTAAATATATATGACTACTATGCTCTGATAGCCACACACTGGATTCAAGCTTGGGTGAGAAAAAAAAAGGTATATTGGCCTATGAACGGTACAACTGAAAATACAGGTTTCAACTCTGAACTTTCTGTCTCCCAATTCACCAAAGAGTGATACCTTACTCGCATATATATGTAAATATTACAAAACGGCTTTGAAGCGAGAACATACATGATACATCAGGTGCATGTTTAAGGTAATTTAAAGGGAAGTAACTTGCCATTACAGTGATTTCTGCAGGCTCTGGCACAATACATATATAGGATGAACTAAATATTTTTAGATGAAGGAATTATATGCTGAATATGCATAGGGGATAATAACTATACTAGTTGGTTTATATATATATACCATGAAACTAGAAAAATATATCAAATCAGAAGAGATTTACTGCAGTTGTATTTTTGGTTTTCATCTGCCACCTGGATGCATGAGCTGTGAGAAGACACTGCTTGGGGTCAGCCCATCTGAATCCACACTTGCGAGGCTCCGTGCTGTCATGCTTGTACTCGATGATGTGGTAGTGGTTGTGTCCGTCGGTGGTTCCTCAGAGTGAAGCCTGGGGATGATAAGTGGCGATGTGTTTGAAGATGTAACATCGGTGACACTGCTGCTGTCCTCCGCACTCTCCTGCAGCTGGAGTGCAAATTCAAGGTTCCAGAGGACATCGGCCATAGATGGTCTGTCAATGCTGTGATCAGCCACGCACTTCTCTGCGGTCTCCGCAAACTTCATGAAACATTGGGGAGAGATTTTCCCTTGGAGATGTGGGTCGATGATCTGGCCAAGAACGCCTTTCTTCTGGCAGTGCAGCGCCCAATCAGCAAGGCTCACTTGCTCCTTTGGAAGCGAGGGGCTCAGGGCAGGGCGTGCACAGAGAACTTCAAACAGCACGACTCCAAATGAGTAGACATCAGATTTCTCAGTGAGCTGCTGCCGCCGGAAGTACTCGGGATCGAGGTATCCGAAGCTTCCCTTCACAACCGTGCTCACATGAGTGTTATCGACGTTCGGACCAGTCTTTGACAAACCAAAGTCAGAAACCTTAGCAATCAATTTGTCATCCAGCAAAATGTTGGTGGTCTTGACGTCTCTGTGTATGATGGTATGCTTTGCACCTGTGTGCAGGTAATGCAGCCCCCGAGCCGCACCGATGCATATCTCAAGCCGCTTCTTCCAGGAGAGTGCTGGCTTCTTGGTGTTGTACAAATGCTCCCTAAGAGTCCCATTGGCCATGTAGTCATACACTAGAATCATCTCATTCATATCATCACAATACCCAATCAGCGACACAAGGTGACGGTGTCGGAGCTTCGACAACATCTCAATCTCAGTCTGGAACTCATGGACACCCTGCTCAGACATTGGGTTACCACGCTTGATTGCCACCATTGTGCCACTATCTATCTCTCCAAGGTACACATTTCCAAAACCACCTTTGCCGAGGAGCGAGGTTTGATCAAAATTATTTGTAGCCGCCTGGATTTCACCAAATGAGAAATGGCGGCAAAGATTAGATGGCAACGTTGATGTACGGCTCCCTGTGGTTGTTGTCTTTCCTGAGGTGTCTGACCGTGACTTGCTGTAATCAGTGAGAGGAGTCCAGTGGCCATCATCAGGTTTCCCAGATTCCTTTGCTACCTTCTTTCTTCTGCAGATGATGCACACACCAATAAAGGCAATGAGTATTGCAGCAAAACCACCAACAGATCCACCAATGGCTGCCATCGCAGAAACCTTGTTTCTCCCATTAGGCTTCCCATTATTAGGTTCAGCAGATGGAAGGGGAGGGTTGAGCCCATTAAGACTATTGTTTCCATAATTCTGTAGCTTGAAGACCTCCAGGCCATTCAATATTGCATCGAAGTACTCGGGTTTCGTTGAAAGATCTGGGTGGAGGGCAACCCATAATTCTGTCTGACCAGAACCAGTTGTGATGGTAACATAGTCTGAGTACAGTGTTTTGCCAATTCCTCCGCTAAACGCAATGACATCCACTTGCTGTTGTGCTGTCTGATTGTTGATGTAGATGAAGAATGACCTCTGATTCGCCTTTGTTATCGGATACTGGATCTCACAGAAATGGAACCTTAGGAGGTAGTAGAACCCAGCATCAACGGATAGAATCCATGTAAGATTGTAGTTCAGGTTGATCTGGGCAATTGGCCCCATAGAGCGAGCAGTTGCATAGACATCAACTGGTGCAGTGTAGTTTGGCACACTGGGTGTATATATGATTGTAAGATTGGGATCTTTCCCAAAGGTCACCCCATAAGCAGAACCATATATGTAAGGCCTGTCGTTTTCCCATGAACGGTAGTAGTCAATATCGCCTTGTGGAGAGATGGTCTGGCCTCCAACATTAAGCCGGTACATTGTTTGGAACCCCATTATAGAAGGAATAGAGAATGGATTCGGGTTTCCCCCATTGGCTAGCGTTGGTGTTGGTGTTGTGAAGAGATCAGGTGTGGGCACGATTTCGATCCCGTTGATGAATGAGTAAGAGCCATTGTGGTGTGTGGATGGGGAGAAAGTGAGGTTTAGACTGCCTTCAGTAATATTTACGGAGTATTCACGAACAAAGAAGGGAACACCAACTGACATAGCAGTTTGGGAGGCATTGAAGTCCTGTAAAAGGGTCAGATTGCCGGCTGTGACACCAAAGTAAGCATCTGGTGGAGCATGGTTACCGTTATAAATGGTAGGATAGAAGTAGAGGCGCACGAACATGCGTCCAGTACTAACAGGGAAGGAATAGGTGTAATTTGAGGTGAAGATGCGAGCAGTCATGTAAGGCGTGAGGGATGGTAGTGAAGGGTCCTGGGATAAAGCATTGGCTGCAATTCCTTTCAGTGAAGGCGCGAACTTGGAGTTAGTGTCGCTGTCCCAACTCCGGCCATCAGCATCTGTGCTCGTTGAGCTTGCTGCTCCACAATCCAAGCGTATCTGGCCGGAGCCGATGGTATTGTTGCCAGCCGCCATGGCAAGTGACATGATACATAGCAGTGCGAGGCATCTGAGGATAGCTGACAAGGTTGGGTGTGCCATTTGATTGTTGGTGTCTCACAGGGCTCTCTTTACAGCAGTTTAGCTATATGATAAGATGGCTCTGGGAACATCTCCAGAACATTGGGCCTTTTCTCTTTGGGGTTTTCGGCAAGAAAGAATCTGGCAAATGGCAGGGTGGTCGGGATAGCAGTATTTCAGTCTTCGTTCACTGAAAAAGGCATATGCAGATCCTGCCATAAGAACAGAGAAGAAATCCAACTTAGTAGTTACTTTGAGTTTGAGAGTAAAGGATTAGTGAATATTGATAAGATGGACAGCGATAAATTGAATCAACGTGGATGAAGTTTGACAGAAATATAGCACAAATTAAGACAAATAGAACATGTAATGACAATGAACAGCGATAAATGACTCATGGATAAAGTTTGACACCAGAAAAAGAAATATAACACAAATTAAGAGAAATAGAACATGTAATGACAAGGTGAAAGAGTACTAATAGTCCTTCCAAGACAATTACCACTTTACCAGGATAGACGGTAGCATTGATTTCTTCGCAATAGTAAAATATACTCCTAGTCCTTTACTAGTAGTAAAGCAGCAGCAAGTTGGACGCCACCCAGGCACCCACCACAAACAAGTTATCAGGAGGAAGTTATAAATCTGCAGAAGAGGAAAAAAGAAACAAATCAGAGCAAGGAGAGAAAAGAGGAGCAACTAGCATTCCAGATCGATCACTTCATATAAGGGAAAGAAAGGGATAAATTAATTAATCCATTATGAATACAAAGCGCATAGGCCTAGCGCTATAGGCCGCGGATTAGAGTTTGTTCTGCCTAAGAACACGTATATACCTTGCTAGGCAGAGACTGTATAAACAGTAATCTAAATTCTGAACTGAACAACCGGGCACCGCAAGAACCATATATAGATCCCACGGCCAAATTTGGAGGCAAAAACGAAACTTTCAGGAAACCTTAAAATCCAAGAACAGCGCCACAGAACCCTGACAAACAGAGCAGGAGAAACAGGGAGGAACACTAGGAGGTGGAATCAGTTACCTAGCCAAGATCCAGAAAGGAGGGACGCTTCTTGCAAGCTTCAGAGGGAGGGGAGGGGGGCCGATTGGCCGAACCAGCGGGTGAGCCAGCGACAGCGGCCGCGTATTTGGTGGCAAGATGAGGGAGGCGATGAAGAACTGAGCGTTTGTTTCGCTCACAGTTCAGTGCTAGATATAATGGGGTTTGGGGGTTTGGCACCCACTTTGGCTGGCTAGCTTTTTCTGCGCGTGGGAATTGATTGCTAGTGGGAAAAAAATGTTCGCGACAGAAAAAAGAAATAGGATGTGGAGACCAGCGGCCGGGACAACGGGCAACGACCAACGAGCCAGTTTGGCTTGGCAAAGGAAAAAAAAAAAAAGAAAAAAAAAAAGCTTGCTTCGCTCGGCTCGTGATGATGCAGCCGTGAACGGGAAACGAAAAAAAAAGGTCCTACCTCTAATTTTGGCGTCGCGCTTACACGGCAACGGTGGGCAAAGTGGACGTCGCTTTATGTTCCCACCGCGTAATAGGTAGGGTGGTGGTGGTGGTGGTGGTGGTAACAAAAGGATCACTCAAACCTGCAGCTATGAGACTTTTTTTAAAAATAATATTTTTTTAATGATTAATTGCAAATCTAATGTCTAGATTGAAAGAATTACAGAAATAGCAGCCTGTCGGCCACCCAGAAGCTGACAGGGACCCTATCGGTTGCTAGGGAGCCGACTGGATCCTATCGGCAACTGAGCAGCCGATAAGTTCCCCAGCCCACGTACGGCGCATTAGATATTGGTTGGTAGTCGGCACGACAGGCCTGTCGGCTCCTGGTGAGCCGACAGGGGCCTATCGGCTCGCGGGAAGCCGACAGGCTTAAAATATCTACCCGGCCCATCTTCTCCTCGCCCGCGGCCTCTTCTTCTCTCTTGCGCTCTCTCTCCTCGCCGAATCGCCGCCGCCCCGCGCAGCTGCCCACCGGATCCGGTGGAATCTGTTTCCCCGCCGCCATACGCCCTGGTACTTCCCCCAGGGGACGACGGTGGGGACGCCACGTGGTCACCCACGAGGTTGTCCAGACGCTCGAGGCGCTGGATTGGATCGCCCGACAGTTCGTACAATAATGCATGAACCGCGCGAACGTGGGCGTCCATGACGGTCTGGAGCCCAAAGAGGGATGACGGCGTCGTTCCCCTCCCCCAATGAGGGCGGAGAGAAAGCCCGATCGGCGCCGTGTTTCCGCCCCGCCCGCCCTTCGGGCAGTAGGCGGAAGCGTGGCCGCCGGTGCCGGAGATACCGAGACGGCGGCTGGTGCAGAGTTGGCGTCCCCTGTTGGGGGCGCCTGGTTGGCCGCGTCTCCTGCGGCCAGAAGCTGGTTGGCACTGCTGCGCCTCCTCCTTCTGGTCCGCCGGGAGTGGCGCGCAGCGTTTCCCCCGTCCTCTGAGGCGGGTGAAAGCGTTGCGGGGGTCCTTTCCCCGGCCGCTTGATGGGCCGGAGTCAAGACGACGATGACGCGGGGCTCAGTTGGACGCAGGTTCATCTCGAGCCCGTGGCCGGTGGCCACGAACTCGAGAGTCCCAAACCGGAGCACCGCGCCGGCGGGAAGCATTGTGGCGCTGGCTGCCATCCGAAACCTGGGTCAACGCGCAAATTGTCCCCTACCTGGCGCGCCAACTGTCGGTGCTTGTTTTGGCGGGCGCTAACACCGGCTAGTAACTTGCGTTTGCTGTAATACCCCGGGTATTACGGCTAATTAATTATGCCATGTCATCATGTTTATTATTAAGCATCTGCATATGATTGTACTTAGGGATTTTAGAGTGACTTAGTATGGATTTTATTGGTGTGGCAACTAAATCCCTAATTGGCAAGAAAAATTAAATCAAAAGAAAAATCTGGATTTAAGCCTTAATCAGACCCAAAACCCTAAAATCAAAATTTACTTGGAATTTGGTGATGGTGCATTAATAAAAGTTGTAGATCTTTTAAAACTAAACAACTTTTATTTTGGGTATTTTTGAAGTTCCTTAATAGAAATTTAAATTAAACCCTAATTACTACTTTGAAATTCAAATTTGAAATGCTAATTTGAAAACTATCAAGAATCTAACCAAATCTCTTTAATGAAAGTTGTAAAGCTCCACAAATAAAAAAACTTTTATTTTTGAAGATTTTGAAGTTATTGAGAAAAATTTAGAGAATTTAATAGGATTAGAAATGGATTTCAAATAGTGGTTTTACCCCCTTTAAAATATTTTTAAAATTATTCAAAATCTGAACATGGTCCCAAAATCAAAGTTGTTCAGAATTTGGAACACTACAACTTTTGTGTTTATACTTTTTCTTGTTGGTACACAAAATCTCGTGGCATTGATCAAAAACTGAAAGGGGGGCAATTGAATGAGCTACAGTGCCCTGTTCCTCTTCTCTGTTCGCGCACAGGGTCGACAGCCAGCCCGCGCCGAGCGCGCGGCGCCGCCTATGCCGGCCGGCCGTGTGCCCCTCCCCGGCATAGCCGAGCTAGTAGGGGACCCCGCGCTGACCCGGATTACCTCTGTCCCCTCCCCGCGTCCACCTTAAAGGCACCCGGTCGCCTCCCTACCGCTCTTCTCCAGAACGGCTCGCCGGTGACCACCTCCACTGCTCGGCCAAATTGGCTAACACCCGACCACCACTTTTAAATTGCCTGAGCAGCTAATCTTCCTACTCCCTTGCGCGCCCAGTGCATCCATTTGTGCTTAAGTTCGTGCCCTATGGTCCAAGAACGCCTGTCGCCGTCGCTGTAGGTGACCGAAGCGCCGCCGCAGCCATCTCTCGTGCAACGAGCTCATTGTGGTTAGCCTCTCCTCCTTTGGTCTTCCGTTTGTGACCCTCTGTTTCATGCTTAGCTCATGCTCGCGACGGTGTTCCATTTCGTTCACTAGGGTCGCCGGAACAAGACGTTGCCGTCAAGGCCGAGCCGCTGTGTCCGCCGCCGTTGTCAAGCTCGCCGCTCCGCTCCGTCTCAGCCTCAGCCAGCCGTCGGTCTAGGACTGTGGTGAGCTCTTGGTACTCCACGGCTCCTTTCTTTTGGCTTTACCGTACCCTAGCGGCCGGAACAGGGTAGCAGCGCCGCCGCATCCGCCATGGGCGAGCTGGAGCTCGTCGGAGGCGATGAGAGTAGGGGTTAGGTAGGAGAGGTAGACCGTTAGGCTCTAGGCTTCATGTCTTGGCGCTTTGTTTCGCTTCGGGGATCGCCGGCGGCGAGGTTCCCGGCGGGCCGACGCGTATGCGCGCGCGCGGTGGGAGCAGAGAGGAGGAGCTGACAGGGGATCCCCTGTCAGCGTCCCCGAGAGAGGGAGAGCAGCGCGCGGCCGCGCGCCTGGGCCGCGTGGGCCGGCCTGGGAGTGGCTGGGCCGTTCGGATTAAATTCCTTTTTCATTTTCCCGGGGGATTTAAAAAGGCTTTTCCATTTTAATTTTTGATGAATAGTACTGCTATTTGTTATTTTCATAGGAATATTTTTGTTGGGTTAAAAATCATGAAAATAATTGTGTATGCTCTCTGGAACATGTAGTATTTTATAAAAATATTAAATATAAGATTTGGACAACTTCTGTATGAACTAAAAATCAGCATATTAATTAACAAATGCAACTTTGGGCAATTTTAATAAATTCCAGATTAATTCAAAAATCATGAAAATTTATGTGGCACTGTTTTAGGGTAGAACCTATCTGTTGGTTAAGTTTAGGCTCAATTGAAAACTGTTAGGTCCCTTGTTAATTAAATATTGGGTTAATTGGATAATAGGATTGATTTAAACAAATAATCACTGTTGGTTGGTCTGATTTTGGATTGATTGGGTTCATGGATCTTTCACCATAGTGATCCTTGAAAAAAGTAATGAAATCACTTGTTAGTTGTAGTAAAGCTGTGCAGCAGCTTTCTATGACCGTTAAAATGGTCAATAAAACAAAATATGAAAACACCGTTTTGCTTTCTGTAAAACGTTTACAACTTTACCGTGAAGGAAAGTTGTACTCAAGGTCTAAATGATTTACTTTTGAGCATTTCATTCATTATCCTCATACCATGCTAAGCATGCATCATCGCATACGTGTAGTGCCCGTCACCGAGGAAGTCCAAGTCGAGGCCACTGCTGAGGAGGTCACTCCGGAGGTCGTCCAGGGATTCGACATCTGTGGAACCGAGCCCGACCCGACGCTGTACGCAATCCAAGGCAAACCCCGGTGCATTCAACCACGCCTTGTATTTTATAAAATATTTATAACTTGAGTTAATTATTGCATTAGGTTATTAGGAGTTGATTGTCACCTATATTGTTGCATTACCTGCCTTGATATATATTACCCTTGAAACCTGTTTAAAAATAAAAATATTCAAAAATGCTTAGCCCTGCTTAATCAATCTAGATTTGAATAAGAAGGCTATTTTTGACCTATGTGAATGTGATAACTATGAATCATGAGAAACGAGAAAGGGACATGAGTCCGTTCGGGGACTGTGTACTTGGATAGCAGCCCCAATGCATCGTAACCGACGAAAATGGGTTTTTCGTTCGTTGGTTGTGAATTTGGGTTAGAGTCCCAATGCTTGATCATCGGTGGGAAAGGGATTTGAAAACCGTTGGGACACTTGTATTTGGGTTAGAGTCCCAATGCAATATCGCCGGCGGAAAAGAATTAGGGACCATTCATTGTAGGCCTGCTGTGATCGAGACTTTGCAACTAGCCACATACTACGGAAAACTCTGACTCCGGTGGCTCTACTACTTGAACCGACAACCACGCACTGGGAGTGGAGAGATGGCGAGAGCAGCATGTACCCTCGTGGCCGGCGTGCCTGGAGAGGAGAGGAGTACTGCGTTCTCGGGTGGCGCAGGACCGGTTCAGGGGTAGAAAAGCCGTGGTAGCCGGAGTTGGTATATGCAAGCTTAAGTGCTACATATGCAGTGTGGATAGGGATCCCCAGCTGGGTACTAATCGATTCGAATCGTCGTTGCTCCTCGGATATGGAGACTTGATCCTTTGACCTACAATTGAAAAGTGGTTCGGAACTAGGTGTTTTGAGAATGATTAAAGAATTTGAAAGTATGATGATATATGAGAATGAATGTGGAACTATGGTTTAAGATTAAAATAAAATTGAGTAAAATATTGAAATAGGATGGTAATGCTTTTCTGCAAAACCTTTGACTCTTGCTCAAGCCTTACCTTGACTCCCTCAGCCTGCATTCCTGAGTCTCATTTCTTTTTCTTAGTCGGGTAAGTCTTGCGGAGTACCCCAGTACTCAGGGTTTGTTAACCCCATGTTGCAGGGATACAGCAGTCGGAAGTTTGCCTCGTCCCCTGCTATGTGACAGTGGTCCAGGAGAGAAGTGAGGAGGAGTAAGGTTGAACCCATGGGCAGGGTTCTTATCATTAAATACTTAAATATGTTGTATCGTTGTTCCACTGCTACTTATTTTATTTATGGTCTGTAATAATTGCACCTTAATTTTATCTGGACAAATGGTTTGTAATCTAAGTACCTTATAATCTTTCCGCGCTTTTACTCTGATGCAATTTGTTATGAAATGTTGTAATTCTGTAATGGCTTCGCAATGGGATCCTGTCGGAGGAAATCGGGCGCTAATGTAGCCCGGCAGGACCTTCTAGATCATTTGGGACACGGGCCCGGCTGTCAGAGGTCATTAGTGACAATGACAAGTGCCTGTGGGCCATGTAATTTAGGTGGTTCTGTTACATTTGCGGTCGAGGATTCGGATGGTGTGCAAGGAGGACACAGGGAGTTATACTGGTTCAGGCCAAGGGGGGCCCTACGTCCAGTGGCGGAGAGAGTCGTGTTGCCTTGCACCGGGGTGCTTGTAGTAGGGGTTTACAAGCTGAGCGAGAGAGGGAAGTGTTCCCAAGTCTCTAGTGTGCGTGAAGGAATGTATTCGTATGTGTTGTGTAGTGGAGTGGTGTGAACTTGGTCGATCTCCTACGAACGGCCTCTGCTCTCCCTTTTATAGTCATACAAGGCAGAGGCTAGAGTTACATGTGATGACCTGTGATGATGGTGCAGAGCACGACGGGATCAGTGGTGACCTGTGGCTATCGTCAGCCACGTCTTCGTCTTGGCGCTTCAATGGTATGGCCTTGGTCACTCGACTGATCTTCCACTGTTTGTTTGATGAGTTCCGAGGCGGTGCAGTGTGTGGGACGTGGCCTGCTGCGTTGCGCTGCGTCATGGCGTCGCGTCCGATCCTGCACAGTGCAACGAATAGACCTGTGGACTCTGTAGGATTGACTTCCGAGGCTCGGGAGCCTCCCCTGTCGTCGGGAGCGTGACGGGACATAGCATGAGGGATGTCCGCCCTCGGGCGCATTTTCCTCCCACGCATGGTACTCTCCCGAGGGGCGAATGGTCCTGTTGCGGTACTGCCCATACTCCCAGGTCGGCAGGACGGCCGTCGTATCTCCGGTCCCTGTGCGGCTCGTGCGCCAGGGCAGGAGCTGTCGCTGTCGTAGTTGGAGAATCTCTCCGTCAGCAAGGGGCGTCATCCGGTTAACTGCCCTTGGGACGGAGTGAAAAGATTGGGACCATCATATCGGTCACCAAAGGAGGTATGGAAGTTGGTACGGAGGACGTGCACGTGCGGGGTGCCGTCGCATCGTAGCGCCTGTTCGGTGGGGCCACGCCTGTAAAGCGGTCAGAGAGGTCCCTTGCGCATCAAAGATTGCCCTGCTGACATTGATCGTGCATTGGATACTTCAGAAGCATCGCGCTCGAGGGGGATGGGGAGGCTCGGGCGAATCGGAGATTTGGCGCCTGTGGGTGCCGTTGTCCTGAGCCCTCTCGTGGAGGCTCGGGCGAATCGGAGATTTGGCGCCCGAGGGTACCGTTGTCCCAAGCCCTTCTCGTGGAGTCTCGGGTGAATCAGAGATTTGGCGCCCGAGGGTGCCGTTGTCCAGAGCCCTCCCGTGGAGGCTCGGGCGAATCGGAGATTTTGGCGCCCGGGGGTGCACCTGGGCCTTACGTAAGGTCATTTCAGGCTTTCACGTGCGTGGCCTTCGTGGGTTTCGGCTGGCCTTACTTGGGCCAGGTGGTGCTGAGGTCGCTTGTTTTTGCGTTAAAGTTAGGTACCCTATACTTGGGTACCCGACACTATGGCAATGGTGAAATCAGAACTGGGGATAGCGGTGTAGACCTTAGTCAGTTCCAATTTTTTGACACATAGCTGAACTCACCGGTAGATCATAGTCGGAGACAAGTATTAACCTAGCTGCATGAATGCTTGGGTTTTTTGTCGTCACAGCAACGTTTGAAGATTAGTATGTTGGTGTCCAGGCTTAGGGAGAATGGATGGAGATGGGAGTTGTATGAGGCCAGTAATACACATAAATGGAAGTTTCTTGTGAGTAAGGCTTTGGAACGTGGGTATGACAACATCATGCTGAATCACTGAAAAGCCTATTTGCAAGCCCTCTGACTCACTGAAAAGTCTATGCACTGAAAAGCTTATTCACAAGCCCTCTGAATCACTGAAAAGACTATGCACTGAAAAGCCTATTCACAAGGCCTCTGAATCACTGAAAAGGCTATGCACTGAAAAGCCTATTCTCTCGCCATCTGAATCACTGAAAAGGCTAGTCGCTGTTAAATATGACTGAATGAAAAGGCTACTCTTGATTTGCCAAGCCACTGCAAAGGATACTCGCCGTGTACATCTGAGGTGGGGAACGGGTTACTCGCACTTATTGCAAAAAACAAACTCTGTATAGCCTATAAAGGACTAAGTCTGATAAGGCTAGGGTCCATGAATGTACTGCTTTACTCAATGTCTGACCTATTTAAAGAGATCCAACGAGTAAGCATACCACACATCTTCTTCTACAAACCCTCTTCATTCAAGTACAATGTCATCAAGGACAACTGACCTAACTCAGCTACCGTCGTGGTGTGAGCGGCCAAAGTGTCGTTGTGGGTTTGTGACTAGGTTGTGCGTGTGGATGGAGTTGGACCAGCACTATGGGTGCGGGTACTTCGGGTGCCCAGATTTAGATGACGACTTCATGGTATTATCAACAACTTCTTCTTCCAGGAGGAGGGAGGAGTTAAGGTTACGTGAAACAGTCATCAGGCGTCAAGAGGAAGAGCTTAAAGCTCGAGAGGCAGCACTCAAAAACAAGAGGAAAGCAGTGGAACCATCTTCACGGCACGACAACAAGGGTAAACAACCACGCTGCACCCAGTAGAACAATGTAATACACCTAGCAATTTAAATTCGCTAAGGCATGTTTGCAATAGTTGGTGGCCTCTTGTAACAGAACCGCCTAAATCACATGGCTCACAGGCACCTGTCATTGTCACTAATGATCTAGACAGCCCTACCGGGCTAACATAAGCACCCGTTTCTCCGACAGGATCCCATTGTGATGCCATTACAGAATTACAACATTTCATAATAAAATACATCAGAGTAAAGTGTGGAAGATTAAATAGTACCTAGTTTACAAACCGGTTGTTCAAATAGAATTCGAATACAGTTATTATAGACCAAGTTCAAATAGAGTAACAGTGGCAGTAACAGTGGAACATTAATACAACATACTTAGATAGGTAACACTCGAACCCTGCCCATGGGTTCTCTTCACTCTTCCTCGCTATCCTGGATGATTGTCACACAGCAAGGGGCGAGCCAAACCTCTGGCAGCTGACTACCTGCAACGGGGTTAACAAACCCTGAGTACTGGGGTACTCCGCAAGACTTACCCGACTAAAGTGGAAGATTAGACTCAGGAATGCAGGCCGAGGGGAAGTCAAGGTAAGGCTTTAGTAAGAGTCAAAGTATTTTTGCGGAAAAGCAATACTATCCTACTTTCAAGATTTTACTGAATGTTATTTTACATAATAACAATAGTATTCAGTTCTTTCTCAATATTCCTCAATTTCACCAACTTATTCATTCTCAAAACATTTTAGTTCCGAACCACTTTTCGGGGTAAGTCAGTGGATCAAGTCTCCATTAACCGAGGAGCAACGACGATTCAAATCGATTAGTACCCAGCTGGGGATCCCTATCCACACTGCATATGTAGCACTTAAGCTTGCATATGCCAACCCCGCCTACTGCGGCTTTTCTACCCCTGAACCGGTCCTGCGCCACCCGAGAGCACAGTACTCCTCTAGTCTCCAGGCACGCCGGCCACGAGGATACACGCTACTCTCGCCATCTCTCCACTCTCAGTGCATGGCTGTTGGTTCAAGCAGTAGAGCCACCGGAGTCAGAGGCTTTCCGTAGTATGTAGCTAGTTGCAAAGTCTCGATCCAGCAGGCCTACAACGAACGGTCCCTAAAATTTTTCCATTGGTAACTATGCATTGGGACTCCAACCCAAGTACAACGTAACCCAATGGTTTTCAAATTCATGCCTGCCGGCGACAAGACATGGGGAACGCCGCTCCATGTGCACATCAACCGAGCGAAACATTTTCCTTTTCCATCGGTGGCCAAACCTTGAGACTCAAACCCAAGTGATACAACCACCGAACGAAAAATTCCTTCCCGCCGTTGACGATGCATTGGAGCTGCTACCCAAGTACACAGTTGTAATACCCCGGGTATTACGGATTAATTAATCTGCCATGTCATCATATTTAAATTAATCATTTGCATATGATTGTGATTAGGTCCCTAGAGTGATTTGAATTTAATTAGTATTTGTTTGTAAAATTAAATTCCCAAATAAAGGTTTAAAAATTTACTTTTATTAGGGCCAAAACCTAATTCAAAATCTAAAAGGAATTTGGAGATAGTCCCTTAATAAAAGTTTTAGATCTTTTAAAATGGAACAACTTTTATTTTTGGAGATTTCAAAGTTCTGTGGTGGAAATTCAAATTTATTTCAAAGCAATGATTTAAAACTTAGTTTTGGATTGTCATTTCAAAAATTATTTGGAATCTGGCAAAACTTCCTAAATAGAAGTTGTAAAGCTCATTGATTAGAACAACTTTTATTTTGGCAACTTTTCAAGTTGTTGAGAAAATTTAAAAGTAATTTTGAAAATACAGTTTAAAATTCAAAACTCTAGTTTACCCCTTTTTCTGTAGTTTCAAAAATATTTCGAATTTGGATTTAGTTCCAAAAGCAAAGTTGTTCAGAATTTCAAACCCTACAACTTTTGTTTTTGCAGTTTTTCATGTTTGTATGCAAAATCAGTCGAATTTGGTCAAAAACCGACAGCCCCTAGGGATCTATGCTACAGTGTTTCGCCCCTCGCTCTGTTCACGAACAGCACCGGCAGCCGCCGTGTCGCGCGCGGGCGCGCGGCGAGCCGTGCCGGCCGGGATCGTGCCCCCGCGACCTCGGCAGATACGGGCGCGCGTGCGCCGCGTCGTGCCGCGCCTGTCCCCGCCCGTTGCCCCTCCAAAAGGGCAAAGACCACCCCTCTCCACGCCATTTTCCTTCTCCCGGTCGCCATCGCCACCTCTCGGTTCTCGGCCGAATACGCCGCGCTCCGTCCATCACCACCCTCTCCATCTTACGGACAGCTGGCTAGCTTCCTTGCGCATCTCCTGCGACCGTCGGCGGGAGCTGTAGAGCTTCGTAACCACCGGAACACCGGTGTCTCCTTCGCGGGCGGGCAGAGCGCCGCCGCGAGCTCCGCCGTCGTCTCGAGCTAGTCTGGGTAAGCTCTGGGCCTCGGATTGTTGCGTACCGTGATCTCTGTGACCCCTTGAACCTTACGCGTGCGTCGGCGTACTCTCTGGTTCCCTAGGTTCGCCAGGACGCGTGTTCGCCGTTGTGCCGAGCCACCGGGATCCGCCGCCGTCGCCAAGTCGCCTTCTCCGAACCACCTCCGTCTCCACCGACCCGTCGGCCAGCTTCGTGGTGAGCCCCAGATGCTCGCGCACCTTTTCCCCCTCTCTTTACCGGCTTGTGCTCGCCGGCGACGTGCTCGCCGCCACCACCGAGCCGCCGCGTACGTGTCTCCAGGTGCTGTGCGCCTCGGATCTCGTCGTATCTTAGCTTGGTAGACTCGCCTTGGAGTGTAGAGTCCGTCGGTGCCCTCGGCTTCGTCCCTCGGCTCACCGTCGGCGAGCTAGGGGCGGCGGACCGCCGGCGCCCTCGCCTCTGTCAAAACAGAGGAGAGGCCAGGGGCCTCGGCTTAGAAGATAGGTCTTTCCAGGGGGTTAAGTGCAAATCCCGTGACTCACGTGAATAGTATAGATCGGACCGCGGGTTGATTTCCGATTTCTCCAAGGTCTCTTTTGCTAAATCGCCGGCGCCGGGTGCGGGCAGGCCGAGTGGGCCGGCTCGCTTGGTCATGGGCCGTAGTGGGCTGATTTGGTCTTTTCTTTTTCCAGTGAATTTCAAAATGCTTTTCATTTATATATTCATATGAATAGTGCTGATGATTGTTATTTTCATATGAATTAATCTGTTGAATGGAAAAATGTGAGAATAATTGTGTATGCTCTCTGAAGTATGTAGTATTTGTTAAAAATATAATATAGGGTGTTCCAGTGCCTTTAATCTGCTGAATAAATCAGTAAAGTAATTAATAAATGCAAGTTTGTGTAATTTTAATTAATTCTCTGTAAATCCAAAAATCATGAAATTTATTGTGGCTCTGTTTGGTGATAAAACCTAGCTGTTGGTAAAGTTTGGTTGCAATTGAAGTTAGTTTGGTCAATTAATAAATATATGTGGAATTAGGGATTAATAAAGTAAATAGAAAAATGAATTTAGGTTTGTTGTGTGAATTTTTGGATTGAATGAAGACCAAGGATCTTTCGCTGTGTGATCCTTGGCAATTCGAGAACTTAGTGCTTGATAGTAGTCATAAAGCTGTGTAGCGGCTTTCTGTGACCGTTAAAAAGGTCAATAAAACAAAAGTAGGAAACATTACTTTTACCTTCCGTAGATCGTTTACAACTTTACCGTGAAGGAAAGTTGTACTCAAGGTATTAATGGTTTACTTTCAAGCATTTCATTTGTTGCCCTCATGCCACGCTAAGCATACATCATTGCATACGTGTAGTGCCCGTTCCCGAGGGGGTCCAGGTCGAGACTACTACTGAGGAGGCCACTCCAGAAGTCATCCAAGGATTCGACATCTGCGGGACTGATCCCGATCCGACGCTGTACACGATCCAAGGCAAGCCCCGGTGCATTCAGCCCCTCTATTACAAAATATTTATAATTCGAGTTAATCTACTGCATTAGGTTAATAGGAGTTGATTGTCACCTATCCAGATACATTGTCTCAAATAAATACCCTGAAACCTGATTTAAATAAAATGGTTTGAGAAATGCTTAGGCATGCTTAATGAACTTAGCTTTGCATAAAAGAAAAACTATTTTCTGTGCCATGATTATACTTATACTTTAATTGGTGAAGAACTGGTTATCCGCTGGTCGATGTGTATTTGGGTTGGAGTCCCAATGCATGGTCGCTTTCGGAGTAATTTGGAACTGGTCGATGTCTTTGGAAACGTGTTTCGTTGGGTGGCCAGCTCATGGGGCGGCGTTCCCTATCTCACTCACCCGACAGGCACGATAATAATAAAAACTGTCGGGTAGTCTTGTACTTGGGTTAGAGTCCCAATGCAGGATTGACGGCAGGAAGGAAATAGGGACCGTTCGTTGTAGGCCTGCTGTGATCATGATGAACAGCCTAGCCACATACCAATGCGGAAAGCCTAGAGTTCGGTGGCGCTATTGCTGGAACCGACAACCACGCACTGGGAGTGGAGAGATGGCGAGAGTAGCTTGTACCCACGTGGCCGGCGTGCCTGGATAAGAGTGGAGTACTGTGCTCTCGGGTGGCGCAGGACCGGTTCCGGGATAGCAAAGCCGTGACGAGGGGTTGGTATATGTATGCCGGCGTGCTGCATATGCAGTGTGGTTAGAATCCCCAGCTGGGTACTTTCTGGATTCGAATCGACGTGCTCCTCGGTTATGGAGACTTGATCCTCACACTCTACACCGAAAAGTGGTTCTCAACTAGGTTATCTGAATGAATAAAGAAATTTGAAGAATGATGATATTTGAGATTGAATGTCGGAACTATAGTTGTGATTATGATATTGATAAAATAAAATATTGAATAGCATAGCAATGCTTTTCTGCAAACTCCTCATCCTCTGCTAGCCTTACCCATAGCCTTGCATTCCTGAGTCTCATTTTACACCCTTAGTCGGGTAAGTCTTGCGGAGTACCCCAAGTACTCAGGGTTTGTTAACCCCGTTGCAGGAGGACCGCAGTCGGAGATCTGTCTTGCTCCATGTTGCGTGACCGTGGTCGAGGAAGAAAGCGGCGATGAGTGAAGTGGAACCCGTGGGCAGGGTTCAAGTTATCTTATCTAGTATTGTGTAACTATTCCACTGATACTGCTATGTCCTCTGGTCTGTAATAACTATATTTGAATCCTATTTGAACAACCGGTTTGTAATCTAAATGTTATGTAATCTTCCGCACTGTTACTCTGATGTATTTTATTATGAAATGTTGTAATCCTGTGATGATTCTGTAATGGTGATCCTGTCGGAGAAAAGGGCGCTAATGTAGCCCGACAGACCTGTCTAGATCATTTGGGACACGGGCCCGGCTGTCAGAAGTCGTTAGTGACAATGACAGGTGCCTGTGGGCCAGGTGATTTAGCCGGTTCTGTTACAACAGTCAACGGACGGAACCATATCCCTTATCTTCTCTCATGATTCATTTATAATATATCATCACCAGTCGAAAATAGCATTTTATGCAAATTTAAATTATTTAAGCAGGGCTAAACATTTCTCAAAGTTTTCATTTTGAACAGGTTTCGGGGAATAATATATCAAAGTAGGTAATGCATCAAGATAGGTAACAATTAACTCCTATCAATGTAATGTAATAATTTACTCAAGTTATAAACATTTTATAAACACAAGAGAGGGGCTGAATACACCGGGGCTTACCTTGGATTGCGAAGAGTGTCGGATCAGGGTCAGTCCCGCAAATGTCAAACCCTTGAACAACCTCGGGAATCAACTCCTCAGTAGCAGCCTCAACTTTTACTTCTTCATTGCCGGACACTACACGTATGCAATGATGCATGCTTAATAAGATGCAACATGAAATGACAAATGAAAATTCAAGAATAAATAATACCTAACTTGAGCAGAACTATACTTCATAAGGTAGCCATAATAATTCTAGCCTAAGGCACCCTTGGTCATAAAGGTGTTTGACCTAGGACCAATCCATCCAAAATTCACACCAAACCCTAGTCACCAATATTTTCTATTTATTTTATTAAACAATTAATTCAACATTTCATGGCTACTAATTTAAATTACTTCCAACTAAGCCCAAACTTTACCCACAGGTAGCTCTCACCCTAAAACAGCACCAAACAAATTTTCATGATTTTTGAGTTAACCCATAATTCATTAAAAATCTTCAAATTTACATTTAACATTTAAACCACTGGTTTTTAGCTCTTACAGAAACTATTCAAAATCATCATTTAGTATTTTTATAAAATACTACACATAACAGAGAACACCCTCAATTATTTTCATAATTTTTCATGCAGTAAATTAATTCCTAAGCAATTGACAAAACACAACACTGTTCAACAAAAATATAAATAGAAAAGCCTTTTGAAAATTCCCTGGAAAAAGAAAAACTATAGTCAGCCCGGGTCGGCCCGGCAAGGAACAATTCGGCCCAGTCGGCCCGCCCGCACCATGCCCTGGCCACTTTGCGCAAAAGACCCCGAAGGATCCAAAGATCAACCCGCAGTCCTAAAGCTACTATTCATGTGAGTCTGTTGCTATGCACTAAACCCCCTAATCTCCATCTAATTCTAACCCGAGACCCCTCTCGCCCTCTCTCGATACAGCGGGCCAAACTCTGGTAGCCCGCCGTCCCTAGCTCGCCGTCGGCGAGCCGGTTGGCGCAACCGAGAGCACCGGGGTACTCAGAATCTCCCCATGAACACAACAAGCTAAGACATGACCTATACTAGGGCTCGGAGCGCACCCAGCAGTGTCTGCGGCGGCTCGGTGGCGGCGGCGCGTCGAGCACCGGTGAGGACCAAGCAGTAGAGAGCGGAATTTAGGGCACAATCGAACCAGTGGCTCACCAGGGATTGATTAGGCGGGTCGGTTTGGCTTGAGGCGGTGCAGAGGAGTGAGAGTGATGACGGCGGCGGGTGCAGCAGTGACCGCCGCCGACGAACCCAGCGTTCCCACGTTCCTAGGGTGGCAAAAGGATAAACACCACGCGCATGAGAAACAACAAAGGTCAGGGGGTGCAAAATGCGAACCCGAGTGGAACGAGGCTCACCGCAACAGGCTGGCCGCGTTGGGTTGCTCGCGGCGGCGCTCTGCCGAACCCGAGGATGACAACTCGTGTCCCGGGGCCTACAGGGCACTACAGCTTGGGCAAATGGTTTCAAACGGTGCGCAAGTGAGTGGTAGGCTTGGCAGTTGCTCGAATTCTGACTGTGGTGGATTAGGGGCGGCCAATTTGGCATGAACCCGAGAGCACACCGGAGGGGAAAATGGAGAAGGAGGAGGGAATGGCGCTCGTCGCCTTTTAGTAGTTGGGGAGGGAGCGGATAAGAGCGAGGGTCGGTCCGGGCCCCCGCCCCCCTCCCCCCCGAGCGACGCGTACGCGGCGGCGACCACACCCCACCCCGGCCGGACGGCGGCAGCGCGCGGCGTGCGTACGCGCGCAAGGCACGCCCAGTGCAGTGGGGGTCCGGCACTGTAGCTGTGCCCTAGGGTCAAAGCCTATCAAAACAAATTATGCCCTACCAAATTTGAATCAGGCGAAACTCCAAGAATAAAAGTTGTGACAAATTTCATGTAGATCATTTTTGATTTTGGAACCATATTTAAATTTGGCCTGGATTTGAAAATATTTAAAAAGGGGTAAATCTTCAATTTGAAATTCAAACACAATTCAATTAAATTCTCTCAAGTTTTCTACATGACTTAAAAATCTATAAACACGAAAGTTGTTCATCTTGCTGAGCTCTACAACTTGCATTAAGGGTGTTTTGTCACATTCTTGATAATTTTTAAATTGATGTTTCAAATTTGAATTTTAATTCACTATTTTGTGTTTAATTCAAATTTCCAGTACATAACTTCAATATCTCCAAAAATAAAAGTTGTTCCATTTTAAAAGATCTACAACTTTCATTAAGATATTTTCATCAGATTCTTTATAGATTTTGAATTAGGTTTTTGGTCATATTTAGGGCTTAATTTGATTTTTCTGTTCAATTTAATATTTGCTTTTTGATTACAAATTTAATTGCACAATCATTACCAAATACAACCAAAGCACTCTAGTAGCCCTAAGCACAATCATATGCAGATGATTAAATTAAATATGATGACATGGCAGGTTAATTAATTAGTAATATCAGAGGTATTACACTTCTTAACAGAGTCGCACACATGCCATTGCAAACCACCATTGTGTTTATTTTCCCTAAGACATGTTAGGATTAGCCTTGATACAACCTAGTGTGGCAGACATGCCACACACCGCTCAATTCATGTATCGGTGGGTTACTCCTCTAAATTGAACATGTTTTGTTTTAATTAGCTAACTTTTATTCTATTTCTAGTACATCACGTAGTTTCCAACATTAGAACAAACCTTGTAACAGTCTTCACAGGTAAGAGTAAGTTTTCGGATTGAACCGTGTAACGAATATGAAATATTCATGAAAATGAAGAACAAAATGGAAAAAAACACATGAAATAGAGACATGTCGAAACAACAAAATGGAAAAACCACATGAAATAGAGGCATGTCGGCTATCCGCAGGCCGACAGGCCTATCGACAAACCGAAAGCCGACTGCACCTGTCGGCCTTTCAACGGCCGACAGGCCTGCTGTCGGTGCCGATAACCCCTGCTGACGTTCGACGACTGCCAGGCAGGTGACACGTCAACCTATCGGCCGCTGGAAAGCCGACAGGTCCCATGTCGGCCACTGGATGGCCGACAGGGTGCTATTTTTGCAATTCTTCTAATCCAAGTACTAGATTTGCAATTAATCATTAAAAAATATTATTTTAAAAAAATCGCAGCTATGATGAGTACCCCGCGACAGGCTATCGGTGGTAAAATATCAACACACTTGTTAGCAACTGATCCTACTTTTGATGCCCTCAAACCAAACAAAAATGGATACATTCCGTCCCGTTTTATCCAACAAAATATGAACTTATCCCATCCTAGAAATCAGAGACGGGACCATCCCCACACTCACATTGTTCCCAACCAAACACTACCTTACCTTACCACTTCCACCCCCACTCGATGCCACTACCCGCGGATGCATCTATGGCTACAACCCAGCTCTAGCCTAACACTCTTAGTCTCGAGCCACCATCAAATGGTATCCTTTTTTCCATCCTACTTAACATGGTAGCCACGACACAGAGAAGAGGAGTGCCGCCCATGCTTGCGTATGATCTGTCGTGCAAAGACGAGGACGCGCCAATTGAGACCAAGCATCAAAAAAGGGCGAGGTGGACCGCAATTTTGGAGACGAGTTGGACCCCAATCTAGGAAGAATATTGCCCAATGATTCTCCCCTATATCTTGAAATCAAATCTATCTATATCTCTTATAAAATTCCACTATCTTATCAATCACAACATACAAGTTATTCACGTGTCATGCCTCAGTAAATGTCACATTATCCTTCAATAAATACTACAACGTCTTCCACTATGTAATTATCATTTTCAGTCTACAATATATAAGGCGTTCGCAGTGTATTTTCATTCGGCCTTCACGTTGTCACATAATTTGATCTAATATTTTATAAGTATTTTATTTTATTTTATTATTCCGTTAAGATCATGTAACAATTCGCGGAGTATTCTTCTAGTACGAGAAAAAGTAGAATATCTCACCTCATTCATGCCCGACGGACAATAAAAATGGTCATGCTATGCTATGGACACTATTCATGTAAACAATTGTCTAAGTAATTTAAATAGAATTTAATGGTAAATAAAGGCCATTCATGTTGTTTAGACCGTAATCGGTGGACCAATTAAAACCGTTAAAAATTGCCTAAACGGTCAAGTAGCTAAACGTGAATAAACAGGCTAAATAGTTGTTTACTTGTTTAATTACCATTTTGGGCATTTTTGGGGGTGGAGTGTCATTGTGGAAGAATGAATAGGGTCATCACATATGCACTACTGGGACACAAAATGCAAAGCTGAACAGATAAAAGGTTAAGGTGAAAGTGTGACATTCAAACATACTAATTATATATTGGGATATAAAACACGACCTTTTGCGTGCTTAATAGGAGAAATTTCAGCCGGTATGACAAAAGCAGTTTAATGTAGTGAGTGTGAGTGAGATGGAGGATAATAGATGGCCAAGATCAAGATAATTGCTTAAGGTCGAACGGTTAAAGTAAATATTGATGTGGCTTCACTAAACAAGAGAGAAATAGTAATCAATTACACTTCGCCATCCATATAGGTTATATAGATAGATTTGCTTATATAAGTAAATATCTTCCTTCTTGCATTTCACACGGGCAGATAGGGCCCGCTTCGCCGCTTCTTACAAAAACAGGATTATCCTATTTCTTTATTTTATCTATAGTACCATGCTATGCGCCTATGCCCATACACCGTTCAACATCGTTATTGAACTTGCTTATTTTGCCATATTTCGTACGAGATCTTTTTTGTTTAGCTATCCTGTTCCTGTAGACTAGAAGAAATCCCAAAGTTCATAGGAAAAACTGAAATTGGCTCCGACATAGGTGTTTCAGCATCGACCCGCCGTTGACCATTATGAGTAGAATCTAGTGTGACAAACCGGAAGAGTACAAACCCATCGTAGTAGTACCTCCACCTGGCCAATTGACAGCCACCATGGCGAGAGCAAATCCACCTGGAGGGAGGTAAGAAAGAGGAGGCTGACTCTACATTGAAGTTAGAAACATGACCTGCACAAGAACAATGGCTCCCATAGAATTAGCACAGCGCATGTTATCCATGTCACTGAACAATCATGTTCCGAATTAGCCAACCGACCTCTGCAATGAATGTCATTTTTCTGATGCCAAAACAATTAGCATATAAGGCCACGAACTAAAATCTGGACAAGTTTTTTTTTTCTCATGTGATCATGTCACATAGCCTCCCAGGTTAGTACATTAACATACCATAGCAACTACATGCATCATCTTTAAAGAAAACGCGCACGCGCGCACACAGATGAAGCTTCCCCAATGTCAAAATAACAACGTGCTAAACAAGTGTTGATAACAGTCACAGCTAGAAATGAAGAAGTCAGTTGTTCTTGTTGTGCCTTTAATAAGGTTATAGGTCTGGCATCTTTGAGTAGCAGGCAACGTAGTACAAATACCAGTGACAGCTATCTTTAATCTCAATAAGCTTCCCAGTGCTGATACCGCACGAAAGAAGCTTGTTTGTCTTTTTATCAATGAGGAAAAGAACATCCCTTTCCAGGTCAAAGGCGATGATTTCATAATCACAAGTCCAAAACCAACCATCCTCATAATGAACAAAAGTCGTCCCTTCCAAATGCATCTCTCATACTAAAACTATGCTCAACAGTCCAGCCAAGAGGATAATCATAAGGATAACTCCATATGAGAACTGTGCAACCATCATTCTCTGCCACAACATAGTATAAGGATCCTGAAGATTGACCAAGGCAACCTCTAAAGCAATGATCTGCATCACAGTGAACCCTATGGAGTGGCAACTTAATTGTCCAATAAGTGGGTGGTACACCCATTGTCTCTGCCTCCAGTTCCCTGAACACCAAAACATCACGATCTGAATGCGCATACAAGAATCCATCAAAGAACACGTGTGGTCTGCCACTAACAGAGATGTCAAAATTTTCTGAATCCCACAAATCAGAATACACTAGCCACATGGAGTCACGAGATGAAAACATCTCAACTGTCCTGATACCAAGAACAAAATTGCCACGGCGCTCATTATGAAAGTTGAAGACACAAAAGTGTGGTGACTGTGATGGATCAAAGCCCAAAATTGTTGTATAACTGAACAGGTCTGGCTTTTGTTGAGTATCAGGAAGTATTATCCACTCCCGTGTTGCTGGGTTACACACAATGAACTTTAAAATGTCAGGAGAAGTATGGCGGCTCCTAAACTTACAAAGGGCCATTGCAACAGTCAATAAACTCCAGTTGGTCATAATGAGGCAAAAAAACTAAGAGTTCCATCAATGCCTTCATCATTTTTGGACAGACTGACAAGCTGGATAGCAGAGTTGTCACGATCTTGGTAGAAAAAACCAGTTGGAACTTTGGGCAGCTTCTGGGAATAGTGAGGATCGGATGAGAAAGCGAGCCAAGATTTGCAAACGCATTTAAAGCGGCAGAAGGATTTGAATGGCAACCAGGACAGTATTTCCTCCCCTAGATCATCAGTTATCTTGGCCATAGACTTAGAAAGCTCCTCCTCAGGGTCCATCTTTTTTTGTTTTGTATTGCTCACTGGAAGGAGAAAGAAAATTGTTCATATGAGCAAAAAAAAAAAGAAAAGAAAATCATGACAAATGTCAAAAAAAATAAAACGGTGACATTAGATAGACAGCAGTTTCAAACATATATTTGGATCAATGAATTTCCAAGTTCTGCATAACACATCCCCATATCCTCTGATAACAATACGCTGATGCAGCATGGGCCATCTGAGAGCACAAACAACCAATTATCTGCTATGGACTCTAAAGGCGAAAATAGAGGAGTATAACTAGCTAGGTGGCAAATACCTGCCAGGCTGCCACCCTAGTAAAATGGACCACTGAGCACACTTCCTGACAAGAGTATAAGAGTGTATGTCCTTATCTTTATTTGAATGTCATTTCTTAATAAGCTTAATATGCAGAATTCGGAATGTTACTGACCCTCTTTGTCAAATTTTTAGGGCAGGTGTGACAAATGCATGGATTCACTGATTATGTTACTTGTACAAGGTTTTCTAAATGTCCAGATCTTCTAGGCGATTAGATCGTCAGCAGTTTTGTTAGTACTAACATCTAACCAATTCACCCAAAGTTCTGTAGTTGAATAGCCAGGGCATGATAGTTCGAATCAGCCCAACTGTGTGCCAGAGATGGAACAGAAGGCCAACTTGGCCTCCGAACTCCGAACAAGGGCGACCCAGCAAACTAAACAAATAAACCACCCTCTGACCGCCGAACAACGGAGGCCCAGCAAACTAGTCTCTCCGTCGAAGAGATTGTGCAAGATGGAAGGTCGCCGGATCGTAAAAATCAGGTGGAAGTTCAGATATACATAAATCAGCAAATTAACCATGTGCCCATGTCCTTTACATAAATCAGCCAAGGCCTAATGCGATTTGGAAATATAATAGATCTGGCCCTAAACTGAGATTGCTAGGATCGCTGGTTGAAAGAAAGAGGGAGGGAGGAAGGGAGCGGAGGAAGTACCTGAACACTGTGGGGGGACGCATGGCGGAACAGGCCGGCCGCCGGCAAATCGACTACGGCGAGCCGGCGAAAGCGCTGCGCCTGGTCAGTGAAGTTTGGATAGGGAATGAAGCCACGGAGATGCATGGACAAGACTCTTGTCACAAGAGATTTTTTACTTTTTTTTTTTTCTTTCGGACGGAGCATTGGCCTCGAGTTTAGCTACCGCTCTGTGGAGCTAAAGTTGAAAGTGGATAATGATTTATGCTAATTTATGTTGAATGTTTTTAAAGAAAAATACTATTTTAAGATTATAAAAACCAAAATAAATGTTTATATTTAAAGCGAACCGAGCCTATATTTTTAGTAAAGTATATTCATATTCATGACTCAAATTAATTTAATATAAAATTATATTTGATAATTAATCAAATACTACTTATTTAATATCGGAAATTATATTAATTTAATAAGAGGAGTGATGGTGAGGAGGGACGGAGCGCTATGTACGTCTCGATTAGTTTCCTCGGGTCAAGGGGATCAGCCCCCATCAACGTTCCCTCCTCGTCGGGTTTTTCTATGACGCTAGTTTGGTTTCCAAATCAACGCACTCAATCTGTTAGTCTAGTGGTTATTTTGTCCCCCTCATTCCCTCGACGCTTGATTTATTGGTTTTGTTTACTGTCTCCAAGGAAGCCAACGAATCTCCTTCTATTGAAAAAAAAAAATCACATAATCGTTTTCGTGCGTCTACCGGCGCTTAGCCCTAGCGCCGCTACCACCGCCGCCTCCTTCCATCCAATACCTCTGGTTCGCCTCTCTTCTTCTCTGACATCTCGTCCGAGGTTGAAAAGAGGAGGGATCCATTTTTTTTATAAGTTTTCTCTAATAGATCGAGTTTTTAGGGTTGGTGTCTCTCCATGGTAAAGTTTTTGGTGTTGAAGTTTTATCTTCTTCTTTTCCTCTCCGACAATGGTATTGGTTAAGGGTGGAATCATCTTCTCTATGATGGCTTCATTGAAGATGAGAGCGGCAACCACGACGTTAGCATCTTCATCGTCGTGACGACATGAAGACATTTGTTTCTAGATGGCAGCATCAAGACGGAGATGATGTCGTCCCCATGGAATAATTTTCTCTAGTTTTTTTTTCCCGTTTTGTTGTGTTTAGATCTGGCCATAACAGAGGACTAATGAGAATAAATTTCAGATCATCTCTCATTCTTCGATGGCAAAAAAGAGGAAGACACTAGAAAGAAGAAGTTTCTCAATTTGGCCAGCAGGAATATTGATCATTGTTCATTAGACATTTATTCTCATGCTGTTTACCGAATGTTTACCTGTGCGGTCATCCTCATCCACATGTAAAACATGAAACATTTAGATTTTGAGTTGTGCCATTTACGGGATAGGTATTTTTTAATTTAGAGTGCTCATCGTGTGATATAATTCTTCTTTCCTCGAAAAAAAAATCACATATTCTCCTTCAACGCCTGATTGATTTGTTTCCTCGCGCCCATGAAGCTCCTTTCCTATCTCGTGATGGCGTTGAATCGATTCCTTCCATTTTCTACCCGTGGCGTTCAATCAGGTGGCCTCAGCAGTTTTCTTCAATATCGCACAGATGGCATATGACAAGGCGTGTTCACGTGGGTTAATGTAGAATGGTTTTGGGAAATGGACTATTTGCTGGTGCAATTGCACGATTCCTGGTGGACATCGCACGGGCAAGTGTGCGATGCCGGTGTGGCAGGGCACCACCGGCCCGGATCAAGGCCAGATTTGCCAATGGGACCGCAAGTCGATCAGTACGCCTCCCTCTCTTCCGTTTGCTGGGTTGATGTGAAGGCAACAGAGGAGCCTAGATTACATTCAAATACTGATGTGGAAAAGCCTTGCGATCAATCTAACCGATCGACGGAAAAAAAACTAACAAGGCCCAGGCCGACTTCTTGCGATGAATCTAACCGATCGACGAAAAAAACTAACGAGGCCGCCCAGGCCGACTGCAGTAACGGAAACATGACGTCATTTGTGCACACACGTTGCTGATCCTTATGACGCGGCGAAGATAACCGTGCGGCAACCGATACATTCGTGAGTGTCAGTATTCCCCGCATTGTCAGGGCCTGTTTGGAACGCGGAAAAATTTCCCAGTGTTTTTCTCGTGAAATTGAATTGATTCATGTGAAATTCCTGTGAAATTTCTGCGTTCCAAACAGGTCCTCAGTCTTGGAAGCACTGTATGATTTTAGGCTCGTCATCTATCACCATCTCAGCAGTGCCGTGCAATGCGAGCGCACGTGGCTCTGTTCGCTTGAACTTACCAGCTGATGTGTTTTTCTCTCACAACAATCGGCCAATCAATCGTACAATCCAGCCAGCCAAACAGACTTGGGTATAGTATCAGCTCAAACAGATAAATCAATAGTATCACTTGAATGAAATCTGGAAAATGATCCAAGGCAAAATTAATCACCGTCCCACTAGAACTTGAACGACTTGGGCGCCATAGCACAAATTAAACCGAGTGACATCATCCATCCATATCCAAAGTCCCAAACACACACATCACATGGCATATATAATCTAGCCTTTTTGACGACACGTACAGATAAATAAGATTAAACCTAGTAGCTACTTGCTCATGTTTATCTAGCTAGCTAGCTATAACTAATGTCGGGCGACGAATGAATGGAGGGAATAATCGATCACGAGAAGAACTTGTAGGTGGAGGCGTTGACGATGATCGACCGGAGGCCACCAATGGGTGCAAACACCGTCAGGAGCACGCCAACGATGATGCAAAACTGCAGGGTCATGTCAAAGACATCCCATTTATTAGCACATAATATATCAACGGTTTACCAAATTGCAAATGGCATGTCTATATATCTTATAAAGTTAGTCCCGTTACAAGTCTATCTCAGCATGCAAGCAATTTACATCATACCCCACTAATTATTCACATCATTTCCTACTCATGGTCATATCATTCCAAGATATCCACACATATATACATCATCTCTACTCATTTTTTCATTCCAAATCCTTCATAATAGACAGCAACTCAAGGGGTATCTTTTAGTATAAATAATAATGCATGTACCATCTACACTCTAGAGGCAAAACAAAAAAATAATAATGAAATGATGACTCACCCAGTTGATGAACCAAGAGAGGCTAAACGTCTTTGGCTTCATAATCTTCAACCACAGAATGCAGGGAAGCTGTTTGGTCGTGCAGTATTTCGGTTCAGTCAAAATTAGTAAGTACGTACATCAAGAACATGAAGTGATTAATTAGAATAGGTCGTCGAAAGAAACAGATGAAATTCTAAAGGATTTCTCACATAGTAGGTTGTCGGCGCAAATGCGAAGCCACCAAAGAACCCTAGCAAGCCCCCGAAGAACGGCACGGCGATGCCAACCAGAGCTGTGAACACTGCACAAACGTATATGACAGAAGACGCATGAATTGGAGCAACAGATAAATGTTGATAGGTTTTCGTAGACACTACACTATGCATGTTACCAAATCAGATCAAAATCAGTTAAATGCATGCGTTGAATAATATGTACAAGTAGTACTTACCAACATAGAGTGAGCGCGCTATCAAACGGAGAGGCAGGCCTGGCTTGAACCGGAGTTTCTTCACCAGGAACGTCTCGAGCATGTCGAACACGGGCATGGCGTAGATCTATTACATACATATATATGTGTGTCATCGATCAATAATCCATCCATCACAAGGAATGTTGATTTTGGGACGAGATGGACCTGGTAGCTGCCGATGACGTGGACGACGACGAAGATGTTGGCCATGGCGATGAGCCATCGCGGCTTCTCGAGGGTGATGAGGATGTTGTCGTCGACGGCGTTGCCGAAGACGTAGTAGCCGATGAAGGCGACGGGGAGGTAGCAGATGGCGACGACGGCGTAGGCGAGGACGACGCCCTGCCACATGGGCTTCTTGGACGGCTTTTCGGGCGTGGAGGGGATGGTGGCCTGGATCTCCAGCACCACGTTGTGGCCGGCGTACGCGAACGCCACGTCCCCGAGCGCGCTCAGGAAGTTGAACGTCTGCCCCGTCGCCGTCGACGCCGTCTTGCTGTAGTCCACGTCCGCGTGCCGCCCCTTGTGCGCCGACGCCGCCCACGCAATCGTCGAGTAGCTGCATTATTGCATATTGATTTGCATGCATATAATCGTCATTCAATTGATCATGATACGATCGATTCAATCGAGCATAATAAATAGTAATCATTCGAGAACGTAGCTAGTAATGACAGACAGATAACAGATGATCTGAACGTGTACCTGAGCGACATGACGGCGGCGGCGAGGGAGACGAGTGTGATGGAGTTGAAGTTGGGGAGCTGCGAGAGGAGCAGGTGGATGGCGGCGAAGATCATGATCCAGTAGCTGGTGCGGAGGGGGTTGCAGTCCGGGCCGCCGCCGCAGGCGACGGTGTAGCACTTCTCGAGCGACTTGCCGCCGGTGACCATGTAGACGATGCAGACGCCGACCTCGACGATGAGCTGCTGCGGGACGACGATCCAGAGGCCCAGCTTGTCTCCGAACGCGTGCTGCCCCAGCTCGTGGTAGCGGTCGAAGCGCTTCCCCGGGACGCACTCGTGCATCTCCACCATCTGCCACAGCGTGTACAGGGTGATCACCCACGACAGGAGCATCGCAACCACGCCGGGACCCCTGCATGCATGAAGATGGCATTCAGTTCATGCAGATCAGATCCTCTCATCATTCAATTAATCAAATCAATCAGTGTCGTCAGTCACAATGTAAGGCTGCAGATAAATCCAATATATTTCTGCTAATTAATCTGGCCTCCATTTTTGAGATGAATTGTACGTATTAAGGAAGATCACATCATCATCAGATGCATGCATCCCGCCGGCCGGATCAGTAGAGTAGTACGTACCATCCGAGCTCGGACATGGCGTAGGGCAGGCTGAGCACGCCGGCGCCGACCATGGCGGTGACGTTGTGGAAGGCGGAGTACCACCACTTGGCGTTCCTGGACGAGGTGATGGGCAGCCAGTCGTCGATGGCCTGCTCCTTCTCCTTCTCCGTCGACATGCTCGACGGCGGCGCCATCTCGATCTCGATCGAGAGGGAGAGGGCACAGGGGGGAGAAGAGGATGAATGGGATCTGGAGTAGTACGTAGGTCGGGGAGATGAGAATGAGACTGAGATCCTCCTCCGTGCGTAGCGTAGATATAGGATCCCGTCGCCGCGCTCGCGAGATCCCCGGCCCGTCGGTGAATCGCATTCGCACACGCTTGCGCGGTCCCACCACTCACACTCACGGCGTCTGTAGGTGGACCCGGCCTGCTAATCGATCGCTGCATGCCCGGGTTCAGCAGCCGCAACAGCTTGCCCCTGCAAGTCTGCAACTGAATCAGGTCAGATCCGGGGCATCAGGAAGGGAGCTGTTTCTCATCATAAAAATAAAAAAATAAAAAAAAATCAGGAAGTGAGAGCTAACGAGGAGGTCAGGAGGAGCACGGGGTGCACGGCCAGGAGAAATGTCGTGCTATTTGAGTTAAAAAGTTTGCTGCTTAATATTATTATTATATATTCCACTCTGCGCTATTTCAGAAATGCATTGAGGAGCAGAGAAGAATTGTTCGGCAATCACCGATTCGCGATTCCAATCATTACTTGCTGTTGTAGACTAAGTATGGAAGGACAGCATTGACGCACCAGTGGAGGCAAATCTGGAAAGTGTTGCCTCCCTGTTTCAGTGTTTCTTGCTGTGCTAGTGACCAAATATTTTAATATATACACTTGGAGAGCCCTGCCAATAAACCCTTGTTTGTATTTGATCTCCGGCCGCACGCGGCCACGCGCGTTGTGGCGGCGGCAACGACGCTGCTGTGACAAACATGCATGCAAGGCGTGGGCAGATTCAAAACCAGAGACCTGTACTGTATGCGCGGCATACCGAACTATAGTACGTGGCGAGGTTGGCGTGGCAATGACCAGGTCTCATCTCGGCCGGCGGATCACAAGCGATCGAGCGCCCAAAGCCTTTCTGCCGAAGCCGATCGCCGGTCCGTCGGTCGTCTTGTCCATCCCCAACGTTCCACAAGTCCCATCCGGCCATGGCCATCCCCTTGTCACATCGTATTTGTGCCGGCGGACTGGCCTGACCACTGACCACCACAAGAGTACTGGGCCAACTCAACGACAACGACGCCCACTAGTAGGCAACAAACTTCCATATCCCAAGCAGAGCGAAGCGAGAAGTTAGGTATTTTTGACCGCACGGCGCGGCGCGCCCCCGAAAAAAACGAGTATTTTCCACCGGACAAAGTATATAATACTAGTTGCCTTAACAATATTGCAACCATGTTTTAACACAAGTTCATCATACAGCAAGGCACCACCCGGGACGAAGGAACTTTACCTAATTCCTGCAGTGTCTCGACATATTTTGTGGCATTGGCAACATTACTTAACACCTTCATTCCTTCAATATACACGTTCATTCCTTCAATATACAGCCCTCAGCCCTACCAAACACAACCTATATCCATGATACAGCCCAAAATGATACAACAAAAAAAAAAAAACAACATTATAACACGTCATTCATGGAACCCGGCAACTACTTCCCGCACAGCTTTGACAGTTACAGCGTAAGTTAACGGACAAGACAAATTTCACAAGCTTAATAATTTTGAAAACCCTGAGCTGCCTACTTGCGTGCTGCCAGAACCGGCATCCGAGTCCTTGAGCTCGCTGAACCGGCGCTCTGCCACGACGACGGCCTCACCTTGCCTGCCATCAGTGCGGTGGCCGCACCAGCCTTTATGTTCCGCCTCTTCAGCACGAGGTCAAGCTTGGTGCCATTTGAGGCTGAGCTTGATGACTCGGGGAAGATGGAAGCAGCTTTGATCGCTGCTCTCTTGTCCTTTCTGCTCTTTTCAAATCTTGATGCAAACTTCACTGAAGCAGCCGCGGCGGCATCTTCCGCAGAGGGAGGCAAGAGACGCACTCCGAGGCCTATCTTTCTCGAGGCCTTCTTCTCTTCAGCAACTCTCTTTTTTTGGCTCTACATAAAAAACACAAACAAGTGGATAAGAAATGTGGTAATTGCATGGCTTATGGTGGGAGGAGTTGTTTAATTTATAGGAATTCATTGGATTACCCTAAGACGATCGCGGAGTGATCTGTTCAGAGCATAATCATCAGAGTGCCGACTGTCAGAGAGTCGCTGAAGGCGAACTAAAACTGGCTCAGCTTCTTTTTTCTTCCGAAGATCCTCTTCCTGGTGTTCAAGCCGATACATAGGATCCGCAAGCTTGTCTCGATCTGAGGAAACATCCGTAAATAAACGTCATGCATTTTAAACAAGGATTTCTCGTGGAATAAAGTGAACTTTTACAGGATCGAACCTTCGTCTGCTGGCAGCAGCAATGTCTCTGCGTCCTCAACATCAAAATCTTCTGTTTTCTTCTGGGCCCCACTGATTATGACATATTCAGTATTCTTTGGGTCTGTCTGTATGACAATTTCATGCTTGCAACAGGGTGATTTCATGGTGAAGCTCCATATCTGACAAATAGACATTTGGTAAAACAATGTCAGAAGAGTATAGGGAGAAAGTGATTTAGAAGAACATGTGAAGTTAAACAGAAGCATATGGAAAGCTCCACGCATTAAGAATTTCTCAGATTCCAGACGAGAACAAAAGTTTGTTAGCATATATAACAAGCATGCAGACCTTGTAAAGTGATATGACTAAGGTTGCACCAAGAAGTTAGGACGGATTCCTTTTACAGAACTAGTATACTATATACATTTAAGTAGATACCCACTACATAAACCATAGATTCTTTACCTAACAGGACTTCTTTTGGGGCAAAAACTCAATATAGGCAAGGCAGATACATACAGAAAAACAAAGGATCTTGTTATTATTATACATCAAATGACAATGGAACCCCCCAAGTAGGACCACATTTCAGCACAATAAGGCAATAAGCAAAATAAATTGATATATTAAACCAGAAACAGATGCAGGTCGCATACCCACACATAGGTTGAATGTGAATATTAAGGCAAGATTACAGTTGTTATCCATAGAGCGCTTACTTTTAAAGCTGCTGTGGAAGGGAACATCTAAAAAGAATCATGTGGTTCTTAAACGGATCAGATTAAACTAGAGACAAATTCTGTTCATCTGATATTACATTGGTATCAGCTATTATTTGAAGAACTTACGGTATATCTGTCTACACCTTGTTCAGAAAAACAGGATAAAGCCAGGAATTAAAATAACCAAAGATACCATACTCAGTAAGAACGATAGAGACAGACATACAGACAGACATTAGACTCAGGATAACAAGAATTCTGAATCTATTATAGCTTTAACCAACATAACTGAAATCTCACATATTTGAAGGATAAGTTCCCAAAGGGCCTGTTGAATCTTGGAGTATTTTCAAACCATGGTATTTAAAAATAACAGTTATGCATACCAATAATATAGTTTGTCATTTCTCAACAAACAGTTTTTGCAAATTTGTGTAACTGGCAATAGCAGCACTGCACATCAGTTAGGCTAGTTTAATAAAGACAAGCACCACTGAGGTCTGAAGCTCACATCAATATGGTTCATCTAATGACACAAGATGACAATGTTTTTCACAAATTGGTCATCAACCATTTGTTTAAAGTGAAGAATAACATTAAGTTTTCGTCAATACTAGGTTTACTGGTTGCAACTCCTGAAGAATACAACCATGATTAATTTGCAGACACGTTGTCATCAATTATCACTGATTGGTAGGCGAGCAGATTTTAGGGCTGACTTTACTAATTATAATTCAAAACTTAAAGAGGCATGCATATAAGAAAAAAATACGGTGGCCCCATTTTGCTTAACAGTGATTCAGGTAATGCCGAATTCTATATTCCTATTGCATACAAAATAATCTAATAAATGTTATTTTTCAATTCACAAACTAATAAAATGGATTGTAAGGCAAGCACAAGTTATGAGGCACATCAGTAACATCACACAGACATTTAAAGAAAACTTAGTTGGAAACCTCAACACAAATATTGAAATATCTTCAGTACACGTGGCTCAGTGATACTCTTGGTTTGATGCTAACCCTTAACCCTTTTTTCCAATAAATTCTGTTTCTACTTTAAAATTTACTAAATCTGGACATGTGAGGTACACAGTACACCTGGCAGAAAACAATGATAGTCCAGCCAAGAATGTGAGGTGATCAGGTGAATATCAATTGATGCTTCAGTTTGATTCCTGGCTGAAGCTAAACCAATATATTGGGTGTTGATAAGTAAATTTTTAGGCTAAATTTAGTCTCTACCAAATGAACTTCAGCAGATTTATCACAATCCCTCTTATGGTGTGCATAGCAATGCAGGTAGAAGTTGTCCAGTAATCAGTTATGTACCTTGGTAGAGTAATAATTTCCAACTTGTTTCTTCTCAGCATTAAATCTTACTCCCTTGGCTATCATGGAGTTGCATCCACCACACCAAATGTTAAAAGGCATCTCAAATCTGCATGATCAACCCAAGTATATAATAAACCAAAGGATGAAAAAAAAAACTAGAATAATGGTTTTGCCAAAGATATATCTAGTCCCATGCAAATAACCAAAATCTATAGTGGCGTGCATATGTTTACTTTATCTATCAGCCACTTTCAATAATTCAATAAACATATCTGTGGTGAATGTGATACAACATTCAGCGATACCCTGCCTTTCAGCCAAAGGCAATGATGAATTGCATCAAATTCAAGGCAAAACACATAAAAGTAGGATCAATCTGCCAAAATGTTGTTGAAGGATATTTCATGCTTCAAAAGGTAATCAACCAATGATAATTTAATAGGAAAGGATTAGGTAATCATCCATACATGTCAGTCCTCGACTACCTATTTGTTATTTACGGAATCCTTCCCCCCCCCCCCCCCCCCCCTCCCCCCTCCAATGTCCCACTGTCGATCCCCACCCCAAAATCATATAGAAACGAACAAAGGGACATATACAGAGAGGTTGCCGCGGATCCATGTAGCATGTGGGGTTCATATAATTTGTAATTGTATATGTTTATCATGTAATGTTTGTGTCAATTGATTTAAAACAAATATGAATGTTGCACAGGTTTTGAATCCGGAATCCTTCACTGGTTAACATAATCTAGCACCACATCCTTGTGTATGATCAAACAAGAAAAAAAGCAATGTTTAACAAGAAACCTTATAATCAGGATGCCCTGGTCGAGCTTCCTCGCCCGCTCCCTGAGCGCATGCTGGCCATGGAACTTGTTCAACCCACCCTGATCAAGCACAAACATCAGCAACAGCAGCACGAATCAGCAGCCACAGCACATAATACACCAAACCAAAATGAAGAGGCTACACGATTTTCCATGGACGAAGAGATCCGTACCTTCTTGGGGCTCCATTCCGGCGGGTAGTAGAAGTTATCAGCTCTCGCCGCGGCGAGCGAGGACTGCAGAGAACCAAAACAATCAATCCGTCAAACAATCGAGCCACCGGCGAACAACAAAGCATCATGGTCATGGCCCCGACGGATTTAGGACAGGTGTGGACAAATATTCCGAGGGAAGCCCCCGATATTTGGGAAGGGGAGAAGAGGGAATAGAGCGAAGCCCCTAGGGTTAGATCTCCAACGTACCATGATGCCTCCTGGGAGGGAGAAGGGCAGAAGGAGATCGGCAAGGATGCCAAATTTCCGGCGGCGGCGGCGAGCACGGCGTCGAACCTCCCTGTGGAGATCGGCGGCCGAGGACCGTGAAGGCGTGCAACGTCGGGAAGAGGGGCGGCGAGCCGGCGACTGTTTGACTTCTCTACCGTCTGTTCTGTTCTGTTCTGTTCGAAGAACGGAGGAAGAAGGATGGTTCGCGTCGGGGACGCGGCTGCGACTCGGGCCCGCAACCCGTTTTCCGCGGCTGGTTCGCTTCCGACTCCAATAGGTAACCACTCCTTCGAAGCCCAATAGGCTCGAGTGCTTATGGCCCATATTTGTGCGCTGCCAGGCCCGCTGCCTCCGGCTATGGTACGGTGGCAGCCCAGCTTACCCAAATATTCGCCTACAAAAGAAAGCACGGCCGCGCCGCCGCCTCGCCCACCGTCGGCGAACTCTGGCCGCTATGTCGAAAGCAGGCAGTAGCTCGCGCTTCATTAGCGGCTCGTGCCGGTCGCCGCGGTGAGCATGCAAGCAAGCGGCGCACGCGGTACAAAACGGGCCACCGTGGACGCCGCACGTGCACGCGGATAAAAACAGGCCGCAGCTGAAGCCCGCGATGGATGATGCGGTGCTGACCGCCGCCGCGCCGTTTGCATCCATACCTCCAACGCACAGGTGCGGCCGTCCTCAAACTCCTCATCCATCCATCCACATCTCCACTCGCACTCGCAAAGCGGCGGCAGCTGGAGCGCATGCCTCACGCGCGAGCGAGGTCAGGGTGACTCGTGCGAAAAGAGTGCTGCTCCAGCGACCCCGAGCAGCAAGCGCGGCTTCACAGCAGCACAGGCGAGGCGAGCGGCAGCCAGCCTCGGGGCCTCGAAGGCAGGTAGCGAGCTCGCCCGCGGCCCGCGCTCGCAGGGCCGGCGTGGCTCGCGGCCAGACGCGGCGGCGAAAGGAGCTGCCGGCCTGCCGCCACTGCTCCTGCTCGCGTTGCGGCGTCCACGGCACGGGGGCTGCTACTCCTGCTCGCGGTGCTCGCGTCGCGGCAGTGGCCTGCTGTTTTGGCGGTGCTGAGCGGATCTGGTTTCCCGTCGAAACCCACCTCCCTCGTCGGGATCAGATTTCCCAATCCAGACCCAGCTTCATTTCCTCCTCCCACCATCTAAACGGGATAAAATCTATCCCACCAGCTATTTCCCTAACCCGGTGTCCATTTCCCACGAACCAAACGGCACCTGGGAGTTTGGAGCTCTGCCTGACGGAAACCTGATTCTTAGCATCTGCATCTTCCTTCCCAGTTATCTTTGTAGATTGACGTGGTACTAGCACGATCACCCAGAAGCCAATACTTTTCTTGGTGTCTAATTTTCCACAGTAGACCTGTCGCAATTGCTGAATAATCACTGATGGCTGTGCTAGAATGACAGCTTTGACAGAAAAGTCTGAGCATCTGTGCCATTTTCTACACCTTGGAGTTGAACTGTCCAAGTATTCAGTCTTAGCTACCATTGTTCTATCTCCTTGCTGTGTTCTCCACGACCATATACCAACTTGCCAAGGAAGGCCTAATGGCCATGGCTTACCTCCCCATTTTTGTCTTCCTGTTCATGGTTGTCTTTTGCCAATCCGATGACAGGCTAACACCTGCAAAGCCGCTCTTGCCCAGCGAGGTGCTCGTCTCAGACGGTGGTGTTTTTGCTCTTGGTTTCTTCTCCCTGAAGAACTCTTCAAGCTCTTATGTTGGCATATGGTACAACAACATCCCCGAGCGCACATACGTGTGGATTGCCAACCGCGACAACCCAATTACCACCAATGTGCCTGGGAAGCTAGTTTTTACCAGCAGTTCTGACCTTGTCTTGTTAGACTCCACAGGCCACACAATCTGGAAGACGACAAACAACAGCACTGCAGGAGGTGGTGAAACTGCTTCCATCCTGCTCGACTCGGGGAACTTGGTTATCCGGTCGTCAAATGGCACTGACATATGGGAGAGCTTCAATCATCCGACTGACACAGTTGTCCCCAATGTAAATTTTTCACTGAGTGTAGCTTATGGTGCTAAGCGCCTTGTTGCCTGGAAGGGGCCTGATGACCCATCCAGCAGTGATTTCTCCTTGGGTGGCGACCCTAGCTCGGATCTCCAGATTGTTGCTTGGAATGGGACACAGCCATACTGGAGAAGAGCCGCATGGGGTGGTGAATTGGTACACGGCATATTCCAAAACAACACAAGCTTCACGTTGTACCAAACAATTGTCGATACAGGAGACGGGTATTACTTGCAACTGACTGTGTCTGATGGCTCACCTAGCATACGCTTAACTTTGGATTACACGGGCATGGTAACTTTCCGAAGATGGAACAACAACACGTCTTCGTGGGTAATCTTCAACCAATTCCCCAGTCCATCCTGTGACAGGTATGCCTCTTGTGGCCCATTTGGCTACTGCGATGACACAGAATCTGTTCCAGCATGCAAGTGCCTTGATGGGTTTGAGCCCAATGGTCTTGATTTTTCCAAAGGATGTCGGAGAAAGGAGGAGCTGAAATGTGGTGATGGGGATAGTTTCTTGACCTTGCCCAACATGAAGACTCCTGACAAGTTCTTGTTCCTCAAGAACAGAAGCTCAGACCAATGTGCAGCAGAGTGCAGGCGCAACTGCTCATGCACAGCGTATGCTTATGCTAACCTGCAAAATGTTGACATAACGTTGGATCGGTCGAGGTGCTTGGTTTGGATCGGGGAACTTATCGATGTGGAGAAGTTTACAGATGATTTTGGTGAGAACCTGTATCTCCGGCGTCCCAGCTCACCTGGTATATATTTTTCCTTGTGCACTTATTAATGTTATAGTTTCATCAAGGTTCATGATTGGTTGCCAATTCACATATGGATTACTAGTATACTAGGGCTACTAAATCATGCTGCAGTGACACTTGCCTGTAATTGATGCTGCCTCAATTGGTCTCAATCTCAATTCTAGGCAAGACCAGCTAGGCACCCAATGTTTTTCCCTTGCTACAGTTGCAAATTGTGTAAGCCGTGCTCTCCAAAAAGAAAAATCAAACCACACTAGCCACAGTTTTCACTTTTGTCATCGTATATATGATCAGTCTTGTTGTAGTCCTGTTCGGTGTCACCAGCTGAGTCTGCTCATTGTCCATGCAAAAGTTGCCATGTTCTCCACTTCGCCATTCTACTTCAGGACTATGTCACATGTCATTCAATTCATCAGAGTTTGAAAATTTAATACTCATGTGCCTGTATACTAACTTGTTTTGGGGAAATGCCCCAGGCCCCAGGATGTCTAGACAGTGTATAGTTACACCACAGAATGAACAGTGACCCTCAAATACCATGGCATATTAAAGGAAAGAAAGTCCAAGATACCCTCATATATGTACATTATAGTGAAACTCCTAGGAGTATGGTGGTAATTCATCCCATCCCTTCTCTCTATAATGCACACTCTAGAGGATATCTTTTATCGCGATTCAACACTCTCATACTCTCTTAGCTCCTCTCCTCACACTCTGTCCATGCTTGGAGAGCCCTCGGTGTTATCGTCTTTTAGGGGATTTTTATTCCCTAAAACCTAGTTTCATGCTTGCAAAAGCACCAGAGCTTCAATTAACCTGAAATGATCACAAAGCAATAACTCTAGTTTCAGTGTTGGAAATAAATTTAGATTTGGTTAGAATGAAACAAATCATGGAAACCCACTTCCAAGAAATGTGTGGTGATAGATTTTTGACAATGCTATTCTCTTTGTGGACTACATTTGTGCAGTTAGTAAGAAGAAGACTGTATTGAAGATTGTACTCCCGGTTATGGCTAGTTTGCTTCTTCTAATAACATGTACATGGCTTGTATTCAAGTCAAAAGGTAGGAAACTACTTCACTTTCCATATTGCAGTGTTAATGAGGTACCCATAAAAAACGATACTGATATCAATGTGTCCATTCCTGCCAGGTAGACACAAAAGCAAGAAAAGTCAGTATACACTGCAACACTTGGATGCTTCCAACAGGTTTGAGAACGAAAACTTGGAATTTCCAGCAATTGCCTTAGAAGACATCATCGTTGCGACAAACAACTTCTCTGATTATAACATGCTTGGAAAAGGTGGATTCGGAAAAGTTTACAAGGTAATTAGAAGTTTAGCTTGATAATTTCATTAGAATAAATATTGTAGCAGTTATCTGGCTCAATTGACAAACGTGACCCCATGTAGGCAATGTTGGAAGGTGGCAAGGAAGTAGCTGTCAAAAGGCTCAGTAAAGGTTCAACACAGGGAGTTGAGGAATTTAGAAATGAAGTAGTCCTGATTGCCAAACTGCAGCACAGAAACTTAGTTAGACTTCTTGGTTGCTGCATTCATGAAGATGAGAAGTTATTGATATATGAATACTTACCAAACAAAAGCTTGGATGCCATCCTTTTTGGTATGTTCTGACTTCATTTCACATATTACGAAACAGTTTTAGACTAACTGAAATTGTGACTAACAATACATTATTTTTTCACACTAATCTTGGAAGATGCTGCAAGAAAAGCTGTGCTTGATTGGCCAGCCCGCTTCAAAATAATTAAAGGTGTAGCACGAGGACTTCTTTATCTCCACCAGGATTCAAGATTAAAAATAATTCATAGAGATCTCAAAGCAAGCAACATCTTGTTGGACACAGAAATGAGTCCCAAGATATCAGATTTCGGTATGGCGAGGATTTTTGGTGGAAATGAGCAACAGGCAAACACTACTCGAGTTGTTGGAACATAGTAAGTAATCCGTGCACAAGCCAATGTTTAACATGATAATTGATAAATATATGTATATGTAGTTTAGCTAATTCAAACTGTACATTCCATTTCTTTTCTTCTCTGAAATGGCTCAAACAGTGGTTACATGTCTCCTGAGTATGCTATGGAAGGCTCATTCTCTGTCAAGTCTGACACCTATAGTTTTGGTGTTCTACTACTAGAGATTGTAAGTGGCCTAAAGATCGGCTCACCACATCTGATAATGGACTCTCCAAACCTCATTGCTTATGTAAGTATAGAGGAATTCCTGACTATTGAACAACTCAAAAACACTGTTTTGGTGACTTGACCAGAACTTAGTTTCATTGATTCAGGCATGGAGCTTATGGAAACATGGAAATGCAAGGGAATTGGTGGACTCTTCGGTTTTGGAGAGCTGTTCACTTCAGGAAGTTATACGATGTATTCACTTAGGTCTTTTATGCGTACAAGACAATCCAAATGCGAGGCCACTCATGTCATCTATTGTTTTCATGCTAGAAAATGAAACAGCCCCACTTCCTACCCCAAAGGAACCTGTATATTTTACTATTAGGAATTATGAAACTGATCAGTCAAGTCAATACATGCGAAGATCGCTGAATAACATGAGTACCACAACTTTGGAGGGGCGTTAAATGTTTAGTTTCATTGTTCATTATTTGGTAAACTTCTTTAATGTGTGTTGCTGTACAATTACACTAGCCGTTCAGTTTTGTACGCAGAAAATGTTCCATTTAAATATGTTGTAAACCATCGGTGGTTGTATTAATATATTCTCGATATTGTTAAGTTCACTAGTTTTTACAACTGTTTCTGCATGTGAAATGGAACATGGCTATCTGATAATGTGTGTATCAGTCACTAGTTACTCCTCTGCTGTTGCTTTACCTGTTAAGAATTTCCTGCTTCTTGGATTTATCTGGCACTCAATGAGTGTGAAACTCTGAATCTACTTTCAAAAAAAAGTGTAAAACTCTGAATCAGTGACTTCGATCACAAGAAAGCTGGTGAAAATTTCTTTGTTCTCTCTGAATTTGCAAGCAACCATCATCGTTTTTACTGCTACACATCTTATTAGGAAGAAAAGGGCATTGTATGGCATATAGTTCTTTTATCATCATCTGATACTGGGATAGTAGGATGTGAGTTTATTGCCCCTATTGTTACACTGTTTTTATTTGTGTTGCACGCCCCTAACTTCATATACTGATTTTTTTTTTTTAAATGATCTAATTTTGAGCCTAAACATTTCAAGTTAGAGAGAATGCGAAATCTTCTCGTTTTTAAGTAGTTGTAATAAAAAAGTTATTCCAACTGACCTTGACCTGTGACAGCAGAGTTCATTCCTCCTATCTTCAGAAATTACTTAGAATCGCCAGCCTAACACAGATAAAGACACTTCCACTGAAATTTCAGAAACCACATTCAAGTTTTTAGTTTTCACATTGACGCTGCATCTTTCTCCGATCCATTCAGAAAATATTTTCCATGTAGCAATATCAAACTAGGTTTTCTAATACTATGAACAACACCTACAAGCTATAGCTGAATCACTGGTTCAATTGCATGGTGTGTAGCTTATATTAGCTTGTTATGAAAACTCTGAGATCTGTGTGTTGCTCACTATATTTCCTAATTGCTTTGGTTAGTGCCCCATTCGATCAGAAATTCTTTTTCAAAAGATGGTCTCAAAGAATTTTTCCATTTCAACAGTCATGTCTTGTAGGTGTTGATCACGCCGTCGAAGAACTAAGAAAAAGAAGTGCTGAATTGTACTCGGTCTCCTGCAAGACTAGGTGGAATTGAACTGATCTTGCATATGATTGCATTATGAGTTCACCGTATTGGGTTTACCATTTCACTAGCTTAAGCGTCAAACGGTCAAACCGCGTGCTAGCTAGTACATGTATCTTTCAAGTTTCATGCAAGTGAAAAACAAGCTATATAAAGTCTGAAAAGTGAAAAGTCAGTTCATTTTCATCAAACTTCAAAAGTCTGTTAAAGATACAATGCACTACATCATTAGTTCTTTACACTCGTCAACACATACAGATTTGGTACTGCTAACTTTAAGCACGTACTCTCTGTTTTGTAATGAAGGGGACCCTAGGAAATCTTAGACATATTAGTAGATTTGCAAATAAGAGAGAACATTGGCCCGGCCCTCTTTGGTAGAACGATAAAAAAACGTTTCTCTGATAAGCTATATAAATATAATGAAGCAAAATCGAGGTTAAAAAAGCTTGTGTGTACAAATGGATGACGTGGGGAGAAGCGTGGGTACAAAGAGCTGTAAAAAATGTGTCACTTTTAATATCAGCTTATTTTAGCCATAAGGCCAATCTCAGCGAGGGGATTTCAGGTCCTAGTTTTCAAGACTCATATATTGGAAACAAGATAAGTTTCATCCTATAAAACTTTATTATATCCCCATAAAGTTTTGATCATATCTCTCTTCATTTATACTATCGTCATGCTAACTTTTTTTAATACCTATAAAATTCTCATAAAATCCACACTAAGCTCAGACTGCATGACCTATGGTTGCCCCTCATGGAGATTGTTACTCCTACTAATTGACATGTGTATAGGGGTTGGATTTTTTTTGTTATACGTGTTTTTTAATGCTACATCTAGATTTTTAGGGAAGGCAACCCATCGAGACTATGAGTAATTAGCATCTCTAGGAGTTTTATCAGACAACTACCTGTTTTGAATTTTTTACAAAAAGAAAAGTGTCCTCCAACAGTTTGATAAAAGAGCTCCATAAAAATAAAAATCTATTAAATATTATTTTCATTATTTCCAACTCAGGTTTCCGTAGCCAAGAGGAACTCCGTAACGACTCCCCATCCACAATTTCGGGAGATCAGAGTAAATTGGACGCATGAGTAAATCAAGAAAATAAATGGTTCCAGATGAGTAAGAGAAAAATAAACTGTATATTAAGAATAATATTTGGTTAGTTAAGTTAGAAATAATTCAGTGCTCCCAATGCAAAATCGTTTAGGAAGCTATAGGAGACTGTAGGGAAAGGATGATATTATTTCTGTTAATTTGCTAGATATGTTACTTTAGCAAGTAAATCATACCAAACTTCTGAAGATGCTCTTCAACGCATTGATTCCTTATCAAACCCATGTTTTTCGATCTCCCAAGAAAAATAAGAATGTGGTAGACAAACACTTGGTTTCTACAATAAGATCGACCCTAGAATCCAACTAGCTAGCTACTCAAACCCTACTATTTGGAGATTCTCAGTATGCAAAAACAGTAGTCCAGGATCGAAATACCCGTCACTATTTAGAATTGTCACCCTATAATAACGACGTCCAAATAGGACCAAAGATGATGCATGCTTAAGAAAAAATGGATTATCGAGTCTAAAAATATCCCTAATAACATCCCTTATATTTGGGGACAATTTGAAATAATTGCTTGTATCCAACCCCCAACCCCCACCCGCCCCCCGGCCCGTTGGCCCGTTACAGAATTGATGGACGTTTGTGTAGTCAGTCACACAGTAACAGTTCACGCAATAAAGCCATTTTACTAGAAAACTGATAATCTGTGTATGAGCTTACTTAGTACTAAATCCGTTCTAAATTATAGTTCGTTTGAAACGAAGGGAGTATATAGAGATGTGCTATACTATAAGACCAAGACGGCAAACTTGTGCATTAGAAGACGTGCTCTTATTAGATCAATTAATAATCATTTGAGTAGTACGTGTTCACATCATGATATAAGAATGCAGCAGTATGTCTATGCAAAAGTTAAGCATGCGCTGATATCCACTATGGAATAGGAATAATTTAACCTCAAAAGGCACATCTGCATAAATTCTTGAAGCTGATACTATAATATCAAAATATGTGGTTTAGATTCAAAGGAGAAGCCAGCCAAAAGCGTGCTCCGATCAATCAAAGAGATGCCACTTTTTATTTGGTAGTACAATCAGTAGAAACCTGCTACACACTTTGATCCATTCCGTCGTCACTAGTTTAAACTAGAAAGCATTACACATCTTTAACACAAATCCTTCCACAACTACCCAATGATGCAGCCTAACAACCAATCATAATTAGAAGCTGACGACGATCATTAGAGACTTGTTGTTTCCTCTCAAATATATTAGCTGATCCCTTAGCTTATTCCCTGATGGATAGATAGATGAACCTGAAGAATGAATCCAAGTCTTCAAGGACTCATTCCAAAGGTTCATCTCTAGCTAGCAAGCTCAGTCTGCAATCCTCTTTTTCATTGCCAGAGCTGCTGCATGTTTAGTACTACTATAGTTAACGAACCATGACAATACACTGCTAGACTAGACTAAGAAACATCGATATATATATATATATATATATCATCAGGCCAGGTCGATAGATCTGTGGCAGCTAGGCTCGTTCGACGCCTCTGAATCTGATCAGAGTTCAGAGCTTTGGCTCTTCGCTCCGAGCGCCTTCTTCTACCTAAAGTTGGCAGCAAATGGAGTACTCCAGACGAAGTCGACGGGCACCTCGCTGGCTACGGCGAACGTGCTCGATATGGGGACAAGGCACAGCCCCCGGCCCTTGAGCGATACCTCGACGGCATGGCTGTCGTCCTTGGACTTGTCAGGACTTGAGCTCTGAAACCAGACGCACGCACATAAAGCCATCAGCACACTTGAACAGTTGATTCAGTTCAGCAAGTACCATGATCCATCTCAATGAAAAGGAGAGCAAGCATGCGAGGATGCAGCATGCACAGTACAGTGACACTAGTACCTACCTTCAAGTGGTGGGGCACTTGATGATGGCCGTTGTTCTTCAAGTATGGAGCACTAAGGACCTGCAGAAAACAAGGTGCAAACAACACAATGTCAATGCATGCAGCTACCTCTGGTCGATGGATCAGTCCCCTTCTGATGATTCATGTGTAGAAAACGTGCCACAGCCATACTTGTAAATTCCATTCCGGTACCGGCCGGAATGGCCGGAATGCCCCGTTCCGGTGCCCAAACCGGCATAGAAGGGCTGCAATCCCGTACCGGGTCAAATACCGGTCAATACCGGTCAATACCGGCCATTCCGGTCAATTCCGGCCGAAACGCCTGTTCCACCCATTCCGGTACCGGACTAAAACCAAGTGACGAAACACTTTTTCCATGTGTGAGCTATGGAGTTTAGAAAAAATATGTGAGTTTAGAAAAAATGTCAGTGTGATGAAGCGTAACTATGCCATAAGTATATATTTATATGATTATTTATGTATATGTATATTCATATATTTTTAATATAATAAAGTCCGGAATGGTACACCGGTATCGGTCGGTACCGGAATGTTCCATTCCAAGAGTAAAAACGGAACGGCCTCCGGAATGGAATTTACAAGTATGGCCACAGCCGATGCTTCAGGCTTCAGATGTGCTATGATTAAAGGTGGGGAATCATGGTAGTACTCGCACACGCACACACACTTACACCAACTTGGTCGTGGAGGAACTTGATGTACTCGATGGTCTCATGGAGCACCGATGCCGTATCCGTCTGCACGCGCATCAAGAAATAAGCAGGGTTTGAGAGATTGTGCTTGTGCATGCATATAGATTTTGAGTTAGATGTGCAAAGGAGGAGAAAAGGAACATGTCTTTTGCAGGGACGGAAGATGTTAGATGTTGGCAGTACTACATGGTTCCAAGCACTACTAGCTTGTTTGTAATAGTCAGCAGTAGTCATCAAAAGCTAGACTCCCTCACCTTTCCAAAAGGAGCGACTAGTTGTTGGAGTGCAGTGACCCTGTCCCCTAGTTTCTCCTTCCTAACCTGCATCAATGCATTGCACGAACATGCACAAACTTCAGTTATTTACGACAACATCAAATAATATATCTAATGAGCTGAAGTTCGTTTGAGAAAACCAATGCAAGTTGAGTACTAGCTCTTGCTTCACCCTGGGTGAAATAGAGCTAGCTAGCTAGCTAGGTTTCTCTACTACAGTACTACGACGTCGTACCTTGAACGTCGGCAACGGCGACGGCGTCTCGATCCTGGATTTCTTGAAGGCCGGCTCGCCGTTTGCCTTCTTCTTGGTGATGATTGAGCTAGCTGACTCTCCTACTCCTTCCAACGCAGTCTACACAGACATAACCACGCCAAAGGTTACTTATTACATCTATATCTAGGTCTAGCTATCCAACGTTGCAGATGCCGTTGTCTTCAAGTAAATGTTTGCATCATAGTATAGTTCTTCGATTTATGTATGTATGTATACCTACCTTTAATGCAAGGTTTGCTGTGGTACGCGCCGCCGCCGGCGATGGTTTGACAGAACGCACGCAGCTACTAGCTTGGTCAGGCGCCGGCGGCACGCCGAACCCAGAAGCAGAAGGGTTCCAGAACGGCGCATCGTTGGTGAACTGGAGTGCCTCCCTGGTGGTAGCTCCGGCCGGTGCAAACCTCGTCTGGCCCATGCTCATCTGCTGGTACTGATGATCATACTGCTGGTACCCCGGCAAAGCCGGCTTCGGTGCCGCTGTCGTCGGCTCCATGAGGCTTCTTAGCAGAGACGATTGGAACCCGTAGGGTGAGGTCGGCGACAGGAGCAGCTCGGATCCGAAGCTGGACAGCATCTGCTGGTGGTCCTGCTGCTCTTGGTGATGGTGACCTTGCAGGGCCAGCGCTAGGTTATTGGATGAAGGGTTCATCAGGCTTGATGCGGTCATGGGGCTCTGCTGCTCAGTTGTTGAGCTCATGGCCTGCTGGTGGTGACCATCTTGCAGAAACCCATGCAAAGTAGTAGCGCCACTGCTCCTGTGTTCGAACGTACATATACATAGATTTCAGAGCCATGTGATAGTATTTGTAGTACATCATCATATGATAGATACTACTATAAATTTGTGGCCAACACGTACGGTGCCTATATTCTATGAGAAATTAATATAAACAGACTTACATATAGGGATGATGGGTCCAGTCGGTGTAACCAGCAGCAGCAAGAGGCTGCTGCACGACGGCGGTTCCGACGCCGGCAGGATCCGTGACGCCGGCAGGTTCTTGGAAGGTCACGGAGCTGTTGTTCCCGGGCGACTCCGACGAGGCGGTGGTGGCGGCGCTCTTGGCCTTATTTGCCCCCTCGGTCGCCAGGTCGTAGCTAGCAGCCAGGGCGGACGACCACGTGGTGAACCCGGCCAGCTCCGTCGAGCACGTCGTCGCGGGCACCGCCGCCGTAGAACTCCACCACCCGCCATGAGGGGCAGCGCCGGCGCCGCCGTTGTACATGGCCGGAGCGGCATGCAACATCTCAGCGTGATCCCCCATGTCGTCGACGGCCGATCGATCTGCTGCTGCTGCGTTTCTTGGTAGATCGATGCTGGTGCGCACGCGTGAGAGGCCGGGGCGGCTAGCTTAGCTATAGCTGCTAGAGAGAGTGTGTGGTGAGTGCTTGCTTAGCTTATTGGGTTGGGCAAGCTTGCAGTGCAGGGCGGAGGGGAAAGCTAGCTGAGCTGAGCTGAGAAATTAAAGCTGATGAGTAGTGGAAAGGATGGGGATGTGTGGGCTGTGTATATATAAACCGTTTGGGAAGAGAGGGGATCGGAGGGGAGAATTAGGCTGGCTTTCTGACCGGAGCTGCTGCAGCTGAGCTTAACCGGCTGGAGAGTCGTTAGGCGGTCTTCCGGCATTGCGTCACAGGTAATTCTGGTGCAACTGATCATGATCGATATCGATCTCCGTCGGTAGTTCAACGACCCTAAGTGTAGTAGTACCACTGCTACTGCATCGCAGTGCTTCTCTGCTTACATCGAAAAATGCAATTTTATTATTCTGAGCTTTAATTAGTTTAGCAGGTGTTACTTCGTTTGTCTCGTAGTAACTTCTTAGTATTAGGGTTCAACAGAAAAAAGAAAAGAAAAGATAAACCGGGTCAAAGCCAACTAAACGACAACCACTCTCACTCTCAACACTTGAACAACAGCCAATTAGTTTAGCAAGTATTAGTTTGTCTTGTAGTAACTTCATAGAGCATCTCCAAGAGGTTTTTTTACATGTTTTTTTTCTATCACATAGTTTAGAAAACAAATAAAAATAAAGCACGCTCCAAATAAAGAAAATAGTTTAGAAAACAAATAAAAATAAAGCACGCTCCATATAAAGACTAAGCAGCGAGCTGCAGCTGCTGGTGGCTAGCAGCACGAGCCTAAGGCCGGCGCTAGCCACCCTGAGATCAAAACCCGGCGACCGCGGTATTTCTGTGCACACAGTGCATGGGAATGAGGAGAAAAGGCTCCTTAACTTTTAAAAAAAAGCCACTCACTATCTTTTCCTCTTTTCAGAATCCCCTTCTCGCTCTCGACTTCATCACGCTCTAAATTCAATATATGACAGTTCTCTCGCAAATTCTTTTCATAAGAGAAATTTTATTTCGTCAAAAAAAGAGAAAATTTATGGTAAGACATTGGAATATAGAGAATATTCATGAGATGACTATTCAAATAGAGATATAAAGGTTGAAATTTTGAGAGGTTCTAAAAATTGCTCTTATGATTATTGTTCAGCTGGAAAAAATAGATAAAATGATTCAAGACAAAACTACACAACAACCACTTGATTTGTGACTCCTCAACACTAGAATTTGTTTGGCATTTGATTCGATTCTAACCATAGCCATCCAATTTGCACCACACCTAAGTTCTGAGTTATTGTCGTCTCCCTCCTCTCCGGTGAGGTTAGGGTTCTACAAGGATTTATGAGTTTAATTAAGGAGTGTTATATTCACTAACACTATGACCTTAAAGAGAGGACTGTCGGCGATAACCTAGTCTGGCGGAGGTGGTAGGTACAGAGTGGAGAGGTGACTCGGTGAGGCAGCAATGATCATTGGCCGCAGGAGGTGTCACAATGATAGCCAAGAAAGAGTGGTTACTGTGTCGAGCTGGTGATGGGGAGTTGCAAGGGACGAGGAAGGTCGACGTGATGGGTGTCATCTGTGCTTAATCTTGGTGCCATTTAGAATTTAAATGGTTGGAGATATGAAGATGAAGTATAATCCTAGGATCACAATCATGGGTTGAAAAGTCAAGCCTTATGTGATCTTGAAACGCTACACTAAGGTGTGTTTGATGGGGATTTTTCAAAGTGTTTCTCTTGGAATAGTAGAATCCCTACCAATGAAAATTGCTATTAGGAGAGAAGAGAATCCTTGCGAAATGATTATAGGAGATTCAAAACCATCGGTGTTTTTATGGATTCAACGAAGAATCAGAAACTTGAAAAGCCCTATCAAACACACACTCTAGGGCTTTTGACATCCATGTATGCTTTGGCTGCATATGTTGAAGAAATGAAAAAAGTTATTTTCATATAAAATGTTTTGAAAACAAAAGGTCGTATTCATCTTGTATAAGAATTTGTTCACTTTTCACTAGGGAGCCACAACTTTGCACCAACTTCTAGCACTCACTAGGACAAAAGTGATGGTTCTGCTTATACCGTGTGTCAACCACACATGTGGTTTAATATGACAAGTGAGCTCGGTATTTCAAGAAATTTGATCTATGCCATGGAAAAATGGTGACGATGAGGGTTAAATTTTCATTCCAAAATATGAAATGAAGTATAATATATGGTTACCTCTACATTCACAATTTTTAGCCAAGAATAAATTCACCAACGACCCTCAAATTTGTCTGAAGGTGTCATCTAATTAAGTCCTCAATGTTTGTACTAAATATTTTACTAAATAAGAATTACTTTTAGGTGCCATTGTCCTAAATATTTGTACTAATTGTGTGATTGGGGCATGCAGTATTGAATCGCATGCATATCACCATATTTATATACAGTGCAAATTCGAAAAATGTTTCGGTCTGAGCGGCTGAACCGACCAATGCACATCCCGCGTATTGGCGAGGAGGTGCGAAACAACCCAACGCAGCTCAGAAGCCCACCAACCAGCCACTGACAGCTCTTCCTCTAGCATCTCCATCTCCAGCGGGCTTAAAAGAGAAGGGACTCGGGGGGAGGCATGTCGGCCAGGCGGTGGGGACGATAGAAGAGAGGCGTTACGGCCCTGACGGCAATGGAAGTGAGCGGACGAGGTCAAGACGGAGGCATCGTGGAAGCATGGCCTTGCAACGACGAGAGTGAGACAAGGGTAAGAAGGTGGCGACTGACGACTGGCCGCCAACGGTGGCACATACGAGACGGGGGAGGAAGCGCGCATGGGGAAGAAGAAGAGAAGTGCTGGTGCGTAGCTATGGCCTGGGTGTATTAATATGTCAAGACAAGGATCAAAGCACATGTTTCTTTTTTCCCCTTTCTTTTGGCGTTGAAATGCTACCTGTCATAATATGCAAATGCCTATATCACGCATCTGGCTATAAAATCTCTATCTCATTTTTTTTTATTGGTTCTCCTGCATGCTCCAGTCAGCACATTTTTTAGTAACCAATATTATTATTATTTATTTATTGATGAAGATTCTCCCATTTATATTGGAAGCGGATATGGAGAAATAAGTGTTGAACAATTGAATAATTCTCTCCATGTTTTCCACACATGAGAATGAGAATCTAGACATATATAGATGTTGTGTCGAATCAGTATAAACAATAAAACAATGCATGTATATTAGACTTCCTTTTTAATTTTCCTAAAAAAACAAAAGTATACAATACTGGTCGAATAAATTCTAAGTAATATCAAAGGCATTTGACCTCCAAAATAAAAGCTAGTCTTGGTGATAGCAACGTAAGCAAATAAACTACACCAATAAGATGGAATGTTTGATGATTTCACCTAACCAAAAAAGGTTTAGTAGTACTGAACTAGAGTTAGCCGCAGTAGTACTGCGGCACCTAATTCTTGTACACCCAGAAGTCATGTCTGTGTCTGTGAGCAAATATATATAATATACTAGCTAGGACATTACTTTCTAATCGATAATCGTTTTAAATCTTGTCCATCACCTTTATTTTACTGTTAAGAATTTCTGGCGACAAGAAGACGGTGAAGTCGGCATCGCTTTCGTGACACGCGAAATTACGTGAGTGCCCATGGTCTGCACAGACCAAATCGTATATTTTATAGCACGCCTGTCATTGTAGCATGATGTTTGGCTGTAGCTAAATTAATCATCATTCTCATTCTGTATTAATCCAAAAAATAAGGTTCGGAAGCTTTCGGCGTAATATTATTTTTTTTATCGACCCGAGATGGATTAGCAATTTTACCCGAAACACAGACGATGCATGTTTAAAAACATGACAAAATAGGTATAAATACATTTTTTTTTAGAACGGAATAGGTATAAATACATGTGCAGCTAGATTTTAATTTTATTTTTTGGGTGCGGGGTTTTGAAGCTGATTAGATACATCGTTATTGCAGACATATATCGGCAATCGGCATATGGTTTGGTAAAGTTGATGCGATGGAATAACGTACCGATGAGGGAGGGCTGAAATCGCGTTAGGCACCCCACATCCCGTCCCATCCATGATTTGGCATGGCTGTTATGATCCGATCCACCTTTTCTTTTTGGATTTTTCTCAATCTACCTATATTCCCTTTCCGATCGAGTCCAGGCGACCCGACCAGCCACTGCGTACGTGTATCTGTACGATTCCTCTCTCTTTCTCTTTTTTTTTTCCTGATTATAGAGGAACCGTATGAAGAAGCCATACATAGCTATGTACGGTTTTCAAATAGCTGTGAGAACTATGATAAATTGCTAATTATCATCGACTATGATTATCTGATATTTCAAGTATATATACCGTAGTTGATATAGTTGAAGCAAAATGCAAATATAATTTCTTTTCGTTATAGTCCTAATTAAAGAAATATATATATTCTTGTGTATTCGATATTCCTCTCTTTTTTTCGCCCTCGCAGATACGTCCATTTTATTCGACGAAAATACATGCTGGCACGTACTGTACGTAGTACTAGTACACGAGTAGCGTACGGCCGGGCGTACGTAGCGGTAGTTTGTGTCGCGTCGACGGCGGGTTTGCTGACGTCATCATTCGGCGCACGTATACCTTCCTTCGGCTGGCGACGGCGGCGGCGTAGCTGCCAAGAGATCTGCTGTGAATCGCGAGACGGCGGCCGGCCTAAGACTAGGCGGGCGACCCGTGACCCTCGACGGATTACTGCGCCGGCGGCGCGCTGCTCGGCGAGATACACGGGAAGGGGAAGACCCGTTGACGTCATGCTTATGAGCAGGGCGCGGAGACGACGACGGAGAGCGACGTACGGAGGGCGCGTCACGTCAAAAGGTGCCGGCACGCGTGCCCGGGAAAAAGGCGGCCGCCCACTCCCCGGCGTCCGTGGCCTTGGTTCCACACCACACACGCATCACTCCACCTCCACTCCATCTCGTCCAGCAGCAGCCCCGCCGCGTGTAGTCGGAGGCCGAGTCAAAAGCCGGGACAGGGACACCGCCCCGTCCTCCTCCTGCCTGCGCCGTGCTGTCCATGCTCTCTGCTAGCTCCTACTCTTCTCACTGCACTGCATAGTGTTGCGTTGCGTTGCATTGCTCTCTCTCTGGGTCTCTCTCTCTCTGCCTGTCTCTCTCTAGTGTCCCAACGTCGCTGCCACGTCTCGACAAAGCTTTGACCATCCAGAGAGAGAGGGAGGGAGAGAATAATTAATCGCCGTTGGGCTGGCGATCGGAGTCAAACCGGTACTCATTTGCTGGCAGGCAAGCACGCAGAATACACACGCACACGCCTGAATCGAATCCTGATCGATTGTAATTTGTAATCAGGGATGGATCGGACACCATGATGAGCTGCTACTTGCACTGCTAGTATAGTACAAGCTTTATTTAACTTATGCTGCCTCTGGCTCTGCCTGCTTCAGCAGCAAAACAATTCTACTTGTCTTGGCACTTGGCAGGGTTAGAGAACCTGGGACACGACGACGACCTTTCGTCACAGCTAGCGACACGGCCTCACGGGATTGCCAAGTAGGAGCTAGCACCGCCGCAGTGGGCTGGTGGTGGATTACATACATTATTATTAGGCTGCGCATGCACGCACCTGGATGGATCGGGTAATAATAATACTAATCAGGCTGCCTGATTGTGCTTAATTAGTCGACCGCGCCTACGAGTCCTAAGCCGCCTGTGCTGCTGCTGTCCCGCGCTGCTTGCGACGACGACGAGCAGAAGAAAATGCTATCATGACCCTTCTGTCAGGGTGGGGGGGAAAAAAAGAGCTAAAACTTTGGCGGTGCTGGTGGAGTCGTCGCCGTGGACGGCAACACGTCCCCGCGCCCAGCTAGCCCTGCCGTGCCGCCGAGGGCACATCGATCGATCGCGATCGCGATCGCAATCGACTCCGCCGTGCGGCCTGCGGGAGAACAATCCAGGCCCGCGCCTGGTTGCGGTTGGTGGTGCTAGCTAGATGTGCAGAACCAACACGCACGGCGGCGCGGGCGATCGCACGCGTGTGCGCGGCGCGCCAATGCAACGGGCAGGAAGCTAGCTGTGTACGTATACCAGGTAGGTACACCGTACGTACGCGTGCACGCTGCTAGCTAGTGCGCGCGGCACTCGAAGCAGCAGCGGCCCACACGGGCCCGCGACACGTATGCAGTTCATTCAATCCGCCCCCGTCTGGCCGCCTGTGCTGCGTAACACGTGCACGCACGCACGATGCCCCGAACCAAACCGACGAGACGATCGACGACGACGCGCCGAAGAGCCATGCCGACCGGCGGCGACGTTGACCCGCGCCTGATTAATTAGAGGACGGACGGGACGCGCGGCAGCAGCGCCGCGGCAGGGGCCGGGGGAGGGGAAAGGCACGGCCGGGGGTGGATCGCGTTTGGCGTGTCGGCTGGCTGATCTGCCCGGTGCCCGGCACCGGAATCCCGAGAGGCCGAGACCGTACCACCGATCTTGCTACGTACTTGCTAGCTACGCGACGGGTCGGGCTGGGACGACACGTCGCGTGCGACCTGCTTTCGCCGTGGTTAGGCTAGGCGTTGACACGCCACGGGGTCGGGGGCGAGGGCGACGACCTGCTGCTGCTGATTGTGGTTGGGGGCATTCTTATTTTTTCTAAGGCCCCGTTTGGATCCTTAGTTGTCTGGCTGCCCGCCCCGGCCTGGGTCAAGCGTGCTCTGACTTTTGCTCCATCGCTCGCCTCGTAGTAGGCCCTAGCGTTGATCTAGCTTTATTTCTCCCCGACAGCTGCCGGGCTAGCTAGAATTGGCCTCCGCCCTGGACCCTAGCTAGCTAGCGGTGGTTATGCGTCCCTTGTCGTCGTCGTCTCGTGTTGTCAGCGCATAAAATAAAAGGTGATATAGTATAGTAATATAAATAAACGAGTGATTCAGCGAATGATGACAGTGCGACGAGAGCGAGTGTGTCCGGCTCATGAGTGAGTGTGTTGTGTGTGTGGCGGCCTAATAACATGCATGCAATGCAATCCAGCAGAGTGATCTAGGGGCATGTTAGGTGCGTCCGTGATCCGTCCAACCAAGAGGTCAACCGCACAGCGTTTCAGAATCTACTCACATGCGTGTGTGCCGCTTAGTAGAATGTAAAAGACCCCTGCTAGTAATTAACACTTGGAACACACTTGGGAACAAGAGTCTCTGCTTTTTTTTTAAATACACTGCCAAATGCGAATATGCCTTGGCTTCATGGTACAGTACGTTGTTGCCTACTCTTACACAAGCTAGTCAACCCATATTCCACAATACCACAAGTCCACAAAGCCAGTCTGTGTGTGATAGACGATACTCCTACGTACGACAGCACATCGACATCGCACGCTCGTACGTAGACGACAACGCATGCCAAACCGGAATAATAAAAAAACGGTGGGGAGACGCATGCGGCTGCGAGCGTCAACGCGTCAGATACTGCTCGTGAAACCAAAAAAATTAATCTAGCAAAAGAGCATTTCCTCAACAATCTGTGATGCGTGTGGTCTTCGATTCCTCGAGTTTCCCGTTGTTACTCTTTGCTGCTTTACATTGTTTTATTATTTCTTATGGTTGCCGAAACTGTTTCGCTTCTTTACCCTTTACTGACGTTGCGAGAGTGTGAACCTCTCTGGGCGAAAAAAAAAAAACCGATCGAATCGACATGGCGGTCAACAATCATGGACCCCAAGCTGCACATGCCAAACAGTTCATCTGGTTTCAGGTGGGCTCTGACGCCACCTCAGAGGCCCACTGTTTCGCCTCATCGCGTCCGTCCCTGACCGCCGGAGCCCACCCCCGGGCATATCGTGGTTGTGTTAGGTAAGATGGGCCGGAACCGGATGGGCCTGTCAGGCAGGCCAGTGTCTATCGCATTCACAGCCTGGGTGCACGGGTCAAACCCCTTTTGACCTCGACCTTTTTATATACTACTAGTACTATCGTACTATTTCTTTTTCTTTTCCTTTTTTTTTGTTTTCTTAGATATACTTATACACTGTACCTGCTTTGCCTAATTGCTATCTGTACCTGTAGTCGTCGTCTCTAGATTGCCTTGCATGATTGAATCAGTCATCATCAGAGTGTTCATTCCTTCTTGCACGCTGATGCACCCATTACGTAAGCCGCATAGTCCCTGACGGCTGACTCTCACTTGCAGGGGCCGCATTGCCCGTCGTCGCCGGCAGATGCAGTGGAGACCATGCTGGTGCAAAATGCAAAGCCGTAGTAGGCACTAGCTATAGCGACCAGACTGGTTTCTGACGACTGATTATTAGCTGCCCGCTCCTTTTCTCGTACCAGTTCAATTCCTACACGATGAGCAGTCGAGTTCGAGTAGACCAAGCTAGCTACTAGCTGCTGCTGCTGCTATTGCTACTACTAGGTGGTTTTCATGCAATTTTCATAGAGCAGTTGTTGGAGGGTTCGGCATCAATCATTCCTCCTCGAATGATGTCAGGTCAGGTGCGATCATGTTCGATTCGAAATCTCGAATCCGTGCGTTTTGTGGAGCTGGATGGATCATAATTGGCCGGTTTGACAAAAGGAGAAGCAACGCTCGCTCTGTATCGGAGAAGCTCCAAGATTGGCGCAGTAATGTTCAGAACTGTACGTGAATGAAAGCAAAAGTCAGAAGAGCGAGCGAGCGAGCGAGAGAGAGAGAGAGAGAGAGAGAGAGAGAGAGAGATGTACAGTATAGACGTACGTCCTAGCATTGGCCGCCAATTGCTCCTTGACCTGAACCGTGTTTGCCGCCATTTTCCAGCGACATGGAGCTTGCAGGACACAAGACAGAACATGCAGCCTGTCGTCTCGTCTGATGAGAGTGCATGAAAACTAACACGCGCATCTACCAACCATCCCAGGAGGGCCATGGTGCATGGACAAGCATTGGCAGGCTTTCAGGGAGTGATCACTGAGGTCTGATTTCTCAAGAGCTGTACATATGATTTCAACCGGACGCTCTTTATGGCAATCATTCATATCAAATAGTCAAAGGGCTGCTCATAAGATCCTATCACACCAGTCTTGTTTCAGAGCTCGACCGTGCTGCATCTTGCATTCAGTTGGGTTTTCAGACAAGCAATAGCAAAGGATCTAATCTGTGTGGAGCCAAGACATGGCCGGTGTCAGAGGAATCCTCCAGCAGGAGACACGGCGAGTTGGCCCGTGGCTGTGCTCCATCCTTGCCATGTGCACACGGTGGCTTTTGGGACTAGTAGATAGATCACGAAAAGGATCCGATCCATCGGGGCGATGAGTAGATGTACGTGCTGGTGCTGGGGGGGTACCACCGAAAGGCGAAGGCTAGCTCTGCTTGCAGTTGCAGCGAGACATATGGCTCCATCAGGCTCTGTCCCCGCTGCAACACCGCCACACCGGCCATATGCACACTACTTACTCATTTCATCGCAAAAGGCGTCACGAAGGAGGCTTTCAGGAACAGTCTGCGGCTTAGTGGATGGGCTATCTGTGTGCAGTGTGTGAATGTTCAATCAGGTTAGGTGTCCGCTGATGAAGCCTCTAGTTAAGCTGCACCCTGTCCACTGTGCAGTGTGTCATTTCAAAATGCAATGTTATTGATTTTGTGCCGAGGCCACTAAATGGCGAACGATCATCCGTTTCAAAACCAGCGAACAATTTTCTGACATTTGGTTGTTACTATTTTTTGAAAAAAAATCCCACCACTTTCCTTTTTCTGACATACACATCCTCAACTTTCTGCAAGCGCTCACTGCAACGAGCGAGTTTTCCAACTACTAGTGACGTCACGTGATGCCAGCTAAGAAAAGCAAAACATTTATTTGTAATTGATATAACTTTTAAATGATGTATCCATTTCAATTCCGTCTGCACCGGTATGTTCCTCGCGATAAGACAAACAAAACTAGACTACACTTGGATATATTTTGAAAATTTATTTCATTAATAATTTATATGCATTAACTTATACCATATAACTTATATAAAAACTTTTGAAACATAACTTTGTACGGAGGTTAATAAAGAAACGGATGATCTTATAACTTATACTAAAACTTATAAATACAAGAGTTATTAAATGAAAGAAAATAAATTAACTTATAACTATACGAAAACTTAGAAAGGCAAAAACTATAAATTACAACTTATATACAAAAGTTGTCAAATACAAGTTGTATACATAAATTATATGTTCTAAGTTAATACACATAAATTATTAATAAAAAAATTCTTTAAAACATATACAATTGGAATTTAGTTTTGCTCGTATCTTTGTTGGGAACATACTAGCGCAAATGAAATTAAAAATGGATACATCCTTTAGAAGTTATATTATTTTGAAATAAATGTTTTGTATTTTTTTCACTTACGTCAGCAGTGACATCAGTGGACCGCTGTTCAGGTTTGCTGATGCACTCACGAGTCATGGTAAACTGAAAAAGAAAAAAGCAACAAAGCAACGCGTACGGAAAAAAAATGAGACGGTGCGCAGCTCTACGTCGTTCGCTGCAATTGAATCGCGCGGACGACCGCAAAAGGGACTTCTGGTTTTTATGCACAGTAACCATGGTATTTATTGATGAACCACATGGCATGCAAGTTGCCACAATCACTACTAACTTACAAAACGGATTTAAAACAGCAGCAAAAAAAAATTGCGAGCCTGTCAGACAACCTGTGAGCCAAGGATGCAGCGGTACGATCCTATAGAACAGATCCTGTAGTAAGGTCGTGTGTGCTTCCGAGGTGGCGCAATGTTTGCTAGTCTTATCGTCAGGGTTCAGTTCACACTTGACAGAGCTGTAGAGATTAGCATTCTGTCTTGGGCCTCAGCCCACATGGATTTTTCCATGGATCCCATGCCAACCAGTGACGACCGAAGGCGGCTTGTAATACAGGCCTGTAGTTGACATGGAGTTCAGCATCGTCCGGTGGCAGGCTGGCAGCTGTCCTGATGTAGCTCTTTGCTGCTGCACAGAGCTGAAAGCCAAGTAAGCAGTGTGCCTTTTGCTTTGCAGTTGCCAAATCTTGCACTGCAGACTACAGCCATACTCTGCAGAGAGATGCCGAATACGGCTGTGGTACGAACATCGCTCACAACGTATAACTTTTTTTTTAATGTAACTCATTTGTACTTCGCTGTGAAATTGCTGCAAAGAAACTAGTAGCAAGAATCACCATGACTCAATACTGCACATCGCAGATTCGCAGAGTCAGGGATGAAGAAAGCAACTTACAGCATGTTCGCATACAGTCAGAGATGGAGAAACTTACAGCAGTCAAAACTCTTGCTTTATTAATGGCTGCCTCTTTTAAATTGAGAACATTGTTGAGCAAAATAACAGCTGTCGACAGGAATTTTTGCTCAAAATTACTTTCATATGCAGCACGGCAAGAACAAAAAGAGAAATTTCCTTGCTCTATTAATGACAGAAAGATGCTATGTCTTTGATTCTTCATGATGTCGGAGGGCGAGAGCCTGCCTACGGCAGGCGAGGTGCCCGAAGGCGGGAGCCCGGCGAGGCATTCGGCTCCGTCGAAGCTTGGACCGGGGAACCCGAAGCTCAACTTCGCTCGTGGTTGCGTTGGTTCCCGGTTCTGGGCTCTGGACGGGGAGCTGAGCTCGGACGAGGAGGATGACGGTGTCAATGGAGATGGTCCGGTGTCCTCTCGCGTTCTGGTGCAAGGGGCGCTGTTAGCTGGATACTCCATCGACGACGTGCTCATGGCCAAGGCCTAGGTGCTGATTCCGTCTCCGGAGGTTCGCTCTTGCTCTGTGGGTGCAGGTTGTCGAAGCAAGCGGCTGGCTAATAGGATGATGATGGATGTCGCCGAGCGGGTGGCGGCTGGGAGGTGCAAGCCCTGGAGGGGACCTATGCCTAAGCGCAGGGTCTCGCCGTCGCTGTCGTTGGGGGATGCTTTGGCGCAGGCGAGGTCGGTCGCTATTTCGCCGCCGACGGCGGCGCCGGCGCTGGCCGTAGTGACGGCGGCGCCGGCGCTGGCCGTAGTGGCGGCGGAGGTCGCGAAGGTCGCGCCGCCCAACCCTAGTTGGACGTTGGTGGCGGACGGAGGATGGCCCGCGGCCCATCGTGTGGATGGCCGGGTGGCTGGTGTCCGAAATTTTTGGGCCGGAATCCGTGCTGTTTCTGCCCGTCAAAGGTTAGAGGCCCACTCTTCTGGGTTGGGGTTGTTTTTCTTGCGTGCAGGTCGCCGTCGTGTCGATTCGCGTCTCTTTCCGTCCGCTTCGTCTCCCGCCGCGGCTTTCCCTGCGTTCACTGCTTCGGGCGCTTCGGTTCCTGAGCTGCCGGCGATGCAGCAAGAGGGCGGCGGTGGCTGGAGGGGAAAAGGCCCTGGCTCCGATGCCGGGCGGGCAGGGGGCAGCGGCGCTCCTGTTGAGGCACCCAGACGCCCGCCGGGGCTGGCTGGTGCGCCGAAGGCCGCCCCGGAGGATCGGCGGGTTTTGGCGGCGTTCCAAGGAGGTGCGCTGAGGTTCGACCCCGGCTACGGGGAGTACGGCCACCCTGTGGGTTGTAACCACGGCCAGCGGCGCGGTTTCAGGCCGGGCGGTGTCCGGGGTCCACAGCTGCAGCGACAGGGCATCTCCGGCAGGCCCGGTCACGGCGGTCGTGGTTCCTTCTTGGCGGTGGTGCAGGGATCGGGGCCGTCGTTCAAGGATGGTGGCAGTCAGGGTGGCCGTGCTGGGCATGGGAAGGTCGGTGAGTTGGCTGGTGCGGCGACGGCGGGGCAGTAGGCTGAAGGGGATCGGTCGTTGGTGTGCGGCCGCTGCACGCAGAAGGGTCACTTGGCTGCTGACTGTGTGGCGGATCTTTACTGCGTCATTTGTGATGGACATGATCACGTCAGCCACAAATGCCCCCTGCTGAAGCTTCCTAAGCCGGTGGCGCATGCTGTGGGATATTCGGTGGCGGGGCTGGGCTTTTACCACATCCCGCACGCCCCACTTGCTCGAAAGAAGGAGTCTAGGTGTGTGCTGGTGAAGGTGGAGGGTGGCAGCATCTCGGTGGACCAGCTTATCGTGCAGCTGCAGCGGCTAGTTCCCGGGAAATGGAAGTGGGCTCCAAAGCGGCATGATGACAGTTCGTTCATTATGCAATTCCCGTCCAAGGTGGAGTTGCAGAGGTCAGTGGCCTATGGTGGGGCTGATGTGAAGGTTAAGGTGGCTTCCGGTGCTCGGATTGTTTTTCATGAGTGGCATGTGAAGGAGGAGGGGTTCCTTTTACCCAAAGTGTGGCTGCGGGTTAAAGGGATCCGGCCGGAGTTGCGGGAGTACCCGATTCTTTGGGCTGTGGAGACAATGTTCGGATCAACACAGGTTGTGGACATGGTTTCTACAAGGAAGAATGAGTTCGGTCGCATTCTGGTGGCGGCTTTGGATCCGGCCTTGATTCCGTCGACGTCGGATGTTGTTATTGGTGACCACTACTTCGAGCTCGAAATTGAGACGGAGAAAATGGGGTATGATGAGAATGGCGATTTGATGGAGTTTAAGTTTGGGGAGGAGGGCGACGGGGCTGGTGGGAATGATGGAGGTGGTGAGATTGATGAAGGTGGTGGGTCGGATGCTGTGCCAAACACCTTCATGGACGTGGACATTCCACCCCCTATGGAGGGAGGGTTGGGTGATGGGGCTGGTGAGGACATTCCTCCAGTTTCCGATGGCAAGTTGGCTGCGATGGCTAAGGACATTGTGGATGGGGCAGTTAATGCTGTGCTGCTGGAGTGTGCAGATGCTGTCCTGTTGGAAAATGTTGGTGGGGCAATGGTTAGTGAGGTGGTGTTGGCGGTGTCAGATGACGAGTATGATCTGCTGGACATGGATGGTAGTCTGGGTGCTGTTGGGTTGGAACAGCATGCTGTGGCACCTGATTTTGGCTCGTTGGTGGACCTGGCCGCCCACTCTCTGGCTGCAGCAGGCGCTAATCAGCTTCCTGCTGGGCAGCTGCAGGTTGCTGGGGCGCTGGGGGCGCAGGCTGACGTGCTGGAGCAGCAAGACCGGGCGCTGCTGGCGACCGGACTGTCCTCGGACAGGCTCTCGGTTGCGGCTAGCAGGGAGGCGCTGGAGAAGCGAATTGAGGTGGCTACTGCTGTGAAGGAGGTGGTGGTGACGCCTAAGAGGTCATGCTCTCGGCTGGCTGGCGCTAGCGGAGAGGATTCTCTTCAGAAGGCAAAGCGCAGAGCAGCAAAAAAGAATCTCGATTTCCATGGAGGTAAACCTTGCTCCTCTCCTTCTCCTTCCTTAAATTTTGTTGTTCCTAGCGGTTTTTACGGTCTTGAAGTCTCGTTGGGCGTTAACTCTCATGAAGTTTCAGATTCTATTTGTACTCTTGATGAGATGGTAAAAAGCGGTACTGGGCCTGTGATTCCTTCTAAGGTAGGGGGTCAGGGACAGGAAAGTGATTTCGGCTTTGAGGTGCTTGACCAGCTGTGTGAAGGTTTAGCGGATGATTTTTTTAGAATGATACGGATCACCTAAGCTGTGATTTTAGAACCGTATTTTGCAAAAATAAGGCTCACTCTTTGACTAGGGCAAAGAGGAAGCCGAAGGTTAAAATTATAGTAAAACAGAGAAAGGTAGTGCCATGAAAGGAATTTTTTGGAATAGCAGAGGTCTTAGCGACTTGGCTAAATTTAGGTACCTTTCTGAGACTTCTAGGGAGCAGAAGCTAGACTTTATTGCTGTAACAACCCTAAAAATCCACACAATCTAAAAATCCCAACCAATTAAAATTTTTCATTTATTTATTGTGAAAACCCATTTTTCTTGTGCAAGCATATATGTTTCATTATGAAATTGGTAAATAAAGGAGTGTAGTTTGCATTTTAACTCCATTCACATAGAATAATAACTTATGCATCACATTTGGGATTTAATGCAATTTATGTTTGTATTTACTCAATATTTAAAATGGGCAATATATGTATATATACACTAAATTGAAAATAGAAAAGGAGAAAGAGAGTTAGGCCAGCCATTCGTTTCGGCCAGCCGGGTCGCTAAGTCAGCCCAAGCCAGCCCGACCTTCCTCTCCTCATCTCACCGCGCGCGGCCCACGTCGCGGCTCGGCAGCGCACGCGCACGACCGGCACACACGCGCTCGCGCTCGCGCTGGCTGCCAACCCGGCCCCGCTTGTCAGCCGCTCTCGCCCCCCCCACTGTTCTTCTTCCTCACGAAGGCGACGCGCTTGCCGGGGGTGTCGCGCGAATGGCGTGACCCCGGTCCCACAGCCGACAGCATGGCAGAGCCCTGACCCCGCTGTCCCCCTCCTGTTCCCTCCTTTCTTGGCCGCCAAGCGAACCCGCGCCCATCCGGAGCCCTAGATCCACTCGAGCCACGGCCCTTCGATCGGTCGAGCGCAATCAGGACCGTCCGCCATGGGAACCTACCAAGCTCGCCTATAAATTGGAGCACCCCGAAGCCCTACCCTCATTTCCCCTCGCCGCCACCGCAGCACAGACCGGCACACCGCACCAAACCGAGAGAGAGAGCGTAGGAGAAGGGCGGAGCAGAGGAGGAGAAGCTGCCGGAGCGCCGCCGCCGCGGAGCACGCCGGAGCCGGACACGGAGGAGAAGTCCGAGCTGCGGACGAGGAGCGGCACGGCACTGCGATCGCTCTGCACGGCTCCGACTCGCCACTGCACCGCCATCCTAGCTTCACCGACACCACGGTGAGCCATCGCACGCCATGTCCGAACCTTGCCCTGCTTTTGCCATGGCGTTCCACCCTCGGGACGCGCAGGCACGAGCCTTTACCGGCTCGGGAAGATCACCTGCACCATGCACTCATTCGACCGGCCGAAACCCCCGGACTACAAGCTTGCTAGACCGAGAACGCAGCACGACGCGTTCTCGGCGGAGCGTGCTCACCACCGACGCGTTCCGACGCCGAATCACCCGTTCCGAGCAATCCGTCTAGCAACCGTATAGGTTAGAGCGTCGTGGAGCACCGCCACGACCCCCTCGAGCTAGCTACGCGGATCTAAGCGCTAGAGGAAGCCTGAATCGCCTTGGCCGCGTGCGCCGCGACCTTGCCGGAGCGCCGCCGCGAGCCGTCGCCAAAAGAAGGTCATGCCATGGCTAAAGTTCGCCACCAGAGTGTTGTATGACTCTCTGGCCTCACCAATTTGACAAGACCGCATTCGATTGAACCAATACTTGGTCGTAGCCGCATTGCCGCCTTCCGCCATCGTCGGCGACACGCCGCCGCCACAACCGAGCACCTTGGAAAGCTCGGTAGCCAAAATTGGTAGTTGGTATACCATCGCCATAGACCCTGGACGCGTATACATCTCCTAGAAGACCTCCTTAGCCCCGCCGGAACCTCACCGTCGCGACGACATCGCCGCCGACAGGTTCCGCCTCGCCTAAATCCGTTCCGAGTACCCCCGGTCGCCTCGCGCTGCGGAGAAAGGCCGCCGAGGTTCGCCAAGTCTGCCTCGGCACCGCCGCTAGATAGCCGAACCCCGAATCACGACTGTCGCCTTGGCTACGTGCGCCTCCACCTCGTCGGAGAACCGCCGTATGCCGAGGGAGAGAAGGAGGCCATACCACGACTCTAACCCGCCACCATCTGGTCGGACGACTGCCTGAGCACGCCAATTGGGGAAAGCCGAGCCCTGTCTTGCCGAAATATGGCCATCGCCGCCCTGTCATCGTCCGCCGCACCGGAGAGACACCGCCGCCTTGAACAGACGCCCTGGAACCCTGCTAGCACCGAATCTCCGATTCGCCCGAGCCTCCCCGGTAGACCTCGGGAGAACGGCACCCTCGGGCGCACCAAATCTCCGATTCGCCCGAGCCTCCCCGGTAGACCTCGGGAGAACAGCACCCTCGGGCACCCAAATTTCCGATTCGCCCGAGCCTCACCAGGAGAGCTCGGGAGAGCAGCCCCCCTCGGCACCCAAATGTCCGATTCGCCCGAGCCTCCCCGGTAGACCTCGGGAGAACAGCACCCTCGGGCACCCAAATTTCCGATTCGCCCGAGCCTCACCAGGAGAGCTCGAGAGAGCAGCCCCCCTCGGCACCCAAATGTCCGATTCGCCCGAGCCTCCGCAGGAGACCTCGGGAGAACGGCACCCTCGGGCACCCAAATTTCCGATTCGCCCGAGCCTCCGCGGGAGACCTCGGGAGAACGGCACCCTCAGGCGCACCAAATCTCCGATTCGCCCGAGCCTCCCCGGGAGAGCTCGGGAGAGCGGCACCCTCGGCGCCCCGAATCTCCGATTCGCCCGAGCCCCGCCGAGCTAAACCGAGCTACGCCGAGCTCCGCCGAGCTACCCCCGACCACCGCCGAGCTCCGCCGAGATACCCCCAACCACAGCCGAGCTACCACCGACCACTGCCGAGCCACGCCGAGCTACGCCAACTCCGGCAACTCTCTGGGAACCAGCATCGAACACCTGGTGGGCGACCATCGGGTTTGCGTTCTGATGAGGCGACACATGCCGCACTACTGGACCCGCGCGCCACGTGGACCAATCCCGAGCTGCCCCTGATTAACCGACCAGTTTTCCCATTTTCAGAAAATAGGATAATTTTCGAAAATTCATAACTTATTCATACGATAACCAAAAATTGCGCACCATATATCAAAATTCTCAGGAAAATGAGATCTACAATCTAAGACTATGTTTGTGTGCATTTGGCTCTTTGTTTTATTGGATTTTTCTGAAATACTCTATAGGAGTCGCTGACGCGACTGTTTCGTGTTCGATTTCAGAGCCGGAGGAGGATCTGACTAAGGAAGACGACCACGAGTACTTTCAGGAGCTAGGAGACGACTACGAAGGTGCCACGTCCCACCAAATCCTTAGATCCTATTTACGCATTGCAAATAACATTGTTGCTATTGCTTTATGATTACGTATGGATTGGTTGCATGGTAGTATATTTGATTTCCCTGCCTTGATAAGACTTTACCCTGCTATCCGCTGTTAGGTTAGCTGCTGCTTAATTTACTGTTACTCTTCCACTACTTTCTACTTGCTATATGCTATGTGGTGGAATTGGGACGGTGTATAACTGATTATAACCACTGGGAGAGAGTGCTGCGTGCGTCTTGGGTGCGTGGTAAGGGTTGATGTCGACCAAGTGGGATGTGAGACGAGCCCATGGGGCAAGTCGTGCCGGGGGTGCAACCTGGGCATCCCCAAGCGAGATACCTGTGGCGGGTAAAGTTGTTGAGGAGGTTCCGGGTGGGATAGCCTTGGTGGTTTGAAGCCCGTGGACGGAGGTGCTGTGATGGCACGGGGAGAGTATCCCCTAAGTGGAGATGCCTGCTTGGTCAAACCTAGGATGGACTAGTTTCAGGTTCATGGGAATCCTTTTCTACTCACTCGCTTCTGATGGGCGGGAGACGGCTGGACTACTTGGTAGGACGGTGCCACTACTGCTAGGTTGAAAGGTGATAAGGGTGGGCGGAGACGGTCGATGGGTTCCCGTTCCGTTCTAGATGCACAGTACCACTGGTTGGGCCCGGTACTGTGTCTCCCAGTCTCAGCATAACGGTGTAGGATCCGGAATATCCCAGGGCTGAGTGGTAGGGTGGCATCGACCTAGGCAAGCAAGCACCCGAAATTCTGCCTAGGTGTTTGCGCAACACCTATGATGGCTAATCTTGTGGGTAGTGAAACCTCTGCAGAGTGTACGGTTGATCGATCGATACATATGCCAACCTGTTGGCTATGGACCTTTCCTGTGAAGCTTCTACTAGTGTAGTGAGTGTTCTCTTCTCCCCCTGGATGACATTTTTCCGGCAGTGTACCCGTTGTGGTAGTGTGCCGCTGAGATAGGCCCGAGAGGGAGTTGGGCCTGTCGAATGAGAGCGAGGTGTGTGAGATGTGGTGATGGGAAAAGGGATGATGGTGTAAACTGGTGATAAAACTTGACTAATTAAACATTGATTACAGCTGCATAGGAAAACCTCAGCCTATAGGTCTGCTTGTATAGCCTTGCATCCACTTTCCACAAAGCAAATGCTGCATAGGTGGGCTCCGTGGCCAGTACAAATCGTACTGATAAATTTGCTGTCAGGTGACGAGAATGAGTACGACTTCGAGGGAGATGATGACGAGGAATAGGGTCACGTGCTACACTCAAGTTGGCCGTGAAGGATGAATCGTTTCCGCATCTTCTAAAGCTTCTCTGATTGTTGATTCCGCCAGTGTGGCGATGTAATAAATATTTATGTAAGACTTATTTACCGTTGTATGGATCCTGGTGGCAACTTAGATATGGGTAATTTCATGGATTGTCCCAAGCAATCTGTTGAATTACAATTCGAGCCTGTGGATTTCCCTTCGTGGAAATCGAGGTCGTTTCAGTTGGTATCAGAGCCATACTAGACTGTAGGACGAGACCCATAGAAAATGGACGTTAGAATAGGAAGCCAGACTCTCTTTCGGTTATATTACCGACCTTGCATTCACTTTTTATGCAATGGCTAATCTAATACAAGGACGTGCTAATCCGTTTCTTGAAAAATTTGCAGATGACCAGCCTTGGACCACCACTTCGTCCACCGCACGACGGCACTATTGAGATCCCGATCAATGGGAGGAACCACGGCGGATTTGCCATGGTACTACGCCAGGTGCTGGAGGAGCAGAGACAGAGTAGTTGAGATGATCACGTTGCGTTCCAGGATCAAGGAGTTGGAAAAGCAGTTGGAGAAAGCCGAGGACAAGTCCACCCGCAACCAAGGGATTCTGATCGACCGCGTGAAGATGGTGGAGTTCCTAAAGGACAAGTTACGGAGGACAGAGACAGCTTGGAAGCAGTCCGACGCCAGGAGAGCTATTGAGGTCCGGAAGGTATAGAGTTCGCTTCCCCCACTGGAGATGGTGAAGCCCCGGGAGGGAGACTTCCGCGTACCACCCACTAAGCTCAACCTGAGAGCGTGTCCGTCTCAAAGGATGCAGGAGATTGAGGCCACTCCAGAGCTAGCAGTAGCACTCGACTATGTCAAGCGCCTGACCATGACCGACGACGAGATCGAGGCAGAGGACAGCCGCATACCCGACGCCGTACTTGACCTTATGCACCAGTAGCTTATGGGACCCTGCGTGGCCCTTAGAGTAGTGATACCATGAGTTGTCCTATCATTGGCTATCTGCGCATAGCACGATCTTCTTAGCAGGTAGGAACATCCTTTACATAACAACAACCATGTGATGAGTGACATTTGGATCTTATGCTTCTTATGGTTCTCTATGCTTCTTTGGTTGAGTGTAGGATAGCATGAAAAATGTTTTAATTCATTTAAATCGTTGAAAACATCTAACTCCTACTTAAACCACTACAAGATTATTACTGCACTGAGCACGTACCTAATAATCTCAGATGTCGATGAGACGTTCTGCGCGTTTGGAGAACCGCCAGCCCTCCCCCGCGCCTGCGCCAGGACGTGGGCGTGGTCGCAACCGTGGACGCCCAGCTGGCAGACGTGCTGGAGTTAACCTGGAAGAAGAGCTGCGCCGGGCAGAGAATGCACCGCCGGTGAACGATCCGCCACCACAAGGTGAGAACGTGCCTCCGCCACCGCCACCGCCGCCGCCACCGACGTTGGCGGAAGTGATGGCTCAGCAGACCCAGCTGCTGAATGCCATAGCTGCTGGGATGAACAGGCACCACGGGCCACCCCAGAATGACTTCCAAAGGAAACTGGAGGGTTTCCTGAAGCTGAGGCCACCCACCTTCGACGGGACCGACAGCGATCCTCTCGCTGCCGACGATTGGCTTAAGGAGATGGAGAAGAAGCTGGACCTGACCACTTGCTCCGACGAGGAGTGTGTTGGGATTGCTAGCCACCAGCTGACCGGTGCTGCACGAGCATGGTGGGACAACTACACCAGCGCTCACGAGGACCCAGCCCGCATTGACTGGGATGAGTTCACCGAGGCTTTCCGTGACCACCACATTCCTGAGGGAGTCATGGAGGCCAAGGAGAACGAGTTTCGTAACATCTCCCAGGGAGCTGATCGAATCCACGAGTACACCACCCGCTTCAACTGCTTGCTCCGCTACGCACCTGCGTCTTGCGTGAGTTCCGAGAAGGAAAAGATGTACTACTACAGGAAGGGACTTCAGACCAAGATCAGGTTGGCTCTGTCAGGGAACAAGAGCTACACTCTGCGTGAGCTGATTGACCGCTGTATTGAGATTGAGAAGGATCGCATGGAAGCACGATTGGAGTTCGAGGCCCAGAACAAGGGAAAGAAGCGCCGCTCTGAGGGACCCGCTCGCACTGCTCCACCCCAGAGACAGCGAACGGGTACACCTCCGCCTTTCCGGACTCGCCAGGGACCCTCTTCGGGAACGAGCCGTGGTGGTACCAACAGCAGCAACTATCACCACCCCGCTCAGACCTACCCTGCGCCGACTCGAGCTATGCAGAACACACCCGCCCCCGCTACCAACACGCCAAGGACAAGCAATTGGAAGGCTCCTGCGACAGCCACAGCAGGCAGTGCGCCCTTCACTTGCTTTGGATGCGGAAAGCCTGGACACCGTGTGGCTGTGTGCCCTGACCTCAACCGTGCACCAGCAGCTGCACAGGGCACACCAAACCGGGGATCTGCTACCCGAGGAAGACTGAACCACATGACCGCTGAGGAAGCTGAAGCTGCACCTGATGCTGTGTACGGTACGTTCCTAGTTCAGGGTAACATGGCTACAGTTCTGTTCGATTCGGGAGCTACATGTTCATACATTTCATCTGCATATGCACGTAAGCATAACATACCTGTAACCCCGAGAGCAAACCCCATCCTAACTAGCTCGCCCTTAGGAACCTTCAGAAGCGTTCACATATGTAGAGGAGTGATAATCACTATCGAGGGACTTGACTTTCGAGCTGACCTAACCCTACTACCCTCCAATAGCATAGATGTCATATTAGGCATGGACTGGCTAACCAAACACCGGGGAGTGATATCTTGTTCACCTAGATATGTTCAGGTAACCCACCCTTGGGGAACAGCTGTCCGATGTGTACCCCAAACCGAGAGAGTCCAAGCCCTCTTGTGTGCCCTGGAGACTAAAGCAGATAAGACAGAGCTGACATTCAGAGATGTGCCAGTAGTCTGTGAATTCAATGACATATTTCTAGAGGAGTTGCCAGGAATGCCACCAGATAGAGATGTGGAGTTTGTTATAGAGCTGATGCCAGGGACTGCACCGATTGCCAAAAGACCCTACAGAATGTCGGCTGATGAGTTGAAGGAACTCAAGAAGCAGCTGGGAGAATTACTGGAGAAGGGTTTCATTAGGCCAAGTGCTTCGCCCTGGGAATCTCCCGTTTTGTTTGTCAAGAAGAAGGATGGCACGATGAGGATGTGCATTGACTACCGGAATCTGAATGCGGTTACAGTCAAGAATAAGTACCCATTGCCCCGCATCGATGATCTGTTAGATCAATTGAGTAAGGCCAAGTACTTCTCAAAGATCGATCTCCGATCAGGGTACCATCAGATGAAGATCAGGGAAGAAGATATCCCGAAGACTGCATTTGTCACTAGATATGGACAGTATGAGTGCACAGTAGTCTCATTTGGACTCACTAATGCTCCAGCATACTTCATGAACATGATGAACAAGATCTTCATGAATGAGCTAGACAAGTTTGTAGTGGTATTCATTGATGATATATTGGTTTATTCAGCCACAAAAGAGGAACATGAACATCATCTGAGGACCGTATTGGAGAGGTTGTCTCGCAACCAGCTATACGCCAAATTCTCGAAGTGTGAATTCTGGCTTGAGGAAGTTGCTTTTCTTGGACACGTACTGTCAGGAGAAGGAGTCGCGGTAGACCCAGCCAAGATTGAAGCTGTGAAAGAGTGGGAACAACCCTGTAATGTGTCAGAAATCAGAAGCTTTTTGGGACTTGCAGGATACTATCGCAGATTTATTGAGAATTTCTCCAAGATTGCAAGACCCATGACCAACTTGCTGAAGAAAGAGAACAAGTTTATATGGACTCCTGAATGTGAGAAGAGTTTTCAGACCTTGAAGGAGAAGCTCACTACTACACCTGTACTAGCCCTGCCCGATATTCACAAGGATTTTGTTGTATATTGTGATGCCTCTCGGCAAGGTTTGGGCTGTGTACTAATGCAAGAAGGAAGAGTGATAGCTTATGCCTCAAGACAGTTGAAGGAACATGAGCAGCGATACCCGACTCATGACCTAGAACTTGCAGCCGTGGTACATGCACTCAAGATTTGGAGACACTACCTGATAAGCAACAAGTGCGACATCTACACTGACCACAAGAGCCTGAAGTACTTCTTCACACAGGAAGATCTGAATATGAGGCAGCGCAGATGGCTGGAACTCATCAAGGACTATGATCTTGAGATCCATTATCACCCAGGAAAGGCCAATGTTGTCGCTGATGCACTTAGCCGCAAAAGCTACTGCCATACCCTCATCACCAACTCTATGCCACCTGAGCTCCGGAGAGAGTTTGACACGTTCCAGCTCGAGGTAATCTCCTATGGCATGCTAAATGAGCTTCGCGTCGAGTACAATCTCACCTCACGGATCCGTGAAGCATAAAAGAACTGTCCTGAGATAGACTATATCCGTGGTTTGATGAGACTGGGGAGAGGCCCCGAATACCGAGAAGATGAGCAGGGAACTGTATGGTACAAAGATAGAATCTGTGTACCGACGGATTCAGCGATACGAGAAGAGATTCTGTCAGAAGGCCATGACTCCAAATATTGCATTCACCCAGGGTCAGCCAAGATGTACCATGATCTAAGGAAGCACTTCTGGTGGGAGAATATGAAGACAGACATTGCAGGGCATGTAGCCCGATGTGATACATGCAATAGAATCAAGGCCGAACATCAGAGACCAGCAGGGTTGCTACAACCAGTTGAGATACCAGAATGGAAGTGGGAGTGCATATCCATGGACTTCATAATAGGACTGCCCCGATCCGAGCATGGATATGATTCTATATGGGTAATAGTGGACCGTCTAACCAAAGTTGCACATTTTATACCGGTCAAAAGGAAATATAGAGTCGAAAAGCTAGCAGATCTGTACGTATCAAACATTTTGAAGTTACATGGGGCGCCTCTGAGTATTATATCTGACCGAGGCTCACAGTTCGTATCACAGTTCTGGAAATCCTTGCACAAGTCCATCGGAACCAAGCTCGACTATAGCACCGCATACCACCCGCAAACGGATGGGCAAACAGAAAGAGTGAACCAGATTCTCGAGGACATGTTACGTGCTTGCGTATTGAGGTACAAGGAAGGATGGGAGAGCTGTCTACCCCACGCCGAGTTCTCATACAACAACAGTTATCAAACAAGCATTAAGATGTCTCCATTTGAAGCGTTGTATGGAAGACCGTGCAGAACCCCGCTAATGTGGTCAGAACCAGGTGAGAGGACATTCTTCGGTCCTGCTAAGATTGTGGAAGCAGAAGAAGGTGTTGCCCAAGTAAGAGAGAATTTGAGGATTGCACAGAGTAGGCAAAAGAGCTATGCAGATAGAAGACGTAGAGAGCTTGAGTTCGAGGTTGGGGATTATGTCTACCTCAAGGTATCTCCACTTCGTGGCACTGTCAGATTCCACGTAAAAGGAAAATTGGCACCAAGATATGTTGGGCCATACAAGATCTGTAAAAGGGTTGGAAAGCTTGCTTACAAGCTGGAACTACCGGAGGAATTATCTGGAATACACCCCGTGTTCCATGTCTCGCAATTAAGGAAGTGTTTGAAGCTTCCCGAGGAGTAAGTTCCCACGGATGCATTAGACCTGCAAGACACACTTGAATACAAGGAACATCCGATCAAGATCTTGGCACAGGATACAAAGGAGACTCGAAACAAGACTATTCCGATGTGCAAGGTACAGTGGAGCAATCACACTGAAAGGGAAGCTACGTGGGAGAAAGAATCGGACTTGCGGATTATGTTTCCTTACCTCTTCGATGGGTACGTTAACTCTGAATCTCGAGGTCGAGATCCTAATGAGGGGGGAGGACTGTAACAACCCTAAAAATCCACACAATCTAAAAATCCCAACCAATTAAAATTTTTCATTTATTTATTGTGAAAACCCATTTTTCTTGTGCAAGCATATAGGTTTCATTATGAAATTGGTAAATAAAGGAGTGTAGTTTGCATTTTAACTCCATTCACATAGAATAATAACTTATGCATCACATTTGGGATTTAATGCAATTTATGTTTGTATTTACTCAATATTTAAAATGGGCAATATATGTATATATACACTAAATTAAAAATAGAAAAGGAGAAAGAGAGTTAGGCCAGCCATTCGTTTCGGCCAGCCGGGTCGCTAAGTCAGCCCAAGCCAGCCCGACCTTCCTCTCCTCATCTCACCGCGCGCGGCCCACGTCGCGGCTCGGCAGCGCACGCGCACGACCGGCACACACGCGCTCGCGCTCGCGCTCGCTGCCAACCCGGCCCCGCTTGTCAGCCGCTCTCGCCCCCCCCCCCCACTGTTCTTCTTCCTCACGAAGGCGACGCGCTTGCCGGGGGTGTCGCGCGAATGGCGTGACCCCGGTCCCACAGCCGACAGCATGGCAGAGCCCTGACCCCGCTGTCCCCTTCCTGTTCCCTCCTTTCTTGGCCGCCAAGCGAACCCGCGCCCATCCGGAGCCCTAGATCCACTCGAGCCACGGCCTTTCGATCGGTCGAGCGCAATCAGGACCGTCCGCCATGGGAACCTACCAAGCTCGCCTATAAATTGAAGCACCCCGAAGCCCTACCCTCATTTCCCCTCGCCGCCACCGCAGCACAGACCGGCACACCGCACCAAACCGAGAGAGAGAGCGTAGGAGAAGGGCGGAGCAGAGGAGGAGAAGCTGCCGGAGCGCCGCCGCCGCGGAGCACGCCGGAGCCGGACACGGAGGAGAAGTCCGAGCTGCGGACGAGGAGCGGCACGGCACTGCGATCGCTCTGCACGGCTCCGACTCGCCACTGCACCGCTATCCTAGCTTCACCGACACCACGGTGAGCCATCGCACGCCATGTCCGAACCTTGCCCTGCTTTTGCCATGGCGTTCCACCCTCAGGACGCGCAGGCACGAGCCTTTACCGGCTCGGGAAGATCACCTGCACCATGCACTCATTCGATCGGCCGAAACCCCCGGACTACAAGCTTGCTAGACCGAGAACGCAGCACGACGCGTTCTCGGCGGAGCGCGCTCACCACCGACGCGTTCCGACGCCGAATCACCCGTTCCGAGCAATCCGTCTAGCAACCGTATAGGTTAGAGCGTCGTGGAGCACCGCCACGACCCCCTCGAGCTAGCTACGCGGATCTAAGCGCTAGAGGAAGCCTGAATCGCCTTGGCCGCGTGCGCCGCGACCTTACCGGAGCGCCGCCGCGAGCCGTCGCCAAAAGAAGGTCATGCCATGGCTAAAGTTCGCCACCAGAGTGTTGTATGACTCTCTGGCCTCACCAATTTGACAAGACCGCATTCGATTGAACCAATACTTGGTCGTAGCCGCGTTGCCGCCTTCCGCCATCGTCGGCGACACGCCGCCGCCACAGCCGAGCACCTTGGAAAGCTCGGTAGCTAAAATTTGTAGTTGGTATACCATCGCCATAGACCCTGGACGCGTATACATCTCCTAGAAGACCTCCTTAGCCCCACCGGAACCTCACCGTCGCGACGACATCGCCGCCGACAGGTTCCGCCTCGCCTAAATCCGTTCCGAGTACCCCGGTCGCCTCGTGCTGCGGAGAAAGGCCGCCGAGGTTCGCCAAGTCTGCCTCGGCACCGCCGCTAGATAGCCGAACCCCGAATCACGACTGTCGCCTTGGCTACGTGCGCCTCCACCTCGTCGGAGAACCGCCGTATGCCGAGGGAGAGAAGGAGGCCATACCACGACTCTAACCCGCCACCATCTGGTCGGACGACTGCCTGAGCACGCCAATTGGGGAAAGCCGAGCCCTGTCTTGCCGAAATATGGCCATCGCCGCCCTGTCATCGTCCGCCGCACCGGAGAGACACCGCCGCCTTGAACAGACGCCCTGGAACCCTGCTAGCACCGAATCTCCGATTCGCCCGAGCCTCCCCGGTAGACCTCGGGAGAACGGCACCCTCGGGCGCACCAAATCTCCGATTCGCCCGAGCCTCCCCGGTAGACCTCGGGAGAACAGCACCCTCGGGCACCCAAATTTCCGATTCGCCCGAGCCTCACCAGGAGAGCTCGGGAGAGCAGCCCCCCTCGGCACCCAAATGTCCGATTCGCCCGAGCCTCCCCGGTAGACCTCGGGAGAACAGCACCCTCGGGCACCCAAATTTCCGATTCGCCCGAGCCTCACCAGGAGAGCTCGGGAGAGCAGCCCCCCTCGGCACCCAAATGTCCGATTCGCCCGAGCCTCCGCAGGAGACCTCGGGAGAACGGCACCCTCGGGCACCCAAATTTCCGATTCGCCCGAGCCTCCGCGGGAGACCTCGGGAGAACGGCACCCTCGGGCGCACCAAATCTCCGATTCGCCCGAGCCTCCCCGGGAGAGCTCGGGAGAGCGGCACCCTCGGCGCCCCGAATCTCCGATTCGCCCGAGCCCCGCCGAGCTAAACCGAGCTACGCCGAGCTCCGCCGAGCTACCCCCGACCACCGCCGAGCTCCGCCGAGATACCCCCAACCACAGCCGAGCTACCACCGACCACCGCCGAGCCACGCCGAGCTACGCCAACTCCGGCAACTCTCTGGGAACCAGCATCGAACACCTGGTGGGCGACCATCGGGTTTGCGTTCTGATGAGGCGACACATGCCGCACTACTGGACCCGCGCGCCACGTGGACCAATCCCGAGCTGCCCCTGATTAACCGACCAGTTTTCCCATTTTCAGAAAATAGGATAATCTTCGGAAATTCATAACTTATTCATACGATAACCAAAAATTGCGCACCATATATCAAAATTCTCAGGAAAATGAGATCTATAATCTAAGACTATGTTTGTGTGCATTTGGCTCTTTGTTTTATTGGATTTTTCTGAAATACTCTATAGGAGTCGCTGACGCGACTGTTTCGTGTTCGATTTCAGAGCCGGAGGAGGATCTGACTAAGGAAGACGACCACAAGTACTTTCAGGAGCTAGGAGACGACTACGAAGGTGCCACGTCCCACCAAATCGTTAGATCCTATTTACGCATTGCAAATAACATTGTTGCTATTGCTTTATGATTACGTATGGATTGGTTGCATGGTAGTATATTTGATTTCCCTGCCTTGATAAGACTTTACCCTGCTATCCGCTGTTAGGTTAGCTGCTGCTTAATTTACTGTTACTCTTCCACTACTTTCTACTTGCTATATGCTATGTGGTGGAATTGGGACGGTGTATAACTGATTATAACCACTGGGAGAGAGTGCTGCGTGCGTCTTGGGTGCGTGGTAAGGGTTGATGTCGACCAAGTGGGATGTGAGACGAGCCCATGGGGCAAGTCGTGCCGGGGGTGCAACCTGGGCATCCCCAAGCGAGATACCTGTGGCGGGTAAAGTTGTTGAGGAGGTTCCGGGTGGGATAGCCTTGGTGGTTTGAAGCCCGTGGACGGAGGTGCTGTGATGGCACGGGGAGAGTATCCCCTAAGTGGAGATGCCTGCTTGGTCAAACCTAGGATGGACTAGTTTCAGGTTCATGGGAATCCTTTTCTACTCACTCGCTTCTGATGGGCGGGAGACGGCTGGACTACTTGGTAGGACGGTGCCACTACTGCTAGGTTGAAAGGTGATAAGGGTGGGCGGAGACGGTCGATGGGTTCCCGTTCCGTTCTAGATGCACAGTACCACTGGTTGGGCCCGGTACTGTGTCTCCCAGTCTCAGCATAACGGTGTAGGATCCGGAATATCCCAGGGCTGAGTGGTAGGGTGGCATCGACCTAGGCAAGCAAGCACCCGGAATTCTGCCTAGGTGTTTGCGCAACACCTATGATGGCTAATCTTGTGGGTAGTGAAACCTCTGCAGAGTGTACGGTTGATCGATCGATACATATGCCAACCTGTTGGCTATGGACCTTTCCTGTGAAGCTTCTACTAGTGTAGTGAGTGTTCTCTTCTCCCCCTGGATGACATTTTTCCGGCAGTGTACCCGTTGTGGTAGTGTGCCGCTGAGATAGGCTCGAGAGGGAGTTGGGCCTGTCGAATGAGAGCGAGGTGTGTGAGATGTGGTGATGGGAAAAGGGATGATGGTGTAAACTGGTGATAAAACTTGACTAATTAAACATTGATTACAGCTGCATAGGAAAACCTCAGCCTATAGGTCTACTTGTATAGCCTTGCATCCACTTTCCACAAAGCAAATGCTGCATAGGTGGGCTCCGTGGCCAGTACAAATCGTACTGATAAATTTGCTGTCAGGTGACGAGAATGAGTACGACTTTGAGGGAGATGATGACGAGGAATAGGGTCACGTGCTACACTCAAGTTGGCCGTGAAGGATGAATCGTTTCCGCATCTTCTAAAGCTTCTCTGATTGTTGATTCCGCCAGTGTGGCGATGTAATAAATATTTATGTAAGACTTATTTACCGTTGTATGGATCCTGGTGGCAACTGAGATATGGGTAATTTCATGGATTGTCCCAAGCAATCTGTTGAATTACAATTCGAGCCTGTGGATTTCCCTTCGTGGAAATCGAGGTCGTTTCAATTGCTCTCTTGGAAACTGGTAAAAAAACGTTCTCTAAATCGGTCCTCGCAAATATTTGTGGAGGGCAGGATTTTATTTGGCACTGGTCTGAACCGCGTGGCAGATCAGGTGGAATTTTGCTGGGGATTAACCTCGAGACCTTGGATATAAGTGGCATTGATGAGGGTGATTTTTACGTCAAGTTTAGGGTACGGAATAGAGCTGATGGGTTTCTCTGGACTCTTGTTGCTGTGTATGGTGCAGCTCAGGCCGAGTTCAAGGAATCATTTCTTACGGAGTTGGTTCGGTCATGTTCCTTAGAATCGGGGCCTATGGTGGTGGGAGGTGATTTCAACATCTTAAGAAACTCGCAGGAAAAGAGCAATGATAATTTTAATAATCAGTGGCCTTTCCTCTTTAATGCGATCATTGACAGCCTTGATCTTAGAGAGTTAGAGTTGTCAAACCGAAAGTTCACTTGGGCTAATGCTCGGGAGGTTCCCACGTTTGAAAGGTTGGACCGAATCTTGGTTAGCACGGAGTGGGAAACTAAGTTTCCGCTTGCAACCGTTCGGGCTTTGACGAGGGAAATTTCGGACCATACTCCTTTGCTTTTGGACACTGGGAGTGGCACTCATGGTGTTAAGCGATCTCAATTCATGTTCGAGCTTGGATGGTTGTTGCGTGATGATTTCCAAGGACTGGTTGCAGAGGTGTGGAAGAAAGAATCGAGAGGTAAGACACCTTTACAGAAATGGCAAAATAAAATCCAAAGATTACGACAGTTCCTAAGGGGTTGGGCGAGGAGTATGAGTGGCCATTATAAAAAGGAAAAGGCTGAATTAATTGCAAAGGCTGATGAGCTAGACATTAAGGCTGAGACCCAAATTCTTACGAGTAGTGAGTGCAACTTGAAAAACTATTGTAAATATAGACTTGCAACTCTCTTAAGGGAGGAGGAGGTCAAATGGTACCAAAGGGCCAAGACTGAAAAACTTTTACAAGGAGATAGGAATACTAAGTATTTCCATCTCGTTGCTAATGGTAAGCACAGAAAAACTAGGATCTTTAGCCTAGATCAGGAGGAAGGAACAATAAGTGGGGAGGAGAACCTTAAAAAGTATATAACCAATTATTACAAGGGACTCTTTGGGGAGCCAGAACGGAATAATTTTTCTATGGTTGAGTCGTTTTCCGATGATATTGCCCAAGTTTCCCGGGCTGAGAACGACATACTAGAGATGGAATTCTCAGCGGACGAAATTAAAAAGGCTATCTTTATGATGGAGCATAATAAAGCTCCGTGCCCAGATGGTTTTCCTACCGAGTTCTACCAAATTTTTTGGGACCTAATTAAGGAGGATCTTGTGGCACTTTTTAGTGAGTTCCATAAGGGAGACCTTCCTTTGTTTAGTTTAAACTTCGGGATAATTACGTTACTCCCGAAACAAAAGAAAGCGACAAAGATACAACAGTTTCGGCCCATTTGTATGTTGAACGTCAGCTTCAAGATTTTCACCAAGGTGTTAACCAATAGGATATCCCTTGTAGCCCAGAAGGTTGTTAGACCTTCTCGGACCGCGTTCATGAAGGAGAGGAATATCTTGGAGGGAGTTGTGGTTCTCCATGAAACCATGCATGAATTGCATCGTAAAAAATTGAGCGGGGTAATTTTGAAGCTAGACTTCGAAAAAGCCTATGATAAGGTCAAGTGGTCCTTCTTGCAGCAAACCCTTAGGATGAAAGGTTTCTCTCCAAGATGGTGCGGGTGGATTAATCAGATTGTTTGTGGGGGTAGTGTCGGTATTAAAGTGAATGATGAGGTAGGTCATTTCTTCTAAACTAAGCGGGGGCTCAGACAAGGTGATCCCCTGTCCCCCATCCTGTTTAACCTGGTAGCCGATATGCTGGCAATTCTTATTTCCAGAGCTAAGGCGAATGGTATGTTTATGGGGGTTGTACCTCATTTGGTGGATGACGGGTTATCGATTCTGCAATATGCGGACGATACCATTTTATTTCTTGATCATAATGTGGTACAGGCCAGAGAACTAAAATTAGTGCTGAGCACGTTCGAGCAGCTATCTGGGCTAAAAATTAATTTTCATAAGAGTGATCTCTTGTGTTATGGGAACGCCAAGGAGGCAGAACAAGAGTATGCGAGTTTATTTGGGTGCAAAGTAGGGGATACTCCCTTCAGGTATCTAGGAATACCGATGCATCATAGGAAACTCTCAAATAAAGATTGGATTGGAGTGGAGGAGAAATTCCAAAAGAAACTTTGTAGCTGGAAAGGAAAATTACTATCGTTCGGGGGAAGACTAGTGCTCATAAACTCCGTCCTTTCTAGCATAGCTCTTTTTATGCTCTCTTTTTTTGAGGTCCCTAGAGGAGTGCTGAAAAGGCTAGATTACTACCGATCTCGATTTTTTTGGCAGTGTGATGAACACAGAAAAAAATATCGCTTGGCCCGGTGGAGTATCTTGTGTACCCCCAAGGAGTTTGGAGGCTTGGGCATCCTAAACCTGGACATCCAGAACAAGTGCTTGTTAAGCAAGTGGCTGTTCAAATTAATTAATGAGGATGGAACTTGGCAAGAGATTCTGCGAAGAAAATACCTGTCAAAGAAGCCATTGTCTCACGTGGAACATAGACAGGGTGATTCTCACTTCTGGTCGGGTTTATTAAAGGTGAGAGAGGACTTCCTTGCTGGGGGTGTTTTTAAGGTACAGAGTGGGCAAGCGGTAAGATTCTGGGAGGATGTTTGGTTAGGAGATAAACCTTTCGAGGAAGTCTACCCAAACCTGTATAGGTTAGTCAGGAATAAGCATGACACGGTGGCGAGTGTCTTAGGGTCCACTCCTCTTAATGTGACCTTTAGGGGAGGCATCATGGGTGCGAATCGGGAGGCCTGGATGGATTTGGTCTCAAAAATGGTATTTATTCGCCTGAACGAGGGGCGGGATAGATTTCATTGGAGTGGCGATAGGAAAGGGATTTTTTCGGTTGGGTCTATGTACAACTTTATGATTGGCAGAGACATAGTACCCGAGAGATGTACGCTTTGGAGGCTAAAGATACCACTAAAAATTAAGGTTTTTTTTGTAGTTCCTTAAGCGGGGTGTAACGCTTACAAAAGACAACCTTGCGAAACGCAATTGGCAAGGGAGTGTCACTTGCTGTTTTTGTAGCAAAGTTGAAACTATCCGGCATCTCTTCTTTGAGTGCCATGTTGCCAGATTCGTTTGGAATTTAATACATGTCATCTTTGGTATTCAACCGCCCCTTAGCTTCGCTAATATTTTTGGATCCTGGATGGGTGGCATAAATGCCAAACTTAGATCCCAAAGTTTAGTAGGAGTGGCAGCCCATTGTTGGTGTTTTTGGTTGAATAGAAATGACATGGTTTTCAACAAAACAAAATCTGTTTCTCCTATGCAGGTAATATTCAGGATGACGTACTGGATTCGGCAATGGTTCCAGCTGCATGAGGAAGGAGCAAGGGCGGCTTTCAAGAATGGTTGCAGAATTCTAGAAACTCAAGTGATGGCCATTTTCGCCAAGTTTGGTTGGCCCTCAAGACGTCGGATTGAAGCATAGCTTTGTTCCCTGTCTTGACCTATCTAGTCGCGTGATGTGGAGGGTCTGTTGAGTTGATACTCTATCGTTGTCTTAAGTCGTGTCGTGTGTGGCCTTATGGCTTTGGATTGTCTCGTACCTCAGCTGTGTATCACCCCCGGGTGGTAGAGGCTGGAACCGTGTTCCATTATCTAAAAAAAAATTAATGATAGAAAAAGGGGAAATTTCCTTGCTCTATTAATGGAAGAAACGAACGAGCAAGAAATCTGCGCCTTCTAAGTTGAGACTAATGTTGAGGAAAAAGACAGCTGTCGGTAGGATATTTTGCTCAAATTTTCTTCAAATGCAGCACAGCAAAAACCAAAAGAAACGCTTGCTCTATTAATGGGTATAAGGAGCAGAAGATCTGCTACTTGTAATTCTTGAGCAATGTTGAGCAACAAACAGCTGTCGACACGAATATTTTGACGAAATTTCCTTCAAGTTGCAGCACACAGCACATGAAAAACAAAAATAGAGCCTGTCAGACAACCTGAGAGCCACCCCCAGGCAGGCCAAGCCTGACTAGGAACGATCATCTACAGCTCCGGACTCGGCTTTACTTTTTTTTAAAAAAACGCATAATACTTTAATGTAGCTCATTTGTACTTGGAAGCAAGAAAAAAAAAAGATCAAAACAACTGTGAACTTTCTGCAAATAAAGTAGCAAGAATCATCATGACTCAACGCTAATGCACATCGCATATTTGCATACAGTTAGAGATGAAGAAGCAACATTACAGCAAGCAAAATGATCGTATACAGTCAGAGATGAAGAAGCAACTTACAGCAAGCAAAATGTAGCAAAAGTCTTGCTCTAATAAAGGTAAAAACGAGCAAGAGATCTGCCTCTTTCAAATTGAGAACATTGTTGAGCAAAATAATAGCTCAGCACAGCAAGAAGAAAAAGATAAACTTCGTTGCTGTACTAATGGCAAAAACGAGCAAGAGTAACGTTGAGGCAAATCGCATAGTTTTAAATAGCGGCCTATGGCAAATAGCGGCATCTTTTTTCTATAAGCTATAAAGCTATAGCGGAGCTATAGCAAAGCTATGCCAGATAGCGGTTTATAAGAAAATCATGAAAAAATACCAATAATTGATGCTAAAACAAGGCAAATATGATAATTGATAAACACAAATACGTTTCTAAGGTTCTACAAGTCTAGATAATATTATCAAATACCAATATGACATTATAACATAGTTCATAAAAATTTAATTGTCCAAAATGTCAAATTAGTAGCAAATGAAATATGAAATAGCGGTAAATAGTGGCGCTATAGCGGTAAGTAGCTGTAAATAACGGTGCTATAGCGGAAATACGAATAGTTTAGCGGCAAGTCCTTCCTACAGTTATAGCGGTGCTATAGCCGCTATTTTAAACAGGGGCAAATCGACAGTTGTCTGTAGGGATATTTTGCTCAAATTTCATTCAAATGCAGCACAACGAAAACAAAAAGAAAAGCTTGTTCCATTGATGGCAACAACGAGAAGGAGAATAGGGTATCTGCCCCCCTTTAATCGCATAGCAATGTTGAGCAAGAAAACAGCTGTCGACAGGATTATTTTGATTGAATTTTCTCCAAGTTGCAGCACACAGCAAAACATAAAAAAGAGCCTGTCAGACAACCTGAGGGCCACCCCAGCCAAGCAAGCCTGACCAGGAACGATCCTCTACAGCACTGGATACAGCCATCAGCTAATCCTCACCGTTAATCACGCTCTGGCCCACAGGTCATAACTCATCAACCAGGCTTAAGTGCTTGCCTCCTTATTAGTCAAGGATGCAGCGGTACGATCCTATAGAACAGATCCTGTTCAAGTAAGGTCGTGCTGCATGGCAAGCGAGCTGAGCTTTTAAGTTAGCTCTAACTCATTTGAGCAAGCGAGGTGGTGCTAATCGGTGGGACTGACCAGCATATTGCGCACTGGGCCGTTGGTTATAGGTGTGGGCTTCGGAGTTCAGATCGAGCCCATCGAGGCTGCAACAGCTATGTAGCTTTACCTCTGTTGATGGCTTGATGATGCCTCACCTGAGAAAAAAAAAGATAGGATAGGATAAGATAAGCTCAGCTGATTCCTAGATGGCTGTAGTTCACTCTTCACGGAGCTCAATCTTTCATCGTCCCTGTCCCAAATTGCTAGCCCGGAGTAATACCATATCTTTTAGGCCAAACAAGCGAAAAGTATTACTGGTAAGTGGTAACAATCACAATCAGTGTAAAACAACAGTACGAAGTATGAACAACTGTCATAAACTAAGCAGCAATGCAGTGTCGTCTCTCATCTAAAATCGATCGTCTCGTACACCGTCGGCCTGGAGAGATCGGCCTCTAGAAGCGTAGCCAAGGCTCCATTGCTGACGACCATCGGCACCGTGGGCTCGGCAAGCTCCGAGCAGGAGCTGCATAGCATCTCGACAACCGCGGACATGGCGGGCCTGTCGTCAGGCTTTTCCTGGACGCAGAGGAGGCCGACCTGAATGCACCTGCGCAGTTGGGCAAGCTCGTGCTTGGCAATGGCAGGCGTCGGTGCAACCGCATGATCGAGGAGGGCCGTGACGCTGCGGTCGACCCAGAGTCTCCAGGCCTGCAAAGAAAGTGTTGACATGGTGTCAGTAAATGAATGGAGTTATCATGTCTTAGTTAGCTATTTATCTGTTCATCTAATTGCAGAAAAACCATGGTCAAAAAAGGGCTGAAGGGCCATTGGTAGTTTAGTACTCCGTATCATCTTACTTCTGAGACGAGGCTTGGCCTGTCACAGTTCCTTCGTCCACTCAGTGTCTCCAGCAAAGTGACCCCGAAGCTGTACACGTCGCACTTCAACGTTGTCTCGCCGCCGTCACTCTGAACGTACTCTGGAGCCATGTATCCACTTGTGACCATAAATTCAGGAACAGAGTGAGTTTTCAGTTAAGAAAAAAGATTATGAACAGAGTGAGTTTTCAGTTAAAAAAAGACTATGAAAATAGTAGGCAGTACTGAAGAAAGAGCGAGCTCATCGAAGACCAGACAACAATGGCAGGAGTGTTTCTTACGGTGTCCCTATCCTGGTCCGAGTCCCGGTGGCTCCAGCGGCGAGCAATTTTGCTGTCCCGAAGTCGGCCACCTTGGCCTGCCATCCGCCGTCCAGCAGCACATTGGCCGGCTTCAGATCCCGGTGGATCACGTTGCCGGCCGACCCCTCTCCCTCGTGCAGGTGCTTGACGCCGTCGGCGATCCCCTGGATTATCTGCAGCCTCCGACGCCAGTTCAGAAGTGCGCATTCTCTTGGTGTTCCTGTCAGTTTGTGCAAACACAAGGAACATTCAGACAGCAATTGTTCCCAAAATCGATGCTTTATTAACATATTTTGGTGAGCAGAGTAGTGCATACCGAATATGTAGGTGTCCAAGCTTCTCCTGTGCATGTACTCGTACACCAGAATTCGTTCGTTGGCCTCGTCGCAGTAGGCAAGAAGCCGGAGCACATTCCTGTGCTGCTTGAGCCGGGACATCAGTTGCATTTCTCTTGTGAAATACCTGACGATTATCTCCGGTAGATCACTGATCGGTTTCAGCCTCTTCACGGCAATAGTTCTCCCGGATAGTCCGTGTAGGAGCGGATGTCCTCTGGGTAGCTTGCCCTACGTTTCAGAGAGAGATGAACTCAAATTGAGTCTGGGAATCTTGTCAACTGTGCAAACTGAACTTCATCAGACAGCAAGCTAGGAGACTGATTTTAAATCAGTCCAGTTCAGTTTGCTACTATGTAAAGTAGCATAGCCATAGCTTGTAAAAAGTTGAGAGATTTGCAGCTAACCTCATATACGATGCCGAAAGTACCTTCACCTATCACATTCCTTGCGGAGAAAATTCTTGTTGCGCTCTTAACAGTGGCTAGAGCAATGGAAGAAACAGAATGATCTTCGACTGTTTGCACTGCCTCCGTCATTTGAATTCTCAAGTTCCGACCTAATTGATCAGAGCTTCGTATCAGATAATTCGCTTGAAAACATGTATGGAAAAGGCATATATAGAAAGGGAAAAAAAAAGGCTATAGGAGTGTGGAGGTCATACGCCTTTTTCGAGCCGCCTGCACAGCAAAGAAGGCTAGGGTGAGGAGGACAATGGAGCCCAGTACTGATGCACCTGCTATGACTATGAGAGCCACCGTTCTTCTCGTTACCCTTCCTTTCCCTGGCCATATTTGCACAAAAAACACACCATATAAACAGTTAAGTACTCCCTTTAATTTGTTCCAAATATAGATCGTTTTGGCTTTTCTAGATACACACACAGAGAGAGAGAGAGAGAGCTTTTGGTGAAGTTCATACCAGATGTGGGCCTAGCCTGCCGTAGGTACAGGGTCTGTCCGCCATCCACGTAGCGTAGGTCAGTGAGGTTTTCAGGCCACATGATGCATCCGGTGCCATCACCATTGCCTTCACCTTGCACAGCTGCGGCATACGCGACGCAGGAGCAGTTGGCAAGGCACCTCGCCCTGCACTCCTCCAGCGTGACGCTCGTGTCCAGAGCCGAGTAGAGCGTGTCAGGCAGCTTCACTCCCGGCAAACGGACAAACCCGTCGGTGGTGCCATTGTCGCCGCAGTCCAGCGACGCGTTCCGCCGGCACCCGGCGGATGCGTACCTCCTGTCCCAGTCCGACGGCGAGGCGGGGACGAATCCCTGGACGCAACTGCAGGTCCACGCCGTCGACGCCGCACTCTGATTGCACACGCCGGAGTGCCCGCACGTGTTGTAGCCGTCGCAGTCATCCCGGGGTCCCCGGAAGTAGTCTACCCACCCGTGCTCGTCCGGTACCCACACGGCGCGCTCGACCTTGGCCGTGCTGCCGTTGAGGACGACGCGGGACAGCGACGGCGGCGCCTTGGCGGCGTAGCTGAAGCTCACCTCGCTGGGGCTCACCGTCACCTGGAAGACGAACCTGTCGGAGTAGGAGTAGTACATCTCCGGGATGCCGCTGAACCACCGCCCGTTCCACACTCCCGTGCGGTACCTGATGGCGCCGCTCGAGTCCAGCATCACGATCTCAGGCAGCAGTCCTCCTCGCCTGACCATCACGTACCGGAGGTCCCCCGGCGAGGGGTCGTCCGGCGAACGCCACGACGTGAGGGACCACCCGCCGCCGCTCCACAGGTTGATGCCGATCTTGGCGCCCGGGAGCAAGGTGTTGGTCGGGTGGTCGAACGACTGCCACAGCTTGACGACGCCGTCGTCGTCATCATCTTCTCCGTTTCCGTCAAGCACGACGAGGTTGCCGGAGTCGAGTAGCTTCACCGTCAGCAGGGAAGCGGCGGCGCCGGCGGCTGTCGTGTTCGAAGACCACGCCGTCCTGCCAAAGCCGTCGAGCAGGAGAAGGTTCCCCGTGTCGCTGATCGCCAGCACGCCGGAAGGGTCGCCGAGAGGGCGGTCACGGTTGGCCACCCAGCATACGGCATCGCTGCTGGAGTTGGACACCGTGAACCAGATCCCCAGGTACCTCCTCTCCGGCACGCCACGACTGAAGAACCCCAATGTGAATGACCCGTTAGCGGAGACCAGGGTCTCGCCATCAGTAAGGTTACTGCCCTTGGCGAGGACGTCCTCCTGGGATGCAGCTTGTGCGGCGGCAAATGTTCCAAGGAAAAGCAGGATTGAACAAGACTGTACGAGGAAGTTGCGGTGGCTGTAATCATGGTGGCTTCTCATGGTGTTCGTCATGAACGCTTTTAGTCTCTGCACGGGGGGCACACTAACGGACATCAATCGTATATGTTGTCTGGCGAGTGCCAACAGCCGAATGGCTTGGTCCTCGATCGTCTACTAGTAGAAGCCAAATTACAAAGAATATACGTACCCCTGTTGCTACAATCATCAGAGCAATCCTCGTCTCCCATCAAAACATATACCCTTCCCAATCAAAACTTTTAAATTTCTTTTGTCAACCGTGTAAGACTTGTTGAGCCAGGATGCTTAAGCGTTTTTAAAATTTAAAATTCATCTTCTTTGGGAAATTCTCAACTTCTGCAAACTTGGTTGAGATAAGCTTTGTACTGGAAACTATTTTTTTTATTTAAAGACACTTAGATTCCTAAACGTGATGAACCTAAGTTTTGGACAAGACAAAACGTTTTAAAAAAGGGATCGATCAGGTGACAGGGAGAGGTCATGGATTGCCTCTGCTAGAGCATCTCCAGCAATACTACCTAAACCACACCCCCTACTTCTCGGTTTAGAGTGCTACCTATTTTCATACTACCCATATTTTCTTATTTGCTCCAGCAACACTACTTAAATTGCACCCCCAAAATCTATCTTAGTAGTGAATGACATGTGGGGCCCAACTGTCATCCTCTACCACCTTCTTCTTCTTCCTCACGAGCAGAGAGCCAGCAGGGGGCGATGGGGGAGGGAGGCCGGACGCCGGTGGGTAGCCACTCCTGCGCCGGCCGTCGGGAAGCCACACCCGCCGGGGATGCGGCCAGACGAAGCCCGGCGGCGGCGCACGGGAGTCGCGACTCGCTCGAGTTGCGCGTGTAGAATTCGGGAAAAAAAAGTAGGGGGAGGAGTCGAGGGCCAACAGGAATAGGGGGAAAAGTAGGGTGCCCACAAACTTGGGGGGGGGGGGGGGTGGGTCTAGTAGGGTTTTTTTGTTCCACCACCAAAATTTAGAGTAGGGGGTGGAGTAGGGGGTGTTGCTGGAGATGCTCATATTACACCCCTTCATTTAGAATAGTTCAATTCCTCTGACCAAACGCCCTATGAATATCATAAATCCATTCACTAGGGTCAAATGAAAGTATCTTAACATCGAGTCGTAGTGAGCCTTAGTTTACACTTCCAACCAAATGTGATGATCGTCTTAAACTGCTTATTGTATATATATATAAACTAAAGAATGGATCGGATAGTACTTCACTGAGAAATTAAATAAAAAGAGATATAAATATCAATTTCGGGGAAAGATGGCCCCGTTTGATTGTGCCTCTGCGTTATATTTTTCAGAAAATGTTGACATTTGTCATCTAGAAACTCGATGAACGTCACAATCCAGAAGATGCTCAAGGTTCCATATGCATCCGGCCTGGTCTATGTGCTAAGAAAACTGAATTTTCATCCATACCGCCACTTGAGAGCCAATCTTCTTCACCGAGTACGTACACAAGTGAACTACGAAAGGGCCCGGGGTCCCACGTGTCCTTGGCACAAGCTAATGGGAAAGTGCAGGTGGAGTGGTGTACCGTACAGGTACAGAGCCACAGCTGAAGAATTCGCTATAAAAATGTCAGCTGGTCTTCCAGGAAATTTCCTTTCCAGTACCGTGTTGCTTGGCACAGCAATTCAGAAAATATAATATCGGGCCTAGACGAATTAAGCAGTGCTGGCTGCCGACCAGGAGGCCAGAAGAATGACGCGATGGCGCCAAACAGCATTCAATTAGTTCAAGTCTCCATCCGTCTGTTCAGAACAGAACGTGAGAGGAAAACTGCTGCCCAGAACGAAGACTGGACCGAGGAGGGATCGAGATGATAAGGGAGCTCTCTGGTCAGGTTTGATTATTTGATTCGGAGGTAGAGAGTAATAAGATAAGCCAGTCTGAACTAATCCTATTGGAACTCGATCGAGAAAGTCTGTTCTGTTGACTGTTTGTCACTAAGAAATCTGTAATTGGAAGAGGAAGAAATCGAGTGAAAGCAAACGTGGGTGAAGAGAGGATAAGCTTCAACTGATTTGAGTTGCGAGGGGAGTGAAATAGATTATCTATCATCATCTGGACTATCCGGAATGTAAATTGGAAGCATAGAAGAAGCAGTAGCTATGCAGGTTGCTCAGTACATGGAATCAAATGATAAAAAAAAAAAAAAAAAAAAACATGTAAATTGGAAGCATCGAAGAAGCAGTAGCTAGATATGCAGATTGCTCTCCTTATTAGTCAAGGATGCAGCGGTACGGTCCTATAGAACAGATCCTGTTCAAGTAAGGTCATGCTGCAAGGCTCCAGAACTGAAGTTTTAAACTGGCGTTCATCAGCTTGGGCAGGCGAGGTGGCACCATTTGCAGCGCGTGGCAAGCATGTTGCATACAGGACCGGCCCATTCTGCAATCTGCTACACGATCTTCATGGACAATTGTGCACGTGACGACATTCAGCACTAACACATACACCAGCGTATAAGTGTATAATAATACTAGCACGTACTGTAATCTGCAAATGTTACTAGCAGAAGCATATATGTGTCCCTTGTGTTTTGAGTCGGACTCATTGTCTCATACACTGTCGTCCTTTTCAGAGATCTGCACCTGCATCGGCCTCTAGAAACATAGCCAGAATTCTACTGCCGGCCATGGACACCCTGGGCTCAACAAAGCTGCTACTCATTTCCACATCCTCGGACATGGACGGGTGATCGCCGGATTTTCCTGGACGCAATTTCGCAAAGGAGCCCAACCTGGATGCACCTGTTCGGCTCACAGCCTCCAGGCCTGCAGCAAGCAAATGTTCACAGACACTGGTTATCACTAAGGGCACTGCATTTTCCTTCTGAAATTATTGCAGAGAAACGAGTAGAGTGAAAGACTACCAGCATACTTCTGAAATTTTCCTTCTGCATTTTCAGTCTGCTTACTTCTGAACCGAGGCTTTGCCTCTCTCTCTCTCCCAGTTTCTCCGGCCAACCCAGCGTCTCCAGCAACGTGACCCCGAAGCTGTAGACGTCGTATTTCAGCATCGACTCGTCTCCTTCGCTCTAAACGTACTCCGGAGCCATGTTACCACTTGGCAGGATAGACGTATGTTTTCATGAAGATATACAGTGAGTTTGCAGAGTCGGTAAGGAAGTAGGGAAAATCAAAAGTGCCGAAGTCCGCTACTTTGGCCTTGCATGATTCCATCCACCGTCCAGCAGCACATTGGAGGGCATAAGAAAAAAACTCGACGCTTCAGGGGCTCAGGGCAGCGTTAGGGCGGGACTATTCTCATTTCCTGCACACTTTCTTCCTAAGAAAGCTCAGCCTCCTTTTTTGAAAAAAAAAAACAATCATAGCAAAATGAGCCAGCGCCATTGAGTTGTGCGTGCCAGCCCGCAGGCCTTTCTTTCTTTACGGCTTCATGGGCTCTTGGCCCACCCGCCCAACAACAGCGGCGGCCTTTGCTCGTTTCGCTGATGCACGTTTACGGGCCAAGGATCACAAAGGCTGAAGCTCTCTGCTGTCCCACTTCCCTGCAAGGTCTCTCTCGCCCGTTGCAAAGCCGCCGCAGCAGCAGCTGGTACGTAGCCGGTAAGTTGGCCGGAGAAGGACAAGACGAGCCAGCTGCGTCGGCGGCCCGCACTGACACGTCCAAGGGAGATGCTCTTGTCTCTCTTGGCTGCTCTGCTCGCAAACAGCCGCGTGCCTTCTATAGCATGTGCTGGTCGATCCATCGACGTACTACGCTGGACCAGCTCACTACTGTTACCTCCAGTAGGTGTTGGGGCTACTGGATGACAAGTTGGAGCAACGGCCTGCCTGACGCCATGGAGAGCACCATACACTTCGTCGTGCAGGAACACAATTACAGAGAGGACATGTTTGTTGTACATCATACAATGCAGTACGTATTCCACTAGTTCCGTCGAGGCCGATTCAACTTCAAGAGGGTTGTTGTCCTCGAGACAACGGAAAAATGGCAACGATTGATGCCAGATTTCTGAAACCATCATTTCGCTTGTATCCCCTCGAGCTCGAGATGCAGATGCCCAATGCAGTTGCGGGAGGGGGCCTCCGCCGCTCTCAGCATTCCAACTCCAACAGCGTGTGTACTTGGATCGATCAGTTGTGGACCACGGGGAGGAGCACTGCGGCCACTGTACTGTACACCTCTACTGGTACTGGTTACACACATGATTAAAGGCAAAGGAATCGGTTAAAAGCACCAGCAGCGGGGGGAAAAAGTTGTTTCAAGTACTCCCACTGCAAGCATCGACGAAACAGAAATCATGCGTTGTACAGCTTGATTAGGGACCCACATGCACAGAGCAATCAGGTCAGAGATGGTTAACCGTGATCAGTGTGGACTGAGTAGCAAATCTCCGAGCGCAGCATTGTTCATCCATTCCCATACGGCTAAATCCCATCCCATTTAACTTTTTTTTACAAAAGACACCTCTGCAGAACCCGATATTACCACCAGTTCACCCACACACATGGTCACCAACAATGCGACCTCACGAAGCAGAACCGAAAACTACAGACAGACACGGAGACACCATTGCTGCAAACGCACGAACACCAACCCCAGTCCAGCGAGAGAAACCAGCAGTTCCAATCCAATCCCGCCCAACGCCATTGCCTTGCTCCGATCAAGGTCCGGAGCACTCGGGCGGCTGCACGGGGAATCGGTCGGTGTCGACGCAGTAGTCGTAGACGAGGTGGTGCGCGCGCGCCCACACGAGCTGGTGGCTCTGGTGCACGGACAGCTCCGACATCTCCTTCTCCTTCCACCAGTACCTTCCCTCCTTGCCCCACGACGTCTCGCTGCACCGCCGGACCTCGCCGGCGTCGCCGTCGGTGGCGTTGGCGGACCAGGCGCAGCCGTCCACGCGCACCTCCCGGAACGTGGCCTCGAACGGCGCGTGCGACCAGTCCGTCTTCACCCGCCCGCCCTGCGTCGCCCAGTCGTCCGCGTTCCAGATCGAGCTGTACACGGCCATCGGCTGCGGCCCCGGGAACGGCGGCGGCGGGGATGTGGCCGTGGTGGCGTTGGCGCCGCCGCCGCCGTGGCGGTGGTGGTGACCGCGCACCGTGGTGGCGTTCTGGCGGTTCTCGTAGACGCGGATGGGGGTGTCGTCCACTATGAACACCACCTGGCTGGGGTTCCAGAGCACGGCGTAGGTGTGGAAGTCGGCGGTGGGGTCGAACCACAGGTCGATGCGCTGCTCCCGGTTGCCCACGCCGTCGATGTACAGGTTCGTCTGCACCAGGTACGGCTCGCCGCTCACGTTGCCCAGGAACTCGAAGTCGAACTCGTTGTGCTTGTCCCCGCCAGACGACAGCTGCCACCAAAACAAATCGTTGCAAATGTTTGTTTTAATGTTAGCTTTTTCACGGTTTCACTTTCACCAGAGGTTTGATGTGCAAATCTACTTACCTCTACATGGGTTGATTCGTAAAAAGTGGCATCTTTACTTTACTTTACTTCACTTTAAGAAGAAAGTTACTAGTAGGAGTACTGCTGCATTACATATGCTCCGTCTGCGCTTGTTCACGTGTTCTTGTTCTTTGTAAATTGGTTCTTGGCAGCATTCTCTTGGCATGTCCCAGCATTATTTACCTTCGATAACTTTATCTAAACTTTTCCAGTCTTTTTTATAAAGGCATGCAGTTTCGAGTATTTGATAATGGAAACGCATGGCAGATTCAGATGGAACCATAAAAATAGCAACAAATGCACACTTGCACAGATAAACACGCCTGGATTGCCAAATGCAGTATGAATGGAAACGAGAGCAATGCAATGCCTGCAGTGGCAACTCACATAGAAAGCGGTGACGACGCCGGCGGAGTCCCCCGGCACGAGCTTGAGGTCGGCGCTGGCCTTGCCGTACAGGAACTTGCTCCTGGACACGAACCCGCCGCCGGAGTTGGCGTCGAGGCGGAGCTTGAGGAGGTCGCCGTCGTACACCATGTGGTCGTTGGCCCAGCTGGGCTGCACAACGTCGTCGAACTTTGTCGCCGCCGCCGCCCCGGCGCCCAGCAGCGCCGCCACGGCCGCGGCCACCAGCACGGCCGCCGCCGCGGGGCAGGCTCCCCCACCACCACCACCATTCCACAGCGCCATTGCCACTGCCACAGGCCTTCTCACACTACTCCCTCTTTTGCCGCCGGTGCGATGCGAATGCGATTGCGATGGAGCTGATGAGCCAATGGCGAGACCAAGACGAGGCATTATATAAGCAAGAGGGCCGGGCCGGGGGGGGCTTTGGCTTCTGCCGGAAGGGTGCCGCCACGCCGGAGGCCAGGTAGCCGTTGGGCAAAACGGGGACCTGGACCTGGTAGGGCCCAGCGGGCATGGCACGGCCACCTTTCTGGGTGCAGCGACCCGGGCCTGGAGCGTCCGCTGCAAAGCAACAAGCAAAGCTACGGGTAGCGTACCAGTCGCATGGTGCGGTCCTGGCTAGATACAGCTGGCGCTCCAGCCCGGGCGTAGTACGAGTACGAGTAAAAGGGGCCAGGCATGGAGGGAGAAATGAGCGAGCGAGGGTCGTGTGAAAAAGAGAGTGCTACTAGTACAAGCTGGGATTTTTATTATTACTAGATGGAGTAGTACTACAATAGTTAACCGTCTTAATTGTATGGTAGTAAAAGCGAGTACTGGACACTGGACAGCATGGCATGGTGAACCCGTGATTTCGTCTCCCGCACGCCTGGGGCCGCGGCTTCATGGACAAGTCAGACATCAGCAGGACTGCCGGAGGAGGAGAGCGCGCCAAAAATACAAATACGAGTACTCCAATGTCTTCCTTGTACGGACGTACGTACAGTACGGTATAGCGGTCACTGCTCTGCACGGTTGAGGCGTCGTACACGAACGCTGAATACATACGGAGTACAGTATGTACTCAGCTCAAGCGCACGTGCTGACGACGGCCCTACAAAATTACTACTGCGCGGTGCCCGTAATCACTTTTGCTTGGAGGAGACACAATGACAGTGCAGGGTGAAGAGAAGCAAACAAAATATACCCGAGGATGATCCAGTAGTAACCTCCAGCACTGGTGCAGTGTTCGGCGTTGACGATTTGTTAATTACAGTACTTAGGCACGTTCCACTGAAGGACTAGGTTCTAAGCTCGATTAGGACCGGTTTCCGAGGTGGCGAACTGTGGACGCTCCTTCCATCCAGCTGGGAATGAGCGAGATCCAGATATCCAATCCACACCGTGCGCGATGATCATGTCTTGCACACATCCTCACAAGACATGTCCGGATGACATGTCCCGTTGTCCGCTGCGCCTGCACGAGCTCATTTCCAAATTCCGAGACCACTCCACTCGTCTTTTCGCTTTGGGTGGAGGAGGGCGCTAACACCGAGGCGAATAATGCTTGTCTAGCCGATCAGTCCTTTTCTTTACGGTACTCTTTTTTTAACCATTGATTATTTTACACTTTTGGCCTATATTATTAGTAAATCCAAGGACAGATTAATCTCGTAGTCCGGTGATTTACACGTGTCCTTAAGCGAGAAACCTGGCCATTAGCTGTTTCAACATACAGCAAGTCATATCCCACACACACACATGTGATGTGAGTGACACCACGAGGAACACAACGTGCATTTTTTGTGCAGTGCAAGTGCTCAACGAAGGCCCTGATTAGATCCAGTGCAAATTGCAACTGTAACTAATCACATCAACGTTACGGCACATGTATGGAACATTAAATGTAGACGAAATGTTTGCATGTTTGTACTTTTTGCATGTACATCACGAGACGAATCTTTTAAGCCTACTTGAGCCATGATTGGACAAAAGTTGTCAAATACAAACGAACGTGCTACAGTACAGAATTGTAACTGTAACTGTATCTAAACGGGGCCGAAACTGTGGAAAGCAATCCACCGGGAATCACGCAGGAGGCAGGACTGCAGGAGGCGTCAAAAGCGAAAGGATGCCGGGCGCACGGCAACAGTCCTGTGATGCGTGCGCGAGCAGAGGCCGAGCTCCGTCGAGGCACAGCAGAGCAGCCACAGCCCACAAGGCCCCAGCGGCCCAGACCCACAGCCCACAGCGAGCCAACGGATGCCCGGCGCAGCGCACCGCACTATTTGGGCCCCGTCTGACGCGTGGGACCCACGTCCCCCGGGGCAATTTCTCGTAAAAAAACGTCCTTCGTAGCAGTGACAGTGACGTCAGCCGCAATGATGGCACCTGCCTTCCGCTGTCCTGGCTGGCTGGCTGGCGGTCCTGGAGTGGAGTCCGGAAAGGCGAAACGGAAACGGGGTTTGTGGCCTGCTTGGCTAACTTGCCGTCTTAGATTTAGTAGTAAACCAAATGCTACATAAAACTATGACTTACTAAGGTTCTGTTCGCTTCAACTGAAAATCTGAGCTGATTTTGGCTGAACCTGATTTGTTATGAGGGGAAATACTGTTTCAGAGCTGAAAAATATGTGCTGTTTAGTGGAAACGAACACAGTCTAAATTCTTGGTTTGGTAAAGTTTAGAAGTGAAACCCTTGGAGTTTGGACTCACTCGTTGTTCAGTCTGCCAAGCCAGTTTACGAGAAGCAGGCCAAAAACATTTTGTGAAAGCTAGCGATATCCCGGCCGAACCGATTGGTAGCATTTTCAAATTCCTTTAAAAAATTGTACCGTTGCTCTACAGTGCAGCGGCCTGAGGTTACAACAAGTATACTGCTCCTATGTACGGAGTACGCACTTCACCACTGGACAGCCAATGTGTTGGCTCAGCATTAGTAGGAGCGAGTAGTACATGGTTTGTGGTTGATCAACTCGTACAAAATATGTTTGGTATAACACTACACTGTCTAATTATAGACTAATCAGATCTAAAAAATTTATCTTACAAAATTGTCATAATCTATGCATTTAGTTATGTTTAGTCTAGGGTATACAATTTCGAACTAAGGGGTGTTTAGATCCTAAAATTTTTAGGGTTTTGGCACTGTAGCAGAAAGGAATCTTTTGCAATAAGTGTCCAATTATAGTCCAAGTAGACTCAAAAGATTCGTCTCATGATTTACAGATAAACTGTATAAACATATAAAAGTTTTGTCTACATTTAATATTTCAGGCATATGCCGTAAAATTAATGTGACGAAAATTTTAGGTTTTTAGAGAGTAACTAACACCCCCTAAACCATGCCATGACCATGAGCACGCCTGAGCATGGTCGCGCGTACGAGACGAGCGAGCGGACATGAATGATCCATCATGTGACCGACCCCGCTCCGCATCCGTATCTCTCGTTGTTTTCTTCCTCCTCCAAGCATCGCAGCGAGATGAGATTCATGCATGGAGCAGTTGTACTACCCCGCCTACGGGCTACGATTTGCTTCCGCGACAGCAGCGGATGCGCCCCACCCTCCGCCCGTCCCGGAGCGTAGAGGTCGCCGGATCGCGGCCGCCGTCTTCTCCCCCGCGACCTCGGAACAACGCGACTACCTTTAGACTGCCGGAGTTGGAGCAGAACGGTCGAAGACGGCGGCGCGGCGGCGTTTCTCGCGAGGCAGGGAGGCAGCGGCGAATGGGCCGCGACATGGGCCCATCAAGCCATCTAGCATTCAGCAGGCAAGGCGCCCAGGCCAGTTAGCCCTTCCGCTCTCACGTTCTGTGCCCGAGTCGGAGTCGCCGCGCCGCCGTCGCCCCATCCAGCTCGCCCCCGCACGCCTCCCACTCTGGACCCAGCCGGCCGCTGCCGCTCCTCTGCCCAGCGGCGGAGTGCCCCAGCCGGCAGCGCCGCTGCCGCTCTCGCTCGGGCTGCGCTGCCACGCTCGCCGCCCAAGCCATGGCCTACCCCAGCCGGCCTACTGCGGCGCTACCGCTGCTGACTGCTGGCTGCTGTGCTCCGATGGAGTGGTGGCTGGCGGCTGCTGCTGCCTGCTGTCCAGTCTGCTGCTTTGTCTTTTGTTGATTTGGGGATTTTGGTGATTTGGTGATGGATGAGGCTGGGGGAGCAGCTAATTGGTTGCCTAGATGTTCTTAGTATTTTATGAAAGGTATGTGTCGATGTCCGTTTTAAGTTGTTCAATGTGTTTTTTATGATTAATGTCAATTTTTAATTGATTTGTCTATAAAAATGACAAGCTCTGTACTTCACTTGTCCATCAATTGGAATATCTATTATTTATACTTCTATTGTTAAATGGCAATATCTTGATTTTTGTTAGTTGTTGTATTATTTTTGTCGAAAACATAAGTATAATGCCCGTGTACATTTTAGCACAGGCATTGTACCAGAATTGCAGCCGCCATGGATGTGCTCAAGATGGTTCTTGCTTAGCCGTCACAACAGGCAGCCAATCGACTCAACTGAAGCTGCACATGCCTCACTTTTTTCTAAGGTGGTGAAGTTCTGGAGATGAGAGAGAGAGAGACCTCGGCTGCCTCGTGGTTCTATTCGGTTCCCTCGCCCAAATGGCCAAAATGTTAAGTTGAGAGAAAAAAGAACAAACCACGTGGTTCTATTCGGTTCCCTCGCCGCAGGTGACTCCGTTCTTCAGTGCGTCGTCCTCTCGTGCACTGAGGTATAGCAGCATATCAGTTGATTTTTGTGACACCTTAGGTCCAGTAAATAACAGCATAAAAGATAGATAAAGATTTCCTTGTTGCCAACTTGTTGTTCCCAGCGTATGCTGTAGCATTAAAGTTCCATTAGATCTTGCCATGTTGTGGAGAATCAACATCTCCTTTCAGCCTGTTGTGGACTGTGGTGTTATATATATAGTTCTCCGGCTGGGAGGATATAGCCGGTGAGTTGTTCGAGTTGACCCCGTCTATACTTTCTGCAGCTTGTAAGTTTGGATGAGTGATCAGGTCATCGCACTGTTTGTCTTTAGGGTTCCATCAATTTTCATCGCACGCATGATATTGCAATTTACAAGCATTAGCTTTGGCACTCAGCTTTCAGTACTTCTAAGTTCTAACTGTAATCCTAAGAGCCAGGATTCAGGATTTTCTTCTCATTCTATACTATACTCTAGATATAGTCTCAAATTTATTTTGGTCTTTACGCTGGAAGAGAAGTCGCTTTCAGTTTGATGTTGCTTTGTTAATTACTAATAATTTTTGTTTTATGTAATGCAAACTAATTTGGTCATGCAGGTCTCTGACAGTCGATGGTTCACTGGGCTGCTTATCTTTTGAAGTTCTCTGGCTCACCTCTCAGGTTGTGTATCCTTGCCTTTCCAGTTAATTAAGCAGCTGCTGTCTTTTCTATTCTAATATTGTCATCAGCTAAAAAGTATTACATACTGCTCTTGTGGGTAGTTATATAGCAGTACATATATGGGCCTCACGGGCTTAGCCTCATGGGACTAATACACCCTCCCCCCCCCCCCCCCGCCCCCCCGCAGTCTAGACTACCGACGCAGCGGAGTACAAGACTGGACATGAAAGAAAACAAGCACAATACACAGGATCCCTACGGCAGTCACAACTAGCCACTGGTGATGTTGAGGCTGGAGCGAAACTCGGAGAAGGTCGAGGAAGGCAGGCCCTTGGTGAAGATGTCCGCAAACTGGGAGGTGGTCGGGACGTGAAGGACTCGGACGTCGCCGATGGCCACACGGTCGCGGACGAAGTGAAGGTCAATCTCCACATGCTTGGTCCTCTGGTGTTGCACAGGGTTGGTGGAGAGGTAGACCGCGCTGACGTTGTCGCAGTAGACGAGCGTGCGCATGGCGAGGGGGCGGTGAAGCTCAGCCAGGAGCTGGCGGAGCCAAGCAGCCTCGGCCACACCATTGGCCACGGTGCGGTACTCCGCCTCGGCACTGGAGCGTGAGACCACCGGCTGGCGCTTGGACGACCAAGAGACAAGGTTGCCGCCCAAGAAAACAGCGTAGCCGGATGTGGACTGGCGGGTGTCCGGGCAGCCCCGCCCAGTCAGCGTCGGTGTAGACAACCAGCTCAGCAGAGGAGGACCGGCCGAGGAGCAGTCCATAGGTGAGGGTACCACGTAGGTACCGGAGAAGCCGCTTCATAGCAGTAAGGTGGGGCTCACGTGGATGCATGTAGAGGCACAGCTGCTACACGGCGTAGGAGATGTCAGGCCGGATGAAGGTGAGGTACTGGAGCGCGCCAGCAAGACTCCGGTAGGCGGTAGAGTCCGCGGTTCCAAGCACCGAACCCGCGGCCTCTGACAGTTTGCCCTAAGTGTCGACTGGGGTGGAACAGGGCTTGCAGTCAGTCATCCCTGCTCGCTCCAGAATGTCACGAGTGAACTGCCGCCGGTGGAGGAACAAGCCGGAAGGTCGGGGTTCAACAGTGACGCCGAGGAAGTGATGGAGCACACTCAGATCCTTCATGGCAAACTCCGCCTGGAGAAAGGCAATGATGCACTGGAGCAGAGACTACCTGGAGGCGGTGAGAACGATGTCATCCACATAGAGGAGCAGGTAAGCAGTCTCGCCCCCATGGTGGTATATGAACAGCGAGGTGTCAGACTTGGCCTCCGTGAACCCAAAAGTCAGTAGGAAGGTAGCAAACCGAGAGTACCAAGCCCGAGGTGCCTGCTTGAGCCCGTAGAGAGACTTGTTGAGCCGGCAGACCAAGTCAGGGCGAGAGGAATCCACAAAACCTGCTGGCTGGCTGCAGTAGACGATCTCGGTCACAGTGCCATGGAGGAAGGCATTCTTGACATCAGTTGATGCACAGGCTAGGAGCGCTCGAGAGCCAGGGAGAGAACAGTGCGGACGGTAGCTGGCTTCACCACTGGACTGAAGGTCTCATTATAGTCAACACCAGGCCGCTGAGTGAAGCCTCGGAGAACCCAACCAGCCTTGTACCGCTCCAAGGAGCCACTAGCTCGGCGCTTGTGCGTCCAGATCCACTTGCCAGTGACGACATTGGCACCAGGCGGGCGTGGCACCAGGTCCCACGTCTAGTTGGCCAGAAGGGCCGCGTACTCCTCTTCCATTGCACGACGACAGTGAGGATCCGCCAAGGCGTCGCGGACAGAAGAGGGTACAGGAGAGACCTGCGGTTCCCCGGGCGTCGCTGCAAGAGCCCGGGGCCGTAGGACACTAGCCGCGTGCCACGTCACCATGGGGTGAACATGACGCGGGTATCGGTGAAAAAGCGGCGGGTGGTACACCGCCAGCTCGACACGGGCAGCTGGGAGTGGTGGAGATGGCGGTGTGGACGTCGACGGAGAAGGGGCCACCGTAGGTGATCGTGGCGGCGAGGACGGTGGTGGCACAGGCACCGTATCCAGCAGGGCCGGTCGCACTCGGCGCTGGTAGACACGCACCGGGTGGGCGAACCGCGCTGGAGTCGCCGAGGTCGGCGCCGCCGGCCCAGGATCAGTCGTGGCCGGACCCACGGAGGAAGCAGGGTCAGGCGACGCACCGGAGGGCGCCAGGCCGGTGTAGGGTGCCGGGGACGCGAGTGGCGGAGCTGGACCTGCAGGACTAAACGGAAATGGTGGCTGAACCACCACGTCAGTGGGAGAGAGGAAGAAGAGGTCAAGATCGTAGATGGAAGGAGGTGTGGAGGTGGTGGAGAAAGGGAAAACGGACTCGTCAAACACCACGTAGCGAGAGATGAGAACCCGGCGAGAGGTGCGGTCATAGCAGCGGTACCCCTTGTGATCTGGGGAGTACCCAAGGAAGACACACAGGGTCGACCGGGGTGCCAGCTTGTGAGGAGCAGTGGCAGTGGTGTTGGGGTAACATGCACACCCGAAGACACGGAGGTGATCGTAGCGAGGAGGGGTACCGAAGAGGGCGTGGTGTGGTGTAGGCGCTGGGCAGGCAACGGAAGGTAGGCGGTTGAGGAGATAAGTGGAGGTGTAAAGGCTCTCGGCCCAGAAGCGGGCAGGAAGAGAAGCCTGGAGGAGAAGGGTGCGCATGGTGTCATTCGTGGTGCGAATCATGCGCTCTGCCTTGCCGTTCTGGGAGGAGATATAGGGGCAAGACATGCGCAAGTGGACACCGTGAGAGAGGAAGAAATTCCAAGAGGTGGAGTTGTCGAACTCACGCCCGTTGTCACACTGGACGGCCTTGATGGTGAGGCCAAACTGTGTAGACACCCAGGCGAAGAAGTGACGGAGCGTGGAAAATGTCTCAGACTTAGCACGCAAGGGAAAAGTCCAAGAATAATGAGAAAAATCATCTACAACGACGAGATAGTATTTATATCCAGAAATGCTCATCACTGGCGATGTCCACAGGTCGCAGTGAACAAGATAAAAAATGTGGGTCGCATGTGAAGAAGAGGTGGGAAAAGGAAGACGAACATGTCGGCCCAATTGGCACGCATGACACAAACGCTCATCGTGAGCCCGAGTACAAGGTATGTCGGAACTACGACTAAGCTGCATCAAAGCATCACGGCCACGGTGTCCGAGACGGCGGTGCCAGGTAGAAGAGGAAGCAGAGGCGGCGAAGGCAGCGGACGAAGTGGAAGCCGAAGCCGAAGTGGTGGGAGTAGACGAAGGAAGCCGAAGTGTGTAAAGGGGCCCCGTGCTGTCATATCAGAGGAGTGGACGCCGGGAAGCCAAATCCTTCACAGTAAGACCAGAGGAGTCAAACTCAACAGAACAGGAATTGTCAGCTGTAAAACGACGAATGGAGAGAAGGTTGTGAACCACAGAGGGAGCAACAAGGACGTCAGAAAGACGAAAAGAGCCAGGAATAGAAGCGGAACCCACGGATGTGACAGAAATACAAGAGCCATTTGCGACATGATGGATGAAGGAAGAGACGAAGAAGGAGGGTGTACAGCCGTGAGTATACCGGGGTAGGAAGTGGTGTGGTAGGTGGCACCTGAGTCGGCGACCCAGTCAAGGCCGGTGGGTGGTGTCAGGCCCATGGTGCTGAAAGAGCGGGCTAGAGCAGTCGCATCCCAACCGGGAGGCCCCACCGGCGACGGCTGGGAAGGCAGAGCCCACGGCGACGTGAGGGGTGGAGCACCCCCAGGTGGTGGAACCCACGAAGCGGCCGGGACGGCACCGGCGAGCATGGCCACCGGATTGCGAGGATCACCACAGGCACCCTGGAACGGCCACATGGAGATGCGCCCTGACCATGGGTTGCTGAAGGATGGCCAGGGTGCACCCCCCCCGTGGTGGCACGGGCGTAGCCCCACGTCCAGAATCAGCACCACGCCACCCTCCCGCGTCGACGACGACCGCCACGGCCCCTACCCCACCCCTGCTCGGCCCGGAGGGAGGAGGACCAAGAAGAGACGATGGCGCCGGTGTGGGCGTACGCGGCGGTGGAGAGGCGGCAAGGGCAGTCGAGGAGGACGAGGAGCCCGGCGCGGAGAGAGAAGCAGGCTGGACGCCCTGAGTGAGCTCCTCCGTGACTAGGTCGTCACGGACCTGCAGGAAAGAGGGGAAGGGCCGCTGCCGGGTGATCCATGTCCGGAAGTGGCCGTAGCGGTCGCTGAGGCCGCGGAGGACGTTGAGGACCAAAATCCGGTCCTCCACGGGCAGCCAAGGTCACCAAGGGAGTCCGCTATGCCCTTATTCTGGCGGCAGTACTCGCCGACGGAGAGGTCACCCTGGACGAAGGTGCGGAAGTTGGCGTCGAGACGCAGAGCCCGGGCCTCGGCATTGCCCAGGAATTGGCCCTCAAACGCCAGCCAGGCACGACGGGCGTCGGGTGTGTTGCGGACGAGGTCGTGGAGGTCGGTGGTGATGGTCTCGAGGATCCAGGACAGGACGATGCTGTCGAGGCGCAGCCACGCTGGGGTCTGAGCCGCAAGCGGGTCGTCGAGGGCGTAGCGGCGCAGGGTGAGGAGTACCATGTCCCGCCAGCAGGCGTAGGAGGACGACTCCGGGTCGAGGACGACCGTGACCAGGTAGCGGATGTTCTGGACACCGCCGGCCTGGTAGTGGAGCTGCGCCACGAGCGGATCCGCTGGATCGGCGATCTGGAGTGGCGACACGCGCACGGCGCGCGAGTCGGAGGAGGCGGCGGTGGAGTCGTAGTACCCCGGGTGGCCGAGGAGCTGCTCCGTCTCGGCGAACTAACGTGCCAATGTAGCGGCCGCTTCGCGTTCCTGCTCCAAGGCGAGGGCAGCCGCGCCGACGCGCACCGCGCCTTCCGCGGCGGCAGCCCGGGCGGAGATGAGAGCGTCGGCGTGGTCGGGATCGGAGAAGAGAGCGGCGTGGAGGAACGGCGTACTCGGGGCCCCAGCCGCGCCGACCAGGAAACCGGTCGCGGCCACGGGTTGGGTCGGCGCGAATGGGGGCGGGGCAGGGGCCACCGGTGGGGAGTCCTCGGCACCCGGTGCGGCGTGGGCAGGGGCAGTGGCGACGGCGGGCCCTGTGCGCCCGGCGCGGCCAAGGCAGGGGCCGGCGGTGGCGGTGGCGGCCCCCAGCGCCTGGGGCGGCCAGAGGCGGGCCCCTCCCTCGCCGGGCGCAGCAGGGGCCGGGGCGGGAGGGCACGGGAGTGGTGGCAGCCCGCCCTGCGGGGGTGCGCCAGCCCCCACAACGTCTGCAGCGGCGGCGACGCCAGTAGCTGCGAGGATGGCCGCTGGCGGCTGCCTGCCGGGGGGGCTGTGTGCCCAGGGGGAGTAGGGTAGAGGAGGGAAGGTGAAGAAGTAGGTCGGGGAGGGAGGTGGAGGCGGTCGGCCGCCGGCCATGGTGGCCGGAGAAGGGCGGCGGCGACGGCTGGGAAGGAGGGAGGGAGGAGAGAGGAAAGAGAAACCCTAACTCGATACCATGATAGAATGGGTGATTGTATTATTAGGGGGTGGAGTGACGGCGGCGGCGCAGTGTGGTTGCATCCGTCGGCAGGTGCGCAGTGCGGCTGCTTCGCGGGCCTTCGCCGCGGTCGAGTCACAATAGGCCGTCGCGACGCATCCGCCTGCTGCTGTAACGCAGATTGCTGATGATGCTGTGGGAGCAACGTGAGCCCTCGCCGTATGGCCTGAGGCGTGGATCGACTTAGGCTCCGTTTAGATGTGCAAATGCAAACTACAAACAAATTTGGAATTTGCACAGCAGGTGCAAATGTTTTGCTGTAGCGTTTAGATGATTTGCAACAGATTCTGTACAGTTTAGCTCATTCCAGATTTGCCCATATTGAATGCACATTCCAAGCCCATGCACACATGCATCATGCAGCCCTCTCTCTTCATGCAAACAGCAACAGGTTTGACAACAGATTTTTACAAAGCAAACCCAAATAGAGGGCTGCACATCATCACATTATTTCACAGGAACACATTATTGGGACAATTGTTCAACACAAACAGCCGGCAAATACAAGTTCTCAACACATCATAAAGATACATGCGCTCAAGTTGATGTTCATCAACGTCTACGCAGCAGACCAAGCGCAATACTGTCACGAAATGCATTCATCTGTGCACCATTTTCTGAATTGGGTGCCGGTTGGGTCCTGGGTTGCTGACTTCCAGCCTCAGGTGGCACAAAGTTCTCGTCCCGATCACACAATGCAAAGTCCTCATCTAGTAGCCCACTCAACCTAATGAAGTTATGCAGCGCAAAGCAAGCAACAACGAGCTGCTTTTGCGTTTCCAATGGATAACTTGGCACTTTTTCCAGTATTTGCCACTTCTTCTTTAACACGCCAAATGCGCGCTCAATCACATTTCTAAGCGATGAGTGGGCATAGTTGAACAACTCCTTTTTACCTTGTGGTTCGGGCCCGTTTAGAAAGTCGGGCACGTGATACGTCGTCGACTTGTATGGCGCCAGATACCCCGACCGGTTCGGATAGCCAGAGTCCACCAGGTAGTAGTTCCCTACACCACGAATTTCCTGTAAGTGTCGACAAAATGAACTTAGAAAACTCACAATGTTTACCACCTACGTATGTACCTGTAGGTGGATGAGGGAAGGCATGGCTGTAGGTTGTCATAGCAGAATCGAAGACTCGCATGTCATGAACCGACCCCGGCCACCCAGCAAGCACAAATGTGAACACCATGTCAAAGTCACAACACGCCAACACATTCTGTGTTGTCATCCCCTTGCGGCACATGTATTGCACCTCTTTTTCCTTGGGCACAACACAAGGAATGTGCGTACCATCCAGTGCCCCAACACAACCATTGAAGAACGGATGGAACCTAGGGCTGGATAGCCTAGGGTGCATGGTCCTGAATAAGGGGTCCCGAGGCTTAAGGATTACCTCTGCAAGACTGACCACACAGGGCAGAACTCTATACATGAGGTTATGAACTGTGGCTAGGGACCTCTCAAATCTATCTTCAGCTCTCCTAACCGGCTCACCGCCACTTAGCACAAACAGAAACATGCCTAAAGCCTCTATAGAAGTGCTTTTGGAAGTATCAGACAGACCATAATATTGAACCAATGTGTCATGGAGATGCATGAAAACAGGTGGGCTCATTCTAAACATGTTGTAGCAACTGTATGGATCGGCCAGCTTCATTTGCACCCACTCTAACCCACTAAGTCTAGGCCGCCTAGGGTCGGCCCTATTGCAGTGCTTGTCCAGGTGGTTAGCGTAGTTAAACATACCATATATGTACCCCCCGTCATCCTCCTCGATGACCATCTTCATAACCTTCTCACGCAACTCCTTAGCCTTCTGTTGCTTCGCTTTGCGCAACCTCCGGCGCTCTTCAAGTACCTGGAACAATTAAGAAAAGGGTAACTATTAGTACAGGTCAAACAATTACAGTGATCATGCACACAACCTGGAGTCACTCTTCCCAAAACAAACAGGTCCACAACCAAACATCTTCAAGCATTACCATAGTTCAAATAAAACATCATACACCACATAGTTCAAATAACACACAGCCACAAATAGTTCAAACAACCGACAGGCACATAGTTCAACAGACTACTAAATGCAGACATGCAGGATTTCATGGGGTCTAGTTGTCGACCCTTTTGGAAGAGGCCGAGGACTCTGAGGTGATGTCTATGAGATGCTGCCGTCCATCTGCGTCTGCCTCCAAGAACAGATAGGTTTCATAGTCGTCCGAACAGATGTGGCGGAGGCCTGCCCATGTCGACCTAGCTTTAGTATCCACAGCAGCCTCTCGGGCAGCCCTGACCACGGCCCTAACCTTTGCCTGGGCACGGTTGGCCTCTCGCTCTGGCTCCTGCGCCATGCCTTCCAACACCTCATTCCTCCTTTGCTGAATGGAGTTGTACTCCGCCATATTGGAAGTCATGGCACGGACTGCAGGGCTCTTGGACTTCTTCGGTGTGTGAGCGGAGCTGCGCGTGCTTGCTGCGCTGTGGCTCCTCTTGCTGCCGGCGCTCACAGGGGTGGCCTGCTGCTCCTCCTCGCCCTCTTCAGCACTGCTATTGTCGTCTAGGTTGATGGGGCCACCTGCAATGTACGCAGTGGTGCCATCCACAGCAATGCCCAAAAACATTTTGTCCAGCAGGTCAATGTACGAAGGCCACCCATCCTTCAACTTCTTCCAATCAGCATGTCCCTGTGCGAAACATAGGCAACAATGATGGGCTTATTAATTGAACAAGTGCTTGCATAAAACATAACAGTTTGAACAAACGAAGTCATGAAAGCGTGTACCCTTGTTTGTTCTTCCCACCACTCGTCCGTAGCCAGAACAGATCCGTCGTGTCGTCGTCCAAGACCGGTCATCCTCCTCAGCTTCTGAATGAATCTCCAAAGGTCCTTCAGCTTGCGGTAGTAGTTGTTGAAGGTGACACTGTTGTGCACCAGCTGAGCCACGGCGAAGTAGCGCTCCGTCATCTCTTTCCAACCGCGCTTGTTCAGTCGCCCGTTGACGCTGTTGCCTCTGTCCATTTGCGCGCTGTAAAGCTCGCAAAACAGCTTAGTGTTTTTCTCATCCCACTTGGCAGTGTCCTTCCTAGCCTATAGGACCAATGACAACGAAGATGCGACAACAAGTGACAACAATAAGGCGAGCAAAAACAGAAAACCGTTAAGATTACACTCATGGTACAAACAAATGGCACACAAACAAATGTACACATACGCGTGGAGGGTAAACATTGCATACCGGGACATGCGGAGAGGGGACCTCGCTATCGTTGTCCAAGTCCTCTGCATCCAGCCGACGACGTGCACCACGCCCTCTTGCAGAAGCAGCGCCGTTCGAGGAACCATGTCGAGGCAATCCAGGGCCCCGCCAGTCTGCACCGAATGCCGGAGGGAGAACGCGGGGGGAGGGTCCGCGAGCGCCGCCTGCGGCGTTGCGAGGATGCACCGTCTGCCGAGGCGAATGCGAGGATGCACGCAGCTCGCCGTCGCATTCGGTGCATCCTCGCATTCGCCTCGGCAGACGCCGAGGCGACGGCGAGCTGCGTGCATCCTCGCATTCGCCTCGGCAGACGGTGCATCCTCGCAACGCCGCAGGCGGCGCTCGCGGACCCTCCCCCCGCGTTCTCCCTCCGGCATTCGGTGCAGACTGGCGGGGCCCTGGATTGCCTCGACATGGTTCCTCGAACGGCGCTGCTTCTGCAAGAGGGCGTGGTGCACGTCGTCGGCTGGATGCAGAGGACTTGGACAACGATAGCGAGGTCCCCTCTCCGCATGTCCCGGTATGCAATGTTTACCCTCCACGCGTATGTGTACATTTGTTTGTGTGCCATTTGTTTGTACCATGAGTGTAATCTTAACGGTTTTCTGTTTTTGCTCGCCTTATTGTTGTCACTTGTTGTCGCATCTTCGTTGTCATTGGTCCTATAGGCTAGGAAGGACACTGCCAAGTGGGATGAGAAAAACACTAAGCTGTTTTGCGAGCTTTACAGCGCGCAAATGGACAGAGGCAACAGCGTCAACGGGCGACTGAACAAGCGCGGTTGGAAAGAGATGACGGAGCGCTACTTCGCCGTGGCTCAGCTGGTGCACAACAGTGTCACCTTCAACAACTACTACCGCAAGCTGAAGGACCTTTGGAGATTCATTCAGAAGCTGAGGAGGATGACCGGTCTTGGACGACGACACGACGGATCTGTTCTGGCTACGGACGAGTGGTGGGAAGAACAAACAAGGGTACACGCTTTCATGACTTCGTTTGTTCAAACTGTTATGTTTTATGCAAGCACTTGTTCAATTAATAAGCCCATCATTGTTGCCTATGTTTCGCACAGGGACATGCTGATTGGAAGAAGTTGAAGGATGGGTGGCCTTCGTACATTGACCTGCTGGACAAAATGTTTTTGGGCATTGCTGTGGATGGCACCACTGCGTACATTGCAGGTGGCCCCATCAACCTAGACGACAATAGCAGTGCTGAAGAGGGCGAGGAGGAGCAGCAGGCCACCCCTGTGAGCGCCGGCAGCAAGAGGAGCCACAGCGCAGCAAGCACGCGCAGCTCCGCTCACACACCGAAGAAGTCCAAGAGCCCTGCAGTCCGTGCCATGACTTCCAATATGGCGGAGTACAACTCCATTCAGCAAAGGAGGAATGAGGTGTTGGAAGGCATGGCGCAGGAGCCAGAGCGAGAGGCCAACCGTGCCCAGGCAAAGGTTAGGGCCGTGGTCAGGGCTGCCCGAGAGGCTGCTGTGGATACTAAAGCTAGGTCGACATGGGCAGGCCTCCGCCACATCTGTTCGGACGACTATGAAACCTATCTGTTCTTGGAGGCAGACGCAGATGGACGGCAGCATCTCATAGACATCACCTCAGAGTCCTCGGCCTCTTCCAAAAGGGTCGACAACTAGACCCCATGAAATCCTGCATGTCTGCATTTAGTAGTCTGTTGAACTATGTGCCTGTCGGTTGTTTGAACTATTTGTGGCTGTGTGTTATTTGAACTATGTGGTGTATGATGTTTTATTTGAACTATGGTAATGCTTGAAGATGTTTGGTTGTGGACCTGTTTGTTTTGGGAAGAGTGACTCCAGGTTGTGTGCATGATCACTGTAATTGTTTGACCTGTACTAATAGTTACCCTTTTCTTAATTGTTCCAGGTACTTGAAGAGCGCCGGAGGTTGCGCAAAGCGAAGCAACAGAAGGCTAAGGAGTTGCGTGAGAAGGTTATGAAGATGGTCATCGAGGAGGATGACGGGGGGTACATATATGGTATGTTTAACTACGCTAACCACCTGGACAAGCACTGCAATAGGGCCGACCCTAGGCGGCCTAGACTTAGTGGGTTAGAGTGGGTGCAAATGAAGCTGGCCGATCCATACAGTTGCTACAACATGTTTAGAATGAGCCCACCTGTTTTCATGCATCTCCATGACACATTGGTTCAATATTATGGTCTGTCTGATACTTCCAAAAGCACTTCTATAGAGGCTTTAGGCATGTTTCTGTTTGTGCTAAGTGGCGGTGAGCCGGTTAGGAGAGCTGAAGATAGATTTGAGAGGTCCCTAGCCACAGTTCATAACCTCATGTATAGAGTTCTGCCCTGTGTGGTCAGTCTTGCAGAGGTAATCCTTAAGCCTCGGGACCCCTTGTTCAGGACCATGCACCCTAGGCTATCCAGCCCTAGGTTCCATCCGTTCTTCAATGGTTGTGTTGGGGCACTGGATGGTACGCACATTCCTTGTGTTGTGCCCAAGGAAAAAGAGGTGCAATACATGTGCCGCAAGGGGATGACAACACAGAATGTGTTGGCGTGTTGTGACTTTGACATGGTGTTCACATTTGTGCTTGCTGGGTGGCCGGGGTCGGTTCATGACATGCGAGTCTTCGATTCTGCTATGACAACCTACAGCCATGCCTTCCCTCATCCACCTACAGGTACATACGTAGGTGGTAAACATTGTGAGTTTTCTAAGTTCATTTTGTCGACACTTACAGGAAATTCGTGGTGTAGGGAACTACTACCTGGTGGACTCTGGCTATCCGAACCGGTCGGGGTATCTGGCGCCATACAAGTCGACGACGTATCACGTGCCCGACTTTCTAAACGGGCCCGAACCACAAGGTAAAAAGGAGTTGTTCAACTATGCCCACTCATCGCTTAGAAATGTGATTGAGCGCGCATTTGGCGTGTTAAAGAAGAAGTGGCAAATACTGGAAAAAGTGCCAAGTTATCCATTGGAAACGCAAAAGCAGCTCGTTGTTGCTTGCTTTGCGCTGCATAACTTCATTAGGTTGAGTGGGCTACTAGATGAGGACTTTGCATTGTGTGATCGGGACGAGAACTTTGTGCCACCTGAGGCTGGAAGTCAGCAACCCAGGACCCAACCGGCACCCAATTCAGAAAATGGTGCACAGATGAATGCATTTCGTGACAGTATTGCGCTTGGTCTGCTGCGTAGACGTTGATGAACATCAACTTGAGCGCATGTATCTTTATGATGTGTTGAGAACTTGTATTTGCCGGCTGTTTGTGTTGAACAATTGTCCCAATAATGTGTTCCTGTGAAATAATGTGATGATGTGCAGCCCTCTATTTGGGTTTGCTTTGTAAAAATCTGTTGTCAAACCTGTTGCTGTTTGCATGAAGAGAGAGGGCTGCATGATGCATGTGTGCATGGGCTTGGAATGTGCATTCAATATGGGCAAATCTGGAATGAGCTAAACTGTACAGAATCTGTTGCAAATCATCTAAACGCTACAGCAAAACATTTGCACCTGCTGTGCAAATTCCAAATTTGTTTGTAGTTTGCATTTGCACATCTAAACGGAGCTACTCGTGCTCGCCACATACGACAGTAAGTATCTCTTCTCGATTCTGACACTAACATGATTGTTGCTACTTCATCTACTTAGGTCCTGTTTAAATGCACTGTAAATTACAATTGTAACTAGTTACATCAATGTTACGGCACATGTATGGAGCATTAAATGTAGACGAAATGTTTGTATGTTTGTACTTTTTGTATGTACATCACGAGACGAATCTTTTAAATTTATTTGGGCCATAATTGAACAAAAGTTGTCAAATACAAACGAACGTGTTACAGTGTAGAATTATAACTGCAACTGAGATCTAAACGGCCCCTTATACAATTGTGCTTGAAAATATAAAGACTGGCATCCCTGACATGTCAGTGTATTTAGTTCCGTCATTGATAGATGGATGGCACCATCCCTGCAATGTGTTTGTTAAACTGCCAGAGTGCTTCATCCTTGATATTTGCCATGTGTTGTGGTGAATTGTTGAGACTGTTTTATTGATAGTGGAATTAATCTTATCTATGAATATATAATGAATTTTGTTTCTGAACAAAATTTCCTCTAAACACATATAGGAACGCGGTATCTAACTGGCTTCATTTTGTTTATGGTCACACTATTAAAATACACAGAGTAGTGGTAATAGAACTATCATTATCCATTTTTACAATCAGTAGATGAAACTGTCACATGAATGGATCGACAGTAGATGAAACAAATTGGTTGTTTTTTACGGTATTCTCTTAGAAAAACCGTAGCGTTAGCACGGGCATTATACTAGTTACAAAAGTTAGCCCGTGCGCTATATTATCCAAATTTCTAACTATACAGCATCTAAACACAACCTTTTATGAACGGCTACCACATTTTTTTTTCTTTTGATGAAGGAATTCTTATGCAATACTCGTACCTCTTAAAGCCTTATTTAGTAGAAGTTTTAGGGATCCAATCGAATGTTACATTTTTATATGGGCTCATTCTAATGAAATATTATAGATTTTGCCAGTAAACCACGTAACAAGTTTATTAACTAATTCGTTATTAGCACATATTTGTATATAGGATTAACATTTTCGTCTATAGAATGTTTAAATATGCGATGTGAGGGTATAAAAATTTTTGGAATGAACTAAATAAGGACACTAGGTAATAGAACTGTTTAACCACGGAGAGGCAGCCCGACGCACGTGACCACGGATGGGAAGGCGTTCCATGGCGATAGATGTGCGCCGGGATCATTGCACCTGCCCTGGAGCAGTGAGCACATCCACTCGATTGGCGCGTGCAGGTCATGATTCTGCCAGCCCACTGGCCCACCTTGCGTCATGTCACGTCGCGTCCTGCAGCATCGGCAGCATCCGACAACCGCCAACCGGACGCGCTCCCGAACTTTTTTTTTTTTTTTGGCACTGGTCGATCGAACTGGCAAGTACTAACTATTTGCCTCTTCTATGTTAACAAAAACGTGCACGATGTTCGGCTGGCTGCCAGCCAGCTATTTAGCGGTGTTTTTTTACAACAATCAGCCAGTCAGTCGTACCGTAGCAGCCAGCCGAACTGAGCGGTGCTTTTTAAAACTAGAATCCGCATGCGAGAGGGTTCTAAACGATCCGTACAACAGCCGAGATAGTGAATTCAGAATCGTCGATTCGAGCGGCGAATGTAAAGAGCTACAGTACACTTCTCCAATGGACATGGACCAGCCTCAACCTTTTTTAAAAGAAAAAAACAAAAGAAAGAAACCCGAGCATGGTGCCACAGAGTTTTTTTTTTTTTTTTTGGTAGATAAGGACAGAGACCAATAGACCATTGCTGACACGTGAGCGCCTATCGCGCTGCTTTGGATTTGGTTGGACTCCATACGCTCGATGTCCTATGTATCGGCCGCAGGCCTGGTACGCGTATCCCGTGATGTCAAATGGGCCATGAACGGCCGCTCCTGAGGGCTGAGGCCCACTACAAACCTTCCTTCTTGGGTCGAGATCACGCATCCGCAGGCCCCTCGTAGCTCTCGTGCCGTCCTACTACACTTGTGCGTGCGTAGGATTATGCGGACGTGCCTTTTGTTTCCGTCCAGAAAACACGGCTTCCTTGACCGAAAAAAGACGTGGTCGTAGCTGGATTTAGATACTTTGGAACGCGAAAACTGTCAAGGAACTTACATTCAACAATGGCACTACGGGGAGTGTTTAGATGTGTAAAGTTTAGGGATTTTGACACTGTAGCAGCGAGGAATCTTTTCCTATAAGTGTCCAATCATGGTCCAAGTAGACTCAAAAGATTCTTCACGTGATTTACAGGCAAACTGTGTAAACATGTAAAAAATTTCGTCTACATTTAGTACTCCATGCATGTGCCATAAAATTGATGTGACAGAAATTTTCAGATTTTGGAGGGGATCTAAACACCCCCTATGATTGACTTACTCTATTAGGTAGGCAGGGATAGAGACCAGGTAGGCAGGGATAGAGTCCAGGGATCAAGATCAGTTAAGATTTGTGTCCTATGTTCTTCATGCCAAGCCCAACAGGAAAAGGCTCGCAGGCCCATACCTGATCCACTACTGCTCTTGTTACAGCCACAAGCCAGGGTCATGACAAATCGCCTATAAACTTTTGTACGTATACTAGTTTCATGGAGGTCTCGGGCACAAGCCGCTGGAAGTTCAATCTGTGTAACCTGAAAATATGGTCTCGTTTCGTGACGCGAAACAAGCAAGATTCCCCAGCAAAACAGCACCGTTGGAGACCCCACGCCTTTTAATCGTCACAGTAATAATAAGCCAGTACTACTACTACAACCACCCTCTTGTTGGAAGGATGAAACCCAATTATGCAAACTTTAGGATTCGTTTCAATCACAAATCTTGGAAAATGCGATTTGGCCTTGGTAGATGGATTCACGGTTTCACGGAGCCGGGGAAAAAGTAATAAAAAATTATAAATGACGATCGGCCACGGGGTGGAAAAAAGGCATCGTCACACCTGCCCACACCACACCAACACGGAAGTTGGGATCCGAACAGGAGATCGAAAAAAAGAGCGTCGCTTATCGACAAAGCTGTCAGGCTTAGCAACGGAAATGGAAAACCCCCATCGCTTTTTCGCAACCGCCCCGCGATGCGGACAAAACAGAGCCTGCTGCGTCTCTGCGTCTGCCCCTCTGCAGTGCAGTGCATTGCTTTGCTTTGCAGGCCAAGCCAGACGCGACAAAACAGAGCCTGCCACGTCGCCCCTCTGCAGCGCAGTGCATTGCTTTGCAGGCCAGACCCATGCCATGGCAGTGGCACCAAGCCATAGCAGACCAGCCAGACCCATGCCAATGCCATGGCAGTGGCACCCAGCCATAGCAGACGCACCCATGCCAATGCCATGGCAGTGGCACCCGCCATGGCAGCTGAGTAGTAGACGCTCTGTTTGCAGTGTGCCCTGCACCGCCTGGTGCCTGCTTTTACGACTCCCTTTCTTTACCACACCAACCTTCTCTCTTCGCCATTCCTTCTCTCTTCACCATTGCACTCTCCCATTCCGCAACGTTTATCATCTTTGGATATTCGTAATATTGAAAATTTCATCTCCATTGCCCCTATCTCAACCATCACATAATTCAATCAAACACAAAAAAAGACGCCGAGGTTGATCGCCGCAAAAGATTACATACGACACACAAGAAAATAAATCCCACGAATCAACAGCACCCAACACAGAATCAACACAGGCATTCCAGTATTTGATCTGAGCTCAATGGCCAACGACAACATTGAAATGATATATTATTGATAGTTCACAACAGATAGAGATAGTTCACGACAGATAGATTGGGCAGAGCCATCCATGACCATGGCTGCCTTACGACTGATGATTGAAACAGAAAGATACTGATACTGCTCCGAGACAGATCCATACTACTTCTCCATACGCTTGCTTTTCTTGCTAGCACCACTTATGATAGGATCGACGATAACGAAACACGACACTGCAACTACTACTACTGATAGATAGTTGGCTCCGACGACTTCATGCAGCGTCAGCCGAGCGATACCTTGTGCGGGAAGACCGGAAGAGTAGCGGGCGAGAGCCGAGATGGGACTCCGCCGCATCCGACGCGACGGTGGCGCCGCGCCTAGCGCCTCTTCTCGGGGCAGTCGCGGGACATGTGGCCATCCTGGTGGCAGTTGTAGCACTCAGTGCCGCGGCCGCCGCCGCCGCCGCCGCCTCCTCCTCCGTAGCCGCCACCTCCGCCGTAGCCGCCGCCGCCTCCCTGAGAGCAGTCCCTGGCAAAGTGGCCCTCCTCGCCACACTTGTAGCACCCGCGACCGCCGCCGCCGCCGCCACCACCGTAGCCGCCGCCACCTCCGTAGCCGCGGTCCCCGCCGCCGCCGCCGCCGCCGCCGTAGCCGCGGTCGCCTCCTCCACCGTAGCCGCCGCCGCCGTAGCCGCGGTCGCCGCCTCCACCCCCGTAGCCGCCGCCGCCGCCGTAGCGCCCGCCGCCGTTGCCACCGTCGGGGCGTGCCCCGCCGGGGAGGTTGCCTCCTCCGGGCGCGGAGACGTCGAGGGCCTTGGTGCGCCCGTCGTCGCCGTTGCCAACGGTGTACTCGACGGCCTCCCCTTCGTTGAGGCTGCGGTAGCCGTCGGACTGGATGGAGGACTGGTGGACGAAGAGGTCCTCGCTCCCGTCGTCGGGGGTGATGAAGCCGAACCCCTTGGTCCCGTTGAACCACTTCACCGTCCCAGTCACCCTCTCCGACGCCATCTCCCCCCTCGCCGCCGGCCGAACACCCAAGAGAACACTCCTCACAAACCCTAGAAACCCTAGATGGTTGGGGAGGCGAGGTGTGCGAATGAGGGGAGGAAGGCGACGCGGGTGGCGTATTTAACGTGGACTGTCGAGAATGTGAGGCGACCGGGCCCGCAGGGGGTGGGTGCGGTGGGAAAGGAACGGGGAGCGTTCGGAATTTCACTGACATGTGGGCCGTGCTGTAGTGGGTCCCCGTGTCAGTGGTAACATGGAACAAGGAAGATCTTTTTCTATTTTCTGAGAGGAAGGAAGGCCGGTTTTGGCTTCCTACCTCGATTAGCCCATACGAACTATGGTACGGTGTGGCACGATTTTTGCTCATAGCACTATTTGGCACGATGACCCACGGTATGGAAAATAGTATCGAAGATTTGGACTAAGGGAGGCACTATTTTTTTTGTGCCTTCTAATTTCACAAGTTTTGTTCCTAGCTTTGGACATTTGCTCCTACAGAGATTTGCAGCTTGATTTAGGCCTTATTTAGATCCACTGTAAGTTACAATTGTAACTAGTCACATCAACATTGTGGTACGTGTATAGAGCATTAAATATAGACAAAATATTTGCATGTTTGTAATTTTTGCATGTACATCACGAGATAAATCTTTTAACCCTACTTGGACCATGATTGGACAAAAGTTGTTAAATACAAACGAACGTGCTACAGTACAGAATTGCAACTACAAATAGGATCTAAACGGGGCCTTAGGCTTGTACACTAGTAATAGTTTTCGACCTTAAAACAGCAAGAAATATCATCACGTGGTTTGATGGAGAGTTTGAAATAGATAATGAGTAACAAAATTAGTCGTGATGTGGGCCTGCTCGCCTCAGTTTTTTATAATTGTACTCTGTTATTTGCACAGCACGTCCCAACCATATATAATTGTTCCGATTCATGGGCTCCCAAGTGACAAGTATAGCTGGACAACTTGGTGTAGTACGTGACTGTTTAGCGTCCCGAAAATTGGTTCGTTTAGTTGGTAAAAAGGTGAAAATTTCACTGTAGCACGCGGGAAATCTTCTCCAATAAATTTCTAATCATGGTCCAAATAGGTTCAAAAGATTCGTCTTAAAAAAAGCCAGATAAAAAGTACAAACATGCAGAAGCTGCTACTTTATTTAATACTCTATGTATACGTAAAGGACAATCAATGTGATAGGAAATTTTACAACTTTTTGGCAACTAAACAGCGCCTAAGAAAAATAGCCGTAGGGATAGACCTCACCAATTTTTTTTATGAGAATTACGTAACTGTGATTCACCGGTACAAATTAAATATGTTTGGAACAGCCAAGCTTGTGGTGATTTTTTTAGACGACCAAAACAGAATTCGCCATCCTCGATCCACGGAGAATTAGTCTACTAGTTGAGTAGCGGTGACGCTAAACAGTCACGTACCACTAATCCTCGTAGTGCATCGTCGTCGTCGAAGACAACCGCAACGCCCAAACCGCGAAACATCGGCCGCCACCAGTGCGATGACTAGCACGGAGCGCGTCGTTCGTAGACACTATTCAAAGGCGCTGATTTAGCTCGTGCTCCCGCGATAGGTATGCTCGGCGGTCGGTCGGTCGGAAGTCTGATGAGAATCAGACGTCGCAAAATCCACCGTGGTCACCGGCCAGCCCATCACGGTGGGTGTCGGTCCCAGCGGATGGCACGGCAGGCAGCAGGCTGCGCATGAGCCCATGCAATGCAACCGCGCGCGCCCCGGTGCGTGAAAGACCCGAAACGGAAGGCGGGGCCGGCGCCGAGGCAACAGAGTAGCACGGCAAGTTCGGCAGGCGAGGGACGTGACAAGTCCAAGTCCCTCGCCTTTATTGCGTGCTTTGACCCCTCCCCTCCTCGTCGCTGCTTGACTGCGCCTTCACCGGCTCCGAGACCGGACGCCCGCCCTCGCCACGCCTCCGAAACAAAACCCGCTCCGAAACGAAATCCACTCCGGTGAAGATATTAATAAATATAGTATTTATGATTTATAATGTTACTAGTGAAGATATGTTTCTAAAAAAACATATCAAAACATACAAATATCTATAAATATGGTGAAATTTGGGGAGAGAAAAAATGACTCCACATGCAGTTGTTTATTTTACGACGGGTGGAGAGAAAAAAAAATAAGTGCACTTTTAAAATATTTGGAGAGATTGATGATAGTACAAAATAAAATTTTACCACCTCAAAATCAAAAGTTGTTCTGGCACGTAGTAATTGCACTTTAAAAATAGAAGAAAGCACAATTCTACCAGCGACTCAGGACACAGACGATTTTTAGAAGCTAGCGGTATCTCCTTGCCCACCCTATTCTACCAGCGACTACATCCGATACAAATTTTAGGCCGTTTTAGCATGTTTAGATCCATGGTTTTTACTAGTATGTATCTATATGTATACCTTGTTGATACATCACAAAAGCTACATTTCTAAAGGAATCAAAACGGCTTACAATTTCAAACGGAAACATCAGTGAAAAATTAGTGGTGCGGTTTCAAACAAAAAGGGGTAGCAAATGTCTACTATTCTAGTCCTGCACTTTAGTTCCTTGTATTAAAATCAAGTTTGACACTAAGTCTATACTGCCCGTTTGGATATAGACGGGTCCTATGTATGCAATAAAAAAAAAAACTAAGAATCTCATAATTCCACCCCAAATAAACTATATTACGGAGCATTTTCAACACAAATAGTATGGGATGCCAAAATACAAGAATCTTTTTATCTCATACAAACAGCAGTCTAGTAAAAAGGTGTGGGGAAAAGTCAAGTGATGCTTGCAGTGTTTTCTCATACAAACAACACATTTTCATCAATTTTGCTACCGTTCTAAATTATAGGAAGTCTTGACTTTCAAGCACATAAATTTTGTTGTGTGTGTGTACCTAAATATAGACTGTGTCTACATATAAAATAAAGTTACGTAGTTAGAGAATAGGAACAACTTATAATTTAGAATTGGGTGGAGCAAGGCTGCATGGGCAGTGCCAAAAATGATGAAGTCAGGTACTTTGGAGCTAATTTCACTGAAAATTGAGCTAGTTACTACTCCATTTGTTTTCATACGTAGAATGAGAAAGCATTCAATTCCATTTAAATTTTAAGTATAAATTTTCCCTTAACTTATTGTCAATTGGCAGATCTCATTTATTCAGTCAAAGTCAAACTATCATGAGTTTGACTAAATTTCTAGAGAAAAATATCAACATTAAGGTACACTTAGGAATACTTTGAAAGTATATATTATTATATGACATATTGAACGTACCAACTTTGCATCATAAATATTCACAAAAAAAAAACTTCGTATCATAAATATGATGCCATTTTTTGTATGTCCGGTTAAACTTATGAGGGTTTAACTTGGTTTAGCCAATCTTTTGATAAATGAGAGATAGTATCTTTACACTAAAATGTCCATAGTTTAGTAGTTATCGGTCAAATTTTAAATTGACAAATTTAAAGGGAGTACTATGTCTGAAAAGGTTTCCATCTCTTATATATATTTGGGAAAGATAAAATGAAAGGCTCTTTACTTTCTCTCTCTCTCTTTTTTTTGGTACAGTAAGGAAAAAAGGATTGTTTTAATTTGTTGATCAAACACCCAAACCTTCGAAATTTTGGAAAATGGCATCAAAACCTTGTTCTGCGACTCTGCAAGCCGAGGCAGTAGGAGTACCATGATTCCAAATTCCGAAAGCCTAACGCCCGGTGCGTTTTCTTGGACAGGCCAGCATAAACCAAAACAAAAAGGCCTCCAACATGATGATCGAAGAAGACAACGCCGTAGCAGCCGGGAAATGCTCCTGTGCGCAACTAGCACGAAGATTGGTCGGATCAGCATCGCACGGACAAGAAATACAGTAGTACGCCGGTGAAACGATCATGCTCCGTTTGTTCCACAAGATCGCACGCTAAGATCGCGACATCCACGTACAGGATCCCGAGATAACCTCCACCTCCACTCGATCTCGGGCAGCGGCGGGCGGACGACACGGCAATTGGTTGGAGTCTTTTCGTCGGTCCTCCACTGCCGCGTCGTGAGTCACCACGAGTCACGAGTCCACCCAAGCGCCCCGATCCGTGAAAAGCAGAGGAACCCGAAGAGGAAGGGGCCGGCTACTGACGGACGCCGGACGGAGCGGGAGCGGGGCGGGACGAGGGACGAGGGACGAGGGACGTGACAACTCCCACCTGCGCGCTTTGACCGTCCCCGTCCCAGCTTCGCTGCGGCTTGACCGGGTTCTGGACGAGCCTCGCCATGCCCATGCAATCCTCCGATAGAATACCCCCCCCCCCCGATAGAAATCTATAGCTTTTACTATTTCGTTTTATATAAATATGCTAGCTTTTGTAATAAATATGTACAGTAATTATATCTCAAGTAAATTTTAAAAATTCGCCTCATAATATTTTACGAAGCTGTTAAATTACTTTTACTTTTCATCAACATTTAATACTTCATGTATGTGTCTAAAAGTTGACATGACAGAACTTTTTGTATTAACAGAGCTGGCCTGGGCAGTTTGCACACAGATGGGTGGATCTTCTCTAGGCTACTGTAGATGATTTGTTCCCACCTGGAACTGGAACAGTGGCGGTCGTCGCACTGTCACGTAGGAGTACTCGCGTCACTGGCCACGCCCAAGCAACGAAGCCCCCGTTCTGCTCACGACGGATCACGGCGCTGCTGGATTTGCCCCGCCGTCCGGCGTCCGTCTCGTGTCGCCTTGTGGCTCAGCTGCTGCTGGATATTCGCGATGCTTGTCGATTGCGATGACAAAATCACAAAAGGCCGTCCCTGAGGCCCAAGACCAACACGTACTGCCGTGGCCCGTGGCATAAGGCCTGGCTACCTCATAGGCTCAAAACTCATGCAGAGGGAGGAAAGAAACATTCACAAACTTTATCCCGCGCGGCCTGCTGCGAGTCCTGAGGTTGCTGAGGTGTCGTGGCCCACTCTGATTTATTTTGGTCTGTTCTTTAAAACTTGTGATATTTTTCTCAAGAAAAAAATATTTTTTTACTACAAAATACATACCGATTATGGACCACAATAATCATAGCGATTACTCGATTAGATTCATATGGTTTGCTATAGCTCTACTTGCTGCCTTCTCTTCAGAATTATACAACACAAGTCCCGTACACTTGTTTGTATTGAATATGACTGCATCATCAATATTGACCAATGGTCGCAAAAGCCATACCAACCAGGGTTGTAGCCGATGCCCTGTTGTTTTGACCAATTAACAGTTATTTTAATATTTTTCTCTCAAAACAAATCAGCATTAGCCAAAATCAGCCCTTGTTTCTAGCCCAAAAGAACAGGACGGAACTGCAATAAACATACTAATTAAAGGCCGTAGTAGGGATTTGGACTATGGTTTAGCCATCTAGCCCGAAACTTGCAGTGGTTTAGTATTGCTGGCTTGTTGCAGGTGGTATGACTACGAATTGCCCCCTCGGTTTGTAGTATGTTGTGATCTGTGGTTATTGCAGGGGTTCTAACTCTGGTTTTCCTTCATTCCTTCAAGTTTGCAACCTGCTGCGTTCCAAGGTTGCTATAGAGGTTGTGGCTTTAGGATCTTGACCATGGTTTGTCCCCTAATTGCTGCGTGTTATGATTTATGATTGCTACACACTAGTTCTTAATATTCCACTCTCGTGCCCTAATTTATAACTTGTGATTTTGCTTTGGCAACATACTCTGGTTTGCATAGTTGGATTGCTCTGCCTCCATGTGCTTGCAGACCGGTCACTCGTCTCTGTCTAGTTTCCATGATGAAAAACAACACGTGCATATACCTAGATTGCAATATCTTGAAACGGTATGTATTATTCACAGGATCAGTATTCACTATTCAGTGGAGAAGAGCGAGCTGGAGATGCACAATCCGACGATGAAGCTTTGTGCACCTCATGACGACAGCATGCACAATCTCAGTAAACACGTGAATACCGGGGGAAAAAAAAAGGTCCAAATACCGTTTTCTTTATATATATGAGCCCCCAACATTTGGCACTCCCCACAACCCATGTCGTGTCAGTTGAGAAGGCTCTTCTCCCCTTCCTCCAGCCCTGCCATGGTGTCGTACAGTGGCTTGTTCATCGTCTCCGGCAGGAAGAAGACGAGCAGGCCCCCAACGATGCCCGAGGCGCCGAACACCGCGAACGGCAGCCTCTCCCCGAGCATGACCACCAGCGGCGCCACGATGGCCCCCATCTGCGCCGCCTGCGCCGTGCACCCCAGCGCCGCGTTCCGCACCACCGTCGGGAACAGCTCCGCCGTGTAGATGAACAGCAGGTTGTACGTCGCCGCCATGCCGAAGATGCCCACCACGCCGCACGCCATCCGCGCCACCCTGTCCATTTGCATTTGCACGCATTATATTTAATTTGCAAGCTTTGAAGAACTGAATGAATATCTTCATGGAGAATTGAAGGCTATAAGCCTGAACCTCATGATCCCGTCGCCGGCTATGAGACTCCCGGCGGTGCAGAAGACGCCGCTGAGCAGCATGGTGCCGATGGCGAGTGGCTTCCTCCCGAAATGGTCGAGGAGCAGCGCCGTGAGCAGGTAGGCGGGCATCTCGGCGAGCGAGTTGACGACGACGGTGACGTAGAGGTTGGTCTTGAGGTTGACCACGTTGAGGCTGAGGCCGTAGTACACCACCGAGGAGAGGAGGTTGATGAGCACGGAGAGCACGAGGCGCACCCGCGTGGTCGGCAGCCGGAACACGTCGACGATGGAGCCAGAGGACACCGACGCCGGCGCCGCCGCAGCTGCCACCGTGCCGCCACCGTCCTCCTCTTCATCCTCGTCGTCGAGCTTGAGCGTGAGATCCTCCGGGACGGACCTGCCGTTGGTGGCGGCGATGGCGCGGATGACCCGGAGGGCGTCGTCGGGGCGCCGGCGCACGAGGTACCAGCGCGGCGACTCGGAGACGAACGGCACGACGGCGACGGCGAAGGCGAGCGAGGGGAGCGAGGTGACGACGTAGAGCATGCGCCAGGAGCCTGGGAAGAGCGCCGCGACGCCGGCCAGGGCCGCGATGCCGGCGGAGAAGAAGTAGAAGGTGGACATGCCGGCGACGCCGCGGCGGGCCGGGCCGACGGGCTCGGTGGCGAGGACGAAGGACAGCACCCCGACGCTGCCCGTGCTGAAGCCCGTCAGGAGGCGCAGCGCCGCGTAGGCCCAGTAGTTCGGGGACAGCGCGGTGAGCAGGCCGAAGGCGGCGTTCAGCACGCACACCACCTGCAGCGACCCCTTCCGGCCCAGGAACGAGTCCGACAGGTGGCCGAACACGCCCGCGCCTGCATCATTTGCATGCAAAGGAAGAAAGTTAAAAGGCCTTATCTAGCTGATGATGAAAAACCGGCCCATATAAAGGCCAACGACAAAGAGGCCCTAGGGGTGGTTTTGTCTGCTTGTGTGAGGCGGAAAAGGATTGGCTGAGCCGTGACATCCTCCCCGTCACAACTCACAACCGTCGTGGCACTTGGCGCGGCGGGGGCGGCCACGTAGCCTGGCTACTGTGAGGCAATCTGCTCCACGCGTGCCTACGTGTCACGTCGCGCCACCCCGCGTCGTACTGTAGACCAATCGGTGGCAGACGAGAAGAGGCATGGAGGTTTTTGTTTCGTTCTGAATCAATCCACATTGGCCTCTCCGCCTCGGCGCCTCGGCCCTCGACTGCCTACACATGACCAACCTGACCACTGCAATGTCTGCATATCCATTTCCAAAATGATATACTAGCGTGTGGAATTTTTCAACAATTCATCTCTTATATACTACTTTCTTTTTACGGAACTGGAGGGCCAGAGCCCTATAGGAAATTATTGAAAAAGCAAAAAAAAAAACGAATTTATTTATCCACAAGTCAAAAAGAGACAAAAAAAAGAGAGAACATGCGGGAGAGAGAGAGAGAGAGAGGATTGAAAAAGATTCTGGATCCTAAGTAAAAATCACTGTAAATTTATCTATCCATCATCTCACGGTGACAAGGTTGATTATAAATACGTAGAAGCGAAGATGGTACGGCGTTAACTTGATACCTACTGGCATCGTAGAATAATAAGGACGATCCATAAGTCAAAAATGACTGAAAATTATTTCTCCATCGTCACACGGTGACAAAGTTGGTGGGTTAAATAGCAGAAGCGAAGATGGCCAAATTACCATATGATAACTATTGACATCGTATAATAATAATAATAATAATAATAATAATAATAATAGCATAAGATAAGATAAGTAGGCCAGCACTGATCTCTTAAAAACCAGTGGTGGATACAGTAGGTACGAGCCCACGACCACGGAGTACTTTTATTATATCAGCTACTGACTGACGGCTTCATTTGTCGTGTTCTGTCTTAATCTGACTTGTGATTGCGTCCACATCCAGCGCCCGGATCCGCGCTAGTAATGAGGCCAGACAGCACAGGCAGTGGACGCAGCGGGATGCTAGGATCAGCCGAAAAGATTCCTCGGCATATCTCGTTTCACCATAAGCTGTCACGCTGGGGAATTACTATGGGCGTGTTTAGTAGTGAGCCCCAAGGGGTGGCTCGTGCTCTATAGGTGCAATTTCTCGTGTTTGGTGTACCTGACCTAGTCTTGGAGTCTGGTCCGTACGATCTCTAAAGCACTTTGGGCCAAGCCCAAGAGAAACGTGATGGAGGTCCGTTTTTTCACAGCCTAGCTGGCTGCAGAGCGTGTGAGCTCGCGTGGGGAGATGGTCTCACCTCCCGACACTCGCCTGTCACCATCCGCGTGCGCGAGCACCGCTGCCGGCAAGGGATTTTGGCCGGCCGTGCGAGATCCGTTGGCCGCGCGAGCTCTGCCAGCCGTGCGAGGGCCGCCGTCCGCATAAGCCGCCGCGAGCGCGAGCGCAAGGGGACGGGGCGCGGGAGTAGGCCGCCGTCCGCTCGAGCTTCGTTGCTGCGCGAGCCGCCGCGAACGCGAGCGCGACGGAGGGGGGCGGGCCCGCTGAAGGCAGTGAAACGTTCCGCAAACAGCTCAGCCATACGCGAGAACGGCCACACCTTACACATTTGGATGAAGCAACAAATTCGTCCAGACTCTTGGTAGAGTCTAGAAGACCACGACTGATCCTCAAAGGTAATGAATGGAAAAAATAGCATGTCGTAATAAAATCAATTTCTTTTATTTTTAATAAAAAAATTCTGATTTTCTGGGTCTAGTGAATAAATGGATAGAGCCTGGCTCTAATTCTGGTAAAAAAAAAAGCAACGAGCGCCTCTAGCCTACTATTCCCAGAAAGAGAACGTCAGCCATAAAAAATGAATTCAAAAGTTTATACTTAAAACACGGACTTTTGGAAGAAATTGAATAAACAATTGATATAAAAAGGGGGACTTACCACATAGCAAATTGGAGGGAAATGAGCACTTTGCTGCTAAATTACGATATTTAAATAAAGGAAGCGTGGCAATTCCAACCTGGAATAGTTGGCACTAAACCAAGACCTATTAGCAGTAGTTGCCCCTGGCACTACCGGGAGGGTGCCTAGCCGGGGTTCGAAAGGACCTTAACAGTTAGCAACTGGGCAAGGGGGCTGGTATACCTATGACGACGCTGGCTCCATACCGGGAAGGCTCCCTATACCTAGAGTATAGGGGGGAAATGAAGGTATTGATTTCCGAAGAAATCAAAGGCAGGAGAAGGAAGGGAAAGGAATCAAGGAAAACGGCTTGAAGAAATTGGCTCAAGATCGTTACCCTGTGTTTCTCTGGGTTATTCTCCTCACGGGACACAAGTGTCTGCCCGGATGTACATCAGTCGACATGTGGTGTTCAATGAACAAGTTTTTCTCTCCCTTTGCTAAATTATCCTCTCCTTTCTCTCCTATTACCAGCTCCATTTCTTCAACCTCATCCCCTCTCCAAGTACTTACTCCTTTCACTACTCCTACTACTGAATCATCTTCCCCCACTTCTCCTGTCTCTTCTACTTCCCCCTTCTCCACCTCGCCAAGGCCGTTGGGGATCCGCGTTTGCATCATCAAGGGAAGAACTAACGGGGCGCGAGAGTAGGCCGCCGGCCGCGCGAGAACCGCGGTCCGCGCGAGCTGCCGTGAGCGCGAGCGCGGGAGTAGGCTGCCGGCTGCGCTTGCCGCCGCGAACGCGAGCGCAACGGGACGTGGCACGGGAGCAGGTCGCCGGCCGCACGAGCGCCGCCGCGAGCGCGGGAGCAGGCCACCGGCCGCGCGAGCCACTGCGAACGCGAGCACGACGGGACAGGGCGCGGGAGCAGGTCGCCGGCCGCGCGAGCGCCGCCGTGAAGTATGCCACTTACGTGCTCGATGAAATGCCAATAAGGATAAATTGTTGACCGTATAGTGGTAAGCATACCTAATGTTTAGTGTAGAGTAGTCATATCCATTTGAGCTATAAACCAAACACAATCTACGTGGAGCCAGACTTGTCTGAACTAGTAAAACAAATACAAGTACTTGTACCATTTAAGACTGGCTCTTGCTAACCTGATCCTAGCTAGCGGGCCAGGCTAAGTTGGCACAAGCTACCAAACACGCCCTATCTGAGCGGGACATTGAGACCATTCTAACCGTGATTTCGACCCACTCGCTGCGGGTATAACTACATGGGAAAGAGCCAATTCTGGAACAGAGACGGCTGCCGGGAAAGCTACGGCGGGAGAAAGCCGACAAGACCATTCAAAACAACGGCTGCACTTTTGCTTAAGGCTGTGTTTAGTTGAAAAAAAATTAGGAAAAAGTGCACTGTAGCACTTTCATTTGTATTTGACAACTTTTGTCTAATTATGGTTTAAGTAGGTTCAAAAGATTCATCTCGACCTAGTCAGGCAAAAAGTACAAACATGCAACAGCTGCTACTTCATTTGGTGCTTCATAGACGGAAAGTACAATCGATGTGATGGGGAGAGAAGGAAAATTTGTACCGAGCCTAATTGCTCTCGCCTACTAATGGCTAATGCTGTCACTTGCACTGCATGTGCTAGATAGCCGTCTATCAAATCAACTGGTCCTAATAGTCGCGCACATGTCTACGGCGCCCGTGATGGCGACCGTCTGGGACCGAGTAAGAGGACTGAGGACCGAGACGAAATGGCAACTGACCATCTCATCTCGTGTAGTCCATCGGATCAGATCAGACACATCATGCCGTTGCCGACAGCGCGAACAGCAGGTCGGCACTCGTGTCGTCTGCATGTGGCCGAAGTTCGCCGAACCCGCCGGAAGCGAAGCCCTCACTCGGCGGCCGCCGGAAGCGGAACGCCGGCCGGCCAAAAGCGCACCACGACCACGAGATCGTCGTCGCGTCACGTTCACGTCGCGCTCTCCTGTCTTCTTCTCGGACGCGTTCTAGCTAGCGCTCCCTTCCGAATATGGTGGGTCTCGAATAATCCAGCTCCGCGCGCTACGTGCCCCGTGCTTTCACATTCCCCACCCAACTGTCGACCTCAAAATGGCAAAGCCGCAGCTTTAATAGCTACCGATTCTACGCCAAATTATTGGCCTGAACTAAACCATTTCCTAACGACGAACGTGCAGGAAATGAATGAACGAATTAGAGCACCGTGCGTGCGTGCGTAGCGAACAGCAGCAGCGAGAGCACTGACCGATCATGCAGCCGGCGAAGAAGACGGCCTGGGCGAGGCCGACCTTGTAGCGCTCGCCGCAGACGAGGCCCCACTCGGCGACGGTCGACGCCGCGGCGCCGCCGCCGGCCCACTCCCACCCTGCCACCGCGCCGGCGCCGGACGGCGCCCCCGCGGCGGAGGTGCAGGACGACGTGGCCGGCTCCCGGTCCGCGAAGATGATCACCATGGTGTGCAGCGCCTCCAGCGCCCACGCCGCCGACACCGCCACGAAGTGCCGCAGCTGCCACCGCCCGAACTCCCCCGCGTACGACGACAGCGCCTCGTCGATGCACACGCGCCGTCCCTTGCCACTCTGCTCCTTCTTCTTCCCCGCCGCCTCGCCATCGTTGCCGCCGCCAGGGCGGCCCGAGAGGAGCAGCTCCGTCGTCGTCGACATGCCTGCTACCAGTCTAGCTTTGCCGCTGGGTGCGTTCCGGGCGCCCCGCCGAGTGCGTCGCGGGGGCGCTATTTGTAGCCGCCCCCACGGCCCACGGCCCACGGCCCACAGGCCTCGGGCGAGGTGGAGGCGGAAGCAGAGGCGTCCTCGAGGAGTCGAGGGCGCTCGCGGTCCCGGCTGTTAACGGCGTCATGCTTCGATTTGGAGAAGCATATGTCGCCGTCGCCGTGTTTTCGCATGAGCTTCCGCAAATCCTGGTAATCGACGGTTGTGGGCAATCACTCTACTAGTAGTAAACTATGGTAATCCTTTTGCAACCCTGCCGCCGTTGCGCTGTGAGATAAAAACACTGTTCTGTATGACTAGATAGCGTGTCCATATATTGTTACGTGACAACTAAATTGTGTTACGTTTCATAAAAATAAACTGTGTTACTAAAAACACATGTATTCATACGATAAGATAACGATAATATAAAATTAAATATCGATATTAATGTAATAATCAATCTAAAATAGATTATTGCTCTTGAGTGGCCACGGAAAAAGGACAAAATATATGGTAGCCAAGCCAAAATCATCAGGATACCTCAATTTTGCACGCGAGAGAGTTTGAACACACACACAGATATATATATATATATATATATATATATATATATATATATATATATATATATATATATATATAGTGCATTTTATATACTCCTGAGAGGTAGTTACTCTCACCTTCAATAAATCACATTGTCTATGTGTGTATACTAATTTATCAGTTTGAGTATGTTTAGATACTTAATTTAAGATACCTTAAATCTTAATATACAAAAAAATTTCATCAGAGCCCATATTTTAAATATATTACTAAAATACCACTACAGTAGTATATTAAAAAGTATAACCATATACTATATGGATAACAGAAAAGTATAACCACATACTACTCTAAATAGTTTAGTATGACCATATACTTCGTCTACATATTTTTTTCGGACCATAGATAATGTAAATTTAGAGATATAGACAGGGAAGTAACTACTCCCTGAGAGTAGAAAATAATTTCCATATATATATATATATATATATATATATATATATATATATATATATATATATACACACTACCCTGGGTAGTGATTAATAATCACTACCCGAGGCCCAAATAACCGAGCCCAATGTCGGCACCGAGCCCAACCCACGGGCGCTTTCCCTCGCCAGACCTGCGCCCACCTCCTGGTATTTCTTTTATTTTTTCCGTTGTAATAATTTCCAGATCGTGGGGAGGTCGCGGGAGGATACGCCGGTTTCTCCCAGCTCGCCGCCGCCTCCACCGCACCAGCCCAGTTCGCCGCCTCCTCCTCACCTCCTCAGGGCCGAGGCCGGCGGCGCTCGTCTGCTCTACTGATTCCAGCTCCGTTCTTGAAGACACCCACCGCCAGCGCCGCTACTCAACACTCCTTGCGCCGACGCCGCTCCTCTTCCAACCCCTTCGTCCGCACGCCCTCGCTGGCCGCTCGGTTTCCTCCCTCCCTTACCCCCGTCGGCACCTTCCCGTACGCTCCCTCTCCCTACCAGTGTGCCTGCTCGTGTGCACGGACGTGATGCCAACTGCTTCTTAGACTGCATGCCGGATCTCTTCCCAGATCAGGACCCTGCCGAGATCCGCACCATGTGAGCAAATCTCAACTTTCCTGTTTTTCCATTGCTCATCTGTTACTTCGTATCTCGCCTGTATGCGTGCATGTGTTTGACTAAATTGCTCATCATATGCTCGATGGAAAGCACCACAGACAACCATGAGTGCCTATCGTAGTTGTCTGCTTGTGTGCAGTTGTGCCATTAGAGTGACATTGCTGATTGCATCGCATGGTGCTAAGGGTGACTTGCCAAATCCTATTTTGTTGCGTTGATTCCCAAAATGTGTATTGTATGGTGCAGCTGCCTTGCCAGTTTGGAATACATTTCTAGCTGGTATTGCCACTTCCCATTAGGCTGTAGTTGCCGTAGAATGCCCAATGTTTTTTGTCTTTCAATTCGATGAAATCACTAATAATGAATAATGATATTAAATCTATGCGTGCTCATGTTAAATATGTGTCCCATAGGGTCTTTGTTATGGTGCACTCTTTTTTTTTCTCTTGGTAGTTTGTCTTGTGTTGGAGAGGCTTCCATTCATTTCTTCTCACGTTTGAAAATTGTTAATTCAATCATAGTTAATTAGCTCAAGATAGTGTGTTGGAGCATAGTTGGTTAGTTTTTGAAGAGATTTATGGCAGTTTGTTTTGTAGGTAGTTGGGAAGTATTCTCGGAGTTGTTAATCTAATATTTCTTATCTTCTTGCGGGTACAAGCCAGATGTAATTAACAAGGATATTGACTCAGTAAGGCCGGAAGTGATCGAGTATTATTCTAATTTTGTAACTACTGTATTTTCTATATGTAGCATTCGTGGTTGAAAATGACATGCTAATGTTTGGTAGCTGTACCACATAGTTGTCCTGCATTTAACAACTAGCAATGGCACGTTTCATTGGACATGTATAAAGGATCAACGTTTTTCCATTTGCATCTAACTGAATATGTTTGAAGTTCCCCTTTGGCTGGCAATAATGAACTGGATATCGTGGTGGGCAGCGGAAAGTAGATGCGAGGCGGTGACTGCTATCATTGTTAACCTTAGCAGCTCTGTGGCATGTGCAAGCTTGCAAGGTGAGGTCGCCCCACATTATGGTCTGCCTTTTTCTATTTCCTTTTGAGCTGATGAGTTCACACATGTTGGGCCCCTTTAGTAGATGTCTCGTGACAGTCCATTCGAAGTTATGAAGAATTTTTCTTGGTATCTACCACTAGTACATCTTATAATGCTGAAATTGCTATCTGACATAGCAGAATGTTCCAATCAAGATGGCTTAAACTGATTCTCTTCTCAGTAATATGAACATAAATCAAGAGTCCATTTTTTTAAAAAAAATGGATGAATGTGTGGCAACTTGGTGCTTATTTTAGCTCCCAGTTCTGCCTTTTGCCTTTCTAATTTCCATATTTGATTTGTGAGTCGGTAGTCTATTGCAACTACTAATTTGCATGCAGATGGGACACCCTTTCTGTCCGAGGAATTTTAGTGAGTAGCGCTGCTTGACTACTCATCTTTAAGGTCATTAGGAGCTTTTTTTGTGTGCAGTCAAGATGTTCTCGAGCATAGGCTCCTTCCCTTTCCTCGAGCGATGGCTGTTGTTACTCCCATTATCTAGAGAAGCGTCATCGGATTCTCCCTAACTCCTTACAGTGGCTACTGCTCCACACTATCCCTCAGCTGGCGGTGGTGAGACAATGGTTGGATCGCATCGGCAATCCAAATCTTGTTTGCAACAGCTTTTCTTCCACATTGTGCCAGCTTTCTTTGTATGAACTTCACAAATGAACTTTGCCGAATCAGGTAGCATGCCCCTTTATTCGACTCTACTGTTCTGTTTGTTGATCACCGACATTGATGGTGACTGTTTGTGGTTATTGATTGTTCGGTGATGCTGATGCATGCTCTGTGTTTGTATGAATGTTACTATATTGAGTTCTCACATGATTAGTGCAGGAGTGAGCCTTTTTTTGCATTGGCAGATTGCTTCTATTATTAAATTGCCTGTTTACAAAACAAATCCACTTTGCCGTTAATCCATTTAGATAGTAATTAGGATTTATCCAAATGATATCATATCCACTTTCAGTATGTGATTCCATCTTGTATAGCCATATTGCTTTGATGCTTCTGTTTGTGAGTGCAGGTATTAAATAAATCTGCTGTCACCTAGCTTTTTTTCTCAATGGCTTGTTTGATCAGGCAATCCATACAATACATATATGGATGCTTACAGCTTACTTTTTTCACTAAATCTGTACAGGTGAGAAGAGCATAACACTCAGAGCAAGCTGACCACTGTCACGCTAGTTATGCGCAGGATCCTAAATAGACTGCCCCAGTGGAGCATTATACGATAACTACTATCTAAAAAAAGGTATGCATGGGTGATTATCGCATCGTTTTGTTAATTATCTAGTTATAAACTTACCAATGTTTATATGCACACAAATGCCACTGGATTTCAAGAGCTATACAACATGTTTGTGTATTTACTGCAAACTGATTTATATTAGTAAAATACTTTGTTTTCACAACATCCTTATTCAAAATCTTTCTTGCATACTATAATATAGAAATTTAAACTTTGTCTGAATATTACTCCTCATTTCATTCAGGATGCTTATGACATTCACCCTATGCTTTTGATTGGATTCTAGTTATTATAAACATTATTCTTTGCTGATCAATATTGATTTTAGTAGGTTAGGATCCAATGAAAGTGAATACTGCTGAAGATTGGGTACAATCAGTTTGCATCATATGCAGCTAATCGAGGCACTGCAGGTTCATCAAATAATACTCCTTGATGGTTGGTAATTTGCTCTTCTAGAGAAATCATAGAGATAATTTCGTGTCCTAATCTAGACACTTTGTTTTAGATTATTAGGGCTGCAATTATACATTCAACTTAGGATTTTAACATGGTTTATAGTTTTCAAGCTTGCACGGCAACGGAGGCACTAGTAGTTTGATGAACTGAAGCAACTTGATTTTTGGCAGTCATTTCATTGTCATCAACTTTTTCCCTATATATGCTCTGGTCTAGGGTTGTGCTGGTCTGATGACGAGACCCAACATTGTTCCAGTTAGGAAACCTGAACTCCTGATTATATGCTGGGGTGGGAAAATAGTTCCATAAGCTGAATTTGGTCCATCTTTTCTTTGCCAACCGAGTGCTATTTTGGGTAAAGCTTAGTGAATGTTGAAACTTGTTAGTATCTAATCTTTGAAGCTTAATGATTTTAAAACTCTTTAATTCCTACTCTTTCATCTGATTAGTATTATCAAACCAAAGGCAAGTAAATTGTTTTTGTAGAAAGATAATATATCTCATCACTAAAGACAATTAGTAAATTTGAAGATCCCTACTTATAAATTGAAGGCCACAGGCTGGAATGGTTCTGAATCAGTGATCAAACAAGAGGATGGGTAGCACTTCTTCGTTCTTCTCTTGAAGCTGTGTTTCAACTTTCAACTTTCAACAACATAGTGTTGTTCTGAAATATATCAGAGGAGGTTTTATTTCTCATAGGCCATTCGTTAAAAAATAGACATGTTAGTTGCACAAATGATAAAGAGATTTTCGATGATATATTCTGTGTTTGGAAACTGATTCGGTGTGAGATTTGCATGAATGTTGCCACTTGGTATGTTCTTATAGAATCCAAGTATTTTGGTTCTAATGATGGGTTTCATACTTTTATTACCCTATACATGTTTGTTTGGTTTCTTTGACTCGAACAAAGAGATTATAATCTCTAGTTGTTTTTGTGTGTTCCAAATGTAGTGTATTTATTTGGAGATGCCGCTCAATGGATGTTGTTGCACAGCTCCTGGCTTGCGCAACCCGTTCCTACACGTGAGGGTGAGGTAAGGCTAGCCTTGAGTCCTTTTTATTGTAATTGTGCATAGATTTGCTGATCTAGTGAGGAAGCTCGTCAATTCTAATCCGTTCAAGGAGCTATTGGTTATCTTACCACTGATTTGTTAGCTGAGGAAGACCACTTCCGGTAACTAGATATTTATGTACTATTTTTAAGGAATTAATTGATTTTATTTGTGAAGATGAGCACTGTCCAGATATGCAAGAATGTTATTGTTCAGAGATGATCACCATTGATACAGATTATTTATGGTTAGGAAATCAACACATGATGCTAGAGTGCATAGCACTTATGTGGTCACATGAATTTGTGGTCAGGCCATATTGGTAGCAAACAATAGAGTTTGTTTGGGGTCACACAAGACAAGATTTGCTATCAGTTAAGTGTAGTTTCAAATGATTGAGATTTTTATGGTTCTCTCCCTTGTTTTTGGGACTACAACTCCCTTGATTTTGGAAGATACAAGAGAGGTTTGTCCATGTCCTGACAGACCGTAGGGTGTTTGAGCTTTAATCATTGTTTGGTTAGAATTCAAAGTTCATTATTGGCATCAGTCTACATTGAAATAGTTTGCGTAACAAGTAACAACTTCTATATTTTTAATATTCATGTGGTATGGTCTTGATAATTAACTGGATCTGTTTTACACCCACAAGAAAACCTGTTTCTTAAAGATTATTCTGAAAATAATCATGTTTAAAAGAGGTTATTTCATTTGATATTATCCATATTTTGTGATATTAAGCTCACTACTCTATCTTGCAGGTTTTAGAAGACGTTACCTCTTCGGCATCCCAAGACTGGAGTGATGGTGTGGTATGGACGATCTTGTGCAAGATGTTAGCTGAGCACCAGCATGGAGTCCTTGCATTACCTCCTGGCTACTGGCAGTCTGGTAGTTTGCATGTCTGAGATGCATGATTGGACATGTTGATGGTGATTCTGGGCTTTTGATGGCTGTTGTTTTTTTTAAAGTGCTTATATCCTGCAAAAAACTTTGAACTGCAAGGACAAGCGTTCCTTGTTCGTTGAAATTTCGCTGTACAATGTAAATTTGTTTGAAAACAATATGAAAATTTTGGTTACGTAGAAGTTTTTCAACATTTTAACTATTGAAACTGACATTTACTCATAAATAAATCCTTTAGTTAATGGGCTACAGATTTTTTGACTACCACAATGGGATACAGATTAACTAAGATTAGAAAATGAAGCTTTTGTCTGTTTGTTGCTGCATAATTGATTCACCATAACGCTTTTCCAAAGATAAAAAAAACGGCGTCGGAGGAAAGAAAACAGGTCCTGAATGGAGGCACCACAAGATCATGTGTGGGTGGGAAAAAACGACATGAAAAAAAAGAATTGTAGCTGTACAGGGAAGGCCTCGTTGCATGCTCGCGTGTAGAAATAAAAAAAAGAAAAACGGCGGGATGCAGGAGGTGTGTGCTCGTGGGCCTTGGCCTGTGTCGTTCCTAGTACGGGCCTAGTGCGGAGAATCGCTGGGTGCGCGGTCTCGGGCAGTGGTTGGATCCTTAGACCTGGGTAGTGAATAATAATCACTACCCTGGGTGGTGATTAGCGCTATCCTCTCTCTCTCTCTCTCTCTCTCTCTATATATATATATATATATATATATATATATATATATATATATATATATATATATACATGTTTACACCATAGCCCCATAGGTTTATACTATTAAGTTGTCACGTGAGGCCCTGTTTAGTTCTACTTCAAAATTCCAATTTTTCCGTCACATCACGTTACATCAAATGTTTGAACGCATGTATTGATGTATAGGACATTAAATGTTGATAAAAAATGAAACTAATTACACAGTTTGCATGTAAACCGCGCGATGAATCTTCTGTGTCTACTTAGATTTTGATTTGACACTTATTGCAAAAATTAGCACATGTGCTACAGTACCCAAATTAAATTCAAATTGTCCAGCATCTAAACACAACCTAAGCTTGCTTTTGTTGGTTTTTTGCTGTTAGTAGCTAGCTTAAAAGCAAGAATGGGATCTTACGTGCGAAAGAGTGTAAACTTGCTTTGTTAGTTTTTACTGTCAATAGCTAGCTTAAAAGCAAGAATGTGATCTTACGTGCCAAATAATGTACCCTATCATTTGACAAGCGTTTCTTTAATTTACAGCAAATCAGCATACTTGGCTATCTTATCGTGCGAAAGAACATACCCTATCATTGACCAGCGTTTCTTTACAGCAAATCAGCATACTTGATAGGATAGAATACACAAGAAACTGGACTCAGTTCCTGTCTTGCTCCATCTACTGCGGTACTTGCCGAGCATACGTAATTTGGTAGTAGAGTAGTTGTACTACAGTATTTTCGCATGAGCTTCCGCAAATCATGGCAATCGACGGTTGTGATGCAATCATTCTAGTAAACTATGGTAATCCTTTTGCCACCCCCGCCGCTGGTGCGCCAGTGCCTGGTATCTGGAATCTGGACCAGGCAATGACAAGATTGAATCAAAACAAAAAATTCAAACGAATCGACATTTCCAAACGTCCGGTTATATTTGATTGAAGCTCTATAAAACGTACGTAACGATTTTCTAAAGACACTTGGCTACCGCAGATCGGTGTTAGATTTCGATGGGCAGTCAGCAAGGTGCGGCATCAACCATGAATGCATGGTGAACGGTGACAGAATACTTCACTAGTCCACGCGTACTACAGTGTGACAGCTCGTGTCCACAACCGTCCCCGGCGTCTCCTATTTGACAATCCTACAGCTGATCGCGCCTAGCCTAGTGATACTCGCTACGTGACCCAATTTGCGGTGTGGCACTGTTTGTTCATTTAGTGTCACGGCACATATAAATCGCGGAGTACGGTTTCCTTTTGTTTTCGTATTTATTACTGGATTAGATGGTGGAATTGGTCTCACTTGCAAAATGTCATACGTTCTGAGTGGAGATGGCAACATATATTCATACTTTATTACTTGGAGAAAGGATAAACCATAAACGGGGAGGGAGAGGGACGGTGTCCAGCTTGTCCTTGCTATTTTGATTAGCTGGGAAAGGGAAGATCGCCGCGGTCGGTAGCATTGGGTTGCACGATTACACTACGGTAATTACAGAGCATGCGTAACTCTGTAGAGTACTGTAGTTGTACTAGAATAATTTGGGTCAATCAAATCAAAATTTGCATAGTATATACTCGTACGTGGCGACCACCGACCATGGCGGGTCCAGTAACACCCTCTGGTGCCACGCCAGAGCCACCAAACGCACGTACGGCTGGGGAACAGACAATCCGGGCGCCGCACGGGAGGCGATCGATGCGGATCTCTCGTGACAAAAACAAAAAAAAAACAAAAAAAAAACGCAGCAATGCAATGCAAACCTGGCTCGTAGCACAAAATTCAAAAATTGAATCGGAGATCCCACTGACACGCAGGCGCATGTGCCGCCCGCGCGCCGCTGTGGCATCGAATCCGAACTCCTTGCCTTGGCCCGGCACCGCAGGGCGCGCTACTGCTCCGGCGAGGGTTTTTTTTTTTTTTTTGATTGCGCGCGATCGAGGTTTTGGCACCACACGGACACGGCAGCAGCCAGAAGCGGCGCGCTGGCCGGGAGATAAGACGGACGGTCGGGCGGGCCACGGCCGCCACGACCGCTGCCTTGGATCGGATCGCATCGGGTCGGAGGCTGCCCACAGCCTGAGACTGCTGTAGCTGTGCTGTGCTCGGAAAGCAAAGCAACCCATGCAACCGCGGTATGGTATGTGGCGCAACTCCCCGAGACTGATGAGAGGCTGATGAGAGTCCTGTGCGGCGCGTGCCCAAGTGGCGTTGCGTTGCCCGACCCGGAGACGGCTGTTGTTGCGGTAAGCGGCGAGTCCGTGCGAGGCGGTTGGTCTCTATGAGCAACTTCAGCATAGCCTTTTTAGAAATCCCTAAACCAAAATCTGAGAGCACTAGCTAATTTTCCCAGGATCAATCCAGGTTGGCCAATTTTAGGTGCCAACACTATGATTAATCTTTTGTCATCAATATAATAATAATATAATGAGGATCACAAGGCCGAACTAAAAAGCTTTGCACATCGAGATCTACAGTAGCAATATAATTTACGGTAAATAATGACATCTTTTGTCAGAACTAGTGTTGGTATATTGTGCTTGTTCATATATTCATATGTCGCAGATGCCTGGTGATTCTAGCCTAACTGATGCAAACTTGTACTGATGACCGGTGCAGTGCTCAATGGGTGCAAAGAAACACACTTTTTTCCCCCAAGCTAATAAAATAAAATAACATATGATTCATATATGGTGTCATCATCAATACAATCAAGTATGTGAATCGTTATTGGTTCACATAGTAACATAAAACCGGCCACAATTGGATAACATCACAATGCTGATAATCCCATATTTACAGTTCAAAATAAAATGGAAATTATCCCAGGAGCATAATAACACAAATATTCATTAGTTCACAAACATAGAAGTGCTAATCTCCAAGATCGCCTATGTTGACTCCACGCCGTGGGGGGATCCAGCGGCAAAGCGTATAGGATTTTTATTTGTCGCAAAGGGTAAGGGTAGTTTTTTTTTTTTTTCTAGATAATTACTTAGAGCAGTGGCGATCACCCAGGCCCCAGATAATTTCTAGACCCACCAGGCCACCACTGCCTCCAGGGATGTCATCCGTAGTTCCCACCATCAGTCCATTGGCTTGTATTTTCCATTGGCAAATAATTAACTTCTATGATTACCATCATAGACTCAAATTTAACAACGAGCCTGTGTAATTAGATTAGATGGTCAGAGGTTAACAATATGAAACAAAGGGCAAGAACAACTGAGTTCAGCATTATATTAGTTTATCGGAGATTATTTTGTGCCTCTTAACACAAGGCCCAAAATTGGATAATTCTTTAAATTTAGGTAGACCAGTAATAATAACTTCATTTTATGGAAAACTGGCGATCAAACTATGCTCTTATAGACTTCTCCAGATCATAATATGCCCTATAACAAAGGAAGTATCATTTACTTTCAATAATTCATTGTAATGCTTGCTTTATAAACAAATATTAAATAACGTTAGCATGAAAACTACACTTCTTTCATTCTTTCATCAATATGTACTTCCTATAAAATCTTGCGGCAATTCACAGGGTATCATCTAGCTACTACAGAGAACGAAGGCACACAGTTACAGTTTTAGTAGAAGAATTCCAACGTTAATAGAAAAAAAATTGTTAAGTAGTACCTTGCCGTGTCATTAATATCGGCGATGAAAACCAAATCGAGAGCACGGCTGTCCGTAATGTGAACTCTTTTCTCAAGCCTATATAATTAGGAGACCAGCGTTAGTTATATTTATTGCTTTCAAGAACAAACAGAAACCTTACATACCACTGGATTAAATGATGCAATGCCTGGCCAAGGCTCCACAATTCCAAAAACAAGAAACCAGAAAATGTGCGAGCAATGTAGACAATGCTAAAATAACAAAGCACAGCTCGTAGACTATATTCATGGTTGATTGGACAACTAATCTTTATTAGGTTGTAAAATCACAGGATATTCTTCAGATTTTAAACTAATCATTGTTGGTGAAATACCTCGGAATTCCCTTGCAGATACCTCAGAGTTCCACTTTCTCTGAGGAAGCTCACCAAGGCACAGGTGCAGCCAATTATTGACCTAGTTGCTGATCTTTTACTGGGAGGGAAAGCATATCTTGCAACAGAGGGACGCAGAATTTTAGTCCAGTTTGTCCTCACATCAATGATGGTTTACCTTTCCATGGCAATGGACTTACCACCATGGGCCATCAAAGCTATTGACAAAATAAGGAGAGGGTTTCTCTGGAGAGGCAGGAGAGACGTGAACTGAGGTCATTGTGCTGTGGCTTGGACTAAAGTGTCTCCCTAAAGAACTGGAGGCCTCGGTGTGCCAAACTTGCAGAACCTTGGCTGGACCCTTAGGATGAGATGGTTGTGGCTGAAGAAAACTGATACAGGTCGACCATGGTCTGTTTTCCAGATTCCAGTCCATCCCTCCGTACTATACATGCTTTTTTCTCTATGGCTGCTATAACAGAGGTTGGAGATGGAACAAACACCTTGTTCTGGACTGACCGTTGGATTCATGGCAAAAGGATCAGTTACCTTGCACCCCAAGCTTTTGCATTGGTATAAAAAAGAAGAGCTAGCAGGAGGACTGTACAGGAGGCCCTCTCAAATAATATGTGGGTACCTGAGCTCCAAGGCGCTCTAACTGTGGGAGTCATCTCAGAATTTCTCTCTCTACAGGATTTGGGCAAGGATGTGATCCTGCAGCCTGGATTCGCAGATTATCATATCTGGCGGTTATCTTCAAATGGAAAATATTCAGCAAGGTCGGCTTACAAAAATCTCTTCCAGGGAGTGAGTTCTATTCGGCCTTATACTAGAATTTGGAGAACCTGGGCTCCAGGAAAATGTAAATTCTTCTTATGGTTGGTAGCTCATGACCGGTGTTGGACAGCAGACCGTTTAGCAAGAAGATTGCTTCCTCATCCTGATAGATGGCCTCTCGTGTTTTTGTTAGATATATAGTTTGTATATATCCTAGGGAGTCCTAGTCCTATGTAATTAGGGAGTCCTAATCCTATGTAATTATGTTTACTTGTACTCCAAGTCATGTATGACTATATATATAAAGCCACCCAACCCCTAAGGGTATGAGGTGTTCCGCTATCCTTCTACATGGTACCAGAGCATAATTAGATCCTCGCTTCCGCCTAACCCTAGGCCGCCGCCGCCGCCTGCTCAGGCCGCCGCTGCCCTACCATAGGCCGCCGCCGCCGCCTGCTTAGGCCGCCGCTGCCCTACCCTAGGCCGCCGCCGCTGCCTGCTCAGGCCGCCGCCGCCCTAATTCTAGGCCGCCGCCGCCTGTTCAGCCGCCGCCGCCGCCGCCCCCCCACCCCTGCCGCCGCCGCCTACCTAGGCCGCCGCCGCCATGCCTCCGAAGACGGATGACGCCCCGAAGACCACCGACGCTGATGGTGCCACCGATCCCACACCGCCCGCCGTCCCTGCCTATGCCGCCGTCAACATCAAGAACCACGTCCCCATCACCTTGCAGTTAGCCAACCCTAACTACACCAAGTGGTCCGTGTTCTTCAGGGCGCTCTGCGGCAAGTTCCTCCTTCGTGGCCACATCGACGGCACCACACCCGCCAACCCCGCCGATCCGCTGTGGGACACAGCGGACTGCACCGTACGTGGCTGGATCTTCGGCTCCGTCTCCGACGACGTCCTTGACCTCGCCATGGCACAAGATCAGGATGCCAAGGCTCTCTGGGATGCCATTGCCGCCCTGTTCCAAGCCAACAAGGCGCCTCGGGCCGTGTTCCTCAGCGAGCAATTCCACTCCATGACCCAAGGCGACTCCAACATCGACCAGTACTGCCAGCGCATAAAGCAGGCTGCCGACGCCCTTCGCGACGTCGGCCAGACCGTCGAGGAACCCCGGCTTGTCATTAATCTGCTCCGTGGGCTCAACCCTCGCTTCTCCAGCACGGCCGACGACATCGCCAACCGAGACGTGCTGCCCACCTTCGCCGCCGCCCGCAACATGCTGGTTCTAAAGGAACTCCGCCTCGCTAATGAGGAGACTGTTCTGAAGAACACAGCCCTGGTTGCGGGCTCTTCATCCTCCTCCGGTTGCAGCTCTGATGGCTGCCGCTCCTCGTCTTCCACCCCGCGCTCCCCTGCCAACCCACCTCCGCCTCGCCAAGGCGGTACCAGGGGCGGCAACGAGACCGGCAACCGCCGCGGTGGGCGGCGTGGACAGCAGCAGCACCAGCAGAACGGCGCCCCGCAGCAGCAGCTAGGACGCCAGCAGCAGCAGCAGCAGCAGCCGTCCCCCGGACCATGGTACTGCTTCAACCCGGGGGTTGGCCTCCCTGCCGGGGGCGGGCAGTGGCGTCCTCTAGCCGGCGCTGGCCCGTACGGCCAACCTCCCCAGGCGCACACCGCCTACACCCAGTAGCAGCAGGCGTGGGACCCTGCTGCCCTGGTCGCCGCCCGGAACCAGATGCAGCTTACCCAGGGTAGCGCTCCCTGGGTAATGGACACCGGTGCTACCTCACACATGAGCTCCAATGACGGTATACTCCTTTCTCGCTGCCGTCCTTCCTCCTCGGTTGTTGTCGGTAACGGCAGCTCCCTACCGGTCACTTGCCAGGGTGACTCCCAGCTCGCAGCTTCTTCATCCAACTTTGCTTTAAATAACATTCTGGTGGTTCCACATATTGTTCGCAATCTACTTTCAGTCCGTCAATTCACACGTGATAATCATTGTTCCGTTGAATTTGACGCCTTTGGTTTTTCCATTAAGGATCCTCGGACCAGTCGGGTGATGCTTCGCTGCAATAGCTCCGGTGACCTCTACACCTTTCCCACCGCCGCCACCAATCTCGCCTTGGCCGCCTCCACCGAAGCCGCCAGTTTGTGGCATGCCCGCCTCGGGCATCCTGGTCCTGCCGCCATCACCCGTCTCCAGTCCTTGCTTCCACGTCTTAAGGCTGAGTCTAGTTTGTGCCATGCTTGTCAGTTAGGCAAACATGTTCGTCTACCGTTTTCTAGTTCCACGTCATGTACTACTGCACCCTTCGAGCTTTTGCATTGTGATTTGTGGACATCTACAGTTTCTAGTGTTTCCGGTCATTCATATTACCTTGCCATATTGGATGATTATACTCATTATTGCTGGACGTTTCCCATTCGACGCAAATCCGATGTGCATCAACATCTCGTGGATTTCTGCGCCTACGCACGCACTCAGTTCAGCCTCCCTGTTAAGTGCTTCCAAGCGGATAACGGCACTGAGTTCGTCAACAACGCCACCGCCCGGTTCCTCGCTGCCCATGGCATCCTCCTGCGCCTATCTTGCCCATACACTTCCGCTCAGAACGGAAAGGCAGAGCGCCTAATCTGAACCATTAATAACATCATTCGCACCATGCTTCTTCATGCCTCCATGCCCCCAGCCTATTGGGCTGAAGCACTTAACACAGCCACATACCTTCTCAACCGCCGGCCCTGCTCGGCCGTCGGTGCCGAGATTCCCTTCTCCCGCCTATTCGGCAAGTCTCCCGACCTGTCCCACCTTCGCGTGTTCGGCTGTCTGTGTTACCCGAACCTCTCAGCCACCTCCACCCATAAGCTTGCCCCCCGCTCCGCTGCCTGCGTTTTCCTTGGTTATCCCTCTTCCCACAAGGGATACCGCTGCCTGGACATCTCCACGCAGCGCATAATCATCTCCCGGCATGTTGTTTTCGACAAGTCGTCTTTTCCGTATGCCACTAACACTGCAGGTTTGACTCCAGCAAGCTCTCTCGACTTACTCGACGACGACAGCGACTTTCTGCTGTCGCAGCAGGCTCCGCCTGGCGGACATGGCCCTGTGCCCCCGTCCGGCGCTCCGATCGATGACCCCGCCGTAATCGCCTGCGGCCCTCCGGTACCTCCAACACCGCCGCCGGGTTGCTTCGGCCGCATCTACGAGCGGCGCCCTGCTGCCCTGCTGGTCAGCGCAGCATGCCCACCGCCGCCACCGCCGAGTCGCTTCGGCCGCGTCTACGAGTGGCGCCCTGCTGCCCCGCCAGCTGGCGCAGCATCCCCGGCGCCCTCTGCCCTTGCACAGGCGCCCAGCGGCTCTGCCCAGGCGCCCAGCGGCCCTGCCCAGGCGCCTAGCAGCCCCGCCCTGGCGCCCAGCGGCACTGCCCAGGCGCCCGGAGGTCCAGCAGCCGCGCCCAGTACTGCTGGGGCGTTCGACAGCGGTGCAGTACCTCCCTCCGGTACTGTTCGTCCTTCGACTCGGCTCCAGACGGGCGCCATCACACCCGTCGACTACAACAGTGCCTTCGTCACCACCGCCTCACCGCTGCCACGCGACTACCGCAGCGCCCTCGCCGATCCACAGTGGCGTGCGGCCATGGCCAACGAGTACCGAGCGCTCATTGACAACGGCACCTGGCGCCTGGTTCCTCGCCCACCCCGCGCCAACATCGTCACCGGCAAATGGATCTTTCGGCACAAGTTCCATTCTGATGGCACGCTCGCTCGCCACAAGGCGCGCTGGGTGGTTCGCGGGTTCTTCCAGCAGCATGGCATCGACTACGACGAGACGTTCAGTCCAGTCGTCAAGCCGGCCACGATCCGCATCGTCCTCAGCATTGCCGCCTCGCGCTCCTGGCCCCTACATCAGCTTGACGTGAAGAATGCCTTTCTTCATGGTCATCTCGATGAGACGGTCTATTGTCAGCAGCCGCCCGGCTTCGTTGATCCCTCGGCGCCTGATTACGCGTGTCTGCTGCAAAAGTCGCTGTATGGCCTGAAGCAGGCTCCCCGTGCTTGGCACCAGCGCTTCGCCGCGCATCTTCGCACACTCGGCTTCCGCCCGTCTGCCTCCGATGCATCTCTCTTTATTTATAAAGAGACTGATGGTGTCGCCTACCTGCTGCTCTACGTCGACGACATCATCCTGACGGCCTCGTCTTCTGCACTCCGTACTCGCATCACAGAGCGTCTGCGCTCTGAGTTTGCGATGACCGACCTCGGCGAGCTCCACCACTTCCTCGGCATCTCCGTCACGCGCTCCTCCGATGGCCTGTTCCTGTCTCAGCGTCAGTACGCTGCCGAGTTGCTCCAGCGCGCTGGCATGGCAGAGTGCCACCCTACGTTGACACCAGTGGACTCCAAGGCCAAGCTGTCTGCCTCTGATGGTGCTCCTGTCGCCGATCCGTCTGAGTATCGCCGCCTCGCTGGTGCTCTCCAGTACTTGACTTTGACTCGACCGGATCTGGCTTATGCTGTTCAGCAGGCGTGCCTCTTCATGCATGATCCCCGCGAGCCGCATCTCGCGCAGGTCAAGCGGATTCTTCGGTATGTCAAGGGCACCCTCTCCACCGGGCTTCACATTGGGACCGGCCCTGTCCAGTCCATCAACGCGTATTCTGACGCTGACTGGGCCGGGTGTCCCGATTCTCGGCGTTCTACTTCTGGCTACTGCGTCTTTCTCGGCGACAACCTGGTGTCATGGTCCTCCAAGCGGCAGTCTACAGTTTCTCGCTCCAGTGCTGAAGCGGAATACCGCGCTGTTGCCCACGCCGTCGCCGAGTGCTGCTGGGTGCGCCAGTTACTTCAGGAGTTGCATCTGCCGCTATCCTCTGCCACTGTTGTCTTCTGCGACAACGTCAGTGCTGTGTATATGACAGCTAATCCTGTCCATCACCGACGGACCAAGCACATTGAGATCAACATTCACTTCGTCCGCGAGAAGGTTGCGCTTGGTGAATTTCGCGTGCTACATGTGCCATCCTCCCATCAGTTCGCTGACATCATGACTAAGGGCCTGCCTGTACAGTTGTTTACTGAGTTTAGGTCCAGTCTATGCGTCCGAGATACTCCCGCTTCGACTGCGGGGGGATGTTAGATATATAGTTTGTATATATCCTAGGGAGTCCTAGTCCTATGTAATTATGGAGTCCTAGTCCTATGTAATTATGTTTACTTGTACTCCAAGTCATGTATGACTATATATATAAAGCCACCCAACCCCTAAGGGTATGAGGTGTTCCGCTATCCTTCTACAGTTTTTGCAAGAGAATTCTGGTTCAAACTTCTAAAAGAGTTGGCCTGCAGTTCCTTGCCTCACAGATCGATGAGTTCTTTGATGATTGGTGGGAAAGAATCAATTTGAACATTGGGCACCAGTTACAGAAAGGCCTCAACTCCCTTGTCATCCTTGGTGCTTCGACCTTGTGGATTCATCAAAATAAGTGTGTGTTTGATGGAGTTTCTCCAGACTTGGCTAAAGCCTTCCTGCTTGCTAGGGAGGAGTTATTTTTGGGGGTTTGGCCAGGGCTAGAGGTATCTCCTACCTCCTCACCCTTGTGCTTGTGTAGCATGTTTTCTTTGGCTGGGTCGTTTCATCCTTTGTCACAGGCAAGTCGGATTGCTAGTAGCATGGTTTTTTGTGGTGTTTGTGTGTTTGTATTTGTAAGGGCTCTTCCTCTTTTTTCTTCTTAATATAATGATACACAGTTCTCCTATGTGTTCATAAGAAATTATTGTTGGTGAAAATTAGTGTGTTTGAATCATGGAATACATGCGTCTTCATAAGAAAAAGAGGGGGATATACTGAGCAGAAGCATTGACTACCTGTAGGTACTGGCATCCCAAAAACATAGAGTCCCGTCATCTAACATGGTAACCAGTATTGGAAGCGTTGGGTGGCAAGCAACACAGGTTGTTTTGCGCCCACCCAAGCTAAGAGTGTGATAAACTTCTCTTGTCTCCAAATCCCATATCTGATTTTCACATACGAGAGTAGCATTATTAGGCCAGTTTCTATCCTGTATATATGCACACAACTATTATCAATGCTGTTATCAATAATGTTTAATATTCTTCACCTGGACTTCGGCTGATGCTGGGCTCAAAGTAACCATCAAGTGCAAATGACTGCGAGAGAAGCAATAATCAGCTTCGAATGGCCCCATCAGTTTGGTGGTAAGACAGGAAGAATTTTTAATGTTCCCGACCTATAAATTTCATGCAGAGAAGACATCTTGTGACATCAAATATACGAATAACTGAATTAGTCGATTCTTCACTAATTATGACATGCACACATACGAGGACATATTATATAGGAAAGGAAGATGCTAACAAACCTTTACTTTGTTCTCATAGGTAACACAAGCGAAGGTGTCGGTGTCCCTTGGGTTAAACTTGAGACTGCCCACTCCATCCGGATATGTAGGTTTCACATCGAATGTTTTAATTCACACCCAGTCCATGCTCGAGTCACCGCTCCAGCTCCAAAGCTTGATCGTTTTGCCATGAGCAGATGATGAAAGAAGGTATGGCTTGGTTGGGTGGACAGCCAACAAGTCAACAGAGTTGTCATGAGCTCTGAATTTCTCGGCCTCCTTCAGCTTAGTGTCAGTGTAAGCGTAGACATATACGTATCCATCACCATTTCCCACTACCAGCCATTTCCCTTGAGCGATAAATTTGGCTGAACAAACTGAATGCGGGACACCCGTCTCTTTGAAGTACTGAGAAATGTCATGCGCGAGACGTGCAAACTTGCCTGGCACCTCATTGACCTGCAACTCCATCACAGTTTTCTGCCACACAATGTACAGGTAAGTTTCACGAACTTAATGTTTACTGCATTCACAATCATAGGGAAGCTATACATGTAGCAGTGCTGATACCTTCTCCTGGTAGTCCCAAATGGAAACCTTCCCTCCCCCAAAACTCATCACGATCCTGCGATGCATATAGTGCAAATCAAAGAGGAAATATTGGAGTAACCAATATAAGAGTTGTGTCATTGGATGAGCTATGCATATGACTCAGACTCACCATATCTTGGTGGGGTGTCCATCAATGGATGTCACTGTGGTCATATTCTCGGGTAATTTTGATATGATCTGGTATAAAAAATTAATGCAAAAGTTAAAATAATTATCCCCTGCACGAAATTAAATGGTCGATCTACTTCACTCCATAAAATATTAAAAAATTATCTAGCACTCATTTGGTTGAAGAGTGCTGTTTTCATTGAAAATTGAAATGCAGGGACTTTGGAAGTAATGTGCAATATCCTAGTTGTTCATGTCAATCTGAGCCATATTTGTGTGCACATGAAAAATCCACTTTACAAGGGAAAAAACAATTAGAGCATATGATATCCTTTTCTATGAAGACCATATGACAATGATTTTCCTCAAACAACAAAAATAAATAATGATTCATATATAAGTTAAATCATATGGAACAATACCTTGTAGACAATACTAGGGCCACCTTTACCAATCACACTTTTCAGCGAAGTAGACTTGGCTGAGCCTATATATCATATAGGTCAAACACATAAATGTCAGTGTCTAGATTATGAAAACATGATACCTTTAAGAGAACTTATGAGTTAAGAGTTCGTAATGCTCATTTGAAGGAGCATATTATTAAATAAATGATGATGCTAGCCATGGCATGCCAACCTAAGACCTAACCAGCAATGCACCAAAGTGAATTATGATGAAAAAAGATAGATACATTCTTCTACATTTTTACTTATCACTTTGGATACTGACATGATCTCCAATGCACAACCTTTTGACCATTAATCGTTCTAAACATTTGTTAGTAGCAAAACACATGGAAAATAAAAATATTGATACTATTTCTTTGAGAAACCATGTAATTTCGTTTTGAAATGGCAGGCAGAATTTTATGTATATTAATGTTAAAAGACACTATTTAAGTTTGGCTACATGCAACATAGTGGAAGAAGTGAACTTACAAACTGATAAGGAAGCACGTGGCCCCTTCCGTTCTGCTGGTTCATTGTTTGTCTCAATCTTAACTTGCGGCCTGCAATTTCAACAACAACAACATGCAACAAAATTGAACGCCTTACCATATGAGTGAAAGTGAAGCTAAGAGGTCAAACCAATTCATTGACATTCATAACCAACAAAATGCATAAAAATTGATAAAAGAAAGCATTTGGATAATCCCTAGGGAAGGCCAAGTGAGCATACTTCGCATTCTTTTTTTCTTTTTTTTGTTGGGTGGATAATCAACATGAAAGACTAAAGTTGCAATATGAGAGTATTGTTCCTTAGCACATTTAAGTGGATTGTACATTAGTTTATGGTATGAATACAACTGATACTGGTTATGTATAGGGATTCTAATGGCTTGCATTTTACTTTATATTACATCACATTGGCAAAAGTTACATAATACACATATCTTACCTGGTAGTGTTAGGTCCATCTACTTTTTTTATCTCCTTTTTTTTGCTAGAACCATCACCAGTTCGGTTGCTCCTATGTGCCTGTATCAAAAACAAAATAATATATCCAATGTACAGTATTACAGAAAATGACACATAAACTTATGTTAGCACTGTTTTATAAATATAATTAATTTTGCATTCCATCCTACATGTATATTTCTTTCTTGATGTGCCCACATACTCGATAATATGGGTTAAGCCCATAATGGATCCTCTGCCAGCAACATCTTGTTATCATAACAGTTTTCTACATTCACTGTGTGACGGTGATACCCTGTTTGGGGTTTCACTGGGATTGAGGATGAAGGAGCATTCACAGTCCTATCCTCAGTGATGATGCAATCTATGGTAGTGCCAGGGACAACAGAATTTCACATACAAATCATAGGTTCTTATTTTATTATCAAATATAAACCAAACAAACTGGCCAGAGTTTGTTATATACCAATTCTCCTAGATTTGAAGTTAATTAAACCTGAACCATCCGCTGACTTCAAATAAAAAAGCAACTCTATAAGGAAAAATATCAATCAGAGCATGGGGCATCCTTTTCTATGAAATCAGAAAAATTATGATAATGATTGTCCTCAAGCAACAAAACTACGAGAATGCTTATTCATTTATAAGTTAATCATATGGAACAATACCTTGTTGACAATGCTAGGGCCACCTTGTCCAATCACACTATTCACTGAATTGGCTGAGCCTATATATAGTAAGACAAAATGCATACATGTCAGTCTAGATTATGAAAACATGATACCTGTAAGAGAAGTTACGAGTAAAAGGTTTTAGTGTTCATTTGAAGGAGCAGAGTACAAAACAAATTATGATGATATGGAACTAGCTAGCTCGCTGGTCATGTCATGACACCTAACCAGGAATGCACCGAAGATAATTATGATGAAAAGATAGATACATCCTTCAACATTTTTACCTACTCCTATCTCTTTGGATACCGACAAGATCTCCAATGCACAACTTTGACAATTAATTGTTCTGAACATTTGGCAGCAGTAAAACTTATGGAGAACACATACTGATTTTTTTCATGACAAACCATGTAATATTATTTTCAAACGGCAGAAAAGAAATTCATGTATATTAATCATAATGACATTTTTTTAGTTTGACTACATGCATCTTAAACACACATCAATTTGGGAATTATCATAGAAGATGCAATCTTACCATCTGATAAGGAAGCACGTGGCACCTTGCTATCAACTGGTGCACTGTCTTTCTCTGTCTTAAATTTCGTTCTGCAAGTTCCATGCAACGGAATCGATTTACTTACCACGTGAAAGTGAGGTTAAGAGGTTAAGTTATCAACATTTATAACAAAAATAAAATAAAAATACATAAAAGAGCCAAGCAAGCATACTGCTAGTACAGATCTGTACCTGTACTGGTATGTTCACTTGGCCTGGGCAGGCCAATTGAGCTTACTTATGCAGATGCCTTACCTGTCAACATCGGTTTCCTTTGTCTTCCTTTTGTTTTTATTTTGATACCTAGCATCATCAGTTGAATTACGGTAGGTCTGCACCAATCTATCCATCTGAATAGGAAAAGAAATGTTTTTATTACTATTTACTACAACTATGCTTGCATAAAACATACTGTTTTATTAGCTTTGTTAAACAAAACAAGCTAATAAAATTTTCGGTACCGTCCTGCAAAATTACTGAGGCACTAGTACTACCGCGATGTATGGTAAGCTAAAACAACAATACCTCTTGTCGCCGCAGATGAACATCGGGATAAGCAGCACAGATTTCCAAAAGTTTGGCCAACATTGAGCTATTATGGGTAAGAATCTTCTTAATGTCTACCAAGTTGACAAGGAACACCGCATTCAGATTCAGCAATATATCAATGCAAACCCCGCGCAGCTTGTCAGCGATGTGATTGGCCTTGAAGGCACGGCTCGGCAAGGTCTTGCGCTCGCACTCATTGACGATCTTGGACGCGCGCTGGAGGGCCTTCTCCAGACCCTTCGTCGTGTCCCCCATCGTGTTATCCTCCCGCTCCAGGTACTTGGCGATGGCACTCAGTGTTTGCAGGAGCTCACCAATCCTGCGGCAGTCCTCCGCATTGTGGTTGGCTTTCTCCAGCGCGCTCTTGATCTTGAACCCGGCCTTCACGATCATCGTCAGGAAGCTCAGCAGATCGGCCATCCCTTCCTCCGTACAAGTCCAATCGATCGGTGGGTGGGTCAGTCTACAAGAAGATCGATCAAAGACACGCATCGATCAATCGAATTGAAACGGTGAGTACTAACGATCCTCGGAGAAACCTTCCCGCTTTCGAGGATCTTCTCAGGAATGTGCAATCGAGGGAGATCTAATTAGAGTGATACCACACGCAAGAAAGGGGGCGCACTGACCTGCTTATTAATTATGAACCAGCTCCTCCTAGGTAGTCCTAGCCAATAGAGCGACCGATCTCCTCCTCGCTAGACCTAGATCTCTTCCTCTTCCCAGTTCCCCCAGCTCGACCGCGGCAGGCTGCGTGTGCTCGCCTTTCTCCTCTTCCAATGGACGACTGGACTTGAAGTAGGGAGTATATATATGAGACGCTGCTGCTCTGCTCTGCGTCGTGTCCACGCCGACTGATGCGAATGAGAAGCGAACGAGGCAGGCAGGACCCACCTGTCCGCGTCTCCTTCTCGTTTCCTTCTCGCCTCAACAACCGCCTTTGGAAACTTCCAAATGGGGTGGGTGGGTGCCCAAACGCCACTGTATAATCGCCGAACCAGGGGGTTTCTCGTGCAAAAGCGTCGTTGCTTTGCCAGTTGCCTGCCACTGCCGGGAGCCCGGGACGATGTGGATTTTTTTTTTGGCACCAAAAAACCTACAAAATATCCTGGGCCTAAATATATTTTTGATGCTCAACAGTATTTGATTGCGCTTTGCTTTGCTTTGAGGTTATTTGTCATCAACATTTAATGCTTCATACATATGTTTAAATATTAATGTGGTGGAACTTTTGGTATTTAGTGGTGAATCTAAATAGGGCCTAAATATATTTTTGATAAACAAACCATCAACAAAAATGATTTTTAATAATGGATTGTCACATCCAATTTTAAAAGAAAATCATGGGATCAACTATGAGAATTTCAGGTGTTTAGTCCTAGGTATAATTTATTTTGATTGGACTCAAATGAAGCAAATGACATGCAAACGAGAAATGAGTCCAAGGTTAATTGAAGAAGTGCATAAATGACAAGCATGTAATTGAAAGGACATAGATGACTAGAGAGAGGATGAATAGGCTATAAAAAATCCAACAAGATACAAAGCTAGACAAGATATTAGTACAAAAGGTGGCACCTAATGCTTCTACTAGCTCTAGCTCTACTTCAATACATGCAAGCCTCCTATCAATACTAGTTGCTTTAGTCTCTAAGGTTGACTTTCGCACAAACATACTATCAAGTAAATGTCCTTAGAGATCAAGCTAGAGAACTAATTACAACTACTTAAGCTAGCACATGTAAACTACCACACCAACAAATAATGTTATGAAAGTAAGTGCAAGAGAGGTAGTGAGCACATCGAAACTGGGCAAGTGATAGACAATAAGAACAAAAGATATATCCCTATGGTTTGGTTGCTTGCTGGCAACCTACGTTCACGTTGTGGTGAGTCCAAACTCAGTGATTCACGCGCTAATTGATATCACACACCAAACCGGTGCTGCAAGAATTACTAGAGAGGCACTCCAACTAGCCACGTTTCACTAGAGTTGCCTTTCGCAATCTCTCGCAGGGAATAGGCACAAGAACCCTCACAATCAATTATCAGAGCCAGAAACAATCACCTCTTCTGTTCAACGATCTCCCCAGTCTCCAGGCCATCTAGCTGACGGCAATCACCAAAAGTAACAAGAACTTGCTCACCCCAATCCGCCCAACTAGTGCCACAAAATGCTAGAATTCAATGCAATTCAGTAGAGGTTCTAAATCTCACTCCAAATAGTGATCTCAAGGGAACGAGTGAGTGGATTGATTGTGTTTGCTCTCAAGGGGTTTTCTTAGCTGATAGGAGGTCCAAGAGGGTGCTCATGGTCGGCTAAGTGGTCTATTATAACCCCAAACCAATGAGCCAACTGTTACCCCTTAATGCACCTTTTGCAGGAGCATCAGATGCCAAAAAAAAGGCACCCGATACCAGCACCGGAGTGGCCGATGCACTCCCAATGGGTATATCACGTTGGCGCTGACATCACACAACCGGTGGCACCGGATGCCATCCACCGGACACGTCATGTATGTTGTAAGTCCGCGGCGCACGAGTTATAACCTCTCCATGTGCCAGATCCGGTGTAGCATCCGGTGCCACACCAGATACACTGGTGCATGTGTTTGAATTTGCCACTCTAGGTGTCATGACCTGCTTATGACACGTTGATTTTCATACTGATCATGAGCATCATATACATTTCAATTCCAACTAGAAACCAAGCGCAGCGTTGCCACGCGTCTCCATGTGTTGGACCTTACCGTGATGTGTGATGAGTCCCTCTGAAGATTATTAAAAATGATCCGTGTATTGCCCAACCTTTTTTGTGATTGAAATGGTTTGATGATGTCTTGTTTGGTGTGTGTAAAATCAAGCTTGAAAGTATAATAGCCATTTGCAGAATAATAAGATCTAACATTTGCTGACATTAATCAATTACTCACGTTGAGTAAAAGTGTAGTTCCATGGGTGTCGGTAAAGATCCATCAGACAGTGCGAATTTGGAACCAACCATTCATATCAACCCCCCTAAAAAAAAGTTTTGCACTGCATAACCAAACATAGCATTAGGCAATCATGTCCTGAGAGAAGCAGCTTCTGTTTCTGACCAGAGGTAAGCTAATTACAGAGCAACTAAAAGTCCAACAAACCAAGTAAACAAAATCACTGCACTCCAGATAAGGATACATATCAAGTAACAATTGGTAGCAATTTGCTCCACTAAAGATGCTAGATAAAGCGTAACATCCATGGATTGAGCAGCTATTGCCTTGGGAGCATCTGGCAACTCCAGCAGTTGAACCTCCATCTAGTCCATCTCCAGCATCGTGGCGACCTGCTCATGCAGTCATGCAGTCATGCTCCAGCTGTTCAACAAGAGGATATAGGTTCTCATCAACCTATCTGCAACACAGAACTGTCATGACCACCCTTGATTAAAAAATGGGACCAACCAATAAATAGCTATACCAGTCTAGCTGATCAGGTGGGGCATTAGGCATTAGCAAGTACAGTGGCTAGATCTCCAATTGAAACAGGCTGTGAGAAACCATCATCTCTTATTGGCATCCCTCCGATCTCATATGGAGATGGCATCACAGCCCCAACACTGCATGCCAGGATCAGGCATTCCGCATCGGGTGGGACAGCACTAGGCACAACCGCCTGTAGGGGACATCTGCAGCATGCAGAAATTTTAGGCCATAATTCAATGAATAAAGTTACAAAATGCCAAGAACGTTACATCATACCTATTGTTGACTACCCATTGGCATGGACTGCCGCATTTCACCAGTGCCAACACGCCTACTAGCAGTAAGCTGTGGTTGCTGACCCTACTGAACCATAGGCATCATAAAGTTCAGCATTGGACCAGGAGGTCTCATCTCATCCCAGGCATCAGAGGTTGCTTGAAGGCAAACCTAGCCTAACAAACAATACAAGGTTCATCAGCTCACAAAATATGATTGAAAAGACACCGAGGAGTTCATGTTAATAACAAAATTTCTAATGCATCTTACAAAGCATAATTTCATATGTATCGATCGACTTCCAAGGCAAGTGACAACAAAATTAGAGCGCAATAATGCTAGATGAATGATTGTACACAGCATGTAAGATTTCGTGTTACCGAGGGAGAATACACCAAGCACAATATGTCATAAAAAAAGTACCAGAGGGTTGATAAAGGCTGGATGTTTATATTTGAATGTGATGTTGAGCTCATAAGAGAATAACAACAAAACGACAACTAAGATAAGTACCAGATGAAACATTAACCGCTAAATACACGATACATGTATTGTTGAAAACAAGTCATATCTTAAGCTCCTTAAGCTATTAATGTTTACACAAATTTAATATTTGTTGCCAACATAAGGCAACCAAAGACCATAAATCATTGTAATGTAAAGATACATGAGCATATGCATTTGTCAAGGTAAGTTCACACAACAACAACAGATCAAATTAAATTGGTGTTGAAATTTGTAGAGCCCTATGTAAATTATTTTGCATTTATCAAGTTTTGTACATTATAACAAATAGTAACATCGGCAAACATATTTTTCACAGGTGGAGGATAAAATTATGAATCTAACAAAATTAATTTCACATTATCTGGATCTATTTTTTTTTCTATGATTTTCACAAGTTTCTACATGGATTAGTACAAATGTGCAACTTCTTATTAGCTTGTATTGACGTACTGTTTATCTTCCAGCCGTGTAGCAAAGTAGAAGGAAGGAGCAAATCTCACATAGATCCACATCAAGAAACACTCAAAAGGGATGCATAACGAGTTGAAGGAGCTAGATATAAGAGCGACTTGGTTCGTGTGTACCATATACAGCAAATTTGAAGGAAGGGGGAATAAGGAGAGCAGAGCTCACGGTGGGCGTGTGTGATATCCAGCGAAGGTGAGGACGGAGTAATGGTGGAGCACTTAGTGGTCTCCTGCTCCTCTTGCTGCGCCTATGAGGCGATTCTGAGCTGGCCTCGTCGGTCAGCGCTGAGGAGTAGGAGCGGATGGCGGCGCAACTCGGCGCGTTTTCTATCGACGCCACCGCTCTTGCAGCTGGATTCGGCGGGCTGTTTCTCGGCCCTCTCGGGCCCGCACCAGACCATAGGGAGGAGCATGCGGCGTTGCTGTAGTGCCTCCCAGCAACGCGTGACTCGAGATCTGGTAGACCGAGCGTCGTGTGCGTTTCGATGACCCGCAATGGAGAGGATGGAGGCGGGGGACATGCCGCCGTCAAGGTCATTGGGGGTCGGGGCCATGTGCTGTCGTTGCCTCTCGTCGTCCTCGAGGGCTTCTACCGGTATCGCAGCGAGAAGAGGGTGGTGGTGGTACGCCTCCACCCGCCGGCCACACAATCCTTAAGCTCCTCCGCCGCCGGCAGGAGTAGGAAAGCCTTGGTGGGTGGTGGCAGGCAACAAAGTGCACGGTGACCTGAGGCGGAGGGATACTGGATCCCACCCACGACGGGATGGTCGGGAGCGCTGCGCCGCGCTGGGAGGAGGGAGGTGCAAGGGCGGCGGAGGGCAATAGGAGGACTTGAGAAGAGAAACGCCCCGCCGCGGAGAGGCTGAGCCGTTCGCGACCGGGTTCGCGACGTTTCGCGACCGTTCGGGTGGACGGCTTAACGGGTGAAAGATCCGCTATGTCTCCGATCGGACGGTCCAGATTGCATGTTGGCCGAATCTGACGGTTAACGGGTTCGTGGGTGACGTGGCGCGATCCGCCGCCCGTCTTTTGGGTCAGGATTCGTGCGCGCCTTCGCGCACATGAGTAAGTAAATTGTTGTGTTATATATTTTTAGCGTGTAACGAGAAAAAAAGCATAAATTTAGAAATGTTGCTTATATTCTAGGAATTACATTGTATTTATGGATAATTATTATTTTGGATAAGATTGTACTTAATCAGTTGACGTTAAAAATGCTGCTTGACATGGACCAAATATATGTCCATCTTTAATGTCATGAAGAAATTCTTCGAGCTTCATATTGAAGACTCTTACGATTATATCAGATCTGTCAGATGGCTTTTGGCCTGGTTGAGACAAAGCTTCAGAAATTTCGGGCCACTTAGGATTACATGTGAAAGTTACAAAATAATCTGGAGGACCATATTCCCGGCAAATTGCAATGCCATCATGACAGTTTTGTATCATATATCTTCTGCCGCCTGTATGTGAGGCTGGTAAAATTGTTATTTTACCAACCTCACTTCCTTCTGTACAGCCTCTATTTATTGCATCACAGATACCTTGAATACTTTTCATACGAATATCTGCTTGATTTTTTAGTATATACCATAATCTATTCCCATCGACACATGCACGAGCATCAACCTTAATTTGACTGGACAGTTTGCCATAACAAAGATATGAATTTGATTGATTTCGTTTATAATGGAACATGTAACAATAATAATCTTGCATGGTTATTTTGGTGTAAGCATTAGATGATTGAGATGATATTATGCCTCGATATGGAACTCCAGCTTGAAATCCACGCTCACCATAGGGAAACAGGAGTGGATATTGAAGAGACATATACGCAGGATGGAGACATGATACTTGCTTTAGTTCTCTTGTATGTGTTTGTAGGATAATGTCATGTTCAAAAGCATCAGGAGAAAAATCACCAACATGAGCATCGCCAATTGGTCAGCTGTTGGTAGACTATATTGAGGTGGATCCCCATCTCTTGGACCAATTATTTTTATAGCAAAGGTTTCATCACCATGTTCTGCTAATCTGTCTCTAGCCATTCTGAACTGTTTAGCTAGTGGATTATGTTCATCCAGCATTTGTATCAATAATTGCACACTATATGTGGATCTATATCAGATTCAGTCTTGTCATCATGATTTAAAGAATGGATTCTATTCTGAATTTCATTAGATGTGTCATAAACATAGAGCTGAATAAATTTTGGAGGACTTCCAGAGGGTGGAATTAATGAACCAATACGATGATGTACTTGACCAGAGATTTTGAAAACAGGAGGCCCACGACCATCATTAATGGCACGATCAATATTAGCTCCCATTGAGGTGAAGGCAAATAAGCAGTTGTATTGTCTAATGCTCTTCATGAATTTATTAGATATGGAATCTCCATCAAATCGTGGCAAAGAGGATAACGGCGGTGGATGAGGGCGAAATGGTGGTATAACAATTTTGCCATTTCTACAACAATTATTGTAAACTATTCTGCTAGAGCATTGGCTTGATTCACAAGCAACTCTTTCAGTATACCAGAATATAGCACCGCAGTGTGAGCATTCATAATTTAGAGCACCATAGTAAGATCTGTCAATATATGACACTATAGATGGAGATTTAAGTTAGAGCTAGATTATATAAAATGGTGGACATTCTATAGACATTATGGTATGGTGCTTGATATAGTAAATTGTTAGAATATCCGGTTACAATAGATATGAACATATACCTTTTAAAGCTTCGACAAAGGTTTCATCGAATTGACCACATTCCAAATGTTTGATCTTATGTAAAGGGCCTCCTATTGTGTCAATTTTTTTTGTATATATTAGATTGGATACCATTGCATAAGTAGATAAATAATTAGAGATCCAAGTAATATAAGAACGTAGATATAAGATGACTACCTTTCCAAACTAATCGATGCTAATTCAATAACCTTTTTCTTTTACGTCTTGATACACTTGGATCAATCTTTGTTTCATTCGAACTGTTATCTGTGTTCGCTGCAAAATTACAGATGATTTATGGACTTGGGAATAAATGAGAGAAAAGTAGGATATAGCAAGGAGGAGATTAATTATACAGGTTGATGGCTGAAAATTATATTCATGAAAAATGTTCGATGCTGATCTTAGAGTGTATTTGTTGGTATGAAAATATTGTAGCATGTGAATAGTGGAGACTTACCTAAGACCTGTATATTGAAAAAATTATTTCTATGTAAATAAAAAGAATTATTACTACTATTTGCATTATAAATAGCAGACCACAATGGCGCTAATACGCCTTTGGTTACTGATGCAGTGGCTGATAGATTAACATTGTATATATAAGTATAAATATTTAATTAATTATATATGCATAGCAACAAATAAGCAAAGTTTGAAATAAATAAGTAGAATGTACACGTACATGTTTGACCAGGCTCCATCGTTGCTTTATTATTTGTGCCCAACAGTAATAAACATGGGGTGTGTGAAGCATTGGTTTAGACCAAGGGAGAGAAAAGTTGAGAAGGACCAAAATAAGGTATATATGTAAATACAAACTGATAATGAAAATTATTATTATTTATATGTACAGGGGAAGAGCGATTCATATTTTTGTGAGTTGGACGCATTTATGACATAGGAATGATGAACAAACCATATATTTTTTATAAGAAAAAATAAAAAAATGAACCTTTTTTTTCAGTTTTGAAATCTAAATGCCGAACAAATGAAAGTAAGATTTCACATGGACATACATCTTACACTGCATATGATCTATTTTGTATGTCTGTAATATGTTGGAGCAAATCTGATGCATATCTTAATATATGATGAATATGAAAAGTTCCTTCATGTGCATCTTGAACAATATGTCTAGCTAATTGTACTCCCATATTAGCAATTGGTAAAAGATTGCGCGCCAGATCTCTATAAATGAGTGAACCATAGATACTGTAATCTATGACAACAAATTGATATATGTGTTGTAAGAAAAAGAGGGCCTGTAAAGCGGCTGATTCTAGGGCAGCATTATGATCATGAATATTATTAGCCCAGAAAAAAATTGTGCGTGAACCCACTTGTTCATAGAGGAATGGTAAGTTAATCTCAATACCATACCAATGAGTACCATCATCAAGAATTTCATGAATTGTAGATGCATAAGGAAAAGCAAAATGATGAAGTATTTGTTGAAGAATAGCTAGGTATGATACACGTATAATCAACATATAGGAAAACTACAAATATAAACTAATAACAAATAAGATACTCTGAAATATAGCTAAAGAGTTAGTGATAATTGGTATTCAATGAAGGAAGATGATTTTGAAATATTTGAGCACGGAAAAATAGCAAGGCTATATGTCCTAGAATAGGCTGCTTGTGGATGATTGATGATATGAATATCCTTTCCTGGCACTGAACAGGCACGTTCTCGTTGCACGATAATATGTTTTTTTTAAAAAAAAGATTTTTTCTAGTAATAGGAAGCAAAGCTTGCAATCCCCCCCTTTTTTCCCTTTCGAAAAGAGCCTAGTTCCTTTGAGAAAACTTCTTTTTTACAAAAAGATGGAAATCAAATATTTTCGGAAAAAATAAAATAGAACATGTAAAAAATTTATGAATCAGTAACATTTAATTTGTGTAGCAAGTAGCTATGTATTACATGTAGTAACAGCAAGTTTAAGATACGTGCTTTGCACGGGTGCAATATTAGGAAGGTAGCAAATGCAGTGGTCAGAAGCAAAGTCCAAAAATTCTATGATAGTGTACTGACACCAGCCAAATTCACCTATAGAAACATGTAAAGAGTAAGAAATATATATGTAAAGAACAGCATATATTAGAGCCAAAATTTATACTTAGTACATACCAGTAAATATTGCAGCTGAAAGACTATGGAAACAGCAGGCAGCGTCAAGTTATATGGATAGCAGAGGTCCTAAATTAGAAGAAGTAGGGGAAAAAATAATTAAAAGAACAGATCAAAGCGAAATAAAGCATACAAGGAATATCCTGGGTTTAGCTGAACTGAAGCATGTAAATGTATTTGATAATCACAGGAACGGACAAAAGCAAGAATGGGGATGCACTGACAAGCACTTTTGGCCTTACCCAAATGAACTTGTTGGTGGCACAAGCACGTTGATAAACTGAAAACGAAAAAGAACACAGTAGACTTGTAACGTTCCGAAGAATAAATAAGGAAGATTAGAATACAGGGTAAAAATGGCGGACTTATATGTAGGAGAGAATTTAAGGAGGAGGGGATTTTTTTAAAAAAAATAGTAAAAATTATTGAATAGCTGAATATACCCGATGCATAAACAGATCGAAATCCACAATCGTAATCCGTCAGCAAACTGTTGGGGAGCAAAAATAAGGCAAGCTGACAAACTTTGACGAAGCCCTGTACAGCTGTCGCCGGCGTCGCCTGCAGCCACCGGTAGCCGCCGGCACCACCACGATTGTTCGATGGCCGGCAACAATCAGAAAACAATCTTTCCCTCCTCCTTTTGTTTAGGAATATCTCAGATGTGTGAATCTAAGGAGAAGATAAAGGATCTAGGATAGCAGCGGTGTCAGCAGGTCTATCGGTGAAAGAGAAAAAGCTGAAGTGAAGGGGAAGGTGTAACAGAACCGTCTAAATCACGTGGCCCACAGGCACCAGTCAAAGGCACTAATGACATCTGACAGCCGGGCCCATGTTCCATATGACCTAAGCGGGCTCTGCCGGGCTACATAAGCACCCGTCATCTCCGACAGGATCCCATTGCGAAGTCATTACAGAGTTACAACATTTCATAACAAAATACATCAGAGTAGAAGTTGCGGAAGAATAAATAGTACTTAATATTACAGACCAGTGTTCGAATAAAATTAAGTGCAGTTATTACAGACCATAAATATAAAAGAGTAGCAGTAGAGTTTGGAACAACAGTACGACAGATAGTTAAATATTACACGAACCCTGCCCAAGGGTTTAACCTTAGTCTTCTTCACTCTCCTGGACGATAGTGACGCAGCACGGAGCGAGACAAACTTCAGTCTCCTGCTGCCCTCCTGCAACGGGGTTAACAAACCCTGAGTACATGGGGTACTCCGCAAGACTTACCCGACTAAAAGTGTAAGATTAGACTCAGGAATGCAGGCTAAGGGGAGTCAAGGTAAGGCTTAGCAAGAGTTCAAGAATTTTTGCGGAAAGCACTACTAAACCTATCTCAATATTTTATTTCAATAATACTATCCATCATTATCCATTTCTCCAAGTACTTTCTCATGTATCAACATTCTTTCCTTTACTTAATCTATTTCAAAACAATCCTAGTTCCGAACCACTTTCCGATGTAGGGGTGAGGATCAAGTCTCCTTATCCGAGGAGCAACGACGATTCGAATCGATTAATACCCAGCTGGGGATTTCTATCCACACTGCGTATGTAGCACTTAAGCTTGCATACGCCAACCCCGCCTACCACGACTTTTCATACCCCGGAACCGGTCCTGCGCCACCCGAGAGTACAGTACTCCTCTCGTCTCCAGGCACAACGGCCACGAGGGTACACGCTACTCTCGCCATCTCTCCACTCCCAGTGCGTGGTTGTCGGTTCCAGCAGTAGAGCCACCGGAGTCAGAGGCTTTCCGTAGTATGTGGCTAGTTGCAAAGTCTTGATCACAGCAGGCCTGACAACGAACGGTCCCTAATATTTTTCCGTTCGAAACCATGCATTGGGACTCTAACCCAAGTACACTGGTAACTACCGGTTTTCACATCCCTTTCCGATGGCGAGGATCGCTGGGACTCTAACCCAACAGATGGTCGACCAAACGGAACAACCCATCCATGTGGTTGACAATGAACTAGCTAGACACACTGCCAACCAACAAGGACATAACCAATCCCATAAAGTGATTCGTTTGTTTCATATTATCACAGTTTTCAAAATAGCATTTTTTTTCAAATCTATCATTAAGCATAACTAAGCATTTTTCAATACCTTTGAATAAATCAGGGTCATAGGTATAATATGTGGTCAAGGAAAGGTAATGCATCAATAGGTTATCACTCAACTCCTAATAACCTAATGCAGTAGATTAACTCAAGAGATAAATATTTTAAATAACAAGGAGGGGCTGAATGTACCGGGGCTTGCCTTGAATTGCGTAGAGTGTCGGATCCGGGTCAGTTCCACAAATGTCAAATCCTTGTATAACTTCCTGAGTAGTCTCCTCAGATGGACCCTCAGACTTAACCTCTGGATTCTCGGTCACTACACGTTTGCAATGAATGAATGTATGAATGTGATGCACATGAAATGACGGACGAAATTTAATAACAAATAAACCACACATGAGTATAAGACCCTACCTTAGCTAGGCATGAATAATCTAATTCATATTGCCCTAGGTCATAAAGGTGATTGACCTAGAATTTCAATCAATCCAAAAATCACACCAATCAATAGTCATTCCATTTATTATTCCTAATATTATCATTTAACCTAACATATAATTTAATAAATATTTAACTATCTCCATTTGATGTCAAAATGCACCAACAGATAGGTTTTAATACCAAACAGTGACACAATAAATTTCATGATTTTTGGAATATCACAGAAATTATTAAAAATCATTAAAGTTCCTTTTAACATTTAATGTGCTGATTTTTAATTAATACAGAAAACACCCAAATCCTGTATTTAATATTTTTATCAAATTCTACACATCACAGAGAGTATCTATAAATATTTTCATACTTTTTGGTGCAGTATATTAATCCATACAAAAATATCAAAACTTAACACTATTCATTTAAATTAAAATGAAAAAGCAATTGGAAATTTGCTGGAAAAAGGAAACGGCCATTCGGCCCACTACAGCCCAACAGCGCAGGCCGCGGCCGCACGCGCGCGCCACCGAACCGGCCCACACGGCCCAGCACGGCCCGGCCGCGACCGCGCGCGCTCGCCTCCGCGCTGGGACGCTGACAGGCCGGGCCCAGCCGTCAGCCTCCCGCGTGCTCGCGCGCTCGCCCACGCCGGGTCGCTGACAGGCCGACCCCACCTGTCAGATCCATCTCCTACCTCTCGCTCTCTGCCCTTCCCGACGCCCGCGCGCGAGTGACGCGGCGGCTTGCCGCCGGCAGCCTTCCTCCGGCAAGGGAAGCCTACCGGACAACAAGCAGACCTAGAGGCACCACCCTAGAGCCCTAAAACGACTAGACCCGACCGGCAACGAGCTTGCCGGTCACTCCGGCGGCTCTGCGGCGGCGGCGGACCACGCACCGGCGAACACGAAACGAAACGCGACCAACTCAAGACAGGAAACGATTCGGGAACTCACCACGACCCTAAACCACTAGCTGGTTGGGACGGAGACGAGACGGAGGAGCGGGCTTGACGACGTGCCGACCTGCGACGAAAAGCGCCGGCGATGACCTTCCCCGTTCCGGTGATCCTAGAACACCAAATGGAGAACCATCTAGCGGATGAGAAGCTGAGAAACACAACGACCCTAAAACGTACACAAGTTCCGGTAGAACCTCACCCTACGAGACCGGCCTCGGTTTCCCGACGAGCGGCGGTGCTCTGCTCGGCTCCGGCCGGACGCGGAGATGTCGACCCGCGTTCCCGGACGCACGAGGCACCACAGCGCACACCGATGGCACTAATCGACGCGCAAGGAAGCTAGCGAGCTTGCCTGGAGATGGACAAGGCGATGGTGGCTTGGTCACGGTGAATTTCACCGTATTCCGGTGGAGGTCGACGGCGGCCGCGAGAGGAGAAATGAGGTCGGGAAGGTGCTGTGGTGGCTTATAACCTCGGGAAAGGGAGGGGATAAGCTCGGCTGGGTCCGGGGCCCCCTCTCGGCTGCTCGACAGCGGCACCGGTTGCCCATGCCGGCCGGACGGCGACCGGCGCCGCGCGCGGTACGCGCGTCGCGTCGAGGAAGATGAACAGGGGGTCCCCCCCTGTAGCTACAGTGCTAGTTTGAGTAGGTCACAGCTATTTGATGCAAATTGGAGCTGGTCCAGCCCGAATCCGAGGAAGTGGTGAATACAAAAGTTGTACAGAATTTCGTATAGATCATTTTTGCTTTTGACACCAATTTCAAATTCGGCCAAAATTTTGAATTACAGAAAAGGGGTAAAAGTAGGGTTTGAATTTCAAACTGAAATTTTAAAATTACTTTTGATTCTTCTCAACAACTTGAAAATTGGTAAACATAAAAGTTGTCCTACTCAGAGAGAATGACAACTTCTATGTAGGAAGTTTTTGAAGATTCTTAATATTTTTGAAATTGAAGTTTCAAATATAAATTTCAATATAGTAATTTGAGTTAAATTTGAATTTTTATAGTATAACTTCAAAATCTCCAAAAATAAAAGTTGTTCCATTTCAAAAACTCTACAACTTTTATTAAGACACTTTTCCCATATTTCATATAGATTTTGAATTGGGTTTTTAGGTCAACTTTAGGGTTTAATTTAATTTTTATTTAATTTCATTTTTGATTTTTGATTAAGGACTTAATTACACAATCAATACTTAGCTGAAATCAAATCACTCTAAGCCCTAAGCTCAATCATATGCAGATGCTTAAATTTAAATATGATGACATGGCAGATTAATTGAATTATAATACCAGAGGTATTACAGCCTTCCCCCCTAAAAGAAATCTCGTCCCGAGATTTAATAGAGATATTAACTGAAACAAAGTAATGGACAAGAATAGGTCTCAACTAACTAATTCTAAAACCTGCTAAAAACAGAAGAACGTTTACATATGTCGAGACTAAAAATGTACATTCTACAAGGTAGCAAAGAACTCAGGGAAATTCTCTGCGAGGTAATCTTCCGATTCCCAAGTGGCTTCTTGTTCGGAATGTGCACTCCACTGGATCTTGTACCATCGGGTTGTATTCCTCCGCGTTACACGATCTTTTATGTCCAAGACTCGAATAGGATACTCCGAGTATGTCAGCTCAGGTTCAAGTTCCACTCCTTCCACTTCGACGACTTGATCAGGTACTCGAAGACATTTCTTGAGCTGTGACACATGGAATACATTGTGTACTTCGGAAAGATGCTCAGGCAACTGCAACTTATAAGCTACTTTTCCCACGCGTTCTATGATTAAGAAAGGTCCAACGTAACGCGGAGCCAACTTGCCTTTAACGCCAAATCGGCTGACTCCTTTCATTGGCGATACCTTCAAATACACATAGTCTCCTATCTTGAATGCCAAAGGTCGACGCCTTCTATCGGCATAACTTTTCTGCCGAGACTGTGCCACTTTCAAATTTTCTTGAATCTGCTTAACCTTTTCTTCGGCTTCGTTGACCAAATCCACACCATAAAACCATCTCTCTCCAGGTTCAGACCAATTCAATGAGGTTCGGCATCTTCGACCGTAGACCGCTTCAAATGGGGCCATCTTGATGCTTTCTTGATAACTGTTATTGTACGAGAATTCTGCCAATGCCAGACAGTCATCCCACTTGTCAGGGTAATTGAGCGCACAAGCCCTTAACATATCCTCCAATACTTGATTGACTCTTTCCGTCTGCCCATCCATCTGCGGATGGTAGGCAGTGCTATGCAAAAGCTTTGTACCTAAGGACTTGTGGAAAGCTCGCCAAAACTTGGAGACGAACTGGGTACCTCGATCAGAAACGATGGTCCTCGGTACACCATGTAACTTCACCAAGTTCTCAATATAAAGCTTTGCATAGGCCAGTGCTCTGTACTTCTTCTTGACAGGTAGAAAATGAGCTTGTTTGGTGAGGCGATCCACAATCACCCAGATAGAATCAAAACCTCTAGAAGTCTTGGGTAATCCCACGATGAAGTCCATGCTGATGTCTTCCCACTTCCATGCAGGAACAGGCAATGGTTGCAATTCTCCTCCAGGCCTCATGTGAACAGCTTTCACCTTCTGACATGTGTCACACCTTGCGACGTACCGGGCAATCTCTATCTTCATCTTTGTCCACCAGAACTTTTGTCTCAAATCCTGATACATCTTGTTGCTGCCGGGATGGATAGAAAACCTTGTCAAATGTGCTTCATCAAGGATCTTTTGTCGCAACTCCGGCACCTTTGGAACTACCAGACGATCCTTGAACCACACGACACCATCATCATCAATCCGGAAACAATCTGCCTTGCCAGCCTGAACCTTTTCCTTGATGTGCTTGATTCCATTACTTTCCCGTTGAGCGGCAATAATCTCATCCCGGATGGGTGTTTCAATACTAATACTGGTCAGACTGCCTTGTGGAATTATTTCTACCCCTAATTTTTCCAACTCATAGCACAAGGACATATCATATGGCTTGACTATCAAACAATTGCAGTGTACTTTACGACTAAGTGCATCAGCGACCACATTCGCCTTGCCAGGGTGATAATGCACTTCAATATCATAATCCTTGATTAACTCGAGCCATCTTCGCTGTCTCATGTTCAGTTCTTCTTGAGTGAAAATGTATTTCAGACTCTTGTGATCTGTATATACATTACAGGTACTGCCCAGCAAATAGTGACGCCATATCTTCAAGGCATGTACCACAGCTGCTAGCTCTAGATCATGAGTGGGATAATTCTCCTCATGACGCTTGAGTTGCCGTGAGGCATAAGCAATGACTCTTCCTTCTTGCATCAAGACACAACCAAGTCCGGTACCAGAAGCATCACAGTACACATCAAAGGGCTTTTCTATATCTGGTTGGGCCAGTACTGGTGCAGTGGTCAACAACCTTTTCAAGGTTTGAAATGCCTTTTCACATTCTGGCGACCAGATGAACTTGACCTGATTCTTCAGCAGGTTGGTAATGGGCTTGGCTATTCTTGAGAAGTCTGGAATAAACCGACGGTAATACCCTGCCATTCCCATAAAACTCCGGACTTGATGAACTATGGTTGGTGGCTTCCAATTCAAGATTTCTTCCACCTTGCTGGGATCCACGGATACACCTTCAGCTGATAGAATGTGTCCGAGAAAAGGAACTCGATCTAGCCAAAACTCACATTTACTAAACTTGGCATATAGTTGGTGCTCTCTCAAACGGGTCAGGACAATACGGAGGTGGTTGGCATGCTCATCAGGGGTTTTAGAATAAATAAGGATGTCATCGATGAACACGACTACAAACTTGTCAAGCTCGGGCATGAAAACAGAGTTCATGAGATACATGAAATAGGCAGGTGCATTGGTTAGGCCAAAAGACATGACCAGATACTCATAAAGGCCGTATCTGGTGGTGAATGCTGTTTTAGGAATATCCTCAGGACGGATCTTTATTTGGTGGTAGCCAGACCTAAGGTCAATCTTGGAAAAGACCTTGGCTCCAGCTAGTTGGTCAAAGAGTAGGTCAATGCGAGGCAAAGGATATTTGTTTTTGATGGTGACCTCGTTGAGTGGGCGATAATCAACACAGAGTCTGAGTGACTTGTCCTTCTTTTTCACGAATATAGCAGGACAACCCCAAGGAGATGAACTTGGTCTGATGAAACCCTTATCAAGCAGATCTTGCAGTTAAATTTTAAGCTCAGCCAATTCCTTGGGAGGCATCCTATAGGCTCTGCGGGATATAGGTGCAGTTCCTGGCTTCAACTCAATAGCGAACTCTACATCACGGTCAGGTGGCAGACCGGGTAGATCATCAGGGAATACATCCGGAAATTTACATACTACCGGAATATTTTGGATTTCTTGAACTGAGGTGGTACACAATCTCTGCACTGTCTTCTCAATCATTCTCACGGGTAGTGGCAGTTGCATAAGAAGTTGAGATTGACTACCAGGTATGCTGACCTTTATGGTCCTATTCAGCACATCTATCAGTGCCTTGTGCTGATACATCCAATTCATACCTAATATGACATCTATGTCCTGATCCTTGAGTACTATCATGGTGGTTGGGAATATATGCCCGCCCAATTCGATAGGTACTCGATGCACTACCTCCTTAGTATTTATACGCCCTCCGGGCGAATGTATAAGGAAGTTTTCCTTTATTTCCCCAATTGGAATCTCATGTTTTACCACAAATGTACGATTGATGAATGAATGTGATGCACCAGAATCAAAAAGTGTAATAGCGGGGTGACTGGCGACAGGAAACCTACCCATCATGACGGGCTCTCCTACAGGGATGTCATCCACATGAGTGTAATAAACGTGTCCAGCCTTCTTGACAAGCTTGACCTTCTGAACCTGGTGCTGCTGACCACGGTGCTGATTCTGATGCTGCTGTTGCTGCTGTCCAGGACCCTTCTGGGCATTTTGATTGTACTTCTTGGGATATGGACAGTCACGAGCCCAATGTCCCAATTTGCCACAGTTGTAGCAAGGATGATTATAGGTGGTCTGGGGTGTATTGATACGAACGCCTGGGGCATTCGGCTGAGTGGTGTTCTGTTGATTCGAGGTATGGGAGGTAGCCGCGGTGCGTACCACGACTTGCTGCTGAGGGTAAGCGGGGCGATTGTGGTGTGTAGGATGATAGATGATCTTCTGGCGTTTTTGACCGCCAGAAAAGCCTGACTTCTTTTTCTTCTTCTCATCCTGATGCTTGCGATCACTTTCTTCGTAAGCAATGGCACTGTTTACAGCTTCATGATAAGAGCAGTTGAGGTTGTTAGCTAAACTACGCTGGATCTTGAAGTTGAGACCCCTGACAAAACAATCTTTCTTCTTTTGATCGGTATTGGTGTGTTCAGGAGCATACTGGGCAAGATGGTTGAATTGATTCACATATTGCATCACAGAAGAATCTTTCTGTTGCAGAGCTAAGAACTGGTCCAGTTTCATCTTCATTACACCTGCTGGGATGTAATGTGCTCGGAAAGCTTCGCGGAATTCTGCCCAAGTAAGCTGATGTCCCTTGGGCTGTGCAGACAACAGGTTGGCGTACCAGGCACTGGCCGGACCACGCAGCTGCTGAGCCGCGAAGAGTGGCTTTTGGATTTTCGTGCAGCGGATCAAACTGAATTTCTGCTCCATAGTACGAAGCCAGTCATCGGCCTCCAAAGGTTCTTCGGCTTTGGTGAATACTGGTGGACGGGCTTCAGTGAAGTCTACATAGGTGGTTTCCTCATCTTCGCGGCGGCCCCGACGCCCGCCACGGTTTTCTCGGTTTTGAGCCATAGCGTTGGCTGCATGAGCCAGGGCCGCGATGGCATCTGCTGAGGTTGGTGGAATGGGTGGTGGATAGGGAGCAGCTCCTTCGTCAGAAGTACCAGCACCATTTGAGCGAGTGTTGACCATCTGTTTCAGGACAATCACTAAGGACTCACATTGCATAACTAAAATTTAGAAGCATTACAACTTAGAATACCAAATTTAACAAGGTTCAACATACACAAACGGAACAAGACCCGCCCAGACTATGGTTCTTGGCACTACGATTACAATACTCGGATACAGAAGACTGAACCCCACTAGCCCTAAGACTAGCTCAGTCGATAACGACAACCTCCTCCTCCTCGTCCTCCTCGACGACTACATCCTCCATTGGGTCGGCTGCCTCAAGGTAACCGTCCTCTGATGTCTCACTGTCATAATACTCATCATCTGGTCCTATGACCACACCCTCCTCAGGCTCCTCCTCTCGTGGAATCAGAATCGGGTTAAGCTGATCGTTCAGCCTATGCACTTCCTCGTGCAGCATCCCGTTGTTCCACTCAAGATTCTCAATGTACCCCTCCAGCTCCTCAACGCGATCACGTGCCGCGCCAACTTGCTCCAACGCTTCCTCCCTCTCTTGAGTCAGGCGGTCGATCTCCCGCCGTAGGTCTCTGTTGGTCCTCACATCCCGGTAATGATCAGCCCGGGCCACCTGGAAGTCCTCCCTCAAGAGGCTCATCTCACGGTGCAGCTCCTTGATTTCTTTCTTTAATTCCATGCGGCTGCGGCGAGGCGGACGGCTGCCAGACGCCTCGTCACTGCCGCGGGGTGCCAACTGGTGATGTGGAACTCCACGAGGACCAGTCATCTTGCGCGCCGTTAACCTAGTTCGTGCCAGCTGAAAAGGTAAGTTTGAATTAATAAGGATACACAAGGCTAGCAAGAATAGGTGTGATAATTCCTAACCCATATACCCACTTTTAAGGAGGAAGTTATTAAAATGGGTGATTATCATGATGCATGCACGTACTTACGAATTTTAAATCATGCAATACAAATCGAAGTATAATTAGTTTAAACATAGGGCTAGTGTTAATGATGTTGTTCCACCTGCTACCAAAACCTTAATACGATAAATTACAGAACAAGATGAGAACTACTGAGTAAGGTAAGATTGTAAGCAGTTTGGACTCAAAATAGCAATTTAAGTTTTCATGATCCAAAACATTTTGAAGTTTTCGAAAGTTAACCTGCAATGATTCAGCAATGGAACGCTCTGATACCAGCTGTAACAGAACCGCCTAAATCACGTGGCCCACAGGCACCAGTCAAAGTCACTAATGACATCTGACAGCCGGGCCCATGTTCTATATGACCTAAGCGGGCTCTGCCGGGCTACATAAGCACCCGTCATCTCCGACAGGATCCCATTGCGAAGTCATTACAGAGTTACAACATTTCATAACAAAATACATCAGAGTAGAAGTTGCGGAAGAATAAATAGTACTTAATATTACAGACCAGTGTTCGAATAAAATTAAGTGCAGTTATTACAGACCATAAATATAAAAGAGTAGCAGTAGAGTTTGGAACAACAGTACGACAGATAGTTAAATATTACACGAACCCTGCCCAAGGGTTTAACCTTAGTCTTCTTCACTCTCCTGGACGATAGTGACGCAGCACGGAGCGAGACAAACTTCAGTCTCCTGCTGCCCTCCTGCAACGGGGTTAACAAACCCTGAGTACATGGGGTACTCCGCAAGACTTACCCGACTAAAAGTGTAAGATTAGACTCAGGAATGCAGGCTAAGGGGAGTCAAGGTAAGGCTTAGCAAGAGTTCAAGAATTTTTGTGGAAAGCACTACTAAACCTATCTCAATATTTTATTTCAATAATACTATCCATCATTATCCATTTCTCCAAGTACTTTCTCATGTATCAACATTCTTTCCTTTACTTAATCTATTTCAAAACAATCCTAGTTCCGAACCACTTTCCGATGTAGGGGTGAGGATCAAGTCTCCTTATCCGAGGAGCAACGACGATTCGAATCGATTAATACCCAGTTGGGGATTCCTATCCACACTGCGTATGTAGCACTTAAGCTTGCATACGCCAACCCCGCCTACCACGGCTTTTCATACCCCGGAACCGGTCCTGCGCCACCCGAGAGTACAGTACTCCTCTCGTCTCTAGGCACGACGGCCACGAGGGTACACGCTACTCTCGCCATCTCTCCACTCCCAGTGCGTGGTTGTCGGTTCCAGCAGTAGAGCCACCGGAGTCAGAGGCTTTCCGTAGTATGTGGCTAGTTGCAAAGTCTTGATCACAGCAGGCCTGACAACGAACGGTCCCTAATATTTTTTCGTTAGAAACCATGCATTGGGACTCTAACCCAAGTACACTGGTAACTACCGGTTTTCACATCCCTTTCCGATGGCGAGGATCGCTGGGACTCTAACCCAACAGATGGTCGACCAAACGGAACAACCCATCCATGTGGTTGACAATGAACTAGCTAGGCACACTGCCAACCAACAAGGACATAACCAATCCCATAAAGTGATTCGTTTGTTTCATATTATCACAGTTTTCAAAATAGCATTTTTTTTTCAAATCTATCATTAAGCATGACTAAGCATTTTTCAATACCTTTGAATAAATCAGGGTCATAGGTATAATATGTGAGGAAAGGTAATGCATCAATAGGTTATCACTCAACTCCTAATAACCTAATGCAGTAGATTAACTCAAGAGATAAATATTTTAAATAACAAGGAGGGGCTGAATGCACCGGGGCTTGCCTTGAATTGCGTAGAGTGTCGGATCCGGGTCAGTTCCACAAATGTCAAATCCTTGTATAACTTCCTGAGTAGTCTCCTCAGATGGACCCTCAGACTTAACCTCTGGATTCTCGGTCACTACACGTTTGCAATGAATGAATGTATGAATGTGATGCACATGAAATGACGGACGAAATTTAATAACAAATAAACCACACATGAGTATAAGACCCTACCTTAGCTAGGCATGAATAATCTAATTCATATTGCCCTAGGTCATAAAGGTGATTGACCTAGAATTTCAATCAATCCAAAAATCACACCAATCAATAGTCATTCCATTTATTATTCCTAATATTATCATTTAACCTAACATATAATTTAATAAATATTTAACTATCTCCATTTGATGTCAAAATGCACCAACAGATAGGTTTTAATACCAAACAGTGACACAATAAATTTCATGATTTTTGGAATATCACAGAAATTATTAAAAATCATTAAAGTTCCTTTTAACATTTAATGTGCTGATTTTTAATTAATACAGAAAACACCCAAATCCTGTATTTAATATTTTTATCAAATTCTACACATCACAGAGAGTATCTATAAATATTTTCATACTTTTTGGTGCAGTATATTAATCCATACAAAAATATCAAAACTTAACACTATTCATTTAAATTAAAATGAAAAAGCAATTGGAAATTTGCTGGAAAAAGGAAACGGCCATTCGGCCCACTACAGCCCAACAGCGCAGGCCGCGGCCGCGCGCGCGCGCCACCGAACCGGCCCACACGGCCCAGCACGGCCCGGCCGCGACCGCGCGCGCTCGCCTCCGCGCTGGGACGCTGACAGGCCGGGCCCAGTCGTCAGCCTCCCGCGTGCTCGCGCGCTCGCCCACGCCGGGTCGCTGACAGGCCGACCCCACCTGTCAGATCCATCTCCTACCTCTCGCTCTCTGCCCTTCCCGACGCCCGCGCGCGAGTGACGCGGCGGCTTGCCGCCGGCAGCCTTCCTCCGGCAAGGGAAGCCTACCGGACAACAAGCAGACCTAGAGGCACCACCCTAGAGCCCTAAAACGACTAGACCCGACCGGCAACGAGCTTGCCGGTCACTCCGGCGGCTCGGCGGCGGCGGCGGACCACGCACCGGCGAACACGAAACGAAACGCGACCAACTCAAGACAGGAAACGATTCGGGAACTCACCACGACCCTAAACCACTAGCTGGTTGGGACGGAGACGAGACGGAGGAGCGGGCTTGACGACGTGCCGACCTGCGACGAAAAGCGCCGGCGATGACCTTCCCCGTTCCGGTGATCCTAGAACACCAAATGGAGAACCATCTAGCGGATGAGAAGCTGAGAAACACAACGACCCTAAAACGCACACAAGTTCCGGTAGAACCTCACCCTACGAGACCGGCCTCGGTTTCCCGACGAGCGGCGGTGCTCTGCTCGGCTCCGGCCGGACGCGGAGATGTCGACCCGCGTTCCCGGACGCACGAGGCACCACAGCGCACACCGATGGCACTAATCGACGCGCAAGGAAGCTAGCGAGCTTGCCTGGAGATGGACAAGGCGATGGTGGCTTGGTCACGGTGAATTTCACCGTATTCCGGTGGAGGTCGACGGCGGCCACGAGAGGAGAAATGAGGTCGGGAAGGTGCTGTGGTGGCTTATAACCTCGGGAAAGGGAGGGGATAAGCTCGGCTGGGTCCGGGGCCCCCTCTCGGCTGCTCGACAGCGGCACCGGTTGCCCATGCCGGCCGGACGGCGACCGGCGCCGCGCGCGGTACGCGCGTCGCGTCGAGGAAGATGAACAGGGGGTCCCCCCCTGTAGCTACAGTGCTAGTTTGAGTAGGTCACAGCTATTTGATGCAAATTGGAGCTGGTCCAGCCCGAATCCGAGGAAGTGGTGAATACAAAAGTTGTACAGAATTTCGTATAGATCATTTTTGCTTTTGACACCAATTTCAAATTCGGCCAAAATTTTGAATTACAGAAAAGGGGTAAAAGTAGGGTTTGAATTTCAAACTGAAATTTTAAAATTACTTTTGATTCTTCTCAACAACTTGAAAATTGGTAAACATAAAAGTTGTCCTACTCAGAGAGAATGACAACTTCTATGTAGGAAGTTTTTGAAGATTCTTAATATTTTTGAAATTGAAGTTTCAAATATAAATTTCAATATAGTAATTTGAGTTAAATTTGAATTTTTATAGTATAACTTCAAAATCTCCAAAAATAAAAGTTGTTCCATTTCAAAAACTCTACAACTTTTATTAAGACACTTTTCCCATATTTTATATAGATTTTGAATTGGGTTTTTAGGTCAACTTTAGGGTTTAATTTAATTTCTATTTAATTTCATTTTTGATTTTTGATTAAGGACTTAATTACACAATCAATACTTAGCTGAAATCAAATCACTCTAAGCCCTAAGCTCAATCATATGCAGATGCTTAAATTTAAATATGATGACATGGCAGATTAATTGAATTATAATACCAGAGGTATTACAGAAGGGACCAGAAGGAGTGGCATAGCTAAACTTAAAAATAGGAGAGGAAAACGGAGGCGGTGCACATGTAGAGTAACCGGGCAATTCTGGACCACGTGAATGCATCAGATATTTTTGGGAGTTGGAAGCTGAAGCAGCTTTGGCAAGAAGCTGGTCCACCGAACCTAAACAGGAACCAGAAGCAGCTCTGCAGGAATCCATTGTAATGAATCATGACCACAAACATAGGAGATCAACGGTGCAGGAAATTTTTGGTGACGTGGACAGTCCTTGTGATTTAGGACCTTATGGTCTTTCTAGGAGCTAAACTAGAAATGGCCACGGCGTTGCCGCTAATGGCCATTTTTCTTTTTCTTTTTTTTGCTTTGTAGTTTTAGCTAATTTGGTTTTTATACAATTAAGTAGTGGTATTATCATTCACTTATGGTTTTATATGTGAACCTTTTTTTTAGCTTTTTTTGCGGCATTGCCATGGATGGCATTATATGTAGTTAGATTCATGATTATATAATTTAATAATAGTGTTTCGTAATCTATTGCATAGATCTAGTAATGAGAAAGTTTTTTTTCCATTTTATGGTTTGTATATATATTTTGGATATTTCGTCGTCCTTAAGGTATTTTTGTTTATATATTATTTTGGATTTGTGAATGTAATTATCATATCTTTTTTACTATATTTGTTGTGGAGGAACAAGGAGTTCAATTATTTTTGGCAATATATAGCATAAGAATATATGGATTTATCATTTGTTGATCTCTATATTTTAGAAGGATGAGTTGTCCTTTTTTTTAGCATTGAGATATAGATGAAAGTTTAACGTGATGATATTTTATCATGTGGAGTTCTAACGAATTGGATCTTCTATTTTTACTTTTTTAATTTGGTTTTCATATTTGCCTTTTAGGAACATATGAAAAAATTTTACGTTAAAACTTTTCTATTAAAACATGTTCTATTTTGTACCAACCGCGTAGATGTATTTATAAGGATTATAAAACAATTTGATTTTCTATTTTACGATTTTTGTATGATTTACTATGCAATTTCAAAGTTGTAGCAAATTTATTTGTTAAAAAAAAGAAAAAGCAAAACACCGGTGGGCTAATTTCGGCCCACTAAGACTAACTCCAACAAAACACGCAGAACACGGAGACCCAAACCACCACTATGCATCGCGCTACAGGGATAAGATCCAGCACCCAAACCATCGCTTCTCCGACACCGTGAATGCATACGAGCACGCCGTGCCGCCCGCTCGTCGCGCGGTCGCTCCTCGCCGACCCCACCGATGACAGTGGCAAAAAAAAAAAAAGTCCAATCTCCTCGCGTCGCTGAATCTATCTCGCGCGGCTGCGCCCTCCGACGGCGGCCACCCTGCACCCGTAGCAGCGCCCCAGACCCGCCTTCTCTCATCTCCCCCTCCCCCCCAGGTGCCTCGCCGTCGCGAACTCCCGCGTGGGAACGACGCGGCCTCTCGGCTCCCTCTCGCGTGCGCCGTCCGGGCGGCGCACCGCAGCGGCTGCTGCGGGCCTGGCATCACCTCCAGCGGCGGAGCGCCCCACTTCCTCCGCCCTCTCCTCCCCTCGGCGGCGGAGCGGCCCTCTTCCTCAGCTCCGGTATTCGGCTGCCAGCTCCGCGCCCAGCTGTCGCGGTCCCGCTCCTCACCGCCGTTGTTCCGCTCCCCGCCGCGGTCGCTCCTTGCTGCGCGGCTGGGCCACCTCTGCTGCGCGGCCGGGAAGCGGAGCAGCGGATGCATGCGCGGGCAGAGTCGGAGCCACCACCGAGAGTTTGCCTAGCGAGGAGAGAGGAGACGCAACTTTGCGTCTTGATTCCACCGGTATGCAAAATGCGTTGTGTGTTTAGGTCGGCCATTGGAGGCTATTTTTGACTACCTAAACCACTGTGTCAAACGCATTTTAGGTTTAGATCTCTTTGCTGGAGACAGTCTAAGCCACGAGTGGCAGCCTAGCCCTTGAAACATGGACTGCTGGTTGATTCTCGTAAAACATAAGGGCTTTTTTGAAAAATTTTCTGAGAGAGGGAAACATACGACGAATTTATTTCATCAAATCTGAGGGGCTTTTTTGCAAAAAGACTGAGGTTGGCACGATCGGACGGCCAGGAAATTCTGATGACATGGCCACGCTGGTTGGCCTAAGAATGGTGCAAGTTTCGTAATAAGGAGACTAGTAGGAGGCGCGCGCCTTCGCGCGCGCGTGAGAATGAAAACCGTTTCTGTTTTAATAAAGCAGGTAAAGAAAACCTTTCATACTATAAAGGAATATACATGACGATAAGATTGGCTTGTAGGTGGGGAAAAAATCTATTGATAGATGATTGAATTACTAACCGTAGGAATTTTTAGAACATGAAACGCAACTTAAATAAGCTCTAGGTAGAAGAACTGAGAAATGCAGTAAACATTTACCCACCAACATTTTTGGCAGCCCCAGATTCATGTATGCTTGATCCAGTTGCCCTTTTCTGAATTCTGGGTTGGAAATAGCTAGATAAAATGTATGAAACGAACATATATTTGAGGGAAAAAATGACAAAAAATATATTAAACTTCTAAATCACATATTGTAGGATCTCAACATATATAACATAAGACGACCACCATTATTAGAACAAACGTAACAGTAAAATAATTATTGATTAGTTGATTACTACATAGGCTATAGTCCGAAGAAATGAATGGAGTTATCCTGCAACGAAATAGCACATATATTTATCCAAGATTGATTAATGAAAGGTCATAAGACCATGGATGCCATGAAACAGGGCTCATGTATTTGAAGGTAAGGCATAGAAAACAGGAGGGGAAGCGATTGTGCTTTAGTGTTTTAAATCAAGCACACGCTTTGGGCAGCATATAGGATTGTCTACTGCAGAACAACACGAAAGATACATGGCCGAAACTAACCTGGCAAGTCTCTACTTTATATGGAACCACCCATGTAAGTGAACTACAAATGGTTGAATAAATTAATTGGAAAACAACAGTAGGCGGGTAAGCTCTTGAAGGGTGAGTGTATAAGAACCAACATGGGCAAAACCGATGATTATGGTTTGTTGGACCACAACTGGACAATTCTATCTGCATATGGATCGGGTCAGTGTGCGCATCCAGGGCGCCAAGTTAATACCTCTTCTTTGATGCATATTTCTGAAAAAAGAGAGACAATATCAGCACTCATGTCAATGTTTCAACAAATATGCAAAAGAACTATATAATGTTTCAGCTTACCAAACGGATAATACAATATTGGAAGCTGAAATAAGATAATTTAGTGGCATATTTAAATAAATCTTCTGAGAATCTAAAGCCATAGAAGTCTCAGTGGGAGAGTACAAACCAGAACAAGGGAATCAATCATCCCAGTGGGATTTCCCACACAGGGCTTGTTGGTCTGATTAACAATGACAGACATTGTGTAAACTAAAACAAATGATTTAACTATTTTTCCCTTTGACAGGTTAAAATCATAGTACAAAAAGGGATATAATGCACTCTCCATGGAAGTAGAGAAGTGAGGAGCACTGGTAAGAGCTTTTAAAAAAAAGATTCAATATCCTAGCCAACATATTCAGCATATCCAAAAAGGAGAAAAAACAGTAAAACTCAGATGGATATTTCAGCACCTATCAAGTTCTATAAAGGTGGTGTGAGGCCAACACTTTAAGGCAGAAACATCACATCTGTTGGTAGTGGCACAATATTTGGTCCCTGGAGCAGTACCTCGAACCAAACAAAAAATATACAAGCATGTATATGTTTGTTTTAAATTTGAGGGTATCAGTGCCAAAGCCAAGAAAAGAGGGTTTACAAATATGATACGTATAGACAGTCACGCCTAGTTCTATGAAGTTTAGGTGAAAGCTCAACACTCCCAAACAGAAAATTTTGCACTTGTTGGTTTGTAGATCATACTAAAAGATGTTATGCAATAATATGCACTCCTGGAAACAACAGCCGTGGGAGTGCTAAAAATTGTATAAAAAAAAAAAAGATCGACAATGTCTTCCAAGTGTGCAGTGCAACCAGAATAAAGTGATAGAAAAATCTCGAAGGAAAAGAAAGTCGATTGAATCTCTCTTTTTTAGGGTGTCTATCAACATGGACAGGCAGATTTTTTGGAAAGCAGAGAACTCTCCTAAACTCTGTGAGTTAAACTAAGACAATTAGACTGCATGAGGCAAGTAGAGAGACATCACACACATATGTTATGTATAGAAGCGTCTTACGAAAACTACTAAAGTTTACATTTTTTAATAACAAAACACAATATAGATGTAAGCGCACTTAAAAACTGGGAACAATATAGGTTAGCCTAATAAAGTGCACCTTGATAATGACTGAATCAGTGTTGATGCATAGCCACTGCAAATAGCATGAGCTTATAGAAAGGACTCTCAACATGGATCTATATTGCCGCCTAACCAGACTAGGCGTACAAAGTAGTAATTTTTTACCTGTGATGAGAAGATTAGAAATATAAAATATGGGAAAATTTCGTGTGATTACAAATTCAGAAAGGTTCATATACCTGGCAGCCAAGGAAAAAGAATATTTTATGCACTGAGTGCCTTTTAGGAATGGCTAGCATATCTAATCAAATGTAATTTTGCAATGAATCAGTGTCGATGCAATGAAGAAGCAGTCAATCATAATTCAAAAAATGAATCAGCAATCAAAATATCTGCGAACCAACAAAGCACATCCATCAGTGCATATACCCCTACTGCAACTGCTCACCTGCCCATGCTAAATCTCATTAGATGTCATGTCACCTGTGTACATCCTGAATTCTAAAATCAACAAAGTTTAATATGGACTGTGGAAAGGTCAAATCAAAGCAAAGGGACTTTAACTAAGAATTTCCCAGAAAAAAAAAACATTTGCACTGGTTTGTATGTTTTGGATCTTGGGTCACATCTCGAGCATAGATCCTGGTACACAAAATAGCATGGAGAGCAGCAGGAAGGAGAAAATACACTTGTGTGAGCCAACTGCAAGGAGAAACAGGAGTATGGAAGCAGGACAAAATCTTGTGGGAAAAAAAGGAAGAAAAGATAGACTAAACTTGAAGACTTCAAGCTGATAAAGAGGAAGTGAGCAAGTCAACCCAACAATCGCACAAGAAGAGAGAACACAGGATAGAAAAAAAATAATAACTGTGACATGAAGCACTAATCTGCCATGGAGGTTCCTGCAGCAGCTGTATAACTATAGATGTTAACTTAACAATGTCATCCGAATTGTTTCTCCTATCTCTACTTTTATTAGAGACACTTACTCTGAATAGTTTCTTTTAGTACAACTCAATAAGGCATGCCTTCAATTTTTCTATTCTATCTCGCACCAAAATTGAGAACTTCTTGGACCATGTCAGTGAAGCATGTATCAAAAAATGCTATCCAAGAAGATAAAAAGCAACAGTTGCTAAAAGCATAAATAAAAAATAGCAGAGCATAAGATCAAAAATAAAAGAATTACTTTGCAAAGTCTATGGATAACCGCCAGGTTGTTGCAGATATGGCCTTTTCAAAAAGGATGTCCTAAGAAAACAGGTAAGCTTTTAGACAGCACTATATTAAAATGATCAGCCATTTAAAGACAGCACGCGTCATTTTTCTTCCACATCTAGATTAACTGATTCCTATGATAATTCACACGCCAATGTTTTTCCTTTCTAACTGGTCAATTACTTAGGAAATTTATAGCGACACAAAACAGTGTTTGAGTTAAAAGGCATGAATATACCAAATAAAAGGCATTAGGAAGAACATAAATAGTCATTCGTAAAGAATCAGATCCACGTAGCAGAAAGAAATGATCATAAGGATATAGCTCTTCTAATTCCGTTAATGTCCAGAAAGGTCTGGCAACTAAGAATTTAATGTTTCCAGCACTACGACCGTGACTTTTAAGGTGAACAGGGAATAGATTATACTTTCACCCGACTGTTCATACGTAAATGTTTGTGGTTGGTAAATTAACAGAGCACTGTATCTAGACTAATCTTTTTCTCTGAAATAGGTATATGAACAGCTAATTTGTTTTTTTTGTGTACAGGCATATTGTAATATAATAGGAAGGGTAATTTAGTGTGCTAGCTGATACATGACCTCACATTCAGAGGCATATTTTGGCACGGTTGTAGTGTCGGTAAAATATCTAGATTGAGACGAAAGAGATAAATAAGTTTGAAAAATCGCCAAACCTCCCAGATTCTTTGTTTGCAGGGTCGCACAACCAAGACATGACTATATTGTTATGCAGGTTACCTTGCTCTGCTGCTACCTGTCCTCCACCATGTATAGTATAGTGACCTGACGGTTGTATATATGCAGTGAAACAAGCAAATAAGCAAGGATCAAAATCAATCGGATGACATGAGTTGACATCAGCACATCAAAGCAGCTCAGATATGGGGACTTGCCTGCAGCCGCAGGAAGAATCCACAAAGTTGCCTCGTAAATGCAGATAGAACAGAGACGACGATGCTGTAACAACGGAAGGGAGGTTGGATGCGCATCAATTGGGTAGCAGCCGCGTGGAGGTAGAGCAGGAAGCCCTGGTACCATAAGCAACCTCCACGAGCGCCGGTAGCCCGGTAGAGAGGGGAGTGGCCAGAGGGTCACCATCGCCCCGCCCTTGAGGCGCGAGCAGGGGGGCGTGGAGGAAGAGGAGGGTGCCGCCCGCACCATGGGAGGGTGCTGGCAGCGCCCGCGACGAGCGCTGCGCCGGTGCCTGTCCGGTGCGCCGCCGCCTCTCCGTCCTAGGGTTTGTGCGCAGTCCCTGGCCGGTGCGCCACCACATCGGAGAGGGAGGGAGGGAGAGACGGAGGGAGGGAGGCGCACGCCGCGACGGGGGAGGAGGAGAGGAGGAGGGCGGCCGCAGCCACCGTGCTGGCCGCCGCGGCGTCGCCGCATCGGCATGGAGATGGAGAGCAGAGAGCGACCGATAGAGAGAAGGAGAAGAGGAAGAATCTGGAAGGAGAAGCGGAAGCCGGAGTATATATTTGCCACCCTGGATTCTGAGAAGAAGCAGTCTAGAAGCCGGATAAGCGGACGACTAGCAGGAGAAGCTGATTCCGGCGTAATCCGTTTCAGTCAATTTCAGCCGTAGGATGGAAGATCCGACGACCAGAAATATTTTGGGTGACGTGGACCTAGTTCCTGGTGGAGGACCCTACGGCAGGTATATTATAGAATTTCAGCCGTAGGATAGAAGATCCGACGGCCAGTGGGTGATGTGGATTCAGTTCCTGGTGGAGGACCCTACGGCAGGTATATTATAGAAGGACCCTACGGCAGGTATATTATAGAATTTTAGCCATAGGATGGAAGATCTAACGGCCAGAAATATTTTGGATGACGTGGACCCAGTTCCTAGTGGAGGATCCTACGGCAGGTATATTATAGAATATATACTGATTTGAAAATCAACTTGTGTAAAAACTGGAACTAAAACTGCTCACTTTGGTTTCGGCAGAATGTTCGTTAGGCCAATTGCACATGCTGACAGAGATTGGTTTCTGACATTGCTAATTCTAGTCTCGAATGCGTCCGTCTTGATCAGCCTATGCAGCAGAACCAGGTGTCATTATGGCTCTAAATCAATTTATTATAAAAATAAGGTTCGTAATTAAGATAATGATATTTATTGATTAACATACAAATAATGTTTTTTTATCTATAATCGATTAAACTTATAAGATACTAAAATACGATAATGCGCTAAAATTGCGTTATTTTTGACACACGTAAGTAATGAATTCACAGAATGTCCCATTCTGAACTACTCCTAGATCGCATCGGATGCCTGCTCCAGCTCTAGTGCTGTTGTGCTCGGAACCAAGCATAGCAACCCACGCAAATCGGATCTCGCTGCTGCTGTTGGCGCTTGCCGGCTTGCGTAGCCCTCGTCATCGCCTCTTTCGCAGGACCACCGGCTGCCGGTGCGGCTGTGCGCCTGTGCGGGCTGCGGCACATCGCGCATGTCCAGTGGCGCATGTCCAGTGCCGGACCGGATGCGGCGAGCCCGTGGGCCGTGGCTCAGGGAGCCGCGGGTGCCGGGCCCCGCGTCAACAAAATCGGGCTGCGGCCTAGTCCAGCCGTCCGAGCATCACCACGGGCATACCCGTTCGTTGTCGCTCATCTCACGGGCCGTTTCTCGTGTGCTACCTTGTTATTTGGGCCACACAGCACCAAACATTCAAGCGCGCGGCGGACTCTCGCAGCTTCAAAAATAAAAAGTTCAAACGTGTCGACAGAGCAACCCGTGCAATGCAATCGGATGATCGGATCTCGCCATTAGTGAGTCCTCAACTGACGGCTCGGTTTGCCGCTTACGGTCCGTTTAAGACAGCTCCATTAGCTCTAGATTCAAAAAAACAACTTTACTCCACCAAAAGTTACCTAAACACTTCAACTCCACTAAATCTGGATTCAACAAAAACATGAATTTGAGGGTTAGATCCACTAATTTGATGGATCTTCTCATGAGGAGCTCCACCAAACTGGAGTTCACTTTTTAACAAAAATAACTAAAATTGGTGGATCGCCGCACCTTCGGCCCTGTTCGCTTCGTCTAAAAAGCGCTTATTTTTCAGCTCTGAAACAGTATTTTTCTCTAAAAAAAATCAGCAACAGCCGAAATCAGCTCAGCTTATCAGCTCCGGCCAACATAGCCTTCCTCCGTCGCTCCTCGTCCCCAACGCGGCCGGCGACCTTGCTCCACCGAGGGCTCGAAGCCCACCACCAGGCCCCCGCGGCCTCCCTTCTCTCTCCACCGCTCATGGCAGCCGGAGCCGCGCGCCCTTGCCGGTGGCTCATGGGAAGACGGCCATGGGATGGGAGCATCTTCCGCCTCCCGTCCTCCTCCCCGCGGGGGTTCCTCCGCTCCGACGCCGCCGACCTGATCCGCGCGCTCAACCTCCACCCCACCGACGCCTCCCCTCCCCTCTCCACCGCCGGCGAGAGGCCCATCCGCCTCGCGTCCTTCGTCGGTGCCTGCTCCAAATCTGCTCCAAACCTGCACAACGGCCCCGGATCTTTCCTCCGCTGCACGAAAGGTTATGCTGCTGGTTTGTCTTGCTGTGCAGCAAGAAGATGGTTTCAGCATTGTTTTTTTTTTCTTCCCAAGTGTTTCAGCGTTTCTTGCTTGAGTGCAAGGTTGATAATTTTTTTCCTTATGAGGGAATTTTCTCTGTAATTATTTCTTCTCAAGAGAGGTTTTGAGAAATTCATCTGATTTTAGCGGATCTTAAACCGCCGACAGATTGAAGCTGCCAGGGAGATCTCCCACACAAATGCAGAATGCGCATGTTACAGTCAACTCTTTTTTTGGCTGTAACCTAGCATTTTCCGTGGGAATCAACTTTATTCATGTTGTTTTTGTATAGTTTAGTTCACTTTCTGTGTTGATAGCAAATAACACAGCAAGTCCCGAATGCTGGTAACATTGCAAGTTGATCCAGCAACAAGAACAGGTGCATCAATCTGATACTCTGATTCTGATTGACGTATGAAAACATTAGTTTTGCTGAACCGATGCATAGGCATTAGCCTAGGAAGTAATTAACAACTCAAAGGGCAAATTTGTCAGTTCCAATCAAATTACCCATGTATGGATCTGAAGCTGTTATGAAATCCAAACAGTTTATGGTGGATCTCAGATTCACTGGTGGAGCTGCTTCCTGGTGAATTCGAGAGCCAGATTCATTTTTTCGGAGATGGAGTTGTCCCTCCGTATCAAAATAAGTTATTTTTTTATTTTTAGACTTCATGTTTGATTGTTCATCTTATTTAAACTTTTATGCAAATAATATTTATTTTGTTATAACTTCGTCTATCGTTAGAGATATTTTATTAATAATTTATTTACTTTATTATTTTTATAAAATCTTTGAATAAGACGAACCGTCAACTGAAATTTAAATGTTATAAAAAAATAAATTATCTTATATATCTAAATAGGAGGAATCAACTGAAATTTAAATGTTATAAAAAAATAAATTATCTTATATATCTAAATAGGAGGAACCCACTAGCTTATTTCTCTAGCTTCTCGTTGAGCCACGTCATCAGGTAGGTCCCACCTCTCTCTACCTTCTTTGATTCAGCAAAAACCATTTCCTATATTTTCCTTCAAGTTGTACCTGCTGGCACATATTCTCCCTTCTAGCATGCATGTCAAGGGACTATGAACTGATCCGAACGCTACCACTAACGAGCAGATAAACAGCCACTCACGGGTTCCTCCATTATTGACTAAGAACTGATCCAAACGCTGCCACTAACAAGCAAATAAACAGCCACTCACGGGTTCCTCCATTATTTTGAGTAATTGCTTCACAAAGCAGTCCAGGACTCCAATAGTCCATTAGTTGTGTATATAAGCTACAGACCGTTAGCATTGCCTTCACTCGGACGTAGTTGATTTAACCAGGGTGGGGATGATGACCAGTAGGCCGCTGCGGCGTTTCTCCAGCAGCAGTGCTGGGAAGAGGGCAAGCAGAAGCCATGCTTGCGCTAAAGAGGCAGCAGCTGAGGGCAGGCGATGGAAGCAACAGTGGCAGTAGGCCAGTGGCCTTCATCCCGCGGTTCGCACTGAAAGTTCATCAATGGAATCGGAGTCGTCGTTGGTGGACTGGGCGCGATGGGCCAAGCACATGGACGCTACACGAGGCCCGTGTATCGGCGATCGATAGGCGGCGGACTCGTGCTCACGCAGTCCTGCGCAGTCATAAATCATGATGAAGTAGTTTTGCTGGGCGAGACAACTCGCACTTGCAACTAGCAATGGCACTCGCTCGCATCTCCATCCATCAACCTACGTGCGGCTGCAAGCGTGTGCGAGCGTTTTGCAACAATTCATCTGGCTGTGACGTTGATGATGGTTATTCATGTTGTACTTTTGCTTTTGGTGGCGCAAGGATGGTATATAGACTCGGACTCAATCATTTCCATTTTTCAATCGCGAACACTTTTTTGTCTCAGCACTACACTAACTCTCCACTTATACACCAATCTGGACCTTGGAGAAGTGAAATTTGCAAGTCTATCTCTATTTTAGAGGATGCTGGGAACATGGCGCCCGGGACGGTGCTTGCACTGGACACCGGCAGTGAAGGGGACGGGGGCAATGAGGGAGAGGGGGACCTTGGGGATGCTGATTTTGATGCTATTGACTTGCTATGCAACGATCTGGCTGATAATTTTTTCGAGGACGATTACGACCGCCTTGGTTGTGATTTTAGGACAGTGATTAGTAAAAATAAGGCTCAATCTTTGACTAGAGCAAAGAGGAAGCCAAAAGTGAAGGTCCTTATTAATAATAAAAATGGGTGCCGATGAAAGGGATCTTCTGGAACAGCAGAGGTCTTAGTGACTTGGCTAAGTTTAGATTCCTCTCGGACAATTCTAAAGAGCTGAAGCTAGACTTCATCGCACTTTTGGAAACTGGAAAAAATGATTTTTCTAAGTCTGTCCTTGCTAAGATTTGTGGCGGGCGAGAATTCATTTGGCATTGGTCCCAGCCTCACGGTAGGTCTGGAGGTATTTTGCTTGGGATCAACCTTGAGGTTTTTGACGTTGGGAGTATTGATGAAGGGGATTTTTATGTTAAGTTCAGAATTAGAAACAAAGCGGACGGCTTTCTTTGGACACTGGTGGCGGTCTACGGGGCTGCCCAACCAGAGTTTAAGGAATCTTTTCTCGCCGAATTGGTTCAATCTTGCTCTCGAGAAAAGGGTCCACTTGTGGTAGGTGGTGATTTTAATATCATCCGAAATTCGCATGAAAAAAACAATGAGAAATTTAACAACAAATGGCCCTTCCTATTCAACGCTATCATAGATAGCCTTGATCTTAGGGAACTCGAGATGTCAAATCGGAAATTTACTTGGGCCAACTCCAGGGAAATTCCCACGTTCGAAAGACTTGACCGCATTCTTGTTAGTACGGAATGGGAGTCTAAGTTCCCGCTTGCTACAGTTAGAGCGCTGTCGAGGGAGTTTTCGGACCATACGCCGTTACTTCTGGATACAGGTAGTGGTACCCATGGAGTCAAACAACCAATGTTCAAATTTGAGCTTGGATGGCTTTTAAGGGAGGACTTCCGGAGTTTGGTAACCGAAGTGTGGAGGAAGGAAGCCATGGGCAGTAGCCCTCTTCGGCGATGGCAGAATAAAATTCAGAGGCTGAGGCAGTTCCTAAGGGGCTGGGCTAAGAACGTAAGTGGTAATTATAAAAAAGAAAAATCTGAATTAATTGGGAAAGCCGAAGAACTCGATATTAAGGCAGAGTCGCAGGCTCTTACGAGAGCTGAAATTGACCTGAAAAACCAGTATAAAGACAGGCTTGCTTCCCTTTTGAGAGAAGAGGAGGTCAAGTGGTTTCAGCGGGCCAAAACTAAAAGCCTGCTGGAGGGTGATTGTAATACTAAGTATTTTCACCTTGTGGCAAGTGGGAAGCATAGAAAAACCAGAATCTTTTGTCTGGAGCAGGAGGAAGGAAAAATTGAGGGTGACGGGAATCTTAAAAAATATATTACCAATTACTACAAAGGGTTGTTTGGCGAACCAGAAAAGAATAACTTCTCCATGATTGAATCTATCACGGAGGATATCCCTCAGGTTTCACGGGTTGAGAATGACATACTAGATATGGAATTCTCGGACGTGGAAGTTAAGGAGGCCGTTTTCCAAATGGAGCATAATAAGGCTCCAGGGCCGGATAGGTTTCCAGCTGAATTTTACCAAGTTTTTTGGGAAATCGTACGAGATGATCTCATGGCTCTCTTCCGAGAATTCCATAGAGGTGATCTGCCCCTTTATAGCCTAAATTTTGGGGTAATTACATTACTTCCAAAACAAAAAGAGGCAACACAAATTCAGCAGTTCAGACCGATTTGCATGCTTAATGTTAGTTTTAAGATTTTCACTAAAGTGATGACTAACAGGATTGCCCTAGTAGCGGAAAATGTGATTCGGCCTTCTCAGTCTGCCTTTATGAAGGGTAGGAATATTTTGGAGGGGGTGGTCATTCTCCATGAGACCATTCATGAGCTGCATAGGAAAAAATTAGACGGGGTAATTCTGAAGTTAGACTTTGAAAAGGCCTATGATAAGGTCAAATGGTCTTTCCTTCAGCAAACTCTAAGAATGAAGGGCTTCTCAGCGAAATGGTGCAATTGGATTGACCAAATCGTTAAAGGAGGTAGTGTAGGCATAAAAGTCAATGACGAGGTAGGGCATTTTTTCAGACAAAAAGAGGTTTGCGGCAAGGGGACCCTCTTTCCCCTATACTGTTTAATTTGGTAGCTGATATGTTGGCGATTCTGATTTCCAGAGCCAAAGGGAATGGATGTTTTCAGGGTGTAGTTCCGCATCTGGTGGATGACGGGTTGTCAATCTTGCAATATGCAGATGACACCATTCTATTCTTTGACCATAACTTCACGCAGGCTAGGGAGCTAAGGATGGTACTTAACACGTTTGAACAGTTGTCCGGGCTTAAAATTAATTTTTATAAGAGCGAGTTGTTTTGTTATGGAAAGGCTAAAGCCTTTATGAACGAGTATGCAGAAATATTTGGGTGCAGAGCTGGTTCTACGCCTTTTAGGTATCTAGGAATACCTATGAACCATAAAAAACTCTCGAATAAGGACTGGCTTGGCATCGAAGAGAGGTTCCAAAAGAAACCGTGTAGCTGGAAGGGTAAATTACTGTCTTTTGGTGGTAGACTCGTGCTGATTAACTCAGTCCTGTCTAGCCTTGCACTTTTTATGCTCTCTTTTTTTGTGGTGCCTAGAGAGGTGCTAAAAAACCTGGATTATTATCGATCGAGGTTTTTCTGGCAGTGTGATGAGCATAAAAAAAAATACCGCTTAGCGCGTTGGAGCATCTTGTGTACTCCAAAGGAGGGTGGGGGACTAGGTATACTTAACCTGGACGTTCAAAATAAATGCCTGCTTAGCAAGTGGTGGTACAAGCTACTTAATAGCGATGGTGTTTGGCAAAATATCTTACGGAGAAAATACATGTCAAATAAATCCCCAACCCAGGTGAAACGTAGGCCCGGAGACTCTCAGTTTTGGTCCGGATTGTTAAAAGTGAAGAAGGACTTCCTTGTAGGGGGGATTTTTAAGGTGGAAGATGGTCAGACAACCAGATTTTGGAAAGATATTTGGTTGGGTGATAGGCCCTTGAAGATAGTATATCCCAACCTATACAAAATAATGAGAAGAAAACGTGATTCGGTGGCAAAGGTCCTAGAGACAATTCCATTGAATATTTCATTTAGAAGGGCCCTGGTGGGGTCTAATCTAGATTCCTGGTTGGACCTAGTGGGAAAGGTGGCAAGAATTCAGTTAACTGAGTCTAGTGATATTTTCCTTTGGTCTGCCAGCAAGAATGGGCGCTTTTCGGTGGGGTCGATGTATAATCGTATGATTAGTGGGGGGATCTTACCGAGGAAAGACAGGCTTTGGAGTTTAAAAATACCATTGAAAATTAAAATTTTTTTATGGTTCCTTAGAAAGGGCGTAACTCTTACAAAAGACAATTTGGCGAAAAGAAGATGGTCGGGTAGTGTAAAGTGTGACTTTTGCTGCCAAGATGAGACTATTCAACATCTCTTCTTTGACTGTCATGTTGCGCGAATTATTTGGAACATTGTTAATGTCACGTTTGGAATTCAACCTCCTTCTAGTTGCTCTGACTTGTTTGGGTCCTGGCTTGGGGGTGTTAACACTAAGCTCAGATCTCAAATTATGGTAGGAGTAGCAGCGTTATGCTGGAGTTTATGGTTGAATAGAAATGACTTCGTGTTCAAAAATAAAAAGACTAACTCTATTATGCAGGTAATTTTCAGGATAACCTATTGGATTCGCCAGTGGTCCCAGCTGCATAAGGAAAAGGGGAGAGATGCGCTTCGAGATGGATGCAGGAAGCTCGAATGTCTTGTGATCGCCCTGTTTGCGAGATTCGGTTGGGGATCCAGGAACCGTTTAGAAGGATGAGTCCTAGGCTTTTCCTGCTTTTCCTTTTTAGTGAACTGAGTGCGGAGAGCCCTTGGGCTGTGTCTCCAGTTTACTTCTAAGTCTGTGGAACGTGTTGGGTTTTGGCCTTAGTGCCACGTGTTGGTTGTATCTCAGCTGTGTACCACCCCAGAGTGGTAGAGGCTGGAACTATTATTCCTTTATCTAAAAAAACCACTGCAAAATTCCCGCAGCTGCGGGGTATTATTAGTTTTGATAGGGAGGGAGTACATGTGTAGCCCTCTCGTCATCGCTTCCGTCGTTCGCGGGGCCAGCGCTGTGCGTGCTTGTGCGGCGCTGCGGCAAGCGGCCGCCAGGCCGAGCCACGGGTTCCGGGCCGGGCGTCACAAGATCGGGCTGTGGGCTGCGGCCAGGTCCAGCCGTCCAAGCAGCACGATGATGGGCCTACTCGTTCGCCGTCGCTCAGCCCACGGGCCATCTCTCGTATGCTACCCACGCATGCAGGAGCAGGACCGCTCTCAGCTACAACGAGATCCATCGATCGTATTATTACTAGACATTTCCGCGGCGTTACCGTTTATGGCCATCGTTGAAGCCATGTATGACCACTATTAGATATTTGTTTTTAATTTATAGTTAACCACATGAATACAAGTAGTGGTAGCTGAATCGTTCTTTATGCAATGTGTTAGTTTTTTTCGTGTTTTTTTTAAAATTATCATTTATGAATGACTGTATATGTTAGCTGCGGATTTTTTATTTTGTTGTATATATTTTTCGAGTCCTAAAAAGATCAAGCACGAACTCTTTTTTTAATTTTTTGTTAACTGAGCATGGGATAATAATTTTTTGAAACATTTAAAATTTATCTAAAATTTTTTGTAGGGGTACAAAACATCGCGAAGCAGCCATAGAACAAATTTTATAATTTTTGGTTTAATAATTAAATGTGTAGAAATCATGTAAGGTATATTTATTAATTAAAAGATGTATTTTAAATCATTTCAAAAGTCCTTATTTTTTTAAGTTTAATATTTTTTCTACATAGTGTGCATCATGGAGAGGCTACAGAAAAAATTCCATAATTTTAGGAGCTCTAGTTAATTTTGTGGGAAATGAACAAAATCATGATGTCATGTGTTGGTATAAATTAACTGCACTCTACTAAATATTATTATTATCAGATTATCCACAAGCGCACAGATGTAATACCGATGTAGCAGTTCACCCGGAGGTTTTAAATATTGAATCCACAAGGAACAGTAGGTGATAATGACCAACCTGATAAACTTAACCTTACAATTAGGCTAGATAATATCAAGAAAAAGGAAATAGTTAATGATTATTTAGTTCCAACAACCAGTAAGTTTTGAATAATATCGTTCCAACTGGGCAGTGAAATGAATAAGAGTGGAAATCAGAGTTCCCTCCTACCAAACACTTATATACCTATCGATTTTATCAACGGAAAGTGGACTACAGTGGAATCAACGTACCTGTCACCTACGCGAACTACCACTATCCGACCAATCAGGGAACATTCACAAGTAAACCTAGCCTAAGCACCACGCTTACACTACGAAATACTAATTCAATCAAGCAATTACCAAAATCAAAGTACTCGATATGAGTTGCAAACTTAAAAATAAATAAGAACAAATGCTTACTTAAATTAGAAGTTGAATACAAAAGTATCTCAAAACGCAGCTCCGGGCGAGGGAGCTGAATTCAGACGAATACAGCTACGAAGAAGCGCCAACAGACCGGAACTCCTCCGAATCTCTACTCCTCTACTCTATCTCTCTATTTCTCTAGACAAGACTAGATATAGAAGAACTAGTCTCTCATAATTGCCACATCTAACCCTAACTGGAGATATTGAATTGAATCTCAGGAATAGGGATGCCTCCAGGGGGTCTGCCCCTTTATTTATAGCCCGGTGGGATGAATACACGCCGTTGGATCAAACCGACTTAGCAAAGGGTCGAGATGACTCCTCAAAGGCGGTGGAGGAAGACTCCAGAAGGCGGGGGCCAAAACCCTAGGGGGCGCCGGCCGGCCCCACTTTGTGGGGTCTCAGGCCCCGGTTGCTCGGGTATGTTCCAGAGGCTTCTAGTGTTCTCGTGATGATGTTTTCTTCGCGGTTAAGTTTCGTGTCTTTTATGCTCTTTAACCCTTCTTTTACGCTTTTCTAGAATACTCCCTGGAAAATACAGAATATGCAAAACTCGTGGAAATTGTCAGTTAAAACCCTAGACTGGTGTGTATTCATGTGTCCTTTCATGTCTAAAGTTTTAATAAAAGTTGACGTTATCCACCGTCAACAACACCTCCAAACTTACCTGTTTGCCAGTCCCTTGGCAAACAATCTAAGCCTAATTACTAACATATTTCAATCAGGAGTTGTTACAATGTTTCATGCCTTCCAAGTACACATTCTTTCAAACAGAAATTCTCCTCCGGATTAGAGAAAACCGCTCTAACTTTCAAAATTATCCATTTTACCTTTAACTATGGAGTTTCTTAGCTTTTGCATAAGTCTTGAACAATCGAAAAATAGAATAATCAAGTCAAGCACTATGTTTCAAATTCTTCATAGTACCAATATTCTGGAGTTTTGCAAGTTTTCGAAATAAAATTCAGAGCTTAATTGTATGACACCCTCAAGTCTCTTAATATGTGTAGTATTTATGGATCTCACTTAAGGCATCAATGTTATGCCTTCCTATAGCTAAGCATTATAGTGGAGCTCATAGGAGTGGCAAAAACAAGGTTTAAGTATACTTACAATTCATATATTGTAAAGTCAAACAATAGATCCATAGAGAGTCAAGTCATACAATCAAACCAAGATGTGCATGTGTATGAAATATGGTGGATAGATGTATATAAGGTGGCTAATCCTAATTCTACTTTTGCTCTTTAGAAATAGATCTCTCTATTGGAACTTATAACTTTTCGGGAAAATATGGGCTATCTTTATTCTTTTCTTCTCTCTTCTTTTTTTTCATCAGGGAGGCGGGCATCTAAGTACCCATTGTTTTAATTGCTGGGACACTTGTCCATCTTTTACTCTCTTTTTTCTTTTTTCAATATTTTTGCATAGCCACATGGATTATTTGAATACAAATAATTGGAGAGATAATGATAAAACTTAGAGTAATTAAACAGGGGCTGTCCTATAGGGTATATGTTTACTCCCAGTGTAGGAGAAAAACATTTTTAAGGTGGATCTGGTTGGAAGTGAAAAATGATTGCGCTTACTCCCAGAGTAGGAGTAATGCATATGTGGGTGGAGTGTGTAAGTGATCTTCATTTTAAAAGCATGACAAGACTCTCATAAGGTATACAACTAAGGTTGACTAAATTCAATGCAAAGCATGCAACATAAATGTGTAAAGGTTTTCCTATCTCTAAATGTATCATATATGGTTTTGGTAGGAATTTACACTTTGTCATACAAGAGCTCATCATGTAAGATTTTAAATTTAAAATAAATCTCCAGAACTTAGTATTGGTAGGAATAAGATAAATAGCAGCTCAATCTTCATGTATCATATCAATTAGTCATCTAGACTTAGCTCAAGCATATGCCTCCACAAGCTTCAGGTTCAGAGTAAATTCTTAAGCCAAAATAGTAGTATCCAAAACTCGGGAGAATTTGAGGTTGAAAACTAGGCACTTGAAAGGAATTACGGCAGTGCATCTATTCATGATCTCCAAGACAAAATTTTAATGTTCTCCAGTTTTTATTTGACTCTAACCTAGACTGACTATAGACACACTCTAAGACCACTCTAATGTATAGCTAAGTTTTTATTTGCTTTTCAAATTTTATCTTACTAGCTAACTCACACGAAAAAAGCGATATGGTACAATAATAATAAGGTGGGAAACTTATATTTAGCTGGATTTTAAATGAAGGGTGCCCTCCCCCAAACTGGATATTTGATAGGGTCTTTAATGTTGCAAATTGAGTGATCTTTCTGGGAGCAAGTGTATTGGCAATGTAAGGGCGTCGGGTTGACTAGCTCTTTGATCTTGTATTTTCCTGCGAAACTCAATTTTCAACAAAAATACCAAATCTTATGTAGAGGGGTTAGGTTTAGTACCACTCCATGGTAAGTGATTGATTTTATATTCCCAGCAGAAGTTTCCTAATTGGGGGGACCTTCATGTGCCTACATATTTTTGGTATTTTTAGATATTCCTATGATACTATTGTGAACCTTCATGCGCTCACATATTTTTGGTATTTTATGACTTTATAAAACAGACTCGATAAAATCGTTTAGGTATAGTTACCTGATAACTAGAGGATGCTCCTCCCCCAAGCTAGGTGTTTGCAATACTTGGTGTTGATGATCTTTTAGAGCAAGCTTGTCAGTGATAGTCCTAGTGGGCTCCACTGATGGATTCACTCCTCAGTCATAGTGTCATTTCTGCAGAATTATACTCCAACAAGAAAACCGAAACTCGAGGCTCGAATTTAATAAGAGGTTAGCGATCAGCCAATAAGTAATTGATTATTCTTTTGAGTTGATTTTAAATTGATCGGTTCTAGCAGGATTCTTTTTAGGATTTTATGATTTTCTTATGAAAAAAGTAAATATGTATGCATGATGTATATTTTATTTTTATGCCACGACAGAGAATATTTATTCTCATGGGGCTTAGGACTTTCATAATGCAACAAATAAATACATATGCTATTTTTATTTTTATGCCACCACAGTAAATACTCCTACAGGGTTACCATAAGTTTATTCACGTGAGGCTTTAATATTTTATGATGCAGTAAATGAGGCAATGAATACGCTAAAGTGAAATTGCTAATGTAGATTATGAATACTAATTAATTAGATAACTACCATATTACCTTATGGCAAAGGTGCGGATTTAAAGTCTACCGTTACGACTTTTTCTTCCATTCTTGTGTATCTCTCCGTCTTACAGATGGAGGTCTTGATGGTTGCACCCCTTGTGATGATGATGTCACTTTTATCCTTTGTTTGACCAGCAAGTTGGAGTAGAGCATTAATAGTTGGATCTGGAAGCATCTTTCTCAGTGTGCATGTTCACAGAACTTTCACTTGTAGAATTTTGGGAATCAATAAACTTTGGTCGAAGTGTTGTCCTATTTGCAAAACCAAGGTAGAGATCAAGTGCATGGGCTCTGCTGGTGGAAAAACACCAACAGAACCAAATCTATCTCTTTATTTTCTCTATCCTTAGGCACATTGAACACGACGAAATTGGTGTTGCATAATTTGTTTACTTATGACATGAGTGGTAAGATCAGAAAATTAAGCATTTATGTTGCATTTAAGTTCATATGGCAGAAAAGACTTAAATTGCTTAACCAATGGAAGGGTTGTCTATCTCTACGTAAAATATAAATTTTTACATGAGTGTGACTATCATCTTCCAAAGATAGAATACAATGTTTAGCACATTTGGTTAAGACTGAGATCAAAAGAATGATGCCATGAGCAATCTTAAAGGACAAAGCATATTGAGTTAATTAGGTTAATCCATTAATGCTGTAACTCTAGTGTCGGGTACCAAAGTTAGGGGTACCCAACTTCGATGCAAAAACGCTCATTCCCAACATGGCCTGGCCCAAGTAAGGCCAGTGGAAGCCCACGAAGGCCGCGTCTACAGAGGCCCACGACATCATTCCACTAACGACAGCCTCCTCGGGAGAGCTCGGGAGAGCACGGGAGAGTGGCGTCCTCGGCGCCCAAGTCTCCGATCCGCCCGAGCCTCCTCGGGAGAGCTTGAGAGAGCGGGCTCCTCGGCGCCCAAACCTCCGATTTGACCGAACCTCCTCGGGAGAGCTCGGGAGAGCGGCGTCCTCGGCGCCCAAATCTCTGATTCGCCCGAGCCTCCTCGGGAGAGCTCGGGAGAGCGGCCTCCTCGGCGCCCAAACCTCCGATTCGTCCGAACCTCCTCGGGAGAGCTCGGGAGAGCGGCGTCCTCGGCGCCCAAACCTCTGATTCGCCCGAGCCTCCTCGGGAGAGCTCGGGAGAGCGGCCTCCTCGGCAGAGCTCGGGAGAGCGGCGTCCTCGGCGCCCAAACCTCTGATTCGCCCGAGCCTCCTCGGGAGAGCTCGGGAGAGCACGGGAGAGCGGCGTCCTCGGCGCCCAAACCTCCGATTCGCCCGAGCCTCCTCGGAAGAGCTCGGGAGAGCGGCCTCCTCGGCGCCCAAGTCTCCGATTCGCCCGAGCCTCCTCGGGAGAGCTCGGGAGAGCACGGGAGAGCGGCCCCAGCTCGGGAGAGCGGCATCCTCGGCGCGCAAGTCTCCGATTCGCTCGAGCCTCCTCGGGAGAGCTCGGGAGAGCGGCCTCCTTGGCGCCCAAGTCTCCGACTCGCCCGACAGCCTCCTCGGGAGAGCTCGGGAGAGCGGCATCCTCGGCGCCCAAGTCTCCGATTCGTCCGACAGCCTCCTCGGGAGAGCTCGGGAGAGCGGCACCCTCGGCGCCCCAAGTCTCCGATTCGCCCGAGCTTCCCTATCCCCCTCGAGCGCAATCTCGCAAAGGCATCCAAGGCGCAGGTGATGTCAGCGGAGCAATCTTAGACCACAAGAGATCTCTCTGACCACTTTACAAGCACTCTCCCGTCAGGAGAGACTCTCGACGCGACTGTGCTTCGCACGCCCCTGACGGCCATACTCTCTCTGACCACTTTACAAGCACTGTCCCGTCAGGACAGACTCTCGACGCGACTGTGCTTCGCACGCCCCTGACGGCCATACCACCTGTGCTCCACGGTATGGTCACAGACTCTCGACGCGACTGTGCTTCGCACGCCCCTGACGGCCATACCACCTGTCCTCCACGGTATGGTCTACGGTGCGCCGCCCCGTTTTCCGCCGGGACCTATCAACTCCGACTGTGACAGTCCAAGCGCCTGACGACGGGCTACGCAAGAACGGGAAAGGCGCCTACTGCGCTGTCCACTCGAAAGGACGAGCACGCCTTCCATCCGGGCCCGCCTGACCCTCGGGAAGAGCTGTTCAAAGACCGGAAATATGACCAGGGGAGATATCCCCCGCTCAATCCCATCACGCCTTCATAGTCCCAAGCCTCGGGAGACAACGCCCTGAGGTGACTCACCCTCTTGTCACATCGTACGAAAAGATAGCCGATAGGTGTGACCCAACGGCACGTCGTAATCCGACGACTGCTGCCGCCTTGGAACTCACCAAGGACGTGCGAACCACGACAGCCATGCCCCGGAGACGCGGAGAAAAGGCAGTAGCTGCATAGTCAAACGGGGAACAGCAACTCCTCACTGTAAAATACGTAGCTGCCCCTGCCTCTCCCTTGCGACTATAAAAGAGAGAGCAGAGGCCAGCTTTAGAAGGAGGACGGAGAAGTTCTAAGTTCTCACCCACACAAACGTATCCATAGCAAACGACTTGTAAACACTTAGACACACAAGAGACCTGGGAGCACTTCCCTCTCTCGCCTAGCTTGTAACCTCCTACTACAAGCACCCCGGTGCAAGACAACACGACTCTCCTCTCCACTGGACGTAGGGCCTGCTTGGCCTGAACCAGTATAATCCCTGTGTTCCCCCTTGCACACCATCCGTAGCCTCAACCGCAAAACACATATTTACTAGCCGGTGTTAGCCCCGCCAAAACTAGCACCGACATCTAGCATGTTTGCATTTTCATTTATGTGCATACCAAGATCAAGAGGAGAATAGTGACCACTTACCTTAAAATATTACCTTCATTATAAGAGCGTGATGGTACTAAGTAATGAAGGGTAGATGAGTGGTGGTCCTTTCCTTCTCTTGCATCTTGAGTTGTTCATGAGCATCTTGTCTTCTTTGTTGCTTATCCTCTTTGCCATCTTTTGCTTCTTTGATCTTATGACACCTTGTCAGTCCATTCATTATTATGCCTGCAACAGATTAGTGGACAACACATACCCGAAGGAATGTATAACTTTGGAACATAGGTTGTTTGTCCATAATTTTATCATGTTCCATCTATGCTATTAAGAAGATAGAATTGATATTATGTTAACATAGATTATGTTATCTACCGGCATGGCTTGAGTCCAAGTAACTTGCAGCAGAAGATAAAGTGAATGAATCATTAATACTCACAGTTCTTCCATCCATGATGAATAAGCTGTGGTTTTCTCTGCAAAGTTATTGAAGTTCAGCATGTGCCCTGTCTCATCTCAGATTCGAATTCACCTCATGACTTACCCAGATCAATTTTTGAAAGTTTTCTGCAGGGTTAGTCCAACAAAATATTCAATGTCTACTACGGTAATTTCTAATTCAAAAACCAAACCAAACTCCATGTTTAATTTTTGTTAAGGAAGGCTATTTAACCTGAGCACCACGCTGAATTTAAAAGCCTTTGAAAATACCTATACCGTCGTACGTAGTACTTCCAAACCAAACCTTACTATGGCAGATAAAGGTGAAATGAAAGCACTTATAGAGATTTATTCATTTAGAGATGAAAAGACGAACAATTAAACATGGATTAGAAAGGTAGAGACAACCAATATTAGCAATATAAGATTTTTTAAGTAAGCCCATTCCCCCAAGGTAGAATTTTGTAAAGCAATGTTAAGCTTGGATGCATATAATTCAATATTGCATGATGATTGGTTGGACATACCTTGCGTTGTTACTCTTCTACTTCAAACCAGAAATGGTTAGTGACAAAAATACCCGAGGGAATATTTTCATAATTACAATTCTATGATCAATTCATAAGGGCATTATAGTAAAATTAAAGGTGCAAGCTCAATTCATTTTTCAAGAGTGGTTATTTGAGGACACAAAGTTATTCTTTGAAAACCTTCTAATTATTGTACTTTAAGTTCATGGGGTAATTTCCTCTAGAACACCAGTCTTTGTGCACTTGTATCAAGATTACAACGAGATCTACAATATTTATGATAAACATATGCATCTACAACCACCGTTTTAAAAAATTTATGAACAGATAGAATGAGGGGGTTGAAGATTTTGCGTGTGATAATGTTAGAGAGACCAATTGATCCAGGATATTTCTCATATGAGCATGGATTCGATGAGGTGTTAATGAAATAATTCCCATGCTCATTGATATGATCTCCCTTTTCAAAGTCCAAGGATGTTTCTTTATGGATGTCTATAGGCAACAAGTTTGACTCTATTATTTCATGCTTATGACATTCATTAGATATTTTATTTTCTAAGATTTCCCATGGATTGGTGTCTCTAAGTTTGGTCTCGTCTAAGTCTTTCTCTAAACTTGGATGAGTCATGTTTGCTACAGAAATTGATTTAAGCTCACCATTTGAATCTAGACCAAGTTTAGATGCTAGTACTAAGGGTTCGTCCTCTTCCATCCATTGTTTGACAATAGCGTATGCGTTTCTAGTATATTATATGCATTCCTGCCATTATCGTAGCTCTTCTTGGTCATTCCAATAATCTTTATGGGTCCTATTCTTGGGATGTCCTAATGGGATTTTAGGGTCATTATGAGACTTAGGAGAGAGAGCATAAGAAGGATCATCAGGGTTAAGGATGGGTTTAGAGATGGGTTCAGATGAGACATTTAATGTGAGCATAGAAGAGGAGAAGATAGAGTTGATTCCTAAGTGGCTTGGCTCTCCTTCTATGACATCACTAGACATGCCATCCTTGCATTCTTCCCAATGTCTTTCAGGGGGGAAAGAAAGTTGACGACACTTTTTCCAAGATGCTCTTGTAAGAAGATCTGATTTACATTGATTGATAAGCATCTTAACTAATTGGAAGTCTAAATCATCAAAGTGGTGTTTCGATGATTTAGGATTGACAGCTAAATCTTGGGATTGGAGTGATTGTGTTTTAGCTACCAAAACTTTCTCTTCTTGTTCGGGTGTGATTCCTTCTCTGCCTCGGGGAGCTCAGAATTCGCTTGAGCAACCTTGTTGATCATTGCTCTTACTTTACTTATAGGCAAATAAGGAAAGGCTCCTCCAGAGGATAAATCAAGGGACTCCCTAGAGTTCTTGGTAAGACCCAAATAAAAATATTGAATAAATACGGGGTCCGGAAAGCCAAGGTCAGGGCCAGATGTAACAAGTTCATTAAAACGATTCCATGATGTACTAAGAGATTCTTGTTCTAGTTGCCTAAAAGTTAGAACCTCTTTTCAAATGTTAACTACTCTATGGATGAGAAAGAAATATAAACAAAATTCAGAGCATAAAGTTTCCCAATCCCCTTGCATACTTCCTACAACTCGATTATACCAATGTTTAGCTTTTCCGATCAAAGAGAACGGAAAAATCTTCCATCTTAAGGTCTTATCAGACATGCCAGCAATGTGCAAGCATGCATAGGTCTGCTCGAATTCTCGTAGGTGTAAGTATGGGTTTTCGTTTCCTTCTTCCGAGAAGGGTTTATCCCGAATCATATTAATTAGACATGGGCGCAGCTCATAGTCAGGTATTATGATAGGCTCTACAGATTTTGGTGGCCCGAAGCTTTTGCGCATGCCAAATAGATAGATAGGCGTGGAATTTAAAGCATGCATAAGGATGAACATAAAATGATGAAAAGGTAGGGATAAAATCGAAAAGATAAAAGTATAATACAAGATTAAGCTAAACTCAGTCAAAATCAGCAAACCGTTCCCCGGCAACGGCGCCAGAAATGCTTGTTGGTATAAATTAACTGCACTCTACTAAATATTATTATTATCAGATTATCCGCAAGCGCACAGATGTAATACCGATGTAGCACTTCACCCGGAGGTTTTAAATATCGAATCCACAAGGAATAGTAGGTGATAATGACCAAGAAAGAGGAAATAGCTAATGATTATCTAGTTTCAACAACCGGTAAGTTTTGAATAATATCGTTCTAACTGGGCCGTGAAATGAACAAGAGTGGAAATTAGAGTTCCCTTCTACCAAACACTTATACACCTATCGATCCTATCAACTGGAAGTGGACTACAGAGAAATCAACGTAGCTGTCACCTACGCAAACTACCACTATCCGGCCAATCAGGGGACATTCACAAGCAAATCTAACCTAGACACCACGTCTACACTACAAAATACTACTTCAATCAAGCAATTATCAAGATCAAAGTACTCAATATGAGTTACAAACTTAAGAACAAATAAGAACAAATGCTTACGTGAATTAGAAGTTGAATACAAAAGTACCTCAGAACGCAACTCCGGGCGAGGGAGCTTAATCCAGACGAATACAGCTACGAAGAAGCGCCGACAGGCCGGAACTCCTGCGAATCTCTGCCCATCTACTCTATCTCTCTATTTCTCTAGGGCCGGCCGGCCCCACTTTGTGGGGGTCTCAGGCCCCGGTTGCTCGGGTGTGTTCCAGAGGTTTCTAGTGTTCTCGTGATGATGTTTCCTTCGCGGTTAAGTTTCGTGTCTTTTATGCTCTTTAACTCTTTTTTTACGCTTTTCTGGAATACTCCCTGGAAAATACAGAATATGCAAAACTCATGGAAATTATCAGTTAAAACCCTAGACTGGTGTGTATTCATGTGTCCTTTTATGTCTAAAGTTATAATAAAAGTTGACGTTATCCACCGTCAACATCATGGAATTTAATAAAAGGCACCAAAAGGAAATGGCTCTTTTGGGCCGAATCTGGCCCACGTTGGCCCACTAACAGCGTGAGAGCGGGGGCAGTCTAGCCCATCAAACGCACGGACGGCGGGTTGATTTCCCAAAACGTGATGGGGTTCTTTGAAAAAAACTAAGGGGGACGGACTGTGGGTTGATTTCGCTAGAGTTCGAGGGCTTTTTTGCAAAATGGCTGAGAACTGCCCGATCCGACGGCCGGGAATAGCGCGCGACGTGGCCATGCTGCCTGGCCAGAGAATGAGGCAGCTTTCGTATTAAGGAGATCGTGTACTCTCACCGGATAGCATGGAGAGGCTAGCGAGCCCGGACGCTGGCGCTGGCGAGTGGTGACGCGCCGATGGTGAGCGCCGGGCACACGATGACCAGGCTGATGGCATGCTCCTGGCGCGAACCTGAACGCTTTCCTTCTCCTACAGCACCTTGGAGATGACGTATGCAGAGCAAACACACGGCAAGCATGCATGCTAAGGCTGTCCGTACCGGGTTCGCTAAAAGCGAACTGGATGACGGGATGGCGGACGGAGGTGCCGCAGCGCGGTGCTCTATGCCGTCCGCGCCAGGAGCCCGGCCGCTATGCCCAGCGACTGACAAGCTCCAGCGCGGACGGTACGGCGTGCGCGCGTGAGGCCAGGCAGGGAGAGAGAGGTTGGCCGGATAGGAGAGAGAGAGCGGAGAGAAAGCACGCCGGAGAGAGAGATTGGCCGCCGCGTCCGCCCGCACACCGCGCCTCCGTGCCCGCCCGCACGCCGGATCGAACCCCACCGCGTCACCCTCGGCCTCCCCCGCCACCTCCGCCGGATCCGCCGTGCAGCTCGCCGGAGCTCGTGGGGAGGGAGAGGCCGGGTTCGCCGGGGCCGCTCGCCCTCGCCGGGCCACCGTGTCTCGCCCACCGGTGAGCCCCGCCGCGCCCTCCTGCAGTCGCGTCAGCCGGGGAAGCGCTGGGGAGGGAGCCGACCGCGACCGCCGGGGAGAAGCCGGCCGCACGCGCTCGAGAGAGATCGAGAGAGAGAATGGGAAGGGAGGAGAAGTGGGAAGGGGAATAAAAAAAAGAAATATATAGTAGAGATATAGATGATGGATAGGTGCGGGAGAAAGTTGTATAGAGGAAAGAATATCGATGATCAGGATGAAATATTTTTTTAAGGATAAATTTAGAGTAGCATGAGTAGACAGGATAATGGGTGACAAACGAAAGCTATCGGCGCTTTCAGAGCTTTCCCAACGCACCATGTCATACGAAACAGTGTGCCAAACTGCCCCAATGTCCATGTTGACTTTCCATCACCATGTCATGCGAAACAGTGGCCTCGCAGGTGTCAGAACACCCTGCAGAAGCGCCGATAGCTTCCTCTGCCAAAATAACGAAGCATACAAAAAAAGCACACGTTTGATTCCAGCTTCCTCTCTCTCCAAGTGTGAGTAGGAGTACCTTTTCCCATGGAGACTGAGCAAAATACAGGCTATGGGACCATGACAAGACAATACATGTGTAGCCTGTGACGGATGTCCTGTGGTTTCAGCCTGTTAAGGTCTACGTGGAGTTTGATTTTCTGCCCGGGCATGCTCGTGTATGCCTGCGTTGTTGAAGCCCTCAGTAGTGCTTCACCTATTGCCTCGACACTGGCTGACTGACTGTATGTGCACACTCCATACGTAGTACGTAGTCCTGGAACTCGCCGTGTAAATCCAATCCGATCCATATACAGCCAGAGCTCGCGCTCTTTGGCCCGGCTCCCCGCCGTGCACCTACAACCCTCCGCCGCCCATCAGAAAGCCACGGCCATCGTCGTGGTGACCCCCACGCGCCCACTCCTCCTCTGCCTTCCCGCTCTCGCGCGCGGTGCACGGAGCAGCAGCCATGGCCCATGGCCGTCTCTGCACCGTTGTCGTTTTCTCCATCAAACCAAACACTACCAAATCTAGATCCAACCCATCCTGAGTTCCTGACCCAGGTCAACCCTTGATCCAAACTTGTTGTCAAAAAAAAAAACCTTGATTCAAACACACGCGTACTTAACATTCTGTGAATGGGCCGATAAAGTAAATCTGGAGCCCAAGAGTTATCGACAAAAAGGCCTTTCTCGGCCCGTTATTATTTATAGCAGGGCGCAGTATATAGCGAGCGCATGTGCATGGCTGCATGCGCAGCATCATGAGGCGATGCAAAAGCAAAGAGATGCATGGCGGGATGGATGGAATCAAAGCTGCTTGGACAAAGACGAGGTCTGGCCTGCGTCCGCGTAGTGCGTGTGCGTGATTGATGAGTGCACGCAGTGACGGTCCAGGCGGCCAGGCCACACCCGGCCTTCACAGTAATTTCTAGGGCCACTCATAACGTAGAAACTACGATCATAGTTTTTACGTGTATTAATTATCCTGTTACCTAAACGTTTTGTTAGTGTGATCAGCGATTTAATGAGAAGATAGATAGAAACCAGGTCTAAATTAGAAACTAGGTCTATACGAAAATCAAGATATGAAGAGATTTGATTGGTAGGTAAGGGAGAGAAAAAAAAAGATGTGATTGGATAAAAGATTAGTTTGTAAAAGTTATCCATTATAAACGTACTAGTTTTCATACATAGTACTCTGTTCGGCTGGCTGGTCCAGCCAGCACCAGCCAATCATTCAACAGTGTTTTTCTCTTAGAATAATTAGCCAGTCAGACATATCGTATCAGCCAGCCGAACAGAGTAAGTGTCTATATGGTTTGTAGGAGTGCCCTAATGGGCAGGACAAATGGCAATGGCACGCACTGCCGCGGCCCGCGCGCCGGTGCGATGGATGGTGCCGGCCTATGACGACTTGACACGCAGAGGCCCTGAGTACCTGATGGTAACGCTCGATCAGCGTGGACAGAATGACACATCGCCCACGGTCGTCCACGGACAATCGCATTCGCACCGTCGTTTGCCTCATTGCCTGTCACTCGCTATCCGTCGCCCATCTCTATGTCGGCTTGTCGCTGCCACTCACTGGAGATGAGGAGTGACGAGATGCAAATCAAATCATGCAGGGACACGTACCGGACACAGTGCGAGAAATATCTCACTCGGCTCCGCCGTCCACCAATCGCCGAGTCGAAGCGTGCTCGATCGAGACTCGAGAGTCGAGAGCGAGGTTGCGTACACAGTAGTACCTCGACCACCCCTGATCACTCGCTGTCTGTCGCTCACTCACTGCTACTACAATGGTTCCCCAGCCGACCGAGCGCAAAGCGACGCACAGGCAGTCAGGCAGACACGCAACTTTTGAGCTTTCCGTCACATCTGCGGATATCTTCTGCATCATATTGCTTTTGACTTTTTTCCCCCCAGTGGATGCGTGTTCTATGACACGCGTGGACAGCATTCTCTCAACTGTTTGGTACGTACGTTGCGCGGTATAGTCTGTTCTGTTCACATTGATTGTCGTTGGCTAACTTACTGCTACCTCCGTCCAGTAAATTTTGTAACTATAGAGTTTGAATTTTTTCCCAAAAATTTTACACACATTGTACACTATCACATCATGTAGGATACTAGAACCTACACATCTGCAGCTGGCCGTAGAGGACCTGCAGAATAAGTCTACAGATATTTTATAGTGGAGAAAAGAAACAAAAACGGTTTGCTAGTAGAGGACCTGCTGAATTATACACGGTTTGTCGACAAGTACAAACCTTATACGCCTCGTTCTTTGGATCGTGTTGGAAGCGACAGAAACAAGGAGCGTGCTCAATGACATGGCTCATGGACTCAATGAGTTTTGTACGCTCAGACATAGCGTGGAGTACATGCCATCATCGTGCTTCGCAGAGATTCAATAAACTGTCGTCCACAATTCGGGGCTAGCCAAAATTTATCAGCACTAGCCTACCAAATCGTGCATATGAACATGTTATATATTAACATATAAATTTTAGATATTAATACCTCCTACGATAAGTTACAAATAGTAAGTAGTTTTGTCTTTTGAAGATACTAGCAAAACATGCCCGTGCGTTGCACCGGGACGTACAATTTATTGTCTGTTACTCATGTTATTAGTAAATTTATCGAAGACACAAGATTAATACTTGTCACAACTTTCTTTTAACGTGGCAAGTTCAATTATTCTTTTTCACAACTCGGATTGGTTATTCTGAAAAAAAAGAAAATAGGCATATGTAGGAAGTATAAGTTCACATGTGACATATGTGTCTGAATAATTTTGGATGTTAAAGCACAGACCTGTAAACATCTTTTTTTTTGCGAATATGTAAACATCTAATTTGAAAAGGAAAGCAAAACACATTATTCAGATAACTATAGGTAGATAACTAACTGCAGTTTATAAATAGAAACAAAAACCAAGAAAGATTCCTGCAGCAAGAGGACATACAGAAGCAAATAGCAAATGGCTTTGCAGGTGATAAATTAGAACATTGTGCTCATTTATATATTGTAGGAATTAATCTCATGTCTGAAACGTTCGGTAAAAAGAAACTCATGTTTGAAACAAATTTCAGAAAAACTTACCACGGCTGAAGGACAAAAGAACTCTAGCAGGAACATTCAGTGCCCACATAATCCATGTCCTGCACGAGAAATAACTACCTTTTAAGGCGGAAATTCTATATGCTTAATAGCATTCAGGTGTACCATATATATAGGCAGAAATTCTGAATTGCATCATAGAATTTATTGTGAGGGACAGTTTATAAAACAATGAGCATCAAGTGTATTCACTATCACAGATCCATCACTGATAGTTATCTAATAACCAACAAAAACCAAACACTACTTGGTGCACAAGATTAAAGAAGCTTAAAATCTGACATTGTTAAGAATGCAGCAATTACGGTTAAATTAGCCTTTGTTCTGCAATCTCATCGCTTTGGAGGTGCGCACAAAAACCAACAATGTGCATGTTTCCACGACATATAAAGTTGTAGCACTCATGCATTGGTTTGCTGGTTATTTAACGGCTTATTTGCCTGATGACAAATCATGATTGCAGTATAGCAGGTTTGACCTTAATCTGACTTGATATCAAAAAAGCTAGAACTATTAGATAACGAATCAAAATATTTATTTAGTCCAGATCGCCAAAATAAAAAATCAATAGCATTTAATGGTGTAGCTTCTATTTCAACCAGACTACACAAACACTATTCTAAACGACAAAGTCAATCTATATTGAATGATCAGGCCAATTCATGTAATCGATTCTTGTGTAGGCAACCACAAAATCAGGAAAGATATATTTTGTAGAGCTGTTTAAGGAATAAGGTGGATTAATGGAAAGTAATTTCCCTAGCTCTCAGAAACATTTTATCAAACACCCGGAGTGCGGATTATAATTGATTCATTTAAAACCATGCATGCACGTGATGGATGATTAATGATTCTAGAAAAGGAAGAAGAGGGGAGGGAAGACGTGACCTTGTACATGTACCTGCCAATTTTGATGAATCTTCGACATACATGTTTAAACACCTGCAGGCAACTATGCAGAAGTTGTGGCTTAACTAAAATCATTCAATCCAAGAAACATGACATCATTAATCTCTTGCATTCCCATGGAAGAATATGTTCTACTATATATTGAAAGCTATAATAGCTGTGATCCAATGACCAGTCAACTCTTTATTTGTAAATAAAATTCATCTGCTCCATGTTCCAGGACATGAATGAATTACAGAATTGCACTGAAGCAAAAAAAATACTTTCAAGTCTCTGAAAAACAGTGATTATAGCTGCTACTGAAATATTGCTCGTGACAACACATATGCACACATCAAGCCAGGCAAACCATATAACAGAACGAGAATAGTATCCACGACTTGTATGGAATAAATACTCATCTGAGAATCCCCGAGGAAGAGATAAATGAAACTGACAAAGTAGAAGTGCACTTGCCTATGGCCATAATTAGGTCCTAGGAGTGATTTGCAGTACCGGCAGCATGTGGAGTAGTACCAATCCAGATCATGGTTTAACAAGATCACAAGTAATTGGTATTGCAAATCTAGGAATCAGATCCTAGCTGTGATCGACAGGGCCAACCTCCTTCGTGGATCTGCACAGAGCACCATGTCCTCCACCTCCAGCACCATTGTGTGTGTTGCCACCAGTCGCCTCCATCTTGCTTTGGGGACGGAGGTGGAGTAGCGTCGTCTGTGACGACGGAGCCACGGAGGTGGATGGGGATCGGAGCAACGGAGTCCCTTGGGCGCAGGCGCCGTCCTTTGGCGACGGGGAAGCGGCCGCCACAGATCGATCCTCGGGCCTTACGGGAGGAGGCGGCGGCGCCGCAGTGGTAGGGTAGGGGCGGCCGGGCGGGCTGTCCCCCTGGAGCGGCTTCGTGGTGACGCCGTGAAGGGTGGAGGCGGCGAATAGATGCGTTACTGCAGGCCGGCGAAGTCGCCGCCGCCGCGCCGTTTGCATCTATACCGTAGGGGCAGCCTTTAGGTATCGGCAGTTTATATATAAACAGAAATCGGGAGAGCCAGCGTTGCGTCCACGTCGCGTCTGGGGGAGGGACGGGGGACGGACGAAAAAAAAGACAGGAGAAGAAATCTTCTCGTTTTATTAGTAGGTATAGATATAACTTTTGTATTTTTTGCCATGCATCTAGATGTGCATGTAATTTACTTTAGTTATTTTTAATATATTAATTAATGACAGAGAATTAGGTGATGTAGAAACAAAAAAATACGTAATTTATAGTTATTTAAAATTTTTCAATAGGAGCTGTTGGCAACTTAGATGCGAACTAAAGAGGTTAAGTAGATTAGCAAGTGGTTGATTAGATGAAAATTTGAGGTTTCTTTAGATCATGTTTCGTAGTGACATTGTTGGTATTTTGTTTAAAAAAAAATATGGGTTACTCTATGCTGTTTTTCAGAATTGTTGAGGTGAGTAATTATTTTAAAATTGATTTGATCCATTGGTTGTTATTATTAATGATGCTTAGACCTTAAGAGTCTAGCGAATTGAAGGCTACATAATTTCTATTTTTTAAATGAGAACTTGTAGGTTTTTTTTCGTAGTAAGTCTCACAAGGATTAATATGGAGACTCTGTTGGAACGTCAAGTTAGACTATCTAGGATTTTTTTTTTCTTTCAAGTGTGCTATGTATATAAGCTCTTATTGCATCCTTGTGCCAATATGAATATATATTTTAGATTTCAACTTTTAATGTATTAGTTGTTGCAAATTTAGGTAAGCTGACAGGTAGCCTATTTAAGTGTGTTTTTGGCCTGCGGTGGGTTTAGATAATCTGTTGGAGTTGTTTTTCTTGGCCAGCGAGCAGCGAACAACTGAAATCTTTTGGACAAACAACAGGAAGAGATTCATTTACATTCAAACTTCCTCGCAAGTCGCAAGAGCCACATTCAAACTTCCTCGCAAAAAAAAGAAAGAAAAACCCGAAAGAGCTACACACTTATAAAACAAACTTGCTCGCAAAATAAATACTTTGATCAACAGCTACGTTCAAACTGCCCGCGGTTATTTGGCCTTCTGGTGACAAGACTTATTCTGCGGGTACGCGACACGGACGGAGCATGATTAGCATCACATGATCAGTTGGGCAGGATCCCGAGGGCCTTGCCGTACTCCACCATATTCTCGTAGATGTGCTCCAGCGTCTTGTACTTGAACTCAAACCCTTCCTTGATCAGCTTGGTGGACGGCAGCAGCGCGATCGGCTTCTCAAGCAGATCACCGCCGGAGCTGCAAATTTAACAAAAATGTTGGGGCGAGCATGGATTCATGGCATCCAATCCAACCAAATAAACCGAGAACAAAGCTCTGAACGAAGTTCTTGGTGGAGAATGGATGTATATGGATCCTTAGCTTACAGGTTGGTGTTGACGTCGTACTGCGGGTACTTGTCCGCCAGGAATCGCGCCATCTCCCGGATGGTGGTGTCGAGGCTGTTGCAGATGTACCTGCCGTCGGCGGCGTCCTCGGCGGCGAAGATCTCGGCGCGGCAGACGTCCTCGACGTGCACCAGCGGCACGGAGCCCGAGGCCCGCTCGATGCCCTTGAGCACCTGGAGCTCCGCGTCGTCGCCGGAGAGCAGGGAGAGGATGGCGGGCACGGTGGTGTAGACCTGCCTGTCGGGGGCCTCGCCCACGGTGACGGAGGGGCACAGCGTCACCAGGCTCACGCCGTGCTCCGCCGCGAACTCCGACGCCGCCTTCTCCAGGAGCACCTTCGACACCGGGTACGCCTGCGACGACGACGACGACGATGTCCGCCGTGCATCCATGAATGATCTCAATTCTCATCTCAGCGTTATTCCAGTTCAGAGGAGAAGAAGATGAGAGTGCGTCAGTGCGTGCGTGCGTACCCAGAGGCCAGTCCTTTTGGCGGTGAGGTAGTCGACGTCGGACCAGGAGTCCTCGTCCAGGACGTGGCCGTCTCCTTGCAGCGGCTTGCTGGAGACGGCGGCCGTCGACGAGGTGAGCACGACGCGCTTCACCGTGCCGGACTTGACGCACGACCTCATCACGTTCAGAGTGCCCTCGACGCCCAGCTCCACCAGCTCTTTCTCGGGGTTCTTGGAGGTGTAGTTGACCGGCGCGGCGAGGAGGAAGGCGTAGTCGCAGCCGGCGACGGCAGCGTCGTAGCTGCCTTCCTCGGCGAGGTCGGCGCGGTAGACCTCCAGGGTGCCCAGCTGCTTGAGCTCCTCCAGGTGGGAGTTGCTCTCCTTGTCCTCCGGGTGCCGCACCGTCGTCTTCACCGCGTACCCCTTCTCCAGCAGCATCTTGATGAGCAGCGAGGCGATGTACCCGTTCCCTCCGGTCACGCACGCCGTCTTCTTGCTCTCCTCACCTGCCGCCGACGACATCTCTTGATCAGCTAGGGTCGTCAAGCTAGCTAGCTACTAGGCTCGACTGATTGGGCCAATGGGACGGGATTGTGCTGTGGATCCAGGTATACTCTAGATTGGTGTCGAGGGGAATTGAACGGGAACGTCCCTTTTATACGCAGGAGGCGAACGAAACCCGTGCTACACATGCGCGGCCGCGCTCGGTCTCAGTCTCACTGTCTCACACCACACGTCCGGCCGTTTGCCAAAAGCTAATGTCACTTCGGAGACATCCGAAAAAAAAAGGCAGCCAAAAGCTAATTAAGCCAACGTGCCTCACGCGACGCATCATCCCCGCGTCGTCGTCGTTGATCTTATCGCTGGCCTGGCATGACGGCAGGTAGAGGATGCCTAGTAAACGACGCTTGGTTTGGTGGGATTTTTTAAGGAAATCTCCAACTATCATAAAACTCTGGATTTTAACCTCTAACTTCAAAATCGGATAACATTGGCCCTCCAACTCTCGAAAAAGTTTACTTTAGGACCCTGGCCGGTTTTTCAGGCAGTTTTGCATGGCATTGTTGCAGCGCTAACGTCAGCGATAACGTCAACACTCATTTTGAATTTGCAAAATTAATATATTTTTATTCAGAGCTCCAAATATAGTAAATAATATATCAGTTTTGATCGTGTCGACGAGCTCTTTGTAATATTGTACTCCATTTTGTTGTTTGAAATAGTTTTATTTGGTGAAAAATTAAGTATTTCTAAAAAAAGTGAGAATAACAAAATTCACGGAATTTGTTAGATAAATAATATTTTTATTATTATGTAACGTGGAACATAAAAATTTAGATGTAGAGGAGACCACCAAGGATGATCAGGACAATCCACCTAATCTATTGCTAGAACATAAAACAAAGAGGTACATTTATACTCTTAAACATGTACTACGGCTCTCATACTTAAACATGTGCCTGATTCATCTTCTACATAATTTTATCATGATTTATTTCTCTCATATTTTACCACACAATAGCCTTATTGTTCACAGTTTAGGTCATCAAACCACTAGAACTTTCTCCCACTACTATTGAGGCCATGGTGCCTTACGCTATTACTAATTAGTTAGACCCATGTAATAGTATCAACAATCCATGTGCTCGTTGACTCGAACACTTATGCCGGGATTAACGTATTATACTTTCGACTGCACGCTATGTAATCGTACTTTGTATTAATAGTTCACGTAGTTGTTCCTTATTTCTGGAATCCCGGACTTGCATTTGCTACTTTGTGAATTTCACAATTCCTAGCTCCAACCAATTCTATTCTCACTTGTTTTATAGAAACATTTATTTTTTCACGAAATAATACTATCTCAAACAACAAAATGGACTACATCATTGCAAAGAGCTCGTCAAGACGATCAAATATGATATATTATTTGCTATATTTGAAGCTCCGAATAAAAAAAATATCAATTTTGCAAATTTAAAAGGAGTGTTGACGTCACCGCAACAGTGCCATGCAAGATGCAAAACCACCTGGAAAATCGGTCAGGGTCCTGAAGTAAACTTTTTCGAGAGTTGGAGGGCCAATGTTATCCGATTTTGAAGTTAGAGTAGAAATTCAGAATTTTGCGATAGTTAGAGGTCCTAAAGTGGATTTAACCTTTTTTTTAATAATACTGTACTTGAATTGGTGGTTGATGAAATGATGAATGATGAGTCGGTTCGTGAATCATGACACAGCTCCGCGAGAGCTTAATGTAACTAGTATACTCCGTTGACAGCTATAGGGAGGCTAAATTAACCCGGAACATAAAAATTAGTCTTAGTCTTTGTCTCTAAGCGTCGTGGACAACTGGACACCATGCACATCAGCACATGCTCTCTCCCTCTCCCTTGGCTGATGCACTGTTTGTTTGGTCTGTGTGTTGACAGAGGCAGTCAGGCAGTTGCTGGCTGAAAGGTCATGCAATGATGCAAGCCATTATCTAGAATAGATAGAGGTGGCAGTGACCAACACAAATAAACTAAGTTCACATTATATTATTATCCTGGATTCCTGGCGATGGAATCGAGTTAGAAATCGGATGATTGGGTCTCCGAAGAAAAATTTAATTTTTGATTGAAATGCAGGACTGTCTCCCTTGACAGAGGAGTTTGGTGGTCCGGGCTTTTCTAGACGAAAAAAAAATCGGGTGGGAATTATCGCCACACCACAAGCCAACCATGGGAATCCATACATGATTACCTAACGTGTGTCACTTGATATATATATATATATATATATATATATATATATATATATATATATATATATATATATATATATATATATATATATATATATATATATATATATATATATATATATAAACCTAGACAGAAAGGAGTAGACTGCACCCGTGCTTTTTAATCAGGAGGATGCATGTCACTTGATATATAAATTAAGTACTTGGAAAGAAAACTACGAGCTTAACGATCGTGTGGGCATTTAAGAATGTACCTAGTTATGTACTCCGTGATAGCTTAATGAATGTAAAAATTAGTCTTTGTCTCGAAGCTCTCTTTTTTTTCGCGATCGTGCCTTGGTACGTTTTTTTTTTTAAGCAGAAGTAGAGTTTTTGTTAAACCCTATGCTGGACATAGACTGAGGCCAACGACCCAAACACACGTGGTTATGATTAACATAGTAGAATTTTATGACAAACTAGATAAGCACAAGGCCTAAATATCCCCGACGTCAAACCAGGTCATGGCCAGCGAGTCGACTCGCACGGAAACAGTACCTCATTTTTGGAGGACGATAAAGGGGTCGCAAAGGTCGCCCGATACTTTTCAGGGGCCTCCATTCACAATGTTGGTGTTGACGGTGACACCATGCTTCTGCATTAGACTACCCGTACTCTTCATCCTTTATATTCATCTTTTAAAAGGAATATTTAATCCTGGCCATCAAGATTCTCTCCTCTATATCACTTTTTTCCGCACTCATCCATCCTTTATATCTTATACTTTAAACTACTCCCAACAGCGGCCCCACTTGTCATCTTCTAAAATTTTTATCTAATTATATCTATGTGAGATCTTATTTTGAAGTATTAATTGAAACGAATTAAATGGTGCAATCAGAATTTAATTTGGCTTTTTTGTTTGTGAGTTATAATATTTATTTAGTTGCTTGAGCTAGTGGGACCCACCCCTCTCCTCTCTCTCTCCTAGCTGGCGGTTTACAGCAACTCCTCTCCAGCGCTAGACTTCAGGATCAGAGCAGGTAAAGGACGGTCTAGAGGATGCCGCTGCGTGGTGCCCGTCTGGTACCTGTGTCCTGCAGGATGCGATACAGGCCCCAGTGCAGTTCGTCTTAGAACGCTATGTGCGTGGAGTGTGGCGTTTGTCGCGCGGGGTTTCCTTGTGAGGTGTGAGCAACTTTGACCTCCTGAGCTTTGGGCCAACACGGATGATGGGATCTGTTGAGGGAGACAGACATGTGACTCAATCGCTTCTTCAAGCGACCTCGACTGCGCTGAGCGGGGAGGAGTGGCTCATCGCCGGATGTCAGCTGGACGTCACCAACTGTGTCCACCGGTCCGCCGATTGCCCGGCCACCCATTAGGATGAGGTCATCCTGAAGGAAATGCTTCAGGAACTCCGACACTCGCTAGCACGACGAGCGCGGTGGCAGTTCATTAGGTCATCCCTGAATGCCTTCCATTGACCACTGCATATGCTCTCTCTCTCTCTCTCTCTCTCTCTCTCTCTCTCTCTCTCTAGATTAGTATATACTAGGTTGCACTAACATAACATTTAATCTCTCTCTCTAGATTAGTATATACTAGGTTGCACTAACATAACATTTAAAAAAGGAAAATGTAACGTAGCATGTCTAAGTGCACTATAGTTTGCTAGTTCTCATTAGACCTTTCTACTCATTAGCATGTCTTGTGCTAATTGACTAAATGTATACTCACATAGAGAAAACAAAATCAAGAGCACATCATTAACGTAGACTTGCATAAGTCCAATCTAAATGTATTTTCTCTGCTTCTTCTCCGTTAGCTCCTATGAATATGATCTTAGCCGGCATAGTAGGTTTACTAACTAGTATTTCCTATTTTTTTGTGTTTTCCTTTGCACCAAATAAAATCAATTTCACTAAGTTGAATAATTTAAGGGGCCACACGAGCTCATCAGTGCTCGAGTTAGGCCCAATTTGTTTTAGGCCTGCCAGCCTTGCTAAAGCCCTTATACAGTATATTTGAGCCGGGGGTGGGCGGGCTTCAAGCCATTGCTGAGCCGAGCCTAAAGTGCTGGTCTAGTGGGTTTTAGTTTGCAATTTCTCTTCACCGTTGAAAAATAATTTTAATGGAGCATTAGTTTTTTTTGTTTCCTATATGGCTATATATTCGATGAAATTCCGGCCTTACACGTGATACATCATCTTTTAAGGATGCATTTGATCGCATTTGTTACAATAACTAGATAATACCCTGCGCGTTGCTACGGAAATCTATAATGCTTTGGGTAGATAATACCCTGTGTGTTGCTGCAGAAATTTTTATAGTGATTTTGGGATGAAAATTTATGGAGTTATAAATATAGGCCTCTGTTTAGAAGAAACATGTTATAATATACTATGGTTGTGCAATCTTGAAAATTGGTAGGACAATATGAGGTTAATGATTTAAAGGACCGAATTATTTGGAATCTTGTCTTCAGATGCATACATCATGGTTTCACTAATTAGTAAATTGAATCAAAAATTGTTACACAACACTTTATAAAATGAAATGAAATGAAAAGGATAAGAGATAGATTTGGAGACATAGAGATACATGTGGTACTGGATTTTTTGGTACACGCAACAAAGAGACAATGTACAGGTTAGTCAAAAAAATCCAAAATTATCTGTTCAAAAAAATAAAAACTATTTCTTCGGTTAGAGCACATTTAAAAATTAAAGTTGAAAAACAAAAAGAGAAAAATTGTTGAATAGCCTCTTTCTTCGGAACTTTCTTCCGAGTTCCTTGGCGTGAAGAAAATCTTTGACCTGTCGGATGAATTTGTGTGAAACAAAATCAGTATCTCCAAAGCTCCAATGAAATCAAGATGCCTTCTTGAAATTTTGGCCTTTTTATCATGGAATTCCAGCATCCTTTCCAAATCGATCCTGTCCACGAGCATCAATGGTGCGGGACCACGAGCATCAGCAGCGCGTCGGCGACCCCGGGCAGCAGCAGCGACGCTCACGGGCGAGGCACGAGCGGCGTCCAGCTTCTTGTCATCGCCAGGGGAGGGCAACGGAACCTGCTGCAGCGACGCATGTAGCGGTGAGGAGGAGAAACGACATCGTAGGGGAGCTTGTCTTTTTCTTCTCGCCGCACATAGGGAGGGTTGCCGGCACCTGCTATGTGCTGCGGTGGATGCAACCATGAGAATGGCGAGGGACCATTCAGATTTAATAGAGGCGACTTATTGGTGCTCGGTGAGGAAATGGAGGCATACCAGCAGACACGATGACCCTTCAGTTCGTCATTTTTGGAACAAAGAGCCGGCGGCACTTGAGATGTTAACATGCACACGGAGAGAGATGAACATGCGGTGGTGGGACCTCTGGTGACGTGACTTCACGAAATTACAGAGAAATCTTCTAGTGGGTTCCTCCTATTTAGATATAGTAGTAGATTGACATCAACGATAGCACGTCCAAAGGTACATTACACCAGCACGCATATTGGAAAATCAGCTCCTGAAGATCCATCAGCTAGATAGAAGAATCCCGAGGGCCTTGCCATACTCGACGACGTCGTCGTACATACTATCCAGGGTCTTGCACGAACTCGAATCCGTCCTTCTCCAGCTTCCCGGACGACATGCAAATTCTTGGCTTCTCGAGCAGCTCGTCGGACCCGCTGCAAGTTCAGCACGACCGCCACTCATTGGTGCAACACACACGTACGCACGTACGTGGCAAAGTTCAGAACTCACTAGAGTAGAGACGATCGATCGGTTCTTACAGGTCTGTTGTTTGCACGACGTTGTAGTGAGGGTACTTGTGTGCCAGGAAGCGCGCGAGCTGGGCGATGGTCGTGTTCAGGCCGCAGCAGATGTGCCTCCCCGTGGCCGTCTCATTCTCGGCGACGAATATCTCGGCGCGGCAGAGGTCGTCGACGTCAACCATGGGAACACCGCCGAACCGCATCTCGATGCCTTTCAGCACGCCGACGGCTGCTTCGTCACCTGTTTTTTTTTTTTTTTTTTTTTTTTTTTTTTTTTTTTTTTTTTTTTTTTTTTTTTTTGGTGTGTGTGTGTGTGTGACGGCGATCGATGTGACACGCTGGCTGGCTGATAGGAGCTTCCATGGATGCATGCATCTCACTCACCGGATAGCAGGGAGAGGCTAGCCAGGACGCTGATGTGGACCTTTGAGGCCGGCGCTGCGCCGACGGTGAGGGTGGGGCAGACGGTGACGAGGCTGATGCCGTGCTCCCGCGCGAACCTGCACGCCTCCTTCTCCAAGAGCACCTTGGAGACACAGTATCCCTGCAAAGGCAGGCAAGCAGCAGCAAATTAACACGTTCCGTCCGTGCTCTGCACCTGGGGCATGCCAGCTCTGCCAGGTTGCTAGGTGTGTTTGTGCATGCGTATGTATACCCATGTTGCCGGCCTGTTGGCTACGAGGTAGTCGACGTCCGGCCAGGTCTCCTCGTCCAGCAGCACATGGCCGTCGTCGTCTCCTGGCACCGGCAGTGACTTGCTGGGCACGACCGTCGCCGCCGACGAGGTCAGGATCACGCGCTTCACCGTCCCCGCCTTCACGCACGACCTCATCACGTTCAGAGTGCCGCGAACAGCAGGACGGATCAGTTCCTCCTGGCAGAGTGCGTGGTTAACACCAAGTTAGTTAAATCGTGAGGAATTGAAACTCATCTCCATTCTCTGACGACGCTAGCTATGTTCACCAGGCAGTATGTATATACCTCAGGGTTCTCTGACGCTAGGTTCACCGGAGCGGCGACGAGGAAGGCGTAGTGGCAGCCGGCGACGGCCTCGTCGAAGCTGCCCTCCTCGTCCAAGTCGGCGGGGAGGACCTCCAGGGGCCCCAGCGCCTGCAGGCGCTTCAGATGGGAGTTCTTCTCCTCGTCATCTACTTTCGCACAAATCACAGATCAGAAAAAAAAAAGAGAGAGGCATAATTCTGAAAGGAGCTATAAGTGCCGGCCAACCCGATTAAATGCGTCTAGAACTCTAGATCGTCAAAATTGTATAAGCAAACTATAAATTATAAATGAAAACACCTAATTTATAAGCAATGCAAGATATCGGACCGGGGTTTCTGACAGTGGTCTTGACGGCGTATCCCTTCTCCAGCAACATCTTCACAAGTGCTGAAGCGATATAGCCGTTGCCCCCAGTGACGCACACCGTCTTCACACGATCCGCGCCCGCCATATTGGCACTTTGGAAGGGAATTAAGGGACGGTGGACCGGTGGTGATGAGGATTAGGCACCGGAATTGAATAGCAGGAGTAGGTGTTGTTCCTCTGGTGGTTGAAAAACGACCCAGCTGCTGCCTGCATCTTATAGGGTTCAGGACTTCAGACAGTGAAGAATACACCATTCAAGAAGGCTGACAACGAGATGTGATGGGCACGAGACAAGGATTGATGTGCATGGTATTTTTTTTTCTATTTACGGCAAAAATCATATCGAAATTTTAGAAAAAGGGTTAAAATCTTCGTTTTTGATCACAGAACAGCACGGACATAGATGGTTGCACATTTCAGCTGATAGATTTGAGATTAATAAAATCACCACTTATGTCTCGCTGTCCATGAACATGTCAGCTACGGCTAAAAAGTATCTACTGAATCATGAAATAAATCTAGAAAGGTCATGCGAGCGGCCATATCAAGTTAAAAACTTAAATCCAGGAGGAGAAACTTGCTTAGAAAAAACCTAACTAACCAGGATACACATGGTTCGCTAATGACTAAAATCTTAATACTACTAACTAGAGCATAACATTAGCACTTGCGATAAACATTCGAAACATAAATCCTATAAGCTCTCATAGAAATAAAAATAAATATCTAGGCATAAGTTTCTAGACTAAACATTGTTAAGAATAACGAAAATTGAATCTATTTTGTTTTCTAAAACATTACATGTATATGTAATAAATTATGAAAATGCCTAAAATAATAAATTACCCAAACTTCGTCTAAACTTTGGACCTATACTATTATGAAAAATAATTTAAAGCAATCCTCTCTATTACATCCGAGCGGTCCATCTCCGCTATTGTTAGAATTAGCCATTATAAAAAATAACTAAAGCAACCACCTAACCTTCATATAAATCTCCCACTTACACTGTTATAAAAAATAATCTAAAATAACCATCTAAATTCAAATCTAAATTGTTCATCTTCATTATTTATTAGAAACAATCTAAACTGGTTGTATTGAACTTTTTATGTTTGGAGAACAATCGTGGTGGCAACTGATGATGTCTGATGGTTTTTTAAGGCCAAAGTAAAATTATATAAATTATACTCCTTTCATCCAAAAAAAACATAGCTCTAGCACAGTAGAATGTTTTAATGTATCAACTTTGACCAATAATACATAAAAAGCTATAAACATTTATAATAACAAATAAACACCATTAGATTAATTATGAAATGTATTTTCATAATATATTAATTTAGAGCTATAAATACGAATACTATTGTTAGAAATTTGGTCAAACGTGAATTATTTTATTTAGCACGCAACCTATAGTAGCATGTTTTTTAGAAGGAGTAGTTGAGTGCCTTATCATATTGTAAGCTATGTGTAATACAATAACTCATACTTATATTTATTATAAAGTTTAAAAAAAGTACAAGACAACAGGCACAAGAAAAACGTGACATCAACATATTGGCTCTGTTCGTTTGAGCTTAAAACCGCTTATTTTTTAGCCCTTCTATAGTATTTTCTCTTAAAAGAAATCAGCATCAGCGTTTATTTTCAGCGGTTTTCAGTTTCAGTCAACAGAGCCATTGTTTGCACATGTCGTCGTCTGTTCAGTATCGGAAAAACTTGCACCATTATATTGTGGGGACGTTTGGAGTCATCCAGCGCTCCCCGACAACACATGGCACATCCTTCCGTGTTTTGATTTCGATCTGAGAAGGCCTGAGAAGCAAGTGCGGGACCTACATGTCTCGGCGACCATAGAGCCATGCAAGGGGCGGGAGAAAACAAATGTCCCTATACTAAAATTTTGAAACATTTTTTTATATAAAAAGTGTGGTTTTCGTACTGAACATTCAAACAAGATATGAATTGCTCTGTTGTGTTTATTGTACTCCCTCCGTTTATAAAATTATAATTCATTTAATCTTTAAACTTAAATTGAGCCAATCATCTAATTCAAAAATTTTATGCATAGTCGAGTTTAAGTCATTTTTAAGACTTTTTATTAATAAAGCGAGCCATAATAAAGAAATAATATTTTGTACAAATTTTAAATAAAACAAGTGGTATAAATTAATGTAAAAAAGTCAAATGAATTATAATTTGTAACGAATGGAGCAGTATGTAAGAACTAGGGATATAATAAAACGCCAGTCAATATCTCAATGACTAAACAAATACCAGCTAAAGAACCAAACGTGTAAGTGAACCCGCAAATATACTTGTGTATATATAGACTCGAAAAAAGACTCAAGAGTTAACAAAAATAAATCAAAATTGCCTATAGTAAAATTTCATAATTTTAAAGAGCAATGGTTTCCAAACCGAGCATCCAAATAAGATATGGATTGCTCTGTTGTGTTTCTCATAATAAAATCAAGGATATAATTAAGCTTATCTGTAAATAGATATGCGCATATAGAACTTGTGTAAATAAACTGCTTCCTCGTTGGTGATTGTGACACTATGCGCTGTCAACGGGCTGACAAGTGACGCAGCCTGAGTGCAAAGTCCTCCACCGCCTCGCCATCGCGGAATGCCATTACCTCGTACTCTCGCTGTAGCTGATGCGCCTTCGCCTTCTTTGCGTGGTCTGAGCCCGCACGCACGCATGGCCTTGAGGGCATCCCACGCAACATTGGTGGAGTCCTTGCTCCCGAGCGAAAAGGAGGTAATTCTCACTTTTCGAGCAGTTGAAGAGTTAAACAATATTGGTTTCATCGAAGTAATGTAAAACATATTAACATTTACAAAAATATGTACCATTAAATTAATTATGATATATATTTTCATAGCATACTTAGTTGCAGATACAAAATGTTGATATTATTTACTCTATATCTTATCAAAGTTAAGAACTTAAGATCGTTTGTTTTGCACAAAACTCATAGTTCCATCCTTTTGTTGTTGGAGGGAGTAAAGATCACATATATAATCTATATGGTTTCAAAATTAAATTTATTATTTTGCAATCATACCAAATCTATCACAAGCAGATAGAGATCATACTAGAAAAATGGATAGACCCCATAAGATAAGCGATTCTGATTAGTTGTATAGGTAATAAACTTACTCACAGGTGATTTTCAATAATTATGTCTCATTTGGCTTATATATAGCCTATGGTGGAGTAGTTAAAGAAAGTACATGTGTTGAAAAAGATATGGAAGTGCCTCGATTATTATTCGAGGGGCTGTTTAACTGGGGAAATGTTTTGGGTTCAACTATTGTAGCACTTTCGTTTGTATTTAACAATTTTTATCCAACTATGTTCTAAGTAGACTTAAAAGATTCATCTCAATATGTATAGACAAACTGTGTAATTAATTTTTTTTATCTACATTTAATGCTTCATGTATATGCCGTAAAATTGATGTGATGGAAAATCTTAGAAAATTTTTTGGGAAGTTTGTGAACTAAACAGAGTCCGAATCATCATTGAAATGACTTGAAACGTCAGTACTTGAGGCTATTAACAATGAGTCAACTACTAGGTCAGTAGCTCCAATAGTTTTTATGAGTAGTGCTCCTGTCAGAAAGGAACAAACAGGAAGCAACCACCACGAGTACTAGAGAGGAACTCAATCATCGTCTGTTCCGTCCTGATTAAACTCTGCGGAGTGAGAGCGAGCGATTGAATCCTCCTCCTTCCATTCTGTTGTGACGAGCGCCGGCGATGTCGACCGACGACAGCAAGAAGACGGCGTGTGTCACCGGAGGGAACGGCTACATCGCCTCCGCGCTCATCAAGATGCTGCTGGAGAAAGGCTACGCCGTCAAGACGACGGTCAGGGACCCAGGTTCGATCGGTCCCCTTCTCTACTAAGTTTTTCTCGTTCCTGTTTGTCTGATCATCGGGTGAAACAATTCGGTGCTGTCGGCTGTCGCCAAAATTGACGGGTAAATCTGGAATATCTGGATGCTAATCTTACCTAGATCTGGAATTCAAACACAATATCTCTATTACCAAACGTGGCAAATAGCCAAATATGCGTCAACTGTTGCAAGTTGTTCATCACATCACGCGTGCTTGGTCGTTTTGATTCTGAAACCTCAGATGACATGGCGAAGAACTCCCACCTCAAGGACCTCAAGGCGCTCGGCCCCCTGGAGGTCTTCCGCGCCGACCTCGACGAAGAAGGCAGCTTTGACGACGCCGTTGCCGGCTGCTACTACGCCTTCCTAGTCGCCGCTCCGATGAACCTCAAGTCCGAGAATCCTGAGGTACCGTCGTCTGTGTGGCCCGTGGCACAAAAACAAAAAAAAAAAACAAAAAAAAAGGCAAAAAGAAAAGAAAAACCACCGCTTTCCCAAAAAAGAACGATTTTGGATAAAGCTTGTTTCAAGATTATTTGCTCTGATAAGGCTTCACTCTAGCTGATTCATCCACTCTAGCTTGACAGTGACATTGATCAGCTAGTAGTAACAATCAACTATTCCGCTGTAATATTACGTGCTCGACCAGTACATACAGTACACCAGTAGATGTTATTGTACTACTTTCAGTACGAAACAGTGCGATAGCAGCTCAAAGCCTGAAACCAACTCATCCATCGCGTCATATGGCTGCAGAAAGAACTGATCGAGCCCGCCGTCCGAGGAACTCTGAACGTGCTGAGATCATGCGTCAAGGCCGGGACGGTGAAGCGCGTGATCCTGACCTCGTCGGCGTCCTCCATCATCAGGAGGCCGCAGCTGCAAGGCGACGGCCATGTGGTGGACGAGGAGTCCTGGTCCGACGTCGAGCACCTCACCGCCACCAAGTCTGGTCTCTGGGTTCGTACACGTACTACACTTTAGTTCACAATTCACTTCCGCAACCTTCCATGCTCTGAATCTGAAGTCTGAAAGACTGAAACGCGTATTCCAGGCATACCCGGTGTCCAAGGTGCTCCTGGAGAAGGCAGCGAGCCGGTTCGCGGAGGAGCACGGCGTCAGCCTCGTCACCGTCTGCCCCGTCGTCACCGTCGGCGCGGCGCCGGCGCCGGCCGCACGCACCAGCGTCCCCAACTGCCTCTCCCTTCTCTCCGGTGGGTGAGGCCGAGATCGCGATCGAATTGACCAGCCTTGTCGTCGTCAGCTCTGAGCTTGGTGTGACTGTTAATTACTTAGCTTTCAGGCGACGAGGCAGAGTTCGCCGTGCTGAGAGCGATTGAGAAGGGATCAGGCACGGTGGCGCTGGTCCACGTCGACGACGTCTGCCGCGCCGAGGTGTTCCTCGCCGAGCGCGAGGCGGCCGCGGGGAGGTACCTCTGCTGCGCCCTCAGCACGACCATCCGCGAGCTCGCACGCTTCCTGTCCGACAAGTATCCGCAGTACGCTGTGAAGACGAATCTGCTGTAAGAATTGAATCGGCTCCCGCCAAGCTCTGAACTCTTGGCAATTGCTTTGCTTTGCACCGACGGACGAACGGACGATGGCTGGTGATTTATGTGCTTCTTCTTTGCCTGCAGCTCCGGCGATCTGCTCGAGAAGCTGAGAGTGCGCATCTCGTCGGCGAAGCTGGTCGGGGAAGGGTTCGACTACAAGTACAAGATACTGGATGGGATGTATGATGACATGATCGGCTACGGCAAGGCCTTGGGAATTCTGAAATAGTAGTATAATGTCACTCCTCTGCTTTTGTATGCATGATCACAATTCAGAATGAGGAACTCTGACGCTTGCTTTTGCACTGAATAAAAGAGTAGTACTAGCTGTGGCTGAATCGAGTACTAAGGTTCATAAGACGATTTTTCCTATTACCTATGCCAAGACTAAAAGAAGCCCAGTGTCGCTTATTATGTAGAGAAAAGAGAAATATAGCAAGGGAGGAGTGATATCACACTAACACAACCGATCGAGGCCCGCCCGTCATTATTTGGGCAGAATCCCCAAAGCCTTGGCGTAGTCGATCATGTCGTCGTACATCCCATCCAGTGTCTTGTACTTGTAGTCGAACCCTTCCCCGACCAGCTTCGCCGACGAGATGCACACTCTCGGCTTCTCAAGCAGCTCGCCGCCGGAGCTGCAGCCAAAGTGGAACGGAAGCACATAAATCACTACTAGCCAGTAGCCATCATTTGTTCGTTCGTTCGTTCGTGCAAAAGCAAGCGTCAGAGTTCAGAGCTCGGCGGAAGCCGATTCAATTCTTACAGCAGACCCCTCTCCACAGTGTACTGCGGGTACTTTTCAGACAGGAATCGTGCGAGCTCGAGGATGGTCGTGTTGAGGCCGCAGCAGAGGTACCTCCCCCTCCCCGCGGCGGCGGCGGCGGCCGCCCCCAGCTCGGCGACGAACAGCTCCGCGCGGCAGAGGTCCTCGACGTGGACCAACGCCAGCATGCCGCACTGCTCCATGGCCCTCAGCGCGCCGAACGCCGCCTCGTCGCCTGATACAAGGGAGAGGCAGTTGAGCACGCTGGGGCTGGCGCTCCGGGCCGGCGCGGCGCCGACGGTGACCACGGGGCAGACGGCGACGAGGCTGACGCCGTGCTCCGCCGCGAACCTGCTCGCCGCCTTCTCCGCCAGCACCTTGGACACCGGGTACGCCTGATGCGCGCGTTTCAGAGCATGGAAGGGCGACGCAGAACTGATTGAGGCGTGCGTACCCAGAGACCGGACTTGTTGGCGGTGAGGTGCTCGACGTCGGACCATGACTCCTCGTCGAGCACGTGCCCGTCGCCGTGCAGCTCCGGCCTGACGATCACGGAGCCCGCCGACGAGGTCAGGACCACGCGTTTCACTGTCCCGGCCTTGACGCACGACCTCAGCACGTCGAGAGTCCCTCGGACGGCCGGCTCGATCAGCTCTTTCTGCCATTCATTCACCGAGTTTTGATGAATTTGGGCGAGTGAGTCAATCGTGCGCGCATCTTTGGCAGAGCGGTGGCCTCTTTTTGCCATGCCATGAAGAACGGTACGGTGACCTGAGGATTCTCTGACGTGAGGTTCACCGGAGCGGCCACGAGGAAAGCGTAGTCGCAGCCGGCGACGGCGTCGTCGAAGCTGCCTTCTTCGTCCAGGTCGGCGCGGAAGATCTCCAGGGGGCCGAGCGCCTGGAGGTCCTTGAGGTGGGAGTTCCTCGCCATGTCATCTGCGGTTTCAGAATCGGAACGGCCAAGCACGTTTGGGTGATTCAGAAACAGCAACAGCTGAGTCATATTTGGAGTATAATCTACAGGAATTCGATCAGTGTAGGTACATTCGGATTCCTGAGCCTTTCTAATTTACTACTGTATCGAATTTCGCAACAACACTACTGGAGATTTCGCCTGATCCGAGAAAGTAAACAGGAACGAAAAAGTTAATTTTAGCTGAGAAGAGGGACCAAACCGGGGTTCCTGACCGTCGTCTTGACGGCGTATCCGTTCTCCAGCAGCACCTTGATAAGCGCCGAGGCGATGTACCCGTTCCCTCCGGTCACGCACGCCGTCTTCTTCCTGTCCCTGGCCGACATCGCCGGCTGCCACCTCACATGTCACAAGGGGCTGGAAAGAGGAGGATTCACTGAAGGAACAGACAAGATCTGCTCTAGAGAAAAAGCTGTGGGCCTGGTTATTGCTTCCTGTCCGCTACTGGCAACCGGCGAGCGAGAGAGCGAGTAATGGCAAACGTGGACAGCGAGATTGACACTCATTTTCTTCCTGTTCGTTTTTCATCTCTACTGATATAAGAGACACCAGTTAAATTTATTCTGAAGCCACGTAATTTCATCTCACCAAAACAAGCCCACAATCTATATCTCTTCTAATCTATACTATAAAAGAACGAAGTAATGAAAAACAGTCTCTCACCCAAATATTTCATACACACTTCAATTCTTATCCCTTAGATCAACTTCATACTCAGATCCGACGCATCTAAATCTTCCACCTTGATCTGTCAAGTGGTCCCGAACGGAAACTCTTTTACATTGACAATGTTTCTTCTGCACCGACGTAATTCTTTTTTCACTCGCAACAGACGTACCCGGCGGCGCAACAGACGTACCCGGCGACAGTTGTTTCAATCGCAACAAACTCTCTTCCTCCTTCGCAACGCGATTGGAAGACGTGTTGACGAGACGTATCCATCCGCGTCGAACCCCGCGGCACTATCGCGCGACTCGTAGAGCAGGCGTCTCCCCGCGCGAAACACATCTCCCGCACTGACTCGCGGACGAGAAGTGCCCGGCGCCGGCGGTTCCGCCTCTGCCAGAGCCCTCACTGTAATACCCCTGGTATTACAACTTAATTAACCTGTCATGTCATCATGTTTAAATTTAGGCATCTGCATATGATCGTACTTAAGGCTCTTAGAGTGGTTTGATTTCAGCTAGTATTGATTGTGTAATTAAGTCCTCAATCAAAAATCAAAAATAAAATTTAATAGAAATCAAATTAAGCCCTAGAGTTGACCTAAAATCCTAATTCAAAATCTATAATGAATCTGATGAAAGTGTCTTAATGAAAGTTGTAGAACTTTTAAAATGGGACAACTTTTCTTTTTCTATATTTTAAAGTTATATTATAGAAATTCAAATTAAACTCAAATTACTATATTGAAATTTACATTTGAAACTTCAATTTCAAAAATATTAAGAATCTTCAAAAAGTTCCTTAATAAAAGTTGTCAAGCTCATTGAGTAGAACAACTTTCATGTTTACCAATTTTTAAGTTGTTGAGAAAAATCAAAAGTAATTTTAAAATTTTAGTTTGAAATTCAAACCCTACTTTTACCCCCTTTTCTGTAATTTGAAATTTTGACCGAATTTGAATTTGGTGTCAAAATAAAAAGTGATCTACTAGAAATACTCTACAACTTTGCTATTCACCACTTCCTCGGATTCGATTGAGATCAGATCAAATTGGCAACAAATAGCAATTGACCTACTAGCACTACTACTGTAGCAACAGGGGGTCACCCCTGTTCTTCTTCCTCGCCGTACGCGGGTGCCGCACGCGGCGCCGGGCGCCGTCCGCCGGCGTGGGTGGGCAGGGCCATTGTCGAGCAGCCGAGAGGGGCCCCGGACCCAGCCCGAGCTTATCCTCTCCCTTGCCCGGCCTATAAGCCACCACCGCACCGCCCCGCCCTTCATTTCTCCCACCCGCGGCCACACTCGAGCTCGTCGGTGTCCGGCAAAATTCGCCGTGCTCCGTCCTCCTTCACCATCTTCATCTTCCAGTTAGTTAGTCCATTCCCTTGCGCATCTAGTGCTGCCTTTATTTCGGTTTGGAGTGCTCTGTTGGACCCGAAACGCGTGCGGTTGTCCTCGGTGTCCGCCGGAGCTCCGCCGCAGGTCTCACCGTCGAGCCCGTGCCGCTGTGGTGAAGGTTTGGCCTTCTCGCAGAGTGTTTCGAGTTCTTAGTGACTCGGTGAGCCTAATCCTTTAGATGGTTTGTCTTCTTGCGTCCCAGGTTCGTCGGAACGTGTTGTCGCCGTCGTCGTCGTCACGCCCACCTCTCCGCTCTGTCTCTAGTCGAATCAATCCGTCCATCTACCCCGTGGTGAGCCCCTGAGTCCATCCATGCCTTTTTCCGTAAAGTTGCCGCACCCCACTGGCCGGAATGCGAGTTGCCGCGCCGCCGTTCCGCCATGGGCGAGTTCCTAACTCGCCAGAGGCGGCTAGGGCGAGGGCTAGGCGCGTAGAGGTGTTGTCTAGGGTCTAGGAGAGTCGTAAGTCCGTTAGCATTCGCCTTTGGGGTCGCCGGCGGCGAAGGCCGCGCAGTGCTGCGCACGCGCGCGCGTGGTAGCGTTCGTCCGGACGAAGGGGACGACCCTGACAGGGGTGGCCCGCCTGTCAGCGGTCGAGAGAGAGAGCGTGAACTCACGGGGGCTATCGGCTGGGGGCCCTCTGTCAACGGCCGGTCCGCGGGCGCGCGCGCGCGGGCGCGGCAGGGCCATGCTGGGCCTGTTCACCTAAATGGGCCGAATGGCCGTTTTCATTTTCCCGGTTGATTTATCAAAGCTTTTTCATTTTTAATTAAAATGAATAGTGCTAGGTTTTAATCTTTTTGTGTGGATTAATCTACTGCACTAAAAATTATGAAAATATTTGTGGGTACTCTCTGTGATGTGTAGAATTTAATAAAATATGAAATGTAGGATTTGAGTGCTTTCTGAATTAACTAAAAATCAGCACATTAAATGATAAAGGGAACTTTGATGATTTTTAATAAATTCCCTGTAAGTCCAAAAATCATAAAAATTTAATTGGTACTGTTTTGGGTCCAGAGCTAACTGTTGGTGAAGTTTGGCATCAAATGGAAATATTTAAATAATTATTCAATTATATATTGGTTTAAATGATTAATAATAGGAATAGGAAATGAAATGATTATTGATTGGTGTGGTTTTTGGATTGCTTGAGATTCCAGGTCAATCACCTTTATGACCTAGGGCACTGTGAATTAGAGCAATCATGGCTAGCCTATGGTAGAGTCTTAATCATGTATGTGCTTTATTTATTTTGAATTTTATCTGTCATTTCATGCACATCGTATTCATACATTCATTCATTGCAAACGTGTAGTGACCGAGAATCCGAAGGTAAAGTCTGAGGGTCCATCTGAGGAGACTGCTCAGAAAATTGTGCAAGAATTTGATATTTGTGGCACTGACCCCGATCCGACACTCTACACAATTCAAGGCAAGCCCCGGTGCATTTTTCCCTCTCCTTGTTATTTAAAAATATTTATCACTTGAGTTAATTAATTGCATTAGGTTAATAGGAGTTGGGTGACAACCAATTGATGCATTACCGTCCTTAAATACGTGACAATACTTGAGAACCTGATTTATTAAAAAGTATTGCAAAATGCTTAGTCATGCCTAATGGTTAGTTTTGCAAAAATGCTATTTTAAACTGTGATGATCTCAAAGCACAAGAATCGCTTTATGGGACTGGTTATGTCCTTGTTGGTTGGCAGTGTTTCTAGCTAGTTCATTGTCATCAACGAGGAAGGGTTTTTCCTGCTCGGTGATCGTTGCATTGGGTTAGAGTCCCAACAATTGTCACCGACGGAAACGGGATTTGAAAACCGAAGGGACAGGGGTATTTGGGTTGGAGTCCCAATGCACTGTCGCCGTCGGAAAAAGGTTTAGGGACTGTTCGTTGTAGGCCTGCTGAATCGAGACTTTGCAATTAGCCACATACTACGGGAAGCCTCTGACTCCGGTGGCTCTACTTCTGGAACCGACAACCACGCACTGGGAGTAGAGAGATGGCAAGAGTAGCGTGTACCCTCGTGGTCGTCGTGCCTGGAGACGAGAGGAGTACTGTGCTCTCGGGTGGCGCAGGACCGGTTCCGGGGTATGAAAAGCCGTGGTAGGCGGGGTTGGCGTATGCAAGTTTAAGTGCTACATACGCAGTGTGGATAGGGATCCACAGCTGGGTATTAATCGATTCGAATCGTCACTGCTCCTCGGATATGGAGACTTGATCCTTCGACCATTCAACGAATAGTGGTTCGGAACTAGGATTGTTTTTGAATGGATAAAGCAAATGAAAGAGTGTTGATATATGAGAAAGAACTTGGAGATATGGTTAATGATAAATAGTATTATTGAAATAAAATATTGAGATAGGACTAGTAATGCTTTTTCGTAAAACTCTTGAACTCTTGCTAAAGCCTTACCTTGACTTCCCTCAGCCTGCATTCCTGAGTCTAATTTTACACTCTTAGTCGGGTAAGTCTTGCGGAGTACCCCATGTACTCAGGGTTTGTTAACCCAGTTGCAGGAGGGCAGTAGGAGCCCAAAGTCTGTCTCGCTCGGTGCTGCGTCACTATCGTCCAGGAGAGTGGAGAAGAATAAGGTTGAACCCATGGGCAGGGTTCGTGTAATATTTATCTATCTGTTGTACTGTTGATTCTACCGCTACTGCTACCCTTTTAATTTATGGTTTGTAATAACTGCACCTAATTTCTATTCAAACACTGGTCTGTAATATTAAATACTATTTACTCTTCCGTAAATTTTACTCTGATGTATTTTATTATGAAATGTTGTAACCCTATAATGGCTTCGCAATGGGATCCTGTCGGAGATAACGGGTGCTTATGTAGGCCGGCAGAGCCCGCCTAGGTCATCTGGAATACGGGCCCGGCTGTCAGATGTCATTAGTGACGCTGACAGGTGCCTGTGGGCCACGTGATTTAGGCGGTTCTGTTACAGCTGATATCAGAGCATTCCATTGCTAAATCATTGCTGGTTACCTTTCGAAAACTTCAAAATATTTTGGATCATAAAAACTTAAACTGTTATTTTGAGTCCAAACTGCTTACAATCTTACCTTACTCGGTAGTTCTTATCTTGTTCTGTAATTTATCTTATTATGGTTATGGTAGCAGGTGGAACAACATTATTAACACTAGCCCTATGTTCAAACTATTTATGCTTTGATTTGTATTGCATGATCTGAAATTCATAAGTACGTGCATGCATCATAAAAATCACACATGTTAATAACTTCCTCCTTAAAAGTGGGTATATGGGTTAGGAACTATCACACCTATTTTTGCTAGCCTATTATATCCTCACTAATTCAAACTTACCTTTCCAGCTGGCACGTTCTAAGTTGACGGCACGCAAGATGACTGGTCCCCGTGGAGTTCCGCGCCACCAGTTGGCACTTCGCGAGGGTGAAGAGGCATCCGGCAGCCGTCCACCCCGCCGCAGCCGTAAGGAATTGAAGAAGGAGATCAAGGAGCTGCACAGAGAGATAAGCCTCATGAGGGAGGACTTCCAAGTGGCCCGGGCTGATCACTACCGGGATGTGAGGACCAACAGAGACCTACGACGGGAGATCGACCGCCTGACTCAGGAGAGGGATCAAGCGTTGGAGCAGGAGGGCATGGCCCGTGAGACGGTTGAGGAGCTGGAGGGGTACGTTGAGAACCTTGAGTGGAACAATGGCATGCTGCATGAGGAGGTGCATAGGCTGAACGATTAGCTTAATCCGATTCTGGTTCCACGAGAGGAGGAGCCTGAGGAGGATGTTGTCATAGGACCCGATGAGGAGTATTATGACAGTGAGGCTACGGAGGACGGTTACTTTCAGGCAGTCGACCCAATGGAGGATGTAATCGTCGAGGAGGACAACGAGGAGGAGGTTGTCGTTATCGACTAACCTAGTCTTAGGACTGGTGATTTTTAGTCTTCTATTATCCGAGTGTCGTAATCGTAGTGCCAAGAACAGTAGTCTGGGGTGGAACTTGTTGTGATTTGTGTGTGTCGAACCTTGTTATATTTGATGTTTTAAGTTGTAATGCTACTATGTTTTTAATTATGCAATGTGAGTCCTTAATGGTTGTCTTAAAAACAGATGGTCAACACTCGCTCGACTGGTGCTGGTACTTCTAACGAAGGAGCTGCTCACTACCCACCACCTATTCCACCAACCTTAGCAGATGCCATCGCAGCCCTGGCTAATTCAGCCAACGCCATGGCCCAAAACCGAGAAAATCGTGGAGGGCATCGAGGCCGCCGCAAAGATGAGGAAACCATCTATGTGGACTTCACTGAAACCCATCCACCAGTATTCACAAAGGCCGAAGAACCCTTGGCGGCCGATGACTGGCTCCGTACTATGGAGCAGAAATTCAGCTTGATTCGGTGCACGGAAATCCAAAAGCCACTATTCACGGCTCAGCAGCTGCGTGGTCCGGCCAGTGCCTGGTACGCCAACCTGTTGTCTGCACAGCCCGAGAGGCATCAGCTTACTTGGGCAGAGTTCCGTGAAGCCTTCCGAGCACATTACATCCTTGCAGGTGTAATAAAAATGAAACTGGATCAGTTCTTAGCTTTGCAGCAGAAGGATTCTTCTGTGATGCAATATATGAACCAATTCAACCATCTTGCCCAGTATGCTTCGGAACACACCAATACTGACCAAAAGAAGAAAGATTGCTTTGTCAGGGGCCTAAACTTAAAGATCCAGCGCAGCTTATCTAACAACCTTAACTGCTCATATCACGAAGCTGTAAACAACGCCATTGCTTACGAAGAAAGTGATCGTAAGCATCAAGATGAGAAGAAGAAAAAGAAATCAGGTTTTTCTGGCGGTCAAAAACGCCAGAAGATCATCTATCATCCTACTCACCACAACTGTCCAGCTTACCCCCAGCAGCAAGTCGTGATATGCACCGCGGCTACCTCTCATACCTCAAACCAGCAAAACACCACTCAGCCGAATGCCTTAGGCGTTCGTATCAATACACCTCAGACCATCTACAATCATCCATGCTACAACTGTGGCAAGATGGGACATTGGGCTCGTGACTGTCCATATCCCAAGAAATACAATCAAAATGCCCATAAAGGTCCTGGACAGTAGCAGCAGCATCAGAATTAGCACCGTGGCCAGCAGCACCAGGCTCAGAAGGTCAAACTTGTCAAGAAGGCAGGACATGTCTATTATACTCATGTGGATGATGTCCCTGCAGGAGAGCCCGTCATGATGGGTAGGTTAACTGTCGCCAGTCACCCTGCTATTACACTTTTTGATTCTGGTGCATCACATTCATTCATCAATCGTACATTTGTGGTAAAGCATGAGATTCCAATTAGAGAAATAAAGGAAAACTTCCTTATACATTCGCCCTGAGGGCGTATAAATACTAAGGAGGTAGTGCATCGAGTACCTATCGAGTTGGGTGGGCATATATTCCCAACCACCATGATAGTGCTCAAGGATCAGGACATAGATGTCATCTTAGGTATGAATTGGATGTATCAGCACAAGTCACTGATAGATGTGCTTAATAGGACCATAAGGATCGGCATACCTGGTAGTCAATCTCAGCTTCTTATCCAATTACCACTACCCGTGAGAATGATTGAAAAGACAATGCAGAGATTGTGTGCCACCTCAGTCTAAGAAATCCAAAATATTTCGGTAGTCTATGAATTTCCGGATGTATTTCCTGATGATCTAACCGGTCTGCCACCTGACCGTGACGTGGAGTTCGCTATTGAGTTGAAGCCGGGAACTACACCTATATCCCGTAGAGCCTATAGGATGCCTCCCAAGGAATTAGCCGAGCTTAAAATTCAACTGCAAGATCTGCTTGATAAGGGTTTCATCCGACCTAGTTCGTCTCCCTGGGGTTGTCCTGCTATATTTGTGAAAAAGAAGGACAAGTCGCTCAGACTCTGTGTCGATTATCGTCCACTCAACGAGGTCACCATTAAAAATAAATATCATTTACCTCGGATTGACCTACTCTTTGACCAATTAGCTGGAGCCAAGGTCTTTTCCAAAATTGACCTTAGGTCTGGTTATCACCAAATAAAGATCCGTCCCGAAGATATCCCCAAAATAGCATTCACCACCAGATACGGCCTTTATGAGTATCTGATCATGTCTTTTGGCCTAACCAACGCACCTGCCTATTTCATGTATCTCATGAACTCTGTTTTCATGCCTGAGCTTGACAAGTTTGTAGTCGTGTTCATCGATGACATCCTTGTTTATTCCAAAACCCCTGATGAACATGCCAACCACCTTCGTATTGTCCTAACCCGTTTGAGAGAACACCAACTATATGCCAAGTTTAGCAAATGTGAGTTTTGGCTAGATCGAGTTCCTTTTCTTGGTCATATTTTATCAACTGAAGGTGTATCCATGGATTCGAGCAAGGTGAAAGAAATCTTGAATTGGAAGCCACCAACCACAGTTCATTAAGTCCGTAGTTTTATGGGAATAGCGGGGTATTACCGTCGGTTTATTCTGGACTTCTCAAGAATAGCCAAGCCCATTACCAACCTGTTGAAGAATCAAGTCAAATTTGTCTGGTCACCAGAATGTGAGAAGGCATTTCAAACCTTGAAAAAGTTGTTGACCACTGCACCAGTACTAGCTCAACCAGACCTTGAAAAGCCCTTTGATGTGTATTGTGATGCTTCTGGTACCGGACTTGGTTGTGTCTTGATGCAAGAAGGAAGAGTCATTGCTTATGCCTCACGACAACTCAAGCGTCATGAAGAGAACTATCCCACTCATGATTTGGAGTTAGCAGCTGTGGTACAAGCCTTGAAAATATGGCGTCACTATTTGCTGGGCAGTACCTGCAATGTATACACTGATCATAAGAGCCTGAAATACATTTTCACTCAAGAAGAATTGAACATGAGACAGCGAAGATGGCTCGAGTTAGTCAAGGATTATGATATCGAAGTGCATTATCACCCAGGCAAGACGAATGTGGTCATCGATGCACTCAGTCGGAAGGTGCACTGCACTTGTTTGACAGTCAAGCCGTATGATCCATCCTTGTGCTATGAGTTAGAAAAATTAGGGATAGAAATAATTCCACAAGGCAGTCTGACCAATATTAGTATTGAAACACCCATCCGAGATGAGGTTATTGCCGCTCAGCGGGAAAGTAAAGGAATCAAGCACATCAAGGAAAAGGTTCAAGCTGGCAAGGCAGATTGCTTCAAGATTGATGATGATGGTGTCGTGTGGTTCAAGGATCGTCTGGTAGTTCCAAAGGTGCCGGAGTTGCGACAAAAGATCCTTGACGAACCACATTTGACAAGGTTTTCTATCCATCCGGGCAGCAACAAGATGTATCAGGATTTAAGGCAAAAGTTCTGGTGGACAAAGATGAAGATAGAGATTGCTCGGTATGTCGCGAGATGTGACACGTGTCAGAAAGTGAAGGCTGTTCACATGAGGCCTGGAGGAGAGCTGCAGCCATTGCCTCTTCCCGCTTGGAAGTGGGAAGATATTAGTATGGACTTCATCACCGGTCTACCCAAGACCACAAGAGGTTTTGACTCCGTCTGGGTTATTGTGGATCGTCTCACCAAACAGGCTCATTTTATGCCGGTCAAGATTCTTTATCCTGCCTCTACCTATGCTGACCTATACATCAAAAATGTTATGAAGCTTCATGGGGTACCCAGGACTATCGTTTCTGATAGGGGTACACAGTACATCTCAAACTTTTGAAAGTCTTTTCACAAGTCGTTGGGGACGAAACTTCTGCATAGTACTGCATATCACCCACAGACTGACGGACAGACGGAAAGAGTCAATCAAGTGCTGGAAGATATGTTGAGGGCTTGTGCGCTCAATTACCCTGACAAGTGGGACGAGTGTTTAGCATTGGCAGAATTTTCATACAACAACAGTTATCAAGAAAGTATCAACATGGCGCCGTTTGAAGCAGTTTATGGTCGTAGGTGCCGAACATTATTGAATTGGTCTGAACCTGGAGAACGGTGAGAATCTAAAGGTAGCATAGTCTCGACAGAAAAGTTATGCCGATAAAAGGTGTCGACCTTTGGCATTCAAAGTGGGAGATTATGTTTACCTAAAGGTATCACCAATGAAAGGTGTTAGTCGTTTTGGGGTCAAAGGAAAATTAGCCCCTCGTTACATCGGACCATTCCAAATTTTGGGACATTATGGAAAGGTGGCTTACAAACTGAAATTGCCCGATCATCTCTCAGCCGTACACAATGTATTCCATGTGTCGCAACTCAAGAAATGCCTGCGAGTTCCTGACCGAGTTGTCGATGTTGAAGGGGTAGAGCTAGAGCCGGATTTGACTTATGTTGAATATCCAATTCGAGTTTTGGATATAAAGGATAGGGTCATGCGAAGGACGACAACCAGATGGTATAAGATCCAGTGGAGTGAGCATTCGGAAGAAGAAGCCACTTGGGAATCAGAAGACTACCTCGCAGAAAATTTTCCCGAGTTCTTTGCTACCTTGTAGATTTAAACTTCCTAGTCTCGACATATGTAAACGTTCCCTTGTTTTTAGTGGATAGTGAACTAGTTAGTTGAGACATTTTCTTTTCTATTACTTTGTTTCGAGTAATATTTCTATATTAAATCTCGTGACGAGATTTCTTTTAGGGGGGAAGGCTGTAATACCCCTGTTATTACAACTTAATTAACCTGCCATGTCATCATGTTTAAATTTAAGCATCTGCATATGATCGTGCTTAGGGCTCCTAGAGTGGTTTGATTTCAACTAGTATTGATTGTGTAATTAAGTCCTCAATCAAAAATCAAAAATAAAATTTAATAGAAATCAAATTAAGCCCTAGAATTGACCTAAAATCCTAATTCAAAATCTATAATGAATCTGATCAAAACATCTTAATGAAAGTTGTAGAACTTTTAAAATGAGACAACTTTTATTTTTGGAGACTTTAAAGTTATATTATAGAAATTCAAATTAAACTCAAATTACTATATTGAAATTTACATTTGAAACTTCAATTTCAAAAGTATTAAGAATCTTCAAAAACTTCCTTAATAAAAGTTGTCAAGATCACTGAGTAGAACAACTTTCATGTTTATCAATTTTCAAGTTGTTGAGAAAAATCAAAAGTAATTTTAAAATTTCAGTTTGAAATTCAAACCCTACTTTTACCCCCTTTTCTGTAATTTGAAATTTTGACCGAATTTGAATTTAGTGTCAAAAGCAAAAGTGATCTACTGGAAATACTCTACAACTTTGCTATTGACCACTTCCTCGGATTCGATTGAGATCAGATCAAATTGGCAACAAATAGCAATTGACCTACTAGCACTACTACTGTAGCAACAGGGGGTCCCCCCTGTTCTTCTTCCTCGCCGTACGCGCGTGCCGCGCGCGGCGCCGGGCGCCGTCCGCCGGCGTGGGTGGGCAGGGCCATTGTCGAGCAGCCGAGAGGGGGCCCTAGACCCAGCCCGAGCTTATCCTCTCCCTTGCCCGGCCTATAAGCCACCACCACACCGCCCCGCCCTTCATTTCTCCCACCCGCGGCCACACTCGAGCTCGTCGGTGTCCGGCAAAATTCGCCGTGCTCCGTCCTCCTTCACCATCTCCATCTTCCAGTTAGTTAGCCCATTCCCTTGCGCATCTAGTGCTGCCTTTATTTCGGTTTGGAGTGCTCTGTTGGACCCGAAACGCGTGCGGTTGTCCTCGGTGTCCGCCGGAGCTCCGCCGCAGGTCTCACCGTCGAGCCCGTGCCGATGTGGTGAAGTTCTGGCCTTCTCGCAGAGTGTTTCGAGTTCTTGGTGACTCGGTGAGCCTAATCCTTTGGATGGTTTGTCTTCTTGCGTCCCAGGTTCGTCGGAACGTGTTGTCGCCGTCGTCGCCGAGCCGTGTCAGCCGTCGTCGTCGTCATGCCCACCTCTCTGCTCTGTCTCTGGTCGAATCAATCCGTCCATCTACCCCGTGGTGAGCCACCGAGTCCATCCATGCCTTTTTCCGTAAAGTTGCCGCACCCCACTGGCCGGAACGCGAGTTGCCGCGCCGCCGTTCCGCCATGGGCGAGTTCCTAACTCGCCGGAGGCGGCTAGGGCTAGGGCTAGGCGCGTAGAGGTGTCGTCTAGGGTCTAGGGGAGTCGTAGGTCCGTTATCATTCGCCGTTGGGGTCGCCGGCGGCGAAGGCCGCGCCGTGTTGCGCACGCGCGCGCGCGGTAGCGTTCGGCCGGAGGAAGGGGACGACCCTGACAGGGGCGGCCCGCCTGTCAGCGACCGAGAGAGAGAGAGCGCGAACTCGCGGGGGCTGTCGACTGGGGCCCCTCTGTCAGCGGCCGGTCCGGGGGAGAGTGCGCGCGGGCGCGGCCGGGCCGTGCTGGGCCTGTTCGTCTAAATGGGCCGAATGGCCATTTTAATTTTCCCGGTTGATTTATCAGAGCTTTTTCATTTTTAATTAAAATGAATAGTGTTAGGTTTTAATCTTTTTGTGTGGATTAATCTACTACACCAAAAATTATGAAAATATTTGTGGGTACTCTCTGTGATGTGTAGAATTTAATAAAATATGAAATGTAGGATTTGAGTGCTTTCTGTATTAACTAAAAATCAGCACATTAAATGATAAATGGAACTTTGATGATTTTTAATAAATTCCCTGTAAGTCCAAAAATCATGAAAATTTAATTGGTACTGTTTTGGGTCCAGAGCTAACTGTTGGTGAAGTTTGGCATCAAATGAAAATATTTAAATAATTATTAAATTATATATTGGTTTAAATGATTAATAATAGGAATAGGAAATGAAATGATTATTGATTGGTGTGGTTTTTGGATTGCTTGAGATTCTAGGTCAATCACCTTTATGACCTAGGGCACTGTGAATTAGAGCAATCATGGCTAGCCTATGGTAGGGTCTTAATCATGTATGTGCTTTATTTATTTTGAATTTCATCTGTCATTTCATGCACATCGCATTGATACATTCATTCATTGCAAACATGTAGTGACCGAGAATCCGGAGGTAAGGTCTGAGGGTCCATATGAGGTTACTGCTCAGGAAATTGTGCAAGGATTTGATATTTGTGGCACTAACCCGGATCTGACACTCTACACAATACAAGGCAAGCCCCGGTGCATTTTTCCCTCTCCTTGTTGTTTAAAAATATTTATCAATTGAGTTAATTAATTGCATTAGGTTAATATGAGTTGGGTGACAACCAATTGATGCATTACCATCCTTAAATACCTGACAATACTTGACAACCTGATTTATTAAAAAGTATTGCAAAATGCTTAGTCATGCCTAATGGTTAGTTTTGCAAAAATGCTATTTTAAACTGTGATGATCTAAAAGCACAAGAATAGCTTTATGGGACTGGTTATGTCCTTGTTGGTTGGCAGTGTTCCTAGCTAGTTCATTGTCATCAACGAGGAAGGGTTTTTCCTGCTCGGTGATCGTTGCATTGGGTTAGAGTCCCAACAATTGTCACCGACGGAAACGGGATTTGAAAACCGAAGGGACAGGGGTATTTGGGTTGGAGTCCCAATGCACTGTCGCCGTCGGAAAAAGGTTTAGGGACTGTTCGTTGTAGGCCTGCTGAATCGAGACTTTGCAATTAGCCACATACTACGGGAAGCCTCTGACTCCGGTGGCTCTACTTCTGGAACCGACAACCACGCACTGGGAGTAGAGAGATGGCAAGAGTAGCGTGTACCCTCGTGGTCGTCGTGCCTGGAGACGAGAGGAGTACTGTGCTCTCGGGTGGCGCAGGACCGGTTCCGGGGTATGAAAAGCCGTGGTAGGCGGGGTTGGCGTATGCAAGTTTAAGTGCTACATACGCAGTGTGGATAGGGATCCACAGCTGGGTATTAATCGATTCGAATCGTCCCTGCTCCTCGGATATGGAGACTTGATCCTTCGACCATTCAACGAATAGTGGTTCGGAACTAGGATTGTTTTTGAATGGATAAACCAAATGAAAGAGTGTTGATATATGAGAAAGAACTTGGAGATATGGTTAATGATAAATAGTATTATTGAAATAAAATATTGAGATAGGACTAGTAATGCTTTTTCGTAAAACTCTTGAACTCTTGCTAAAGCCTTACCTTGACTTCCCTCAGCCTGCATTCCTGAGTCTAATTTTACACTCTTAGTCGAGTAAGTCTTGCGGAGTACCCCATGTACTCAGGGTTTGTTAACCCCGTTGCAGGAGGGCAGCAGGAGCCCGAAGTCTGTCTCGCTCCGTGCTGCGTCACTATCGTCTAGGAGAGTGAAGAAGAATAAGGTTGAACCCGTGGGCAAGGTTCGTGTAATGTTTATCTATCTGTTATACTGTTGATTCTACCGCTACTGCTACCCTTTTAATTTATGGTCTGTAATAACTGCACCTAATTTCTATTCAAACACTGGTCTATAATATTAAGTACTATTTACTCTTCCGCAAATTTTACTCTGATATATTTTGTTATGAAATGTTGTAACCCTGTAATGGCTTCGCAATGGGATCCTGTTGGAGATAACGGGTGCTTATGTAACCCGGCAGAGCCCGCCTAGGTCATCTGGAACACGGGCCCGGCTATCAGATGTCATTAGTGACGCTGACAGGTGCCTGTGGGCCACGTGATTTAGGCGGTTCTGTTACACTCACCTGCGCCTTGCGGGCGTCTACGCCTGTCACCGTCTGGGAGGCTAGGATTCGCGCGTCAATCGGTGTTGATCCGCGCTCGTCACTAGATTCGCGCCGCCATCGGGGACTCTATCATCCACCGTAACTTCCAGTCTCAGATCACATCAGAGTCTTCTCCCGCCCTCCTGCCCGCATCTCACATCACGGACTAGGAAGACGGGACGACGACCCTCCTCGCACGCTCGCCAGCCTAGCGGCCTCGCTGTGGATGCTCAGGCCCACGCGCAGCCCGGCCGGACGAGGACGACGGCGCCCACGTCTTTGCCTCCTCCTTCTCACGTCGCGCTGCTGAACAGGAGGCAGCAGCAACTCTCGATCGCCGTGCCGTGAAGCCACAGCATCGCCCTGACGCGGATCGACGAGGACTACATGCCCTATGACTTCGCCACCGCCGACGAATCTGCGCGGCGGCGACGCTCTGTTGCGTGTACACATGGTTGGGGGCGCTGGTGCACATCCGCACAGCAGAATGCTCGACCGGTGGCGAGGACTGCGCCCATATCTTCGACGAGGCCTTTGTCGGCAGCCGAGGTATGCTCGCCCCTTCTCTTTCCTTCCTTTCCTTCCTGCAAGTTTATAAGCAATCAATGGGCGAAGATTGATTTCACCTATCAATCTGTACAAGGGCGGTGGCAATGGCATCCCTTGTGTCATGGACCTCAGATTTATTGATGAATAATTTTTACTACACGCTTTTCCTTTCCATTACCATTTGTGGGAAGTGGGAAGTGGGAACTACAGCAAAACAGTGTTGATTTTGAGCAATAGAACAGACCGTTCATAATTTTGTTCATTGTCAACACCAAGTTGTCAAACTACTACCGATGGGGGACATTCACCAACTTATCAGTAAACGGTGGGCGTAGGTTTCATCCAAACCTGAGAGTATATTTAGTGTCTTATCTATTTGTTTCATATAAAAGTTATAAATAGTGAGGCTTCTGAGTACCCTTTTTGAATAAAAAGGTATAATAATGAGGAAAGCTCTCAGTAAAAAGTATGAGGGACTGAGGGGAGAAAAAAAATGTTAAAATACAAAGTCAGAGCTTAACGGGTTTTCATTAAATTGTGCTATAAAGTTTGTTTCATGTTGCCCATAGAACAATGGAGGTCATGAAAAAAACAAAGGGTGTGAATATTTTTGTGCCATTTCAGATTTTCAATATATGCAAATTAATTGTCATCATTAGAGGACAACCATAACTAGGTTGTGTTATAGAGTAAGGTATGTTTGATTCTTTGAAATGGAAGAGCCTCTACTGCTGCATTTTGAAAGATCTTGTATCTGTAGCATTTGACTTAATTTGATCTAGATTGGTGGTTCTACAGAATGCCAGAGATCCCTGCTCAACTTGTAGTCGCGCGCCCTGTTCTGAAGCTAGCTTGCAAAGCTCCTACGAACAATATAATGTCACTCATCCTGAGCAAGCCTCTAATGCCACCAGCTAACTTAAAAGGAAAAGCTTCTTGAGCTTTTGTAACAACCCTAAAAATCCATACAACCTAAAAATCCCAACCAATTAAAATTTTTCATTTATTTATTGTGAAAACCCATTTTTCTTGTGCAAGCATATAGGTTTCATTATGAAATTGGTAAATAAAGGAGTGTAGTTTGCATTTTAATTCCATTCACATAGAATAATAACTTATGCATCACATTTGGGATTTATTGCAATTTATGTTTGTATTTACTCAATATTTAAAATGGGCAATATATGTATATATACACTAAATTGAAAATAGAAAAGAAGAAAGGGAGTTAGGCCAGCCATTCGTTTCGGCCAGCCGGGTCGCTAGGCCAGCCCAAGCCAGCCCGACCTTCCTCTCCTCATCTCACCGCGCGCGGCCCACGTCGCGGCTCGGCAGCGCACGCGCACGACCGGCACACACGCGCTCGCGCTCGCGCTCGCTGCCAACCCGGCCCCGCCTGTCAGCCGCTCTCGCCCCCACTGTTCTTCTTCCTCACGAAGGCGACGCGCCTGCCGGGGGTGTCACGCGAATGGCGTGACCCCGGTCCCACAGCCAACAGCATGGCAGAGCCCTGACCCCGCTGTCCCCCTCCTGTCCCCTCCTTTCTTGGCCGCCAAGCGAGCCCACGTGCACCCTGAAGCCCTAGCGTCGAGCGGCCGAAGCCCTCTGATTTACCGAGATCAATCGCGGCCGTCCGCCATGAGAACCTACCAAGCTCGCCTATAAATTGGAGCACCCCGAAGCCCTACCCTCATTTCCCCTCGCCGCCACCGCAGCACAGACCGGCACACCGCACCAAACCGAGAGAGAGAGCGTAGGAGAAGGGCGGAGCAGAGGAGGAGAAGCTGCCGGAGCGCCGCCGCCGCGGAGCACGCCGGAGCCGGACACGGAGGAGAAGCCCGAGCTGCGGACGAGGAGCGGCATGGCACTGCGATCGCTCTGCACGGCTCCGACTCGCCACTGCACCGCCATCCTAGCTTCACCGACACCACGGTGAGCCACCGCACACCATGTCCGAACCTTGCCCTGCTTTTGCCATGGCGTTCCACCCTCGGGACGCGCAGGCACGAGCCTTTACCGGCTCGGGAAGATCACCTGCACCATGCACTCATTCGACCGGCCGAAACCCCCGGACTACAAGCTTGCTAGACCGAGAACGCAGCACGACGCGTTCTCGGCGGAGCGCGCTCACCACCGACGCGTTCCGACGCCGAATCACCCGTTCCGAGCAATCCGACTAGCACCCGTATAGGTTAGAGCGTCGTGGAGCACCGCCACGACCCCCCTCGAGCTAGCTACGTGGATCTAAGCGCTAGAGGAAGCCTGAATCGCCTTGGCCGCGTGCGCCGCGACCTTACCGGAGCGCCGCCGCGAGCCGTCGCCAAAAGAAGGTCATGCCATGGCTAAAGTTCGCCACCTGAGTGTTGTATGCCTCTCTGGCCTCACCAATTTGACAAGACCGCATTCGATTGAACCAATACTTGGTCGAAGCCGCGATGCCGCCTTCCGCCGTCGTCGGCGACACGCCGCCGCCACAACCGAGCACCTTGGAAAGCTCGGTAGCCAAAATTGGTAGTTGGTATACCATCGCCATAGACCCTGGACGCGTATACATCTCCTAGAAGACCTCCTTAGCCCCGCCGGAACCTCACCGTCGCGACGACATCGCCGCCGACAGGTTCCGCCTCGCCTAAATCCGTTCCGAGTACCCCCGGTCGCCTCGCGCTGCGAAGAAAGGCCGCCGAGGTTCGCCAAGTCTGCCTCGGCACCGCCGCTAGATAGCCGAGCCCCGAATCACGACTGTCGCCTTGGCTACGTGCGCCTCCACCTCGTCGGAGAACCGCCGTATGCCGAGGGAGAGAAGGAGGCCATACCACGACTCTAATCCGCCACCATCTGGTCGGACGACTGCCTGAGCACGCCAATTGGGGAAAGCCGAGCCCTGTCTTGCCGAAATATGGCCATCGCCGTCCTGTCATCGTCCGCCGCACCGGAGAGACACCGCCGCCTTGAATAGACGCCCTGGAACCCTGCTAGCACCGACTGTCCGATTCGCCCGAGCCTCCGCGGGAGACCTCGGGAGAACGGCACCCTCGGGCGCCCAAATTTCCGATTCGCCCGAGCCTCACCGGGAGAGTTCGGGAGAGCAGCACCCTCGGGCGCCCAAATTTCCGATTCGCCCGAGCCTCACCGGGAGAGCTCGGGAGAGCAGCACCCTCGGGCGCCCAAATTTCCGATTCGCCCGAGCCTCCGCGGGAGACCTCGGGAGAACGGCATCCTCGGGCGCACCAAATCTCCGATTCGCCCGAGCCTCCCCGGGAGAGCTCGGGAGAGCGGCACCCTCGGCGCCCCGAATCTCCGATTCGCCCGAGCCCCGCCGAGCTAAACCGAACTACGCCGAGCTCCGCCGAGCTACCCCCGACCACCGCCGAGCTCCGCCGAGCTAACCCCCAACCACAGCCGAGCTACCCCCGACCACCGCCGAGCTACGCCAACTCCGGCAACTCTCTGGGAACCAGCATCGAACACCTGGTGGGCGACCCTCGGGTCTGTGTTCTGTTGAGGCGCCACTTGCCGCACAACTGGACCCGCGCGCCACGTGGACCAATCCCGAGCTGCCCCTGATTAACCGACCAGTTTTCCCATTTTCAGAAAATAGGATAATCTTCGGAAATTCATAACTTATTCATACGATGTCCAAAAATTGCGCACCATATATCAAAATTCTCAGAAAAATGAGATCTACAATCTAAGACTATGTTTGTGTGCATTTGGCTCTTTGTTTTATTGGATTTTTCTGAAATACTCTATAGGAGTCGCTGACGCGACTGTTTCGTGTTCGATTTCAGAGCCGGAGGAGGATCTGACTAAGGAGGACGACCACGAGTACTTTCAGGAGCTAGGAGACGACTACGAAGGTGCCACGTCCCACCAAATCCTTAGATCCTATTTACGCATTGCAAATGACATTGTTGCTGTTGCTTTATGATTATGTATGGATTGGTTGCATGATAGTATATTTGAATTCCCTGCCTTGATAAGACTTTACCCTGCTGTCCGCTGCTAGGTTAGCTGCTGCTTAATTTACTGTTACTCTTCCACTACTTACTACTTGCTATATGCTATGTGGTGGAATTGGGACGGTGTATAACTGATTATAACCACTGGGAGAGAGTGCTGCGTGCGTCTTGGGTGCGTGGTGAGGGTTGATGTCGACCAAGTGGGATGTGAGACAAGCCCATGGGGCAAGTCGTGCCGGGGGTGCAACCTGGGCATCCCCAAGCGAGATACCTGTGGCGGGTAAAGTTGTTGAGGAGGTTCCGGGTGGGATAGCCTTGGTGGTTTGAAGCCCGTGGACGGAGGTGCTGTGATGGCACGGGGAGAGTATCCCCTAAGTGGAGATGCCTGCTTGGTCAAACCTAGGATGGACTAGTTTCAGGTTCATGGGAATCCTTTTCTACTCACTCGCTTCTGATGGGCGGGAGACGGCTGGACTACTTGGTAGGACGGTGCCACTACTGCTAGGTTGAAAGGTGATAAGGGTGGGCGGAGACGGTCGATGGGTTCCCGTTCCGTTCTAGATGCACAGTACCACTGGATGGGCCCGGTACTGTGTCTCCCAGTCTCAGCATAACGGTGTAGGATCCGGAATATCCCAGGGCTGAGTGGTAGGGTGGCATCGACCTAGGCAAGCAAGCACCCGAAATTCTGCCTAGGTGTTTGCGCAACACCTATGATGGCTAATCTTGTGGGTAGAGAAACCTCTGCAGAGTGTATGGTTGATCGATCGATACATATGCCAACCTGTTGGCTATGGACCTTTCCTGTGAAGCTCCTACTAGTGTAGTGAGTGTTCTCTTCGCCCCCTGGATGACATTTTTCCGGCAGTGTACCCGTTGTGGTAGTATGCCGCTGAGATAGGCCCGAGAGGGAGTTGGGCCTGTCGAATGAGAGTGAGGAGTGGGTATGTGAGGTGTGGTGATGGGAAAAGGGATGATGGTGTTAACTGGTGATAAAACTTGACTAATTAAACATTGATTACAGCTGCATAGGAAAACCTCAGCCTATAGGTCTGCTTGTATAGCCTTGCATCCACTTTCCACAAAGCAAATGCTGCATAGGTGGGCTCCGTGGCCAGTACAAATCGTACTGATAAATTTGCTGTCAGGTGACGAGAATGAGTACGACTTCGAGGGAGATGATGACGAGCAATAGGGTCACGTGCTACACTCAAGTTGGCCGTGAAGGATGAATCGCTTCCGCATCTTCTAAAGCTTCTCTGAATGTTGATTCCGCCAGTGTGGCGATGTAATAAATGTTTATGTAAGACTTAATTATCGTTGTATGGATCCTGGTGTCAACTGAGATATGGGTAATTTCATGGATTGTCCCAAGCAATCTGTTGAATTACAATTCGAGCCTGTGGATTTCCCTTCGTGGAAATCGAGGTCGTTTCAGTTGGTATCAAAGCCATACTTGACTGTAGGACGAGACCCATAGAAAATGGACGTTAGAATAGGAAGCCAGACTCTCTTTCGGTTATATTACCGACCTTGCATTCACTTTTTATGCAATGGCTTATCTAATACAAGGACTTGCTAATCCGTTTCTTGAAAAATTTGCAGATGACCAGCCTTGGACCACCACTTCGTCCACTGCACGACGGCACTATCGAGATCCCGATCAATGGGAGGAACCACGGCGGATTTGCCATGGTACTACGCCAGGTGCTGGAGGAGCTGAGAGCACCGTCTGACCAGATCCAGTACTTCAACCGAGGGAAGCTTGTCGAGGCTGAGAGGTTTGAAGGACCTGTCACTACCAGAGTTGAGACACCCGTCAGCCTGACCCTTCCAGGAATGCCGGTTTTTACTGACTACACTGCTGGAGAGACTGTGGAGGACGGAGTACAGTCTGTCTCCCGCAAGGTACTACGCGCAGTTGTGTACACAGCATACGAGTACCTTAAGGGGACCCAGTTCCGTCTGCTACCTCAGGCCTTGGAGCTGCACCCTGACCCCATCCAGAGGATTCTGTACACCAGCCAGATCGTTCAGGCCGAGACTGACCCTTGCCTACGCACAGTGGCACACCACCTCCAGGAGCAGGACGAGTTCATCAGCTCATTGGAGCAAAGGAGGCGGCGTGACCGAGCACGCATGGCAGAGGTCGAGGACAGTTTGCAGAAAGGGACTCAGACCCTGGAGAGTTTGAGCAGAGCAGTCACTGACTTGCAGTTGGAGATGCAGCGCCGTGATGAGTTACACCGAGCCGAGATCGCCGACTTGCGAGACAAGATCGGAGATTTTGGGCTTCGCAATGACTACCTGAATAGCAGAGTGTTGGAGTTACAGAGGAGGCTGGACGACAAGGAGAGAGCACTTGCTGAGAAGGAGCAGAGGAGCAGAGACAGAGTAGTCGAGATGATCACGTTGCGTTCCAGGATCAAAGAGTTGGAAAAGCAGTTGGAGAAAGCCGAGGACAAGTCCACCCGCAACCAAGGGATTCTGATCGACCGCGTGAAGATGGTGGAGTTCTTAAAGGACAAGTTACGGAGGACAGAGACAGCTTGGAAGCAGTCCGACGCCAGGAGAGCTATTGAGGTCCGGAAGGTACAGAGTTCGCTTCCCCCACTGGAGATGGTGAAGCCCCGGGAGGGAGACTTCCGCATACCACCCACTACGCTCAACCTGAGAGCGTGTCCGTCTCAAAGGATGCAGGAGATTGAGGCCACTCCAGAGCTAGCAGTAGCACTCGACTATGTCAAGCGCCTGACCATGACCGACGACGAGATCGAGGCAGAGGACAGCCGCATACCCGACGCCGTACTCGACCTTATGCACCAGTAGCTTATGGGACCCTGCGTGGCCCTTAGACTAGTGATACCATGAGTTGTCCTGTCATTGGCTATCTGCGCATAGCACGATCTTCTTAGCAGCTAGGAACATCCTTTATGTAATAATAACCATGTGATGAGTGACATTTGGATCTTATGCTTCTTATGGTTTTCTATGCTTCTTTGGTTGAGTGTAGGATAGCATGAAAAATATTTTAATTTATTTAAATCATTGAAAACATCTAACTCCTACTTAAACCACTTCAAGATTATTACTGCACTAAGCACGTACCTAATAATTTCCGATGTCGATGAGACGTTCTGCGCGTTTGGAGAACCGCCAGCCCTCCCCCGCGCCTGCGCCAGGACGTGGGCGTGGTCGCAACCGTGGACGCCCAGCTGGCAGACGTGCTGGAGTTAACCTGGAAGAAGAGCTGCGCCGGGCAGAGAATGCACCACCGGTGAACGATCCGCCACCACAAGGCGAGAATGTGCCTCCGCCACCGCCACCGCCGCCGCCACCGACGTTGGCGGAAGTGATGGCTCAGCAGACCCAGCTGCTGAATGCCATAGCTGCTGGGATGAACAGGCACCACGGGCCACCCCAGAATGACTTCCAAAGGAAACTGGAGGGTTTCCTGAAGCTGAGGCCACCTACCTTCGATGGGACCGACAGCGATCCTCTCGCTGCCGACGATTGGCTTAAGGAGATGGAGAAGAAGCTGGACCTGACCACTTGCTCCGACGAGGAGTGTGTTGGGATTGCTAGCCACCAGCTGACCGGTGCTGCACGAGCATGGTGGGACAACTACACCAGCGCTCACGAGGACCCAGCCCGCATTGACTGGGATGAGTTCATCGAGGCTTTCCGTGACCACCACATTCCTGAGGGAGTCATGGAGGCCAAGGAGAACGAGTTTCGTAACATCTCCCAGGGAGCTGATCGGATCCACGAGTACACCACCCGCTTCAACTGCTTGCTCCGCTACGCACCTGCGTCTTGCGTGAGTTCCGAGAAGGAAAAGATGTACTACTACAGGAAGGGACTTCAGACCAAGATCAGGTTGGCTCTGTCTGGGAACAAGAGCTACACTCTGCGTGAGCTGATTGACCGCTGTATTGAGATAAAAAAGGATCGCATGGAAGCACGCCTGGAATTCGAGGCCCAGAACAAGGGAAAGAAGCGCCGCTCTAAGGGACCCGCTCGCACTGCTCCACCCCAGAGACAGCGAACGGGTGCACCTCCACCTTTCCGAACCCGCCAGGGACCCTCTTCGGGAACGAGCCGTGGTGGTACCAACAGCAGCAACTATCACCGCCCCGCTCAGACCTACCCTGCGCCGACTCGAGCTGTGCAGAACACACCCGCCCCCGCTACCAACACGCCAAGGACAAGCAATTGGAAGGCTCCTGCGACAGCCATAGCAGGCAGTGCGCCCTTCACTTGCTTTGGATGCGGAAAGCCTGGACACCGTGTGGCTGTGTGCCCCGACCTCAACCGTGCACCAGCAGCTGCACAGGGCACACCAAACCGGGGATCTGCTACCCGAGGAAGACTGAACCACATGACCGCTGAGGAAGCTGAAGCTGCACCTGATGCTGTGTACTGTACGTTCCTAGTTCAGGGTAACATGGCTACAGTTCTGTTCGATTCGGGAGCTACATGTTCATACATTTCATCTGCATATGCACGAAAGCATAACATACCTGTAACCCCGAGAGCAAACCCCATCCTAACTAGCTCGCCCTTAGGAACCTTCAGAAGCGTTCACATATGTAGGGGAGTGATAATCACAATCGAGGGACTTGACTTTCGAGCTGACCTAACCCTACTACCCTCCAATAGCTTAGATGTCATCTTAGGCATGGACTGGCTAACCAAACACCGGGGAGTGATATCTTGTTCACCTAGATATGTTCAGGTAACCCACCCTTGGGGAACAGCTGTCCGATGTGTACCCCAAACCGAGAGAGTCCAAGCCCTCCTATGTGCCCTAGAGACTAAAGCAGATAAGACAGAGCTGACATTCAGAGATGTGCCAGTAGTCTGTGAATTCAATGACGTATTTCCAGAGGAGTTGCCAGGAATGCCACCGGATAGAGATGTGGAGTTTGTTATAGAGCTGATGCCAGGGACTGCACCGATTGCCAAAAGACCCTACAGAATGTCGGCTGATGAGTTGAAGGAACTCAAGAAGCAGCTGGGAGAATTACTGGAGAAGGGCTTCATTAGGCCTAGTGCTTCGCCCTGGGGATCTCCCGTTTTGTTTGTCAAGAAGAAGGATGGCACGATGAGGATGTGCATTGACTACCGGAATCTGAATGCGGTTACAGTCAAGAATAAGTACCCATTGCCCCGCATCGATGACCTGTTAGATCAATTGAGTAAGGCCAAGTATTTCTCAAAGATCGATCTCCGATCAGGGTATCATCAGATGAAGATCAAGGAAGAAGATATCCCGAAGACTGCATTTGTCACTAGATATGGACAGTATGAGTGCACAGTAGTCTCATTTGGACTCACTAATGCTCCAGCATACTTCATGAACATGATGAACAAGATCTTCATGAATGAGCTAGACAAGTTTGTAGTGGTATTCATTGACGATATATTGGTTTATTCAGCCACAAAAGAGGAACATGAACATCATCTGAGGACCGTATTGGAGAGGTTGTCTCGCAACCAGCTATACGCCAAATTCTCGAAGTGTGAATTCTGGCTTGAGGAAGTTGCTTTCCTTGGACACATACTGTCAGGAGAAGGAGTCACAGTAGACCCAGCCAAAATAGAAGCTGTGAAAGAGTGGGAACAACCCTGTAATGTGTCAGAAATCAGAAGCTTTTTGGGACTTGCAGGATACTATCGCAGATTTATTGAGAATTTCTCCAAGATTGCAAGACCCATGACCAACTTGCTGAAGAAAGAGAACAAGTTTATATGGACTCCTGAATGTGAGAAGAGTTTTCAGACCTTGAAGGAGAAGCTCACTACTACACCGGTACTAGCCCTGCCCGATATTCACAAGGATTTTGTTGTATATTGTGATGCCTCTCGGCAAGGTTTGGGCTGTGTACTAATGCAAGAAGGAAGAGTGATAGCTTATGCCTCAAGACAGTTGAAGGAACATGAGCAGCGATACCCGACTCATGACCTAGAACTTGCAGCCGTGGTACATGCACTCAAGATTTGGAGACACTATCTGATAAGCAACAAGTGTGACATCTACACTGACCACAAGAGCCTGAAGTACTTCTTCACACAGGAAGATCTGAATATGAGGCGGCGCAGATGGCTAGAACTCATCAAGGACTATGATCTTGAGATCCATTATCACCCAGGAAAGGCTAATGTTGTCGCTGATGCACTTAGCCGCAAAAGCTACTGCCATACCTTCATCACCAACTCTATGCCACCTGAGCTCAGGAGAGAGTTCGATGCATTCCAGCTCGAGGTAGTCTCCTATGGCATGCTAAATGAGCTTCACGTCGAGTACAATCTCACCTCACGAATCCGTGAAGCGCAAAAGAACTGTCCTGAGATAGACTATATCCGTGGTTTGATGAAGCTAGGAAGAGGCCCTGAATACCGAGAAGATGAGCAGGGAACTGTATGGTACAAAGATAGAATCTGTGTACCGACGGATTCAGCGATACGAGAAGAGATTCTGTCAGAAGGGCATGACTCCAAATATTGCATTCACCCAGGGTCAGCCAAGATGTACCATGATCTAAGGAAGCACTTTGGTGGGAGAATATGAAGACAGACATTGCAGGGCATGTAGCCCGATGTGATACATGCAATAGAATCAAGGCCGAACATCAGAGACCAGCAGGGTTGCTACAACCAGTTGAGATACCAGAATGGAAGTGGGAGTGCATATCCATGGACTTCATAATAGGACTGCCCCGATCCGAGCATGGATATGATTCTATATGGGTAATAGTGGACCGTCTAACCAAAGTTGCACATTTTATACCGGTCAAAAGGAAATATAGAGTCGAAAAGCTAGCAGATCTGTACGTATCAAACATTTTGAAGTTACATGGGGCGCCTCTGAGTATTATATCTGACCAAGGATCACAGTTTGTATCACAGTTCTGGAAATCCTTGCACAAGTCCATCGGGACCAAGTTCGACTACAGCACAGCATACCACCCGCAAACAGACGGGCAAACAGAAAGAGTGAACCAGATTCTCGAGGACATGTTACGTGCTTGCGTATTAAGGTACAAGGAAGGATGGGAGAGCTGTCTACCCCACGCCGAGTTCTCATACAACAACAGTTATCAGACAAGCATTAAGATGTCTCCATTTGAAGCGTTGTATGGAAGACCGTGCAGAACCCCGCTAATGTGGTCAGAACCAGGTGAGAGGACATTCTTCGGTCCTGCTAAGATCGTGGAAGCAGAAGAAGGTGTTGCCCAAGTAAGAGAGAATTTGAGGATTGCACAAAGTAGGCAAAAGAGCTATGCAGATAGAAGACGTAGAGAGCTTGAGTTTAAGGTTGGGGATTATGTCTACCTCAAGGTATCTCCGCTTCGTGGCACCGTCAGATTCCACGTAAAAGGGAAATTGGCACCAAGATATGTTGGGCCATACAAGATCTGTAAAAGGGTTGGAAAGCTTGCTTACAAGCTGGAACTACCGGAGGAATTATCTGGAGTACACCCCGTGTTCCATGTCTCGCAATTAAGAAAGTGTCTGAAGCTTCCCGAGGAGCAAGTTCCTACGGATGCATTAGACCTGCAAGACACACTTGAATACAAGGAACATCCAATCAAGATCTTGGCACAGGATACAAAGGAGACTCGAAACAAAACCATTCCGATGTGCAAGGTACAATGGAGCAATCACACTGAAAGGGAAGCTACGTGGGAGAAAGAATCGGACTTGCGGATTATGTTTCCTTACCTCTTCGATGGGTATGTTATCTCTGAATCTCGAGGTCGAGATCCTAATGAGGGGGGAGGACTGTAACAACCCTAAAAATCCACACAACCTAAAAATCCCAACCAATTAAAATTTTTCATTTATTTATTGTGAAAACCTATTTTTCTTGTGCAAGCATATAGGTTTCATTATGAAATTGGTAAATAAAGGAGTGTAGTTTGCATTTTAATTCCATTCACATAGAATAATAACTTATGCATCACATTTGGGATTTATTCCAATTAATGTTTGTATTTACTCAATATTTAAAATGGGCAATATATGTATATATACACTAAATTGAAAATAGAAAAGGAGAAAGGGAGTTAGGCCAGCCATTCGTTTCGGCCAGCCGGGTCGCTAGGCCAGCCCAAGCCAGCCCGACCTTCCTCTCCTCATCTCACCGCGCGCGGCCCACGTCGCGGCTCGGCAGCGCACGCGCACGACCGGCACACACGCGCTCGCGCTCGCGCTCGCTGCCAACCCGGCCCCGCCTGTCAGCCGCTCTCGCCCCCACTGTTCTTCTTCCTCACGAAGGCGACGCGCCTGCCGGGGGTGTCACGCGAATGGCGTGACCCCGGTCCCACAGCCAACAGCATGGCAGAGCCCTGACCCCGCTGTCCCCCTCCTGTCCCCTCCTTTCTTGGCCGCCAAGCGAGCCCGCGTGCACCCTGAAGCCCTAGCGTCGAGCGGCCGAAGCCCTCTGATTTACCGAGATCAATCGCGGCCGTCCGCCATGGGAACCTACCAAGCTCGCCTATAAATTGGAGCACCCCGAAGCCCTACCCTCATTTCCCCTCGCCGCCACCGCAGCACAGACCGGCACACCGCACCAAACCGAGAGAGAGAGCGTAGGAGAAGGGCGGAGCAGAGGAGGAGAAGCTGCCGGAGCGCCGCCGCCGCGGAGCACGCCGGAGCCGGACACGGAGGAGAAGCCCGAGCTGCGGACGAGGAGCGGCACGGCACTGCGATCGCTCTGCACGGCTCCGACTCGCCACTGCACCACCATCCTAGCTTCACCGACACCACGGTGAGCCACCGCACGCCATGTCCGAACCTTGCCCTGCTTTTGCCATGGCGTTCCACCCTCGGGACGCGCAGGCACGAGCCTTTACCGGCTCGGGAAGATCACCTGCACCATGCACTCATTCGACCGGCCGAAATCCCCGGACTACAAGCTTGCTAGACCGAGAACGCAGCACGACGCGTTCTCGGCGGAGCGCGCTCACCACCGACGCGTTCCGACGCCGAATCACCCGTTCCGAGCAATCCGACTAGCACCCGTATAGGTTAGAGCGTCGTGGAGCACCGCCACGACCCCCCTCGAGCTAGCTACGCGGATCTAAGCGCTAGAGGAAGCCTGAATCGCCTTGGCCGCGTGCGCCGCGACCTTACCGGAGCGCCGCCGCGAGCCGTCGCCAAAAGAAGGTCATGCCATGGCTAAAGTTCGCCACCAGAGTGTTGTATGCCTCTCTGGCCTCACCAATTTGACAAGACCGCATTCGATTGAACCAATACTTGGTCGAAGCCGCGATGCCGCCTTCCGCCGTCGTCGGCGACACGCCGCCGCCACAACCGAGCACCTTGGAAAGCTCGGTAGCCAAAATTGGTAGTTGGTATACCATCGCCATAGACCCTGGACGCGTATACATCTCCTAGAAGACCTCCTTAGCCCCGCCGGAACCTCACCGTCGCGACGACATCGCCGCCGACAGGTTCCGCCTCGCCTAAATCCGTTCCGAGTACCCCCGGTCGCCTCGCGCTGCGAAGAAAGGCCGCCGAGGTTCGCCAAGTCTGCCTCGGCACCGCCGCTAGATAGCCGAGCCCCGAATCACGACTGTCGCCTTGGCTACGTGCGCCTCCACCTCGTCGGAGAACCGCCGTATGCCGAGGGAGAGAAGGAGGCCATACCACGACTCTAATCCGCCACCATCTGGTCGGACGACTGCCTGAGCACGCCAATTGGGGAAAGCCGAGCCCTGTCTTGCCGAAATATGGCCATCGCCGTCCTGTCATCGTCCGCCGCACCGGAGAGACACCGCCGCCTTGAATAGACGCCCTGGAACCCTGCTAGCACCGACTGTCCGATTCGCCCGAGCCTCCGCGGGAGACCTCGGGAGAACGGCACCCTCGGGCGCCCAAATTTCCGATTCGCCCGAGCCTCACCGGGAGAGTTCGGGAGAGCAGCACCCTCGGGCGCCCAAATTTCCGATTCGCCCGAGCCTCACCGGGAGAGCTCGGGAGAGCAGCACCCTCGGGCGCCCAAATTTCCGATTCGCCCGAGCCTCCGCGGGAGACCTCGGGAGAATGGCATCCTCGGGCGCACCAAATCTCCGATTCGCCCGAGCCTCCCCGGGAGAGCTCGGGAGAGCGGCACCCTCGGCGCCCCGAATCTCCGATTCGCTCGAGCCCCGCCGAGCTAAACCGAACTACGCCGAGCTCCACGGAGCTACCCCCGACCACCGCCGAGCTCCGCCGAGCTAACCCCCAACCACAGCCGAGCTACCCCCGACCACCGCCGAGCCACGCCGAGCTACGCCAACTCCGGCAACTCTCTGGGAACCAGCATCGAACACCTGGTGGGCGACCCTCGGGTCTGTGTTCTGTTGAGGCGCCACTTGCCGCACAACTGGACCCGCGCGCCACGTGGACCAATCCCGAGCTGCCCCTGATTAACCGACCAGTTTTCCCATTTTCAGAAAATAGGATAATCTTCGGAAATTCATAACTTATTCATACGATGTCCAAAAATTGCGCACCATATATCAAAATTCTCAGAAAAATGAGATCTACAATCTAAGACTATGTTTGTGTGCATTTGGCTCTTTGTTTTATTGGATTTTTCTGAAATACTCTATAGGAGTCGCTGACGCGACTGTTTCGTGTTCGATTTCAGAGCCGGAGGAGGATCTGACTAAGGAGGACGACCACGAGTACTTTCAGGAGCTAGGAGACGACTACGAAGGTGCCACGTCCCACCAAATCCTTAGATCCTATTTACGCATTGCAAATGACATTGTTGCTGTTGCTTTATGATTATGTATGGATCGGTTGCATGATAGTATATTTGAATTCCCTGCCTTGATAAGACTTTACCCTGCTGTCCGCTGCTAGGTTAGCTGCTGCTTAATTTACTGTTACTCTTCCACTACTTACTACTTGCTATATGCTATGTGGTGGAATTGGGACGGTGTATAACTGATTATAACCACTGGGAGAGAGTGCTGCGTGCGTCTTGGGTGCGTGGTGAGGGTTGATGTCGACCAAGTGGGATGTGAGACAAGCCCATGGGGCAAGTCGTGCCGGGGGTGCAACCTGGGCATCCCCAAGCGAGATACCTGTGGCGGGTAAAGTTGTTGAGGAGGTTCCGGGTGGGATAGCCTTGGTGGTTTGAAGCCCGTGGACGGAGGTGCTGTGATGGCACGGGGAGAGTATCCCCTAAGTGGAGATGCCTGCTTGGTCAAACCTAGGATGGACTAGTTTCAGGTTCATGGGAATCCTTTTCTACTCACTCGCTTCTGATGGGCGGGAGACGGCTGGACTACTTGGTAGGACGGTGCCACTACTGCTAGGTTGAAAGGTGATAAGGGTGGGCGGAGACGGTCGATGGGTTCCCGTTCCGTTCTAGATGCACAGTACCACTGGATGGGCCCGGTACTGTGTCTCCCAGTCTCAGCATAACGGTGTAGGATCCGGAATATCCCAGGGCTGAGTGGTAGGGTGGCATCGACCTAGGCAAGCAAGCACCCGGAATTCTGCCTAGGTGTTTGCGCAACACCTATGATGGCTAATCTTGTGGGTAGAGAAACCTCTGCAGAGTGTATGGTTGATCGATCGATACATATGCCAACCTGTTGGCTATGGACCTTTCCTGTGAAGCTCCTACTAGTGTAGTGAGTGTTCTCTTCTCCCCCTGGATGACATTTTTCCGGCAGTGTACCCGTTGTGGTAGTGTGCCGCTGAGATAGGCCCGAGAGGGAGTTGGGCCTGTCGAATGAGAGTGAGGAGTGGGTATGTGAGGTGTGGTGATGGGAAAAGGGATGATGGTGTTAACTGGTGATAAAACTTGACTAATTAAACATTGATTACAACTGCATAGGAAAACCTCAGCCTATAGGTCTGCTTGTATAGCCTTGCATCCACTTTCCACAAAGCAAATGCTGCATAGGTGGGCTCCGTGGCCAGTACAAATCGTACTGATAAATTTGCTGTCAGGTGACGAGAATGAGTACGACTTCGAGGGAGATGATGACGAGGAATAGGGTCACGTGCTACACTCAAGTTGGCCGTGAAGGATGAATCGCTTCCGCATCTTCTAAAGCTTCTCTGAATGTTGATTCCGCCAGTGTAGCGATGTAATAAATGTTTATGTAAGACTTAATTATCGTTGTATGGATCCTGGTGTCAACTGAGATATGGGTAATTTCATGGATTGTCCCAAGCAATCTGTTGAATTACAATTCGAGCCTGTGGATTTCCCTTCGTGGAAATCGAGGTCGTTTCAGCTTTGATATTATTGTGTAATTCTTTTGCCGCACTGTCATCAAATGCATTTTCTTTTTTCTTGGTTTAGGTTGATAGTCCAATTAAGGAAAAGGATATGCTAATGTGTGAGGTGAAATCTAGATGCATAGGAGCAGTTAATTCTTTCAGTGTTGCTGCAACTCTGAACGAAACAAACTGAACAAGTTGATTAGGTATTTCAGATTTTCAATATATGCAGATGTTTTGCTTTTCTACGTACAAAGATTTCTGTTATGCATTTAGATATACACCATGGCTCAAGAAGGAGGTGAATGTGCTTGGAGGCGCCTGCATTTTGGATCAGAGACGGTAAGTGGACATTGTGCCAAATTTCTCATTTTTGATTGATGTGTGTTTGTGTGCTTATATCTCGGATGACAATTCAACTCTACGATTTCGTTTGAAGAAGCATGAAACTTTAGTGAATGCTGTGGAAGAAGAGGATTCAAATTCTTTGATCATCAAGTTTATTCCAGACTTCATGCTTCTAACAAAGTTTATAGGTGATTGGTGTCTCTCATCCTATACTTTACAGTAGTCTAGCCAAATGTTTCAAAATGAATATTTAGGTTTAAAATTTTAACCAAATATAACTACAACATACATTTTTTTTCATAACTTTAGGAGTTGAACTTGTAATCTTGAGAAAATATATGTTTTTTCTTTGTAAAATGTAATAGTCATTAACTCAACACTGCTTCTCTTGTTAAAGAAGCAATTTTTTTAGACACGTGCGTGTCGCACGTGCCTTTCTGCTAGTCTTCACTAAACCCACCTCAAATTGTGTACCCATGAATCCAACTCCTTTTAATCCAACGCTCCAAACATGCTCTTGCCTCCATAATCTCTTACTCACTCAGATCCAACGGCCCAAAGTCTTTGGATCTCACATCATCACTCGTACCCCTTCCACTTCCCACAGGGCAGATCAGCCGCGAGAATGCGCTACATCACGCAATCATCTCCGTGATCACCACAATCGCCGATTGAGCACGTCTCCCTCACGTACACGCTACGGCGGCCGTCGCCGATCCCTCACGTACAAGCGATCTCTCCTCACCCTGCCGATCTCTCCTCACATGCCCACACAGGACGCGACAACGCCCGGGATCAGGGCCTCCAGCCCTGGGCACCGCCGTCGGATCTTCACAGAAGACCGTCGCGACCGTCGCCCTCTTTCTGACTGAGATCGCCGCCAAGAAAAGCCGGAGGTCGCCGCCCTGTCAAACTGGAACGCCACGGCCGATAGTCCACCACCAAGGTAATCTTCAGTTGATTGTTTATGTTGTATGTAAGTAACATTCAGTCGTGGTTCAAGTTGTGATAGAAGGTCATGACCACAGAGAACTAGCTGACAAGGCAATTTCAAATCTGTCCATGCTGCTTTTGCCCAATTTTCAAACATGATGCTGCCGTCCAATTTTCAAAGTTTAAACATATTACTGCTATCCAAATATTAAATGACCGGGAGGCGTTCTCTCTCTGGCAGGACGACAAGGCAGCCGTGATAGTGGCGTAGTCCAGCTTGGACTGGACGGTGGCCGCGGCCTAGCTGGACACCAAGCTGTACGTGATTAGATGAGAATGGGGCATAATAGTCATCTTAGGTGGTAAACATTAAAGGGATTAATCGGAACTTATATCAATGCGACCGTGAAGGAGCGAGTGGAGCTGAGGTGGCTTCCTGAAGAAGAAGAAGAAGAAGAAGAAGAACGGTTACATACATCAATTAATGAACTTCGTAGACTCTTGGTGGTGACGCATTTATCACCAAACAACAAATGGATAACCCAGCTTATTGGTTGGTCTCATTAACATTGCCTTGATTTTACTAGGCAAAAGTGCTGCATTTGTTGGTCAGTAATTATGTGAAAGAAGTCAAAATGCTGAAAAACTTAATCTTTATTTCAGGATTTATGTGTATTACATCAGATTGGGTGCAGAATCATATCCTTTTTTCCTTTAGCTCATTATTTTCCAACCACAAAGACAAATTAGCTTGATTTTGTAACTAACCTGTGTTTAAGCAGGGGTAAGTATACAAATAGATTATCATTGATTTGCTAATCAAATATTGGATAGTATATCTGTTCTTTTTCCCTTGTGGCTAGCAGTGAGGAATGCTTTCCCCTGATTTTATACAAAGCAATTAGTATGAATTTGTTTGTTCAGTAAACTGTAATAATTTGCTGCATATTTTATCTGAGAGGATTTCCTTTTTCCTTTCCTTGTTCAGTTTGTCATTTCAAGTGAGAAGAAGCTAAACATTAGTTTGTCCTATTTTCAAAACCACGCTGACTGAAACATACTCTTTTAGTTTGTGCATTAGTAGTTAACTGAACATGGTATGTGTGAGTTACCAAGTCAGCAATATATCATGTTTCCCGTTATCTAACAAAACATGTTTTCTAGCGATGACATTTGCAGGAAAGAAAAGGATTACGTCCTGGACAGGAAGAAGACACTGAATCACCTTTTTGTCAAGAAGGCCAGCAGCCACAACTCAGTCTTCGCAATTTGATGATGATGTTTCCAACCAACATTGACTTTTCAGTATCAGTGACACGTTGAGTCAGGTTTGAACATGATTATCTTTAATTCCATTTTACACTCTTTGGTGCTGTTTTTGTCTTGCTTGGAATATATTGTGTTAATAATTTTACAGAACTTTTTTTTTGTTTCGTAGCATTGCTTAATGTCTAAGATAGTCTTATGTTATTAAGATCTATTAAATGTACCAAGTTGACGCCATCGTTAGCGTACATACGAATGTGTGTGTAAAAAATGATGGTTTGTTTAATTAGGCATGACACTCATCCCCTTCGAGTACGGCTCGCCATCACGGTGGCACGGCGTCAACGCGGCAGGCCATGGACCATGTTATGTATAAGTGTTAATTGGTTTCTCAAGTTGTAAAACTCTTAATATGCTTTCTTCAAAGCAGAGGTAATGTCCTATCAAAAAAGGTTTGATTCTTGTTTAGTTTTATGATTTACTTTAGTTCTATAATTTATTTTTCTAAATGTTACCGTTGCGTTAGCACGGACAATATATTAATAGCGAAAACAAATCATCCTATAGAGGTGGTACATCTGTTGACGCGATGTATATTTGCTTGTCTAAGACCATCCACACCGCGTACTGTAAATCCTCCGCTACTGCTCCATCCGGTATGAAATCTGCTGCAGCGCAGCCCGCTAAATGCTCCGGTAGCCATGCGCTTCCCCTAAATGCAGCGCAATAGCGGAGGTCTGCTACACGCGCGGTGACAGAGAAAGGACGAGAAAAAGTGAAGAGAGGGAATGCATGTGCTGCGGGCCCCACTATTCAAGTAAATAAAAAATGTTATAACTTATGAACTAAAAAACCAAATTAAATTCTGATTGCACCATTAAATTTATTTCAATAAATACTTTCAAACAAGATCTCACATGGATATACTTTTAGATAAAATTTATAAAAGATGATAAGTAAGGCCACTATTGGTAGTTGGTATAGAGTATGAGATATAGAGAATGATGAGTGCGGAAAAAACATATATAGAAAAGAGAATTTTGATGAGTAGGATGTATAGAGATAGAAATAGAAAGCGTCGTGCGCGGTCACCAAGCTATATGCGCTTATCGCGTCAGCTTTTGGTCTACCCTTGTAACTTAATAAAATATGTGTCCACAGACGTGTTTTATTATAAAATAAAAAACCGTCTCTTCCATGGTCTTGCTTTTTGCTAAAAAAAATTCTTCTATTTCACTTAAAGCATTTTCAAGAGTTTAATAAATGAGGTTGCTATCCTTAAAATTTAGTAAAATAAGAAAATTATCTCTTCAATAGTTTGATAAATGAACATTTTCATGAGCTTGCTATTTTTCTCCTCCGCGCGCCTATCCCACTTGCCAGCACGATTTCACCAGTCAACTGGCCGACACTTGCTGCTACTACTGCCTGCCGATGCTTGTTTTTCGCGGCGCCAAATAAGAAAATAGCCGTGGTTTCGTTCAATCTGTTAATGATGTAGGTTAATTTTTTTTAATTTACCAAGTTCTAATAGCAAACTTTGAAGATGGTCTTTTTTTTACTTGATATATATTTTAGGGAGTTGCTAAATCATAAGATTTGGCAAGTAAATTTTAGCAAACTCTTGGAGATGCTCTTATTCCAGACATTTCACCCGAAGTAGATTACAGAGCCATCGAAGTCCTGACGTTACTACGGTACTCTCACTAACCTCTAACCTAAGAAGGCAAGATCTCTAACAAATTTTAGCTCCGTACTCCTTCCATTTCAAATCATAATCAAAAGGCAACGTGTACATGTTCTTCAAGTACTAGTAGACTTTATTTTGCAGGAGTGTTCTGATCGCCGGTCGAAACAGAGTAGCATCACATCAGCTGGGCAGGATTCCCAGGGCCTTGCCGTACTCCACCATGTCGTCGTATATGTCATCCAGCGTCGTGTACCTGAACTCGAACCCTTCCTTCACCAGCTTCGCCGACGACAGACGCACTCTCGGCTTCTCAAGCCGCTCGCCGGAGCTGCTTGCAAAAGTTCAGGCAAACGGTACCAGTCAGTCAGTCACCGGTGCAAAAATAAAATGCCTCCAGAATCCAGAGTTGTGAAGAAGCCGATCCAATCCTTACAGCAGCAGGTTCGTCTTCACGCCGTACTGCGGGTACTTGTCCGCGAGGAAACGCGCGAGCTCGGCGATGGTCGTGTTGACGCCGCAGCAGATGTACCTCCCAATCCCATCCGCGGCCGCGGCCGCCGCGGCCTCCTCGGCGACGAACAGCTCGGCGCGGCAGAGGTCGTCGACGTGCACCAGCGGCACGACGCCGGTGGCCCTCTCGATTCCGTCCAGCACCGCGAACTGTGCCTCGTCACCGGATAGAAGGGAAAGGCAGTTGGGGACGCTGGTGCGGGCGGTCCGTGCCGGCGCGGCGCCGACGGTGACGACGGGGCAGACGGTGACGAGGCTCATGCCGTGCTCCGCCGCGAACCTGCACGCCTCCTTCTCCAGGAGCACCTTGGACACCGGGTAGCCCTGCAAGCAGCACATCCAGCGCATGTCGTCGTTCTCATCTCATCTTCTCGTCGTCAGCAAAGCAAATGGTTATTGGTTTTCCGGCCGGTTCCAACGTACCCAGGCCCCTTCAGGCTTGTGTGCTCTGAGGAAGTCGACGTCGGACCAGGAGTCCTCGTCCAGCACGTGCCCGTCGCCTCGCAGCTGCGGCCTGCTGGAGACGGCGGCCGCCGACGAGGTCAGGACCACGCGCCGCACCGTCCGGGCCTTCACGCACGACCGCATCACGTTCAGAGTTCCCCTCACGGCGGGCTCGATCAGTTCTTTCTGCCATCACATTTTTTTTAAGATAAAAGGAACTGAGATCCATCACATACACACTCAGGACAAGGACCCAGCTACCCAATTGAGCAAGTGATGATGAACATAAACATCGAACAATATGATGAACAGATCGACACCGTCAGCATCTGATTCTGCTACACAAAAGAGAGATGCAATACGACTAGTTCTGACGACGTCTGCGCACCTCAGGGTCCTTGGTGTGGAGATTCACCGGAGCGGCGACGAGGAAGGCGTAGTCGCAGCCGGCGACGGCGTCGTCGAAGCTGCCATCTTCATCCAAGTCGGCGCGGAAGACCTCTAAGGATCCGAGCGCCTGCAGGTCCTTGAGGTGGGAGTTCTTCTCCATGTCATCTGGGATTATTCAGCATCATCACAGTAATTCAGTAAAGCATTTTTTCACAGACTGAACGCGTCACTGCCAACTATCACCATTACCATCAGTACTTGAAATTAAGGGAAGGCCAAAGAATCGAACCAGGGTTCCTGACCGTCGTCTTCACGGCGTACCCCTTCTCCAGCAGCATCTTGATGAGCGCCGAGGCGATGTAGCCGCTCCCTCCGGTCACGCACGCCGTCCTCTTCACGCTGTCGCCGGCGGCCGCCATTGCTTCCCTTACGCCGGTCACCAGTCACCACTCGCCACTCACGACAAGGAGAGACAGGGCCGGGCTCACAAGTCACAACTAGCTCTCGGCCGGGAGTAATGAGATTGAGACTGGGACCCGTCGTCGTCGTCGATTGATTCGGTGGCCTGTAACTGTCGGGGGGCATCGCTATATAGTACTGTACACACCACACAAGAAGTCGGGGATGATAAAACTGACGTCCAGAAAACACAAGTAGTCTTTAGGACAAGAAGTTGATGACTGTTAGGTACAGAAGTGAGATCTACTTCATCTAGCAAACGGGGCAGTAGGTACGGTGGTGACGCTGTTGATGTGTCATGGCTCGTGGGTCCGCAAGTCCGTTGCCAAAATGCTTCAGCCATGGGCCCATGGCTCATGGGGCAACCTGGAAAGGCTCTGCATCGGCAGGTCAATTTCATACAGACTCGACACAAGATGCCAGGCCAACTGATTACTGATCTGGTCGTAGGATTCAGAAGCTGGATACCGGGAGCTTCATTAATCATTTAGAGGAGTGTTGCAATCGGAGTTTATGATGTTCATAAGAGCAGGTAAGGTTCTAGGCCACTACTCCACCTAAGAATTATGGGACACCAATCGAGCACAAAGCATGTGCTAACTTATTAGCAGTTCTACTAATGAAGCAAAAGGTAAAACCCTCAAAGCTCCGGCTAAAGTCTTCCATTTATGATGTTCAAAACTCTACTAATCGCTTGCCCCACAAGTTGACAAGTACTTGGCAATCGGTCTCTAGCTGAATCTTCATAGGTATTGTAAAATCTTTATAGGTATTGTAACTTCTATTGTAGCATTTTATCAGCTAAAATAATTAACGTTTTTTAAATAGTATTTTACTCTCACAACAAATCAGTATCAACCTAAATTAACATTTATTTTCAGCTCCAGCAATAAGGGGCCTGTGTTGTTGGGACCGTGGTTTTGTGTTAGATTTAGAACTAGTCCATCAACCCTTGCTTTCGCACAGTTTAGAATAGACATATATTATATAAGTAATACATCTAATTAATAAAAAGGTTTTTATATTAAAATGAAAGATTTCAACGTTATTTATTTCTACAAAATAGACATAATAGATATTTCATATAGTCTAATCCAATTATCACAAACTTGTTAATTACTTCATAAATCATAGTTTTTATATGAAAATGATTATTGTGTTCTATTGAGCTGAATTTTACGGCTGAATTGTTGTGTGTGTCGGGGGGGAGGGGATGCTTGGCTAAAAATAAGCTGAACCTAGTTCAAGCAAACAGAGTGAATGATTATATCCTTTTTTATAACTTCATAAATCATAGTTTAGCTTTTGACATTCAATCAAGTTGTGCACTTTTTTCACATGTTAGGTATTCTAAATATATTTTTTGTTAAAAGAGTTTAAGTCCTGATGGTATTTTTTTACACATATTAATTAAAGTTAAAGTTCAGATTTTACCTTACCATCTAACTTGTTGAATTTGTTATATCACAGACCTATGTGTGTATAGCATTATTTTATATATCATAGAGTGCTCAAAATTTATTTTTCAATACTAATATGACATAGTGTTCATTTAGAAATATGTACTTGAACCTTATGAATTTTTTTTTGTAATAGTACACATTTTACTATGTACACCTATATTTTAGAAATATTTTTTTTAACGACTGAGGTAGATACAAATATAAAGATAATGCATTATGTTCTTCCATATTAACATATATGGTAGGTTGAATGTAAATATAATTACAAAGGTTGAATTACAAAATAATTATCATTTATTTCAAATTATCTTTCAAAATGATATATGTGAGTAATCTGATACAAATTTAGTGAGTCATATTTTAAGTTCTCTCTCATATGACATATGTGGTTAATTTCAGATGCAAATGTATTTCAAATTACCTTTCGTAGTGATAGATGTGAGTAATCTAGATACAAAATTAGTGGATAATATTAAGTTATCTCTCGTAATGATAGATATGTGTAATCTAGATACAAATATTTTAAATTATCTTTCATAATGATAATGTGAGTAATCTAGATATAAAATTCGTTGGTTATATTTTAATTATCTCTCGTAGTGACAGAAATCTAGATACGATGTTAAACTATTATTTCAATTATCTTTCATAATAGAAATAGTGGGTAATTTAGGTGCAATGTGAGGGTGTTATTTTGAATTATGTTTTATAATGACAGTTATGGGTAATATATATAAATTTGGGGGGTTATTCTGAATTAAGTTTCGTAATGGCAAAGTTGGGTAATTTATATGCAAAATTAGAGGGTTACTTTATGTATTTTTCATAATGGCGGGGTAAGTAATTTTTAATTTTTAAATTTAAATTACAATAGATCTGATGGCTGTTATTAATGATGATGATGATTAGAGTCTACCAAATTAAAGACTAGATGTTTCTAAGATTTATCCTTTTTCTTGGCCCATCTAATGAGAATTAACGTGGTGCCTTTATTGAGGCCTCTAATTAGTATTAGTAATAAGAGTAATAAGATTGTTCCGGCTTTGGAGGATTGAAAACACTATCTTATGCTGAACTTGACTTTGAAATGTGTGAATGACAAATGTGATGTGTCTATGAGGAAAGAATGAGGTGTGATGGAATGAGCTCATGGACGGAAAAAATAGTTGGTGCGAAAATTTTTCTTATGTAGATATAATAGGTATAGAGTAGACAAAAATCTTGATATTGATATTGATATTAGTTAACTATGACACGTATTTTTTACAACAGACTTATATCCCAACTTGCTGCAAGTGTATTATGGGCTACATCAGACTGGCCACACTCTAGACTCTATCATCAGTAGCGCAGAATTCCCAGTGCCTTGCCGTACTCGACGACGTCGCCGTATATCTCATCCAGGGTCTTGTACTTGAACTCGAACCCTTCCCTAACCAGCTTCGCGGACGACAGGCTCACTCTCGGCTTCTCCAGGAGCTGCTCATCGTCGGTGCTGCATGCATTGTTTACAGAAACAAGATCATCTCAGCAGCAGAATAACCACCGCGCGAGTTAAAATTATTTGTTCGCTTGAGGACGTGAGATCGATCAGCCAGCCCGATTCTTACGACAAATTTGTTTTGACGTCGTACTGCGGGTACTTGTCTGCCAGGAAACGCGCGAGCTCGATGACGGTCGTGTTGAGGCTGCAGCAGATGTACCTCCCCGCCGCCGCCGCCTCCTCGGCGACGAACAGCTCAGCGCGGCAGAGGTCGTCGACGTGCACCAGCTGCACCGCGCCGGAGTCCCTCTCGATGCCCTTGAGCGCCGCGAGCAGTGCCTCGTTGCCTGCAGAGACCACCGAATTATTGAACCCCCAAAGCAAGCTGATTAGTAAGGGGACAAAAACGAGGGACGACGACCTCACATCACATGCATCCTGATTGCTCACCGGAAAGAAACGAGAGGCAGACGGGGACGCTGGTGTGGACGACGGGAGCCGGCGCGGCGCCGACGGTGACGACGGGGCAGACGGTGACGAGGCTGATGCCGTGCTCCTGCGCGAACCTGCACGCCGCCTGCTCCAGGAGCACCTTGGACACGCAGTAGCCCCACCAGAGCGGCTTCTCGGCTCTGAGGTACTCGACGTCGGACCAGGAGTTCTCGTCCAGGACGACGTCGTCATGGCCGTCGCCGCCGCCCTGCTGCAGAAGCTGATCCGGCGGCCTGATGTACACGCTGGCCGACGACGAGGTCAGGATCACGCGCCGCACCGTGCCGGCTCTCGCGCACGACCGCAGCACGTTCAGCGTTCCCCGGACAGCAGGCTCGATCAGTTCTTTCTGAAATCAATCGCCGACCTGATTGACGAATCGTGGTCGTGGGTAACAAATAATAACGAAACGCTCGATCGGTTTGGTCACCGTACCTCTGGATCCTCTGATGCGACGTTCACCGGAGCGGCGACGAGGAAGGCGTAGTCGCAGCCGGCGACGGCGTCGTCGAAGCTGCCTTCGTCGCTCAGGTCGGCGCGGAGGACAGTGAGGGAGCCGAGCGCCTGCAGATCCTTGAGGTGGGAGTTCTTGGCCATGTCCTCTGGGGTTTAGAATTCATTAATCAACACATAATACAGAGGACTCCCAACGACGAAACACAACGCAAAGAGGGGATCAAGTGATAATCGAACCGGGGTTCCTGACCGTCGTCTTGACGGCGTAGCCTTTCTCCAGCAGCATCTTGATGAGCGCGGAGGCGATGTAGCCATTCCCTCCGGTCACGCACGCTGTCTTCTTGTCGCCCGCGGACGACGACATGCCGCCGGCCGGCCAGCCACGAAACACCTCGTCTATGCTGCCGCCGGCGAGTGGCACAGCCAAATATGTTCACAAAGTTTGTTGGTAGGGACTAGGGTAGGGAGTGACTCAGGTGATAAAATTTGTATGGCAAGAACTAGTTTTGGGACACCATTTGTGGAAAAACGTAGGTAGGTACGGTGAGGTAGCTATCGCTCGATTTATTGGTGACCGTGATTACTGGTACCACTCAACTACAGCGAGTGGCACTCCATCCTTGAGCAGTCTCACTCTCCAACAATGCAATAAAGTAACTGATAATGGAATGGCTGAGCTGGTACGTTCACAGAAATTGGACTCTTTGACCGTTGTACGCAGTGATCGGATCTCTCTGAATGCAGTGCTGCCTAGTCTGAAAGCTTTCCCAGTCCAGAAGGGCGTACATTGCTCCAGCAAATATTTACATGAAGGGGACATCTAATCAAGGTCAGGGCAGTACAAGAAGAATGAAATGATCTTTGGGCACCCATTTAAGGGTGTGTAGTAAGTAGTGATTTTGAAGACGGGTGATGCTATGTTGTTTTCCATCTGGTAACTCGGAAGTTTTTATGTAGTTAAGCTCCTGTTGATACATGTTATTATATTATAACCCTTGTTTCTATCTGGAATGTCTTGCGTTGCTTGTCAACATGGAAATATTTAGGCACTAGTAAAGAAGAGTGGTTTTGTATGAAGTGTGCAGATTTGTAATGGGCGTTTGTAGAATAGGAGGTGGGAGCACCGGAGGAGGCAGGAGATAAATTGCTCTCACCAATTGCAGTTTGATCGAGGGTTTAGATTAACTATGTCATTTGTTATGCGCATGGGATAACTATGCAAAATCACTGAACTTGATCAAATTAAACATGCGCTCCTTGTGATAAATTTTCTGTTTTACAAGCAAAGTCCAAAATCTGACATTTGTAAGGGGCTGGTTCGTTCAAAATAATGTCAAACATATGTAAACATGCTCTTAACAAAACTGAACAAACAAAGAATAATGTCTTGATTAATGTATGTACAAGTATTATATTATTATAAATCTCGGCCACAAACATGATTAATAAATCGTCTAAAAAACATCATTAATAAAGCCCACGAACATTATTAAAGCTCACGTGTTTTTTGTGTTTTTTTTTGTGAGATGAAACGAAAAGCTCATAAACTACTTTTGCGGGTACGTACGGTATAATCTATCTAGTACTTGCCCATCTCGATGTCAACTCCGTGGCCGTCAGTGTCGTCGTCGACAAAGCGTTTCCAGTACCAGTGCGACTTCCAGACGGCGGCCATGTCCTCGATCGGCACGCCCTTGGTCTCCGGCAGGAAGAAGGCGACGAAGAGCGTCATGACGACGACCCAGGCCGCGAAGAAGAAGAAGAGCAGGAACTTGAGGCGGCAGAGCATGGGCAGGAAGGCCTGCGCGACGGCGAAGGTCATGAGCATGTTGACGGCGACGGTGATGCTCTGGCCCGCCGGCCGCACCTCCAGCGGCATCACCTCGCTGGGCACCAGCCACCCCAGGGGCCCCCACGACCACGCGAAGCCGGCCACGTAGACGCACATCACCACCACCGTCGCCGCCGCGTAGCCCGCCGGGACCGTCGCCACGCCGCTCCACCCGAACCTGGCGCCGACGAGGGCGCCCACGGCCACCTGCGCCGCCAGCATCTGCGCCCCGCCCTCCAGGAACAGCGCGCGCCGCCCGACGCGGTCCACCGTGAACACGGACACGAGCGTGGACACGAGGTTGACGAGGCCGGTGATGACCGCCGACATGAGCGACGCCGTGCCGCCGAAGCCCAGCGTCTTGAACAGCACCGGCGCGTAGAACATGATGACGTTGATGCCCGTCAGCTGCTGGAACAGCGGGATCGCCACCGCCATCACCAGCTGCGGCCGGTACCGCCGCCGCCGGATGTCGCGCCACGGGTTCGCCACCGCCCTGGCCGCCTCGCCGGCCGCCACCAGGTCGTCGAACTCGGCGGCCACGTCGTCGGTGCCGCGCACGCGCCGCAGCATCCGCCTCGCCTCATCGGGCCAGCCGCGCTCCAGGAGGGAGTTGGGCGTGTCCGGGAGGAACAGGGAGCCGGCGGTGATGATGGCCGCCGGCACGGCCGCCAGCCCGAGGCTGAGGCGCCAGCCCCACCCGCCGGCGATCCTCGCCGTGCCGTAGTTGATGAGGTTGGCGAGGAGGATCCCCAGCGTGATCATGAGCTGGAACCCGTTGTTGAGCATGCCGCGCATCCGCCCCGGCGCCATCTCCGACAGGTACACCGGCACGCTCTGGTTCGCGAACCCGACGCCGACGCCGAGCAGCACGCGGCCCAGGATCAGCATCGCCACGTTCGCCGCCGCGCCGTTCAGCGCGCACCCCGCCAGGAAGGTGACCCCGCCGGCGAACATGGACCACTTGCGGCCGGCGGCGCGGGTCACGGACGCCGCGAGCAGCGACGCCACCAGCGCCGCCACGTACAGCGACGACGTGAAGAGCGTCAGCAGCTGGCTGTCGAACTTGCAGTACTGGTTGCAGCCGTCGTCCGCCAACTCGGCTTGCTTCCGGTACACCGATGGGAAGAAGCGGCTGAGGAAGGGGTCCATGGACGTCACGCCGCCGGAGATGCCGATGTCGTAGCCGAAGATGAGCCCGCCCGTGGCAGCTACCATGCACGCCATGAACACGAACAGGGTCAGCCCGCCGGGGTAGACCTGCCGCCGCCCGGCCGCCGCCGACGTGCTCGGCGCCACTGCCGCGCCGCCCGCCATTGCCACAATGTATGCGATTTCGTGGTTGTTTGCGAGACTCGCAATGCAAAGACGATCGAGTTCACCGATTCTTCTCTCGTTGATTCTGGTTTCAGGGGAAGAAGCGTCACGTTTGATTTATAGGTTGGCAGGTGCATGTCGGAGCTGAAGTTTTGCCGATTCCGATACGGGATGAAGTTTTCCTATCCTATTAACGCTGAAAAAAAGTATTACTTTCCCTGCGTAAAACTTTTAGCTTTATCTTTAATATATTTATCTATCCGATTCCGATACGAACTGTGGGTTAGTTTTTTATAGACTATACGTGATGTGTTCTATAATAAATATATATATAGAAGGAAAAATAGATAGATTAATAAGACAAAAAAGAAGGAAAGTAAAAACGAAATGAGAAATAAATTGGGATAGAGAAAAGAAAGAAAGAAAATAGACATTGTATCTAGATGATAGTACATACGTAGAAGAAAAATTTATAGGCTGTCAAAAAAGAAAAAAAAGAAAAAAAATAAAATATTATAAACGTGCTTCCACTAGATACTGTGGGCCTGTTTGGATCCAAGGATTAGAGCTAGTTTAAGCTAGTTTGAGCTTAACTAGTCCAAAAATATCCAAACAGAAAGACTAGTGTGGGTTAGTTGCAACTAGCCCATTCTAAAAAAACTAGCCTCTGCAAGAGGTGATTATTTGGGCTAGTTCAGGTGGGGACCATGCTTTTCCCTCACATCTAGCCATATTATGACCCACACAAATAATTGGAAAAGTACTTTTTCCATCCATCTAACCCTTATATTCAAACAACACTTTAGTTAGAGCTAGTTGAAGGCTAGTTTGTAGTTAGAAACTAACTCTAACCTCTAGCACAGCTAGCTTGGATAAATTTTCAGTCAACCTTGGTAGTTTAATGGTTGTGCACAGTGATATGCTTCCAGTCAATGTATTTTGGAAACTATGCAATACTAGTTCATACTAGTAAAAGTGCTCGTGCGTTGCACCGGGTGTTGAAAAAATAATTCCAGCCAAAGCAATAAATTTCTCACAAACATATAAAATGTCATGGTAATGTATTGTAAAGTAGATAGGGAAACATGGTGGGAATCGATTTGAACTGTAACATACTTCCAATGTATGTACTGAACACGTACAATACAATTTCATAAACCTATGAACGAAGACATTGTTTATGCAGTGGCAGACCTAGTTGAACTGCAACCAGATCCCTTGCCATGCCTCAGCCTAGGCAAGGTACAAATCCCTAGCAAACGAAATTAACGAAAATAATTTTGTTTGTGCTGATAAGGCTAATATTTACATGCATACAAGGGTATAAAACAATGCTCAGTGATCTTGGACCTCAACATTTGGATTGGTAAAACACTGCAAAATGTAGAACCACAGCATACATATAACAAAATCGATTTGGTTACATCAGTAAGCTAGAAAATAGGAACCGCTAAACCAAGAGTGATGGCTAATAGGAACCACTAAACCAAGACTGATGGCTATTAGGTACATGTGCATTCTGAACCACAATATCAATTCTTTTATGCAACCAGAAAAATCAGTGCTACTAAAAGTCCCTATCCATGTCCCCCTTCTCCACACCTTTGCCGCCCCAACCCGATTCGGCATGGGCAAAACTTAGATCTCAGAAGGAATCGTGATTCCCTGATTCAGCGCAGGCTAGACTTATCTTGGCAGATGTTGATTGCGCTCAGGTTTACGACCTGTTAAGGTGGCGAGAAACCCAATCCCCTTGACCTCTTCTATTCCCAGGCAATGAAAAAATAGGAGTTTGCTTGGAACGTGCCACGGACTTTTATCCTAACTTGTTGGTGTCTTCACTTTTGATTTGATTCCGACTCGTTATGTCGATGAAGCGTCTAGCGATGTGATGCCAAGTACAACGGCCAAGGCGGCGGCAATGACTTCTCGGAAGAACATGGAACAGTGGCCACGGTGCGGCCCTTGGGAGGAGTCGACACACTGTCATCTTCTTAGGTGACCCTAGGACAGTGGCGGAGGGGAGCAGTGCCTTCTTCTTTAGCTTCTTTGTAATGGACTGCTGCGTGGTATGAGGGAAAGGCTGTTTATCTTTCTATCCGATTCTAAAGAAGCCATTGAAGGCAAAAGATCACAACATATAAATCTATCAAATTCCAAAATCTGGTTCAAAACTTTTAGCTTTCTTCATGGGTCGATCATTAAAATCCTCAATTGTGCTTGATTTCAACAATATGATCCACTTTCTCTTAAAACAGCAGCAAACAAAATATTTCCATCAAGTTAACATTCAATATCTATATTGTTCAGACAATAATTAAGAATTTGCAAAGATTCATTTAACATGGATTTCAAGTAGACACAAATCATTAGTTGCTTTTGTTTTTATAAATAAACATCTCATAAAATGTTTGAAATAATAACCAGAAGAAACATATTAGCAAACCATTACTACAATGAATCAGAACCTGAATCAGATATGGGCCCAGCACAAGCGCAATCAAACAACAAGCACATATGAAAACCAATATTTATTAAACCTTGAGATCCATAGGGATATAGAGTAATCTTCAAAGATTACACAAGAACTACTCTTGTCAGTATACAAGACAAAAAAATCCTAGTAATACTCAGCCGTATGAATCAGAGAAGAGGAACAAATATAATAACATCAAGAAGCAAAGTTTGGTCGTTCAGCTCAGCAGCAAGCACATATGAATACCCATATTAACTTTTTCTAGTGATGAATCTACAGAGATATAAAGTAATCATAAAAAATTACACGAGAACCACAATTGCATGTATACAATAACGAAAGAAAAACTAATAATACTTAGCTGTACGAATCAATTGAAGAAGGGGAAGAAATAGCAACATCAAGAAGCAAACCTTGGTCTAGTTCAGCTCGGCGATATCAAGATTCCAGGGCAAGATGACAAGCTTCTGGATCTGTACAGCTTGGCAAAATCAGGATTCAAACCCTGAATGAACACAATCATCGCTTCGTCGTCGTCTTCCGCCGCTGCCATCTTATTATTCTTATTACTGCCACCGCTGCTTGTGGTGGTGGAACTCAAACTGCTGCGGTGCTGCCAGTGCCAGTGCCAGTGCCAGTGCCACCTTCCGCTTCCGCCTGCAGCAGAAAGAGGACGAGGAAGAAGCACCAGCTGATAGCAACGGCGAGGAGCCAATGCTTCTGTAGTAGTAGTAGCGCGAGCGCGACACGCTGGCGCTGACCGACAGCAGCCCGATAAGCACGCCGGCCATCAGGATCAGCAGCGCCACCACGGCCTTGGCGGCGGCGACGTACATAGGGTAGCGTTTTCTAGGGAAATACGATACAATTTTTTGGGTTTTTTTATCTATACCATTAAATTTTTGAAGTTTGGAAAAGCACCATTACAATTCGTCTATTTTAAAACGTGCCATTAGAATTCATCGTTTCCCACAACAATGCTACTGAATACTTATAAAGACGACATGGGCCCAACTGCAGGCGTATACAATGACGTATACTTCATTGCAGCCCCTCTCTTCTTTCACTGACACGCGGGCCCTACCTGTCATCTTCTTCTTCCTCCTCTTTCCTTCTTCCCCTGTTGAGCAGCATCCGCAGCCATATGCATGGCAAGCCGCAGAAGCAACATGCCGGCCTTCAACTCTCGGAGCTACACAGCAGCATGCATGTTCGGCACTCGATTGACAGAGATTTCGCAAGCAGCCAGTGGTGCCGCGCACGTGGCCGGCGGAGCTCGTTGCTCGGCGGCGCGCGGAGCTTGCGGCCTAGACCAACTTGCTGCTGCCGCTTGCCGCTCGCCGCTCGCCGGCATGCTGCTGCTGCTCCGTGCCGCTCGCTGACGTGCTGCTGCTGCTCGCCGGCATGCTGCTAGCTGCTGCTCGCCATGGGCACCTGCTTGTGGCTAGACCGCCATGCTGCTGCTGCCGTGCGCCGCCATGCTGCTGATGGTGCTCGACGAGTGCTGGCATGCTGTTGCTGCTTGCCATGGACGGTCTGGATCTGCTGCTCAGCAAAGGAGGGCGAAGAGGAGGAAGAAGATGATGACAGGTGGGGTCCGCACGTCAGTGGCAAAGGAGATGGGCTGTAATGAAGTATACGTAGTCCTATACGCCTGCAGCTGGGCCCAAATCATCTTTATATGTATTCAGTGGCACTCTTGTGGGAAACAATGAATTCCAATGGCATGTTTCGAAATAGACGAATAGTAATGGTATTTTTCCAAACTTCGAAAATTGTAATGCTATGTATCAAAATAACCCCAATTTTTTTATCTGAATGGATCAACTTGACTTGGCCTGAGTAGAGCGAGTGGGCCGAATTGGGACTGAGTGGGATGGGCCGGGAGTTCAGGCAGCAGAACAAAAAAACCATTGACCAAGAAACTCGGAAGAAATACGGCGTACTATTGTCTCCCGTTAGCGGAGTCCTCTTCTCGGCGCCTCTGGCGACTCGAGCCGGTCTCGGGGCGACGCGCCTCCGCCGTCGTTTCCCCGCCACATCTCTCGTCGCTCAGCTTCCCTCGTCGTTCCGCCGCCTTGCGCACGGAGCTCAGGGCGCTTTTCGCCGTTTCCCTTCCCTTCGTTTCCCCCGGCCCGCGTCCCGCGCTGTCCGCAGAGGCGAAGGTCTTCGACTAGGGTTGGCGGCGGCACATCTAGCCGGCCGTTGGGCGCCTCTCTGGCGTGGCTCCGGCACCACGCTGCCCTCTCCGGCGCCACCCTGTCCTTCTCCATCGACGTTCCCATCACCTCCGTCGCCGCCCCCATCCTCTTCGCCTCTGCACCCAGCCCGTCCTGCTCCAACCTGCCCTCTCCAGTTCGACGCCGGCCCTGAAGGAGCTCGCTGTCGCTGTAGGCCGGCAGCTGCCCCACCAGCTCCACCTGCCCCCTCCTCGCGTGCTTGCCGATGGCCGGTTCACACGATTTCTTCGTTTCTCCGCCGCCCAGCATCTCCCAACGCCGGCGGCCGTCATCGCTCACCGCCGTTCGGAGTCCCACCTCGTGCAAATCTGTTCGCCCCATCGCCGTCTCCGCTTTCTCTCCTTCGGCCGGTGACGTCCGAGGCTGCCGCTGCTCGCGCCTATCCACACCGTCTAGGGGCTCCGAGTGGAGGTAGCAGAGTGCCAAGCAGAGGTGTGCCGCTTGCTGCCATCGTCCCGGCCACCGGCCATCGCGCGGAGCTCCGGCACTGCGATCCTGTTCCAGACATCGCGTTGCTTCTGGAAGTGTACATATATAGCTGTACCCGGGCCTGGGCCGCCTCGCGCGTACGCAGGCTGCTTGAGCTCGTTCTCCTCCGCCATCGTAGCCAGCTCGGTCGTCGCTGTTGATGTCCGCAAGGAGCTAGATTTGGTGAGCGGTTTCTGGATGAGCACAGCTAGGGACAGCTGTACCTGGCAGTAGCAAATTTGTCTTTCTCGTTGCTCTGTTCTTTCCTCGGCGCTTGGGCGGTTCGAGGCTTGTTTCGGAAAAAAAAACAAAAAACAAAAAACAAGCAAAAAACCAAAAACCAAAAAAAAAAGAAAAAAGAGAAAAGAAAAAAGAAAAAAGAAAAGAAAAAGGGGTGGTTCTAGGCTCTGAGGAATTGGGACTTTTCCAGTACTCCTCACCCTCCTTGCCCAATCGTGTGCCAACGCCCTCCTAGTCAGGGTACATGACGGAGTCAGCGTTGCGTCGATTTCACCGTCACGTGGCCACTGGGGTTCTCTACCGCCTTGCCTGGAGGAGGCCCCGCCGGAACTTGTTCGCGTGGCTGAGTCATGCCGAGATTGCGTCTATCGGCGGGCCTCGACCGCAAGAGTGCTGCCAGACGGAGTGTAGCGCGCGAAGGGCCATGAAAATCCTATGTTTGAACTGTCGGGGTCTGGGACGATCCGAGGCAGTTCAAGAACTTCGTAGCTTGATAGAGCTACACTGTCCATGGTTGGTCTTCTTGTCGGAGACTCGGCTGTTCTTTGATCAGGTGGGTGGGCTGAAGCCATCCCTAGGAATGGCACATGGTTTGGGAGTGGGAAGTTTCGGAAGGGGAGGTGGTTTGGCGCTTCTTTGGACAAGAGCTGTTGAAGTTAAGTTCAAGAGTTGTGACAAACTTCACATTGATGTGGTGATTTTGGACTCGGCTACAAGGGTAGCAAAGTGGAGATTCACGGGATTCTATGGTGAGTCGAGGCGAGAATTGAGGAATAGGAGTTGGGATTGCCTGAGATATCTTAATGATCAGAGTGATCTCCCTTGGCTCTGTGCTGGTGACTTTAATGAGGTGTTGGAGGCATGCGAACAGTTTAGGGGCCAGCCGAGATCAGAGCGGCAAATGGATGGTTTCAGAGATGCTGCACAGACGTGTGGATTCGTCGATCTGGGTTATATTGGTTTACCATATATATGGGATAACAGGCAACAAGGCAATGATAATATCAAGGTCCGGCTTGATAGGGGCTTGGCAAATGCATCCTTTCTAAGCATGTTCAGGAATGTGAGAGTCTGGCATGTGCAGACTACTGAGTCGGACCATTGTGGCTTGCTCATTGATGGAGGGGGCAAGGGTCACAGAGGAAAAGAAGAGGCCGACGTTTTCGTTATGAGAACATGTGGTGCAGAGATCCAACGTACATTAGTACCGTGGAGGCAGCATGGCAACAACGACGAGTTCGTTGGATCTCTTAGCTAGCGAGCTAGGGTCATTGGGATCCTATCTGTTGGAGTGGGACCGAAATTCATTCGGATCGGTCCGGAAAAAATTGGCAAAGCTCAGGAAAGAACAGGAGGGAGTCCAAGGGCAGTCAATAGGCACTGGATCGTCCAGGAAGGAACGACGCTTGATGAAGGATATTTCTGAGCTGCTATCCAGACAAGAGGTGATGGAAAAGCAACGGTCGAGAGTGGAGTGGTTGAAGGAAGGGGATCGAAACACCGCTTTCTTTCAAGCGAAGTCCAAGGAGAGAGCGAGAACAAATAAGATCAATGCACTAAAGCGTGAGGATGGGTCGATCGTCACCGAGCAACAGGATATTGAACAGGTGGTGAGTTCTTTCTATTCAGAGCTGTTCACGAGGCAGCCAAATCTGGATGTGGTGCCTATCCTTGAAAGCGTTCCAAGAAAGGTTACGGATCAGATGAATGTTGAGCTTATAAAACCTTTCACAGAAGGAGAAGTTGAGAGAGCTCTTTTCATGATGGGGGCCAACAAGGCACCCGGCCCAGATGGGTTTATGGCGGGATTCTATCAACGTCACTGGAAACTGCTCCGTCCGAGTGTCACGAACGCGGTGCTAAACTTTCTTAATGGGGGCCAGATGTCAAATGAGGTGAATAAGACAACCATCGTGCTCATTCCAAAGGTGAAGAATCCACAAGACATGAAAAATTTTCGGCCTATATCTCTATGTAATGTTCTATACAAAATATGCAGTAACGTACTGGCCAATCGTCTTAGGGTGTTTCTTGATGAGATCATTTCTGAAAAGCAAAGCGCATTTGTTCCTGGCAGATTGATAACGAACAATGTGTTGATAGCCTATGAGTGTACCCACTATTTAAAAAGAAAGAAAGGCAAATCCGGGGCATGTGCGATCAAACTGGATATGGCAAAGGCTTATGAACAGGTTGAGTGGGATTATCTGAGGGAGATTATGTTGAAGCTTGGCTTTCATGATTTTTTGTCTTTCTGATAATGAGGTGCGTGAGCTCGGTCTCCATGTCTATCAAAATTAATGGTGATCTCACAGAATTTTTCGGACCGACGAGGGGGATCAGACAGGGAGACCCCCATCTCTCCCTTTCTATTTTTGTTATGTGCGGAGGGGCTCTCTTGCTTGTTGAAGTCCAAAGGTCCGGTGTATCTCTCCAAAGGTGTGCACGTGAGAATCCATGCCCCCTGAATTTCACACTTACTCTTTGCGGATGATTGTATAGTTTTTTTCAGAAGCTTCGCAGAGAGGGGCCGAGAGGCTTCAAGGTATATTGGAGATCTATAGCCGGGGTTCAGGACAACTGGTTAACTGGGAGAAATCAGCTGTGTTTTTAGGAAAAATTGCACGGATGTGATGAAGAGTGATGTCAGGCAAGCAATGAATATAGAACATGAAGCTTTGGCAGAGAAATACCTTGGTCTTCCTACAGCCATGGGAAGATCAAGCTCTGAAGCTTTTGAATTCTTGCCTACAAGGATAAGGAACTTGATCGGGAATTGGAGTGGTAGAGAAGCTAGCCACGCTGGAAGGGAAGTTCTCCTTAAATCAGTAGCCCAGGCAGCACCAACTTATTCTATGAGCTGTTTCCTGCTGTCCAAGGCCACGTGCAAGAAGATTAAAACCCCCATTTTGAATTATTGGTGGGGAGGATCTGCTGATAGTAAGAAAATTCATTGGCAGTCTTGGGAGAGGCTTACTGATCCAAAGGCTCTTGGAGGAATGGGTTTCCGAGATATGCGGAATTTTAATCTGGTGATGCTTGGGAAACAAGGGTGGAGATTGTTAACTAAGCCAGATAGCCTGTGTGCTAGAGTTTTGAAGGGGCGATATTACCATGATGGTAATTTTCTCTCATGGTCAAGAAAGAAAAATGCGAGCCATACGTGGAGAGCTATCCTTGCAGGCCGAGAAGTGCTGGCTTAGGGACTGATTAAGCGGATAGGTGATGGATCGGCGACAAATATCTGGACTGACCGCTGGATTCCAAATCACTTCGAGGTGAGACCGATCACGCCGCATGATGGCCAAGCAGTGTTGAGAGTTGAGGATCTTCTCACTGAGGATGGTATCTGGGATGGGGGCAAAATTTGCCAAGTGTTCTTTCCAGTGGATGCAGTAGCGATTCTACGAATTCCAGTTAGAACTCAGTCAGAAGATCTGCGGGCGTGGGAACCTGAGAAGCATGGTGTTTATTCAGTGAAATCCGCTTATAAATTACTAGACATGAGGAGAATAAGAAGCAGGGAAGTGCATAATGCAAGTAGTTCGGATATTTCTGTGTGGAAAAATATTTGGAAACTTAAAGTGCCACCAAAAGTTCGTGTCTTCTGTTGGAGGGTGATTCATGAATTCTTACCAGCTCGGCAAATTCTCCATGGAAGACATGTGAAGCCAGTTGCAAATTGTGAGACATGTGAAGCAGATGAAGAAACAATAAAACATGTTCTTTGTGATTGCACAGTGGCCTGGGCCTTTTGGCATTATGCCAAAGACTTTGCAGGCATTAAAATCCCAGAGCTCCACCCGGTTACTTGGGCACATGACCTAGTGGAAGGAAGGATTGTAGCGGGGGAGAGCCAAGCCATGATCATCATCGGGATGTATTCCCTGTGGATGCAACGCAACAGGCGTCGCCATGGAGAGCAAGCCACACCAGTTACAGCAGCAGTTCGCTAGGCGGCAGATATGGCGGCTGATCTCTGGCATGTCAAAGAGTCTCCCCCTGGTTCTGCATCATTGGCTGGTGCAGACGTGGTGACCTTTGAAAGAAGATGGGAAGCTCGACCAGCAGGGTGGATGAAATGCAATGTGGATGGAGCTTTCTACGAAAAGCGATGGGAGGGGGCAACCGGAGTGGTAATTCGGAACGAAGGAGGTGGCTTTGTTAGAGGAGGCGCCATTTGGTACCCTCAGTGCCTGGATGCGCTGACCATGGAGGCCTTCACTTGCAGGGATGGCTTGAAGATGGCATGGCAGGTGGGTGCACGGCGGATCTGGCTAGAGACCGATTGCCAACAACTGATTAAGACGTGGCAAACAGGAGACAACCAGCGTGCAAGTGTGTGGCCTATCTTGCGAGAAATCCGGGAGCTGAGCTTTTTATTCCAGGAATTTAGATTTACCTTTATCAGTAGAAGATGTAAGAGCATCTCCAACAGTTGTGCATTTGAGGTTTACATTCTTATGTTTTGCTAAAATTCACAAAATCACCTCTCCAACAGTTTTGCATATTGGTTTTGCATTTTAGTAAACTTGGCAATTTCAGGGGGAGGTTTAGCATATATGGGAGTCCGCGGCGACTTGGCATTCGCGACCTCCCGGGGTATGACTGGTGGACCCCGGGGTATGTTGTGGTCCATTTTTGGGATTTGCCAAGTTAAAAATGCACAACTGTTGGAGAAGGATTTTTTTCTCCTTTACTAGATCATTTGGGGAGTTGGCAAACAACAACAATTGCCAAACCAAAAATGCACAACTGTTGGAGGTGCTCTAATAGCATTGCTCATACTCTTGCAAAACAGGTTTCGAGCGTGTCACAAAGGGGGTGGTGGCATCAGACCCCGGCTTGTGTGGCATCGTTCCTAACCTCTGATTGTAACCCGACTTTTTAATATGAATGAATCCCTGATCGCGAAAAAAAAAGAAACTGGGAAAAAATCTTCCCGTTTTATTAGGAGGTATAGATTTAACGTACTTTTCCTAATTTGCAAGATTCGCTCTGTTCGGCCGGCTGGTACGGTACGTCTGGCTGGCTGGTTATTCTGAGAGAAAAACACTGCTGAATGGCTGGCTGCACCAGCCAGCCGAATAGAATTGTATATTTCTTCAATAATGTGTTCATAACTTTTTAACGTACTTTTTACAATAATGTGTTCATAATAATTGGGTGCTGCATGCTGCCCTAGTGCCCTTGTACTTATAAGCTCGGGCATCAGTAGGGCAGAATTCCTAATGCCTTGCCGTATTCGACCACGTTGTCGTATATCTCATCCAGGGTGTTGTGCCTGTACTCAAACCCTTCACGGACCAGCTTCTCCGACGACACGATCACTCTCGGCCTCTCCAGGAGCTGCTCATCGTCGTCGCTGCAGATAAAAAGTGTCAAAAACCAGAGCTGCAAACCCCTCCAAAGTCCAAACACAGCGCGGAAATGACAAGGCCGTCCGTTGCTTACAAATTTGTTTTGACGCCGTACTGCGGGTACTTGTGCGCGAGGAAACGCGCGAGCTCGACGACGGTGGTGCTAAGGCCGCAGCAGATGTACCTCCCGCCGGCCGCCGCCTCCTCTGCCAAGAACAGCTCGGCGAGGCAAAGGTCGTCGATGTGGACCAGCGGCAACGCGCCGGAGGTCTTCTCGATGCCTCTGAGCACGGCGAGACCTGCCTCGTCGCCTAAAGATGACGCAATCGATCGAGATCATCATCAACACGAAGAAGAGAATCTGTTTGGCGCCAGCACCAGGATCTCTGACCGACTCACCGGACAGCATAGAGAGGCTGTCGATGATGCTCGTGCGGACCTTGGGTGCCGGCGCCGCGCCGACGGTGAGGACGGGGCAGACGGTGACGAGGCTGATGCCGTGCTCCTCCGCGAACCTGGACGCTTCCTTCTCCAGGAGCACCTTTGACACGCAGTATCCCTGCAAGGAAGCAGTCCATGTCACCATATCAAACTGATTTGATATTGTCCTAGCAATGGGTGCAGAATCAATGGCGGACCCAGGTTGGTGGCTTGTTGGCTCTGAGGTACTCGACGTCGGACCAGGACCCCTCGTCCAGCACGTGACCGTCGCCTTGCAGGTCCGGCCTGATGTAGACTCCGGCCACCGACGAGGTCAGGATAACGCGCCGCACCGTCCCGGCCTTCACGCACGACCTCATTGCGTTCAGCGTTCCTCGGACGGACGGCTCGATCTGCTCTCTCTGCCATCGGCCACCGGCAAGCAAGGTAACAATCAGTTCTTTCTGAAACCCCCCCAACTGATGGAGTGAAAAGGAGGCATCGATTGAGCAAGCCCAGACACAAGGGATGCTGTTGCAGGATAGATGTCAGTGTGAGAGTGAGTGATGGGTATGTGACAACGACGACTCGTGGTGTTGTGAGTGGTGACGAACTGACGATGTGTGCGCACCTCAGGATCCTGTGCCCAGAGGATAACCGGGGCGGCGACGAGGAAGGCGTAATCGCAGCCGGCGACGGCATCGTCGAGGCTGCCTTCTTCGTCCATGTCGGCGCGGAGGACCGTCAGCGGTCCAAGCTCCTGCAGGGCCTTGAGGTGGGAGTTCTTCTCCATGTCATCTGGGGTTTCAGAAACCAGTCAACGTCGATTCTCAGCACGGGCGCGTGGGATTCACAAATCAGAATCACAATTGACAAGCACCATCTATCCGCAACATCAACAGGAAAAGCATAGATGCTCCTAGCCTCCTATAGCTCAAATAAAAAGCATATATACTCTAAGCTTGCTTGCTTGCTGTTAAATTTTGCCATAAAACTAGAATTCCGTAGCAAAATAAAACTGTTGGAATTCTTGTGCTATTTTTATGCAATCTGGGGTTCCGTTTTACTTGCTGTGCAGCTGCAACCCCTGAATATAGCAACAACAACGAGACACTAAACCGGGAAGAGGGAAGAAAGAGAACGAACCGGGGTTCCTGACCGTCGTCTTCACGGCGTAGCCTTTCTCCAGAAGCATCTTGATGAGCGCCGAGGCGACGTAGCCGCTCCCTCCGGTCACGCACGCCGTCTTCTTCTCCTTCTTGTCATCACTCACGGACGATGACATCGCTGGCCACCAACGGAACGGCGGAACACTCGCTCGTCGATAGAAGAAATTAGTTTGCTAGGACTAGATAGCTATACAGTTTGGGGCGATTGTAGGAGTAACTTTGATCAGCCTGATCGACTCGGTGTTTGGTGAAAAAGACGGGCGCAGTAACCTCAGCAATTTTGTTTTTTCCAACTATTGGACACCCGACACTTCTGACAAATGGCACGTATAGTACCTTTCATCCCTTCATCAAAAAGTATAGTAGTACTACTAATAATAAACAAAAATAATAAATAAATAAAACAGGATTGCCGGACAGTCAAACCTACAATAGAAATTAATTAGACTTTTGTCCTGCACGGGTTATTTGTTTTGATAGAGCAGCTCAAAAAAAAAACTATTTGTGACGTAGGGTCCAACAGAATTAGGGTCCACCAATCCCGTCCCTTCTCAGTTGCTACAGAAGTTGAGACAGGACGCTCGCCATCTGCCTCTCCGTGTGGCATTTGTCCTTCCCGAGCGCCGAGTCATGTTATCTCCACCTCAAGGCTCTCTTTCTCCATTCACGTCTATCGATTTATAGCGTAATTAGGTAGCGTGTGCGTGTCTATACATTGTTACTGCTCCGTTTGGATTTACAGGTCGTTTGGTTTTTTTATCATAAATTTGACCACTTATCTTATTAAAAAATCATACAAAATATGATTTTTTTTATAACCTGCTTTATTAATAAAAGTTCTTCAAGAATAAGTTAAGGAGGAGAAGAAAAGCCAAAGAACTTTGTCCTCTCAACTCGAGCCTGTAGCAGACATTAAATTTACATATGTTGCTACTCGCCAGATATACGGAAATAAGAAACAATCTAGCGATCGGCGTGCTAACAGATATCTTGAACTTGAGGGTGAAGCATTTCTTCCGAGAAAGAAATAAATTGGAACATTTTGCCAATTACAAGATACTTGTCGGGTACCAAAGTTAGGGATACCCAACTTCGATGCAAAAACGCTTATTCCCAACATGGCCAGGCCCAACTAAGGCCAGTGAAAGCCCACGAAGGCCGCGTCTACAGAGGCCCACGACTCCGATTCACCCGAGCACCCGAGCGCCCGAGCCTCCCCGGAAGAGCTCGGGAGAGCAGCACCCGAGCGCCCAAGCCTCCCCGGGAGAGCTCGGGAGAGCGCCCCTCGGCGCCCAAATCTCCGATTCGCCCGAGCACCCGAACGCCCCGAGCCTTCCTGGGAGAGCTCGGGAGAGCAGCACCCGAGCGCCCGAGACTCCCCGGGAGAGCTCGGGAGTGCAGCACCCGAGCGCCCAAGCCTCCCCGGGAGAGCTCGGAAGAGCGCCCCTCGGCCCGAGCGCCCGAGCCTCCCCGGGAGAGCTCGGGAGACCAGCACCCTCGGCGGCGCCCAAATCTCCGATTCGCTCGAGCACCCGAGCGCCCAAGCCTCCCTGGGAGAGCTCGGGAGAGCGCCCCTCGGCGCCCAAATCTCCGATTCGCCCGAGCACCCGAGCGCCCGAGCCTCCCCGGGAGAGCTCGGGAGAGCAGCACCCTCGGCGCCCAAATCTCCGATTCGCCCGAGCCTCCCCGGGAGAGCTCGGGAGAGCGGCACCCTCGGCGCTCAAACCTCCGATTCGCCCGAGCGCCCGAGCCTCCCCGGGAGAGCTCGGGAGAGCGCCCCTCGGTGCCCAAATCTCCGATTCGCCCGAGCACCCGAGCGCCCAAGCCTCCCCGGGAGAGCTCGGGAGAGCGCCCCTCGGCGCCCAAATCTCCGATTCGCCCGAGCTGCCCTATCCCCCTCGAGCGCAATCTCGCAAAGACATTTAAGGCACAGGTGATGTCAGCGGAGCAATCTTGGAGCACAAGAGATCTCTCTGACCACTTTACAAGCACTGTCCCGTCAGGCGAGACTCTAGACGCGACTGTGCTTCGCACGCCCCTGACGGCCATACCACCTGTCAGGATTTCCCTGGCAGCGGATTTGATAGGCCCACTACGGCCGTCCTCCACGGTATGGTCTACGGTGCGCCGCCCCGTTTTCCGCCGGGATCTATCAACTCCGACTGTGACAGTCCAAGCGCCTGACGACGGGCTACGCAAGAACAGGAAAGACGCCTACTGCGCTGTCCACTCGAAAGGACGAGCACGCCTTCCATCCGGGCCCGCTAACCCTCGGGAGGTGCTGTTCAAAGGCCAGAAATATGACCAGGGGAGATATCCCCCGCTCCATCCCATCACGCCTTCAGAGTCCCGAGCCTCGGGAGACAACGCCCTAAGGTGACTCACCCTCTTGTCACATCGTACGGAAGGATAGCCGGTAGGTGTGACCCTATGGCACGTCGTAATCCAACGACTGCTGTCGCCTTGGAACTCACCAAGGTCATGCGAACCACCACGGCCATATCCTGGAGATCCAGAGAGAAGACCGTAGCTGACGACATGACGTAGTCAGACGACTGTTCCCACCTTGGAACTCACCAAGATCATGCGAACCAAGACAGCCATACCCCGGAGACGTGGAGAAAAGGCAGTAGCCAGTCAAACGGGGAACATCAACTCCTCACTGTAAAATACGTAGCCGCCCTTGCCTCTCCCTTGCGACTATAAAAGAGAGAGCAGAGGCCAGCTTTAGGACGAGGGAGAAGTTCTAAGTTCTCACCCACACAAACGTACCCATAGCAAACGACTTGTAAACACTTAGACACAAACAAGAGACCTGAGAGCGCTTTCCTCTCTCGCCTAGCTTGTAACCCCCTACTACAAGCACCCCGGTGCAAGGCAACACGACTCTCCTCTCCACTGGACGTAGGGCTTGCTTGGCCTGAACCAGTATAATCTCTGTGTTCCCCCTTGCACACCATCCGTAGCCTCAACCGCAAAACACATATTTATTAGCCGGTGTTAGCCCCGCCAAAACTAGCACCGACAATACTCCCTCCGTATTTGTAAAAGATGATGTTTTAAAAAAAGGTGTTGATCAAACATTAAAAATATAAATCATGAATAACTTTTAAATTATTAAGTTTGAAAATATGAAAACTATATAAATAGATTTATCTTCAAATATATTTTCATAAAAGTATATAGATATCACTTTTCAATAAATATATTTTTTAAAAAAAATATAAAGTCAAAGTCATGTGTTAAAGATCGTATCGTTGTTCTAAACGTCATCTTTTACGGGAGTACCTCTAACCGACTCTCGCGTCCTTCTAGGTGGATGGACACCCGAGTGCTGCATAGTGCAGATACAACACTTGATTTTTATTACCCTATCCAGATTTGATGAATAAAAAATTGCCAAATAACACAAAAATATTGAACATATAAATTTAAAAAATTAGCCAGATTATTTTATTGGAAACCAACTTGGAAAAATTTAAAGAAAATCAAATAAAGCATACAAATAAAAAATAAAAAAAATCAGATAACTGTTTAAGTAATTCTAACTAATTATAATTGTGAATAATTAATTCATACCTACTTCATCCGTCCTAAAATAAGTGTCATTTTTACTTTTAAAAATTGACGTTTGACCATTCATCTTATTCAAAAATTTGCGAAAATATAAAAATAAACAATTTAAGATTAAAATACTTCTAATAATGAATCATTTCATAATAAAATAATTATTTTTTCATAAATTTTTTGAATAAGATGAATGATCAAAGAAAGATAGTTAAAATCCTAAAACAACATTTATTTTGAGACAGAGGGGGTATTAAAGACGGAAGTTACGCTAAAATACAAAGAGTAAAATATGGTATAATATGCAATAATGCAAAACAGTGCTGAGCACATATTATCTCCACTATTCAAATCTGTTTGGAGATTCATGGTATGCACACTATCCAATACTCTATAATACTGTTTTGAAGTACATGATTCTCGAAATATAATGTGGACGGCGAAGATAGTAGGTGCTCAGCGAAAAAAAAAATGCTTCTGTATAATACGATGTAGTACTAATACTTCTCTGTCATTACTTGATGTCATGAGGATAGATGATTTGATATGAAATAGATCTGCGCAAGGAAGATGATTTGATATGAAATAGGTCTTCGGCCTTGTTTATTTCCTAATTTTTTTTTCTTTTTCTATCCCATCAATTGTATTTTACGTCTGTATGGAGCATTAAATAAAGTAATAGTGGTTGCATGTTTATACTTTTTGTCTGGTTAGCTCGAAATGAATCTTTTCAATCTACTTAGGCCATAATTAGATAAAAGTTGTCAAATACAAACGAAAGTGTTACAATGTATTTTTCACCCCCTTTTCATCTAATTAGACAGCCCCGAAATAGGTCTGCGCAAGGTAGCATGCACCTGCACCACCGATCAATCACCTGCACCTACTGACCACCCAGCCGCGGATGCTATAGGATTATGCACTGTGCCAACACTCTCACGGTGCAACTGGGCAGCACAACTCGCCAGAGAAGCGGTTAGCTACGCCAGCCCGGGTTCGAGCCGCGACATCATCTTCTTAAGACGAAAATGAGGGGACGTCTCTCTCCCTGGTCGAGTTTTTTTTTTTTTTAGGATTATGCACTGCACCCAGTCGCGCATGGGCCCGGACACCAGCAGCATGCGGGCAGCGCACTCTGGTCCCACACGACCCGCGTGTCCATCTTCTTCGAATCTGCATGCATGCAGGAAGCGGTGCATAGGGCCAGGGAAGTGCATAGGGCCAGGTGGGAGACAGCACACGTAATCAGCGCACAATATCCAACGAAATCGAGTGTGCGGAGGGAGAGAATCACAGAAGAATTTTTGAAGATCATATTCGTTGTGCTTTTTTTTTGTAGAAACTGTAAATTAATTTTGATTTGTGGTAGAGTTTCTTTTGGCAGCGGTAGAGTTATAATTTTAGCTTAGTTCGCTTGCCTGAAAAAAAACCTATTAATTTATTATGAAAGAAAAATACTATATTCTATGGCTGAAAAAAAACTAAAATTTTAGTTGATGAACAGTTGTAAGTGTGTTTACCAGACCAATAGTTCAATTCTGACCCAAATGAACGTCAACTTCAGTTAGCGGATAGAAATAATTGCGACAGATCCTGAGCGTCGGACGCTGATATGACGGTTCACAAACGTCGCCTGAAAAAATAACAAATTTCAAGTACCTAAAGTATATAAAAAAATCTCTTTTTTCCAATGGAAAATGTCCATATCTTATTTAAAGTACTTTCCAAGACTCATATATGCCCGACTGCAACGTAACATACTGCCCATGTATTTAAGCTCCGGCATCTGAATGACTATATCAGTAGGGCAGAATTCCTAACGCCTTGCCGTACTCGACCATGTTGTCGTATATCTCATCCAGCGTGTTGCACCTGTACTCAAATCCTTCCCGGACCAGCTTCTCCGACGACAGGATCACTCTCGGCCTCTCCAGGACCTGCTCATCGTCGTTGCTGCAAATAAAGTGCCAAAAATCAGAGCTGCAAACATCTACGCATAAGTTTTCCACTGCCCAGAAAGTGAGGCTGGACATTGCTTACAATTCTGTCCTCACGCCGTGCTGCGGGTACTTGTGTGCCAGGAAACGCGCGAGCTCGACGACGGTAGTGTTGAGGCTGCAGCAGATGTACCTCCCATCGGCCGCCGCCGCCTCTGCCAGGAACAGCTTGGCGCGGCAGACGTCGTCGACGTGGACCAGCGGCACCGCGCCGGAGGTCTTCTCGATGCCTCTGAGCTTGGCGATCCCTGCCTCGTCACCTGAAGATGACGCAATCGATCGATCACCATCCACACCACACGAATTCGATTGTTTTTTCTTTCTTTTAACAGAGCGGAGAATCAGTAGTTTAGCAGCGGCAGCATCAGGATCTCTGACCGACTCACCGGACAGTATGGAGTGGCTGTCGACGATGCTCTTGCGAACCTTGGGCGCCGGCGCCGCGCCGACGGTGACGACGGGGCAGACAGTGACGAGGCTGATGCCGTGCTCCTCCGCGAACCTGAACGCTTCCTTCTCCTGCAGCACCTTGGACACCGGGCAGCCCTGCGAGCAAGCAATCCGGGTCACCATGAGACCGAGGTGATAGGATCCATGGAGAATGTATAGGTGCAGAGTCATCGGACGGCGGACCCAGGTTGGTGGCTTGTTGGCTCTGAGATACTCGACGTCGGACCAGGACGCCTCGTCCAGCACGAGCCCGTCGCCTTGCAGGTCCGGTCTGATGTAGACTGCCGCTGCCGACGAGGTCAGGATCACGCGCCGCACCGTCCCGGCCTTGACGCACGACCTCATTGCGTTCAGCGTTCCTCGTACGGACGGCTCGATCTGCTCTTTCTGCCATCGGGCATCGGGAAGCAAGTTAAAAATCAGTTCTTTCTGAAACCCCAGAACTGTGGAGTGAAAAAGAGGCATGGATTGAGCAAGCCCAGACATAAGGGATGTTGTCGTAGGATAAAGTGTCAGAGTGAGTGAGGGTGGTGACTGGTGACGATGTTTGCGTACCTCAGGATCCTGTGCCGAGAGGTTCACCGGGGCGGCGACGAGGAAGGCGTAATCGCAGCCGGCGACGGCGTCGTCGAGGCTGCCTTCTTCATCCATGTCGGCGCGGAGGACCGTCAGCGGTCCAAGCTCCTGCAGGCCCTTGAGGTGGGAGTTCTTCTCCATGTCATCTGGGGTTTCAGAAACCAATCATGGTCGATTCTCAGCACGGGTGCGTGGGATTCACAAATCACAATCACATTACAACCACCGTCTATACATCAACAGGAAAAGCATATGTGCGCCTAGCTCAAATAAAAAGTCTAGGATTGCTTGCTTAACATCAAATCAGCATTCCGTAGCTAAATAAAACCGTTGAAATTCTTGTGCTATTGTTATGCAATCCGAAGTTCTAAAGATTGCCGTTTTATTTGCTGTGCAGCTGCAACCCCTGAATATGGCAACAAAAACGAGACACTGAACCGAGGAGAGGGAAGAAGGAGAACCGAACCGGGGTTCCTGACCGTCGTCTTGACGGCGTAGCCTTTCTCCAGCAGCATCTTGATGAGCGCGGAGGCGATGTAGCCGTTCCCTCCGGTCACGCACGCCGTCTTCTTCGTCTCGTCGCCCGTGGACGACGACATCGCTGGCCACCAAGGGAACGCTCCCTCGTCGTCGAGCTGTCGATGCTGCTTGCTGGTGACTGTCAGTCACAGTTCAGCAGCCTGATTGATGAAATTAGTTTGCTAGGACTAGTCGCTACTCTCTAGTTTGGGGGGGAGGAGATTTGGGAGGACTGCTAGCTTTGATCAGCCTGATGATCGACTCGGTGTTTGGTGAAAAAGACTGACAGCTATTAGACACCCCACACTTTTGACAAATGGCACGTATAGTACCTTTCATCACTTCATCAAAAAGTACAGTACTACCAGTGGTGTAAGAATGATAAAGGCTCTGTTCGTTTCGTCTAAAAAACGTTTATTTTTCAGTTTTGAAACAGTGTTTTTTCCTAAAAAAATCAGCAACAGCCGAAATCAGCTTAACTTATCAGCTCCAACAAACAGAGCCAAAGTCTTAAATAAAACAAAATATTAGGTGGACATTTTGGACCGAATGGTCAAACCTACTGTATCTCGCACGTCGCAATTGGCCATGTTTACTTGTTCCGATGTTAACATTTTTTTATAGACATAAAACAGTATTTTACTTTTAGAATAAATCAACATCAGCCAAAATCATATTTTTCAGACAAACAAATATAGCCAGCCGCTTTTTGCGAACTTCGATACAAAGCAACTAAAAAAAACTTCCGTAGGGTCCGACAGAATTAGGTTCCAACATGTATATCCGAGATTCTAAATTATTAACTTATTCTTTTGACCAATCAGCGTTTATTTTCAGTCATGATCAATCAGCGTTTATTTTTAGTCATGAAACAGTATTTTTCTCTCATAACAAATTAACACGTACTAAAATCAACGTTTATTTTGAGGCAAAAGAACCGGCTGTATTCAGCCAGCCATCCCGTTCTTCCCAATCGGACGCTCGTCATTTGCCTCCTCATGTTGACTGGTGTGGCAGTCGTCCTTCCTGTGCGCCGAGTCATGTTTGTCCCCACCTCAAGGCTCTCTCTTTCCCGTCCGCGTCTGTCGATTTTAGCAGTACTGTAGAGAACGTTGATCAGATCTTGGAGCTACTGAGGTCTGAAGTTATGGTAGCTCTGAGATCCAATCAAAAGTTGGCATATTTTTTCCACACGGGAAAACCCTATTTTCATTACGTAATAACGAAAATACAAGCATTCAAGAAGATATAGGTAGATAAGAGCAGGCAGAGCTTTTGTCCTGCAGGTCAAAAGGCCAAAAACAAAGGATCCCAGGTCCTGAAGGTCTTCATAGTGCCTCGTCTTCATCCGCCATGCTTTTGTCCTGCAACAACAACTGGTTTGCCTGCCTTACTGTCTGAGCAACCAACACGTCTTTTGCCACCTTGAGCATGAGTTCAGCTCTCTCAACCAGTTGGTTCTTGTCCATCTCAGGATAAAGACTTGCCCAATATTTCATCAAGGCGCAAATGTGACATAAGATTTCTACAGGATTTTTTTTATTGTTTTTCCTTCAAAACACGTCTGGTTTCGACACTTCCAGATACCCCAGCAAATAGTTGCTATTCCCCAAGCATGATTTTTTTTTCCTTCAGGAAACCAATGCTCACACCAAGACCAGGATTGCCTTAGGTTCACAGGAATATTGTGAGCCCCCTAAATTGTTAGCAACGATTGCCCAAATAACTCTAGCAACAGGGCACTGAAAAAAAAAAAGAGATGAGATGTTGATTCAAGCTCATTATAGAACATGCAACTAGGATCACCTGGCCAGTTTCTCTTTTTCAAACAAAAGTTGACATATACTTCCTTCATTTCAAAATATAATCTATTCTAACTTTCTTAGAGAATTAAAGCATCTCAAAGTTTCATCACATCTCTACTTTTGTCTTAGGCCGTTTGCCACTTTTGCCTTGAGGGCCTAAATTCCTCATCGGTCAGCACGGGGAGGCAGATGGCGAGCGTCCTGGCTCAATTTCTCTACGGACTGAGAAGGATGGGACTGATGGCTGACTAATTTAGAATCCATCATGTTGGAACCTAATTCTGTTGGACCCTACTCCAGAAATAGCAATTTTCTTCGAGTTGCTCTATCAAAACAAATAACCCGTGCAGGACACAAATCTAATTAATTTCTACAGTATAGTAGGTTTGATTGTCCGCCCATTATTTTTGTTTACTAGTACAGTAGTAGTAATACTGTACATTTTGATGAAGGGATGGAAGATACTAGTACGTGTCATTTGTCAAAATTATCGGTTGTCCAATAGCGGGGAAAAAAATTGCTGAGGTCACTGCCCGTCTTTTTAACCAAACACCGAGTGGATCAGGCTGATCCAAGTTACTCCTACTCCCGCCCCAAACTAGTAGTATATAGCTATATATCTTTTTTTAATAAGGGAACCAAGGTTTCAGTCTCTACTATCCGAAGATAGTACACAGCTGAGATACAAAGACACACACCACACTCGCCATACGGCGGAACCCACACGACTAAAAGTATCAACCAGAAAACACAAAGAGGCCTGCCAACATGCAGGAAAAAGTCCATCAAGGAGTACTAGCAAAACCAGTCCCAATCCGATTCCGCAGACTCCATCCAAATCTTGCGAAGGCTTCTATCACAAAAACTTCCAGCTTGTAAGAGCTGCTTCTTAAGAGTTCCTTCTCCTTCTCATCCTGCAGCATTGACCACTGTCTGATTCAGAAGGTCATCCTAAAGATTACATGCACAAAGGTATTGGGATTAGTTTTATTAAAGACCATATCGTTTCTATTCAACCATAAACACCAGCATATTGCCGCCACTCCTAGCATGATTCGATTTCTGACTTTGGCACCTACACCATGAAGCCAAGGTCCGAACATGTTTAAAGTGCTAGAAGGAGGTTGAATTCCAAATGTGATATGGATTACATTCCAAAGAAATCTCGCATAGTGACAATAAAAAAAGAGGTGTTGAATGGTTTCTTCGTGATTGCAGAAACAACATCTAACATCTCCTTGCCAGTTACGTTTTGCTAAGTTATCTTTCGTAAGAGTTACCCCCTTTTTGAGGAAGCAAAGAAAAATTTTTATCTTCAGTGGAATCTTTATCTTCCACAGCTCATTTTTCTCAGGTATGGTCTCGTGACTAATCAAAAGATTATACATTGATTTCACGGAGAACTTTCCTTTCTTGCTAGCATTCCAATGGAAAACATCCTTATGGTTTGTCAAGTTGACCAGCACCACTCTCGAAACTAGATTATTCCAAGACAACAGATTCCCATTCACCAATCCCCTTCTAAAGGATATGTTTAAGGGGATTGTCCTTAGGACGTTTGCCACCGTATCGTCTTTTTTCCTCACTAATCTATAAAGGTTTGGTTTGGGTAATCGTCTCTAAGCGGTTTCTCGCCTAACCAAACATCTTCCCAAAATCTGGTTTCCTTGCCATTTTTCACTATGAAGGACCCCCGCTAGAAAGGAATCTTTCACCTTCATAAGGCCAGCCCAGAAGTGGGAATCCCCAGTCCTGTGTTTCACCCGAGTTAGTGATTTAGAGGGTAGGTATTTCCTCCTAAGAATATTTTGCCATAACCCATCTTCATTGATAAGTTTGAATAGCCACTTACTAAGTAAGCACTTATTCTGGATTTCAAGATTCAGAATGTCCAATCCTCCGTAATCTTTTGGTGTGCATAAAATACTCCACTTTGCAAGTCTATATTTCTTTTTTTTATCATCAGATTGCCAAAAGAAACGTGACCGATAGTAGTTCAACCTTTTCAGGATCCCTTTAGGGACCTCAAAGAAGGATAACATGAACAAAGCCAAGCTAGAGAGGACTGAATTAACTAGCACAAGTCTTCCTCCATAGGAGAGCAATTTACCTTTCCAGCTGCTGAGTTTTTTCTGAAATTTTTCCTCTATGCACATCCAATCTTTGTTTGAAAGCCTCTTATGATGCATAGGTATATCAAGATACCTGAAAGGTAAAACACCCTGCTTACAACCAAAAAGACTCATACTCCTGCTCACAGCGCTTTGCTGCCCCATAGCAAAACAATTCACTCTTGTGAAAATTAATTTTTAGCCCAGATAGTCGTTCAAACGTATTGAGGACTAATTTGAGTTCTCTAGCTTGTGCCACGCTATGATCCAGAAAGAGGATGGTGTCATCTGCATATTGCAAGATAGATAAACCATCTTCTACTAAGTGAGGAACAACCCCTTGGAAACTCCCATTGGCCTTAGCTCTGGCGATTAAGGTGGCCAACATATCGGCAATCAAATTAAATAAGATGGGCGAGAGAGGATTGCCTTGCCTTAAACCTCGTTTAGTCTGGAAGAAACAGCCAACCTCCTCATTAATCTTTACCCCTACACTACCCCTTTAACAATCTGATCAATCCAGCCATACCATTTTAGCGAGAAACCTTTCATTCTTAACACTTGTTGTAGGAAGGACCATTTAACTTTATCGTAAGCTTTTTCGAAGTCTAGCTTCAAAATCACCCCATCAAGTTTCTTACGATGTATCTCATGTATAGTTTCATGCAAAATGACTACCCCATCTAAAACATTCCTCCCTTTCATAAAAGCTGACTGTGATGGTTGGATAACCTTTTGAGCCACTAGTGCTATTCGGTTAGCCAGCACCTTAGTGAAGATTTTGAAACTTATATTTAGCATGCAGATCGGTCGAAATTGTTGGATCTGTGTGGCTTCTCTTTGTTTTGGTATGAGGGTAATCACACCAAAATTTAGGCTAAAAAGGGGAAGGCTCCCTTTGTGGAAGTCCACAAAGAGCGCTATCAGATCCTCCTTAATCACTTCCCAAAACACCTGGTAAAACTCTGCCGGAAACCCATCCGGACCTGGTGCTTTATTTCTTTTCATCTGAAAAATAACAGTCTTAATTTCAGACTCTGAGAATTCCATCTCTAGTATCTCATTCTCAATCTATGATACCTGCGGGATGTCATTCGTGAGTGACTCAATCAAAGTGAAATTACTACTATCTGGCTCTCCAAAAAGACCTTTGTAGTAATTAGTTATGAATTTTTTTCAGGTTTTCATCCCCTACTATTGTCCCCTCTTCCTGCTCAAGCCTGAAAATCTGGGTTTTCCTATGTCTGCTATTTGCCACTAAGCGAAAATATTTTGTATTGCAATCGCCTTGAAGTAGATTTTTTGTTTTGACTCGCTGATACCATTTGACTTCTTCCTCTCTTAAGAGAGTTGCTAGCCGGTATATCTGGTCCTAGCAAACTAATTTCATCAAACAGCATCAACGACGTCGACGACGAGGGAGTGTTCCGCCGTTCCGTTGGTGGCCAGCGATGTCGTCTTCCGCGGGCGACAAGAAGAAGAAGAAGAAGAAGAAGAAGAAGACGGCGTGCGTGACCGGAGGGAGCGGGTACATCGGCTCCGCGCTCATCAAGACGCTGCTGGAGGAGGGCAACGCCGTGAAGACAACGGTCGGGAACCCCAGTTCGGTTCTCCTCCCCTCTTCCTGGTTCAGTGTCTCGTTGTTGTTGCTATATTCAGAGGTTGCAGCTAGCTACGCAGCAAATAAAAGGGAACTCCGGGTTGCATAAAAATAACACAAGAATTTCAATGGTTTTATTTTGCTATGGAATTCTGGTTTTATGGCAAAATTCAACAGCAAGCAAGCAAGCGTATATGTGCTTTTTATTTGTGAAACGACCTCGATTTCCGCGAAGGAAAATCCACAGGCTCGAATTGTAATTCAACAGATTGGTTGGGACAATCCATGAATTTACCCATATCTCAGTTGACACCAGGATCCATACAACGGTAATTAAGTCTTACATAAACATTTATTACATCGCCATATTGGCGGAATCAACATTCAGAGAAGCTTTAGAAGATGCGGAAACGATTCATCCTTCACGGCCAACTTGAGTGTAGCACGTGACCCTATTCCTCGCCATCGTCTTCCTCGAAGTCGTACTCATTCTCGTCACCTGACAGCAATTTTATCAGTACGATATGTACTGGCCACGGAGCCCACCTATGCAGCATTTGCTTTGTGGAAAGTGGATGCAAGGCTAAACAAGCAGACCTATAGGCTGAGGTTTCCTATGCAGCTGTAATCAATGTTTAAGTAGTCAAGTTTTATCTCCAATTACACCATCATCCATTTTCCCATCACCACATCTCACATACCCACACCTCACTCTCATTCGACAGGCCCAACTCCCTCTCGGGCCTATCTCAGCGGCACACTACCATAGCGGGTACACTGCCGGAAAAATATTATCTAGGGGGAGAAGAGAACACTCACTACACTAGTAGAAGCTTCACAGGAAAGGTCCATAGCCAACAAGTTGGCATATGTATCGATCAATCAACCGTACACTCTGTAGAGGTTTCACTACCCGCAAGATTAGCCATCATAGGTGTTGCGCAAACACCTAGACAGAATTCCGGGTGCTTGCTTGTCTAGGTCGATGCCACCCTACCACTCAGCCCTGAGATATTCCGGATCCTACACCGTTATGCTGAGACTGGGAGATACAGTACCGGGCCCATCCAGTGGTACTGCGCATCTAGAACGGAACGGGAACCCATCGACCGTCTTCGCCCACCCTTATCACCTCTCAACCTAGCAGTAGTGGCACCGTCCTACCAAGTAGTCCAGCCGTCTCCCGCCCATCAGAAGCGAGTGAGTAGAAAAGGATTCCCATGAACCTGAAAACTAGTCCGTCTTAGGTTTGACCAATCAGGCATCTTCACTTAGGGGATACTCTCCCCGTGCCATCACAGCACCTCCGTCCACGGGCTTCAAACCACCAAGGCTATCCCACCCGGAACCTCCTCAACAACTTTACCCGCCACAGGTATCTCGCTTGGGGATGCCCAGGTTGCACCCCCGGCACGACTTGCCCCACGGGCTTGTCTCACATCCCACTTGGTCGACATCAACCCTTACCACGCACCCAAGACGCACGCAGCACTCTCTCCCAGTGGTTATAATCAGATATACACCGTCCTAATTCCACCACATAGCATATAGCAAGTAGAAAGTAGTGGAAGAGTAACAGTAAATTAAGCAGCAGCTAACCTAACAGCGGATAGCAGGGTAAAGTCTTATCAAGGCATGGAATCCAAATACACTATCATGCAACCAATCCATACATAATCATAAAGCAATAGCAACAATGTCATTTGCAATGCGTAAATAGGATCTAAGGATTTGGTGGGACGTGGCACCTTCGTAGTCGTCTCCTAGCTCCTGAAAGTACTCGTGGTCGTCTTCCTTAGTCAGATCCTCCTCCGGCTCTGAAATCGAACACGAAATAGTCGCGTCAGCGACTCCTATAGAGTATTTCAGAAAAATCCAATAAAATAAAGAGCCAAATGCACACAAACATAGTCTTAGATTGTAGATCTCATTTTTCTGAGAATTTTGATATATGCTGCGTAATTTTTGGACATCGTATGAATAAGTTATGAATTTCCGAAAATTATCCTATTTTCTGAAAATGAAAAATGGCCGATTAATCAGGGGATGGCAGCTCGGGATTGGTCCACGTGGCGCGCGGGTCCAGTAGTGCGGCATGTGGCGCCTCAACAGAACACAGACCCGATGGTCGCCCACCAGGTGTTCGATGCTGGTTCCCAGAGAGTCGCCGGCGTCGGCGTAGCTCGGCGGTGGTCGGGCGAGCTCGACGTTGGTCGGGGGTGGTTCTCACAGTTCGCCGTCGGGCTAGTGGTGTGTTCTAGAGTCCCAAAGGTGTCAGTTTTTGTTCCTGATCGCGGTATTGAGAAGCTCCGGTCGCCGGCGGTGAGGCCGTTGCGCCGGCAGGGCTCCGGCGAGGCGCGACAAGGTCTGAGGAGTGGTGAATCCGCCACCCCGAGCTCTGTTGACAGGGATCCGACGTTCAATTTGGTGCTAGCAGGGTTCCAGGGTGTCTGTTCAAGGCGGCGGTGTCTCTCCGGTGCGGCGGACGATGACAGGGCGGCGATGACCATATTTCGGCAAGACAGGGCTTGGCTTTCCCCAATTGGCGTGCTCAGGCAGTCATCCGACCAGATGGTGGCGGGTTAGAGTCGTGGTATGGCCTCCTTCTCTCTCACGGCATACGGCGGTTCTCCGACGAGGTGGCGGCGCACGTAGCCAAGGCGACAGACATGATTCGGGGCTCGGCTATCTACGCGGCGGTGCCGAGGCAGACTTGGCGAACCTCGTCGGCCTTTCTCCGCAGCGCGAGGCGACCGGAGGTACTCGGAACGGATTTAGGCGAGGCAGAACGTGTCGGCGGTGATCACGTTTCCCCAAGAACGCACCTCGCGGTGTTCCGGGCTATGGAGGTTCGATCTTCCGCAACTAAGCTTGTCCGAGGTGGTCGGTGAGTTCGTGGTCACGCTAACGGGTCGCGTCGGCGGTTTCACGGCTTGTGCGCGCGGGAACGCCGTCGAGGTGGCGGTGCTCCGAGCACATGTGACGGCGATGCCCGTCGGAAGTGGCCTGACGTCGACAGCCGATGTCCAGTGGTTTGATGGCCGGTCTTGTGCGCGTGTTGTGCGAAGTGTTCAGGGGCCGGAAACAGCCCGCGGTCTACACGCTCGTGATGCCGAGCGCCATGACCGGTAGCACGGCGAGGTCGGATGAGGTGCTCGGTGGCTCACCGTGGGGCTGGTGAGGTAAGAATGGCGGTGCAGTGACGAGGTGACGCTGTGCAGAGTGATCGCAGTGCCGTGCCGCTCCTCGTCCGCAGCTCGGGCTTCCCCTCCGTGTCCGGCTCCGGCGTGCTCCGCGGCGGCGGCGCTCCGGCAGCTTCTCCTTCTGCGCTCCGCCTTCCTCCTTCGCTCTCTCTCTCAGTGTGGTGCGGTGTCGTAGGGCGGTGCCACCAGTGGCGGCGACGAGTGGAACGAGGCTAGGGCGCCGTGAGGTGCTCCAATTATAGCGGAGCTCGGGTGGCTACCTATGGCGGGCGGCTCTGATCTGCTCGGGCTGATCGGAGGGCTGTGGCTTGCGCGAGCTAGGGTTCCGGTGGTGCGCGCGGACTTCTTGACGAGCAAGGCAGGGGACAGGCAGGGGACAAACCTGACGGAGCGTGGCGCTGTCGGCTGTGGGACCGGGGTCACGCGAATTGCGTGCACTCGTCCCCGTCGTTTCTGCGAGGAAGAAGAACAGTGGGGGCGAGAGCGGCTGACAGGCGGGGCCGGGCGGTCAGCGGCTGCGGGGGAGTGGCGCGGATGAATCGGTCGCGCGCGCGCTTGCTCGGTTGGGCCGCAGCTGGGCCGACAGACTGGCTTCCTTTCTTCCTCTCTTCTCTTTTCTTTTTCTTTTTCTATTTTCACTTAAGTGTATTTATATACATATATTACCCATTTTAAATATTGAGTAAATACAAACATAAATTGTAATAAATCCCAAATGTGATGCATAAGTTATTATTCTATGTGAATGGAATTAAAATGCAAGCTATACTCCTTTATTTGCCAAATTTATAATGAAACATATATGCTTGTATAAGAAAAATGGGTTTTCATAATAAATAAATGAAAAATTTTAATTGGTTGGGATTTTTAGGTTGTGTGGATTTTGGGGTTGTTACAATTTGAGCTATAGGAGGCTAGGAGCATATATGCTTTTCCTGTTCATGTTGCGGATAGATGGTGCTTGTGAATTGTGACTTTGTGAGTGTGATTCTGATTTGTGAATCCCACCACGCACCCGTGCATAGAATCGACGATGACTGGTTTCTGAAACCCCAGATGACATGGAGAAGAACTCCCACATCAAGGCAGCCTCGACGACGCCGTCGCTGGCTGCGATTACGCCTTCCTCGTCGCCGCCCCGGTGATCCTCTCGGCACAGGATCCTGAGGTGCGCAAACGTCGTCGCCACTCAGCACTCACCACACCACGAGTCGTCGTTGTCAAGTCAAATACCCGTCACTCACTCTCACTCTGACATCTATCTCTTGTATCTGGGCTTGCTCAACCGATGCCTGCTTTTCACTCCATCAGTTGGGTGGTTTCAGAAAGAACTGATTTTTACCTTGCTTGCCGATGCGCGATGGCAGAAAGAGCAGATCGAGCCGTCCGTCCGAGCTACGCTGAACGCAATGAGGTCGTGCGTGAAGGCCGGGACCTGCAAGGCGACGGCCACGTGCTGGACGAGGGGTCCTGGTCCGACGTCGAGTACCTCAGAGCCAACATGCCGCCAACCTGGGTCCGCCATTGATTCTGCACCCATTGCTAGGACAATATCATATCAGTTTGATATGGCGACCTGGATTGCTTCCTTCCTTGCAGGGATACTGCGTGTCAAAGGTGCTCGTGGAGAAGGAAGCGTCCAGGTTCGCGGAGGAGCACGGCATCAGTCTCGTCACCGTCTGCCCCGTCCTCACCATCGGCGCAGCGCCGGCACCCAAGGTCCGCACGAGCATCATCCACAGCCTCTCCATGCTGTCCGGTGAGTCGGTCAGAGATCCTGGTGCTGTCGCCAAGCTGATTCTCTCTTTTTTTTTTTTAGTTGTAGAGATAAAAAAGAAAAAATCAGTCGAATTCGTGTTGATGATGATCGATCGATTGCGTCATCTTCAGGCGACGAGGCAGCGCTCGCCGAGCTCAGAGGCATCGAGAAGACCTCCGGCTCCGTGGCGCTGGTCCACATCGACGACCTCTGCCGCGCCGAGCTGTTCCTGGCAGAGGCGGCGGCGGCCGATGGGAGGTACATCTGCAGCAGCCTCAGCACGACCGTCGTCGAGCTCGCGCGTTTCCTGGCACAAAAGTACCCGCAGTACGGCGTCAAAACAAATTTGTAAGCAACGGCAATGGCCGGCCTGAATTCCGCGCCATGGATATTATGTTTGGAGCTCTGATTTTTTACACTTTTACCTGCAGCGACGGCGATGAGGAGCTCCTGGAGAAGCCGAGGGTGATCCTGTCGTCGGAGAAGCTGGTCCGGGAAGGATTTCAGTACAGGCACAACACACTGGATGAGATATACGACAACGTTGTCGACTACGGCAAGGCATTAGGAATTCTGCCCTACTGATATATATTGTTATGCCCGTACAAAGGGCAGTATATTATGTATTCGCTCAATCCTAAATTGTAAGTCATTTCAAAAATATTGGAGAGTCAAATTTTCTCAACTTTAACCAAGTTTATATAATAAGATAATAATATTTACAATATCAACTAAGTATTATTATATTCTTCATTAAATATATTTTTATGGTATACTTATTTGGTGTCACAATTCTTCGTATTTTTCTCTATAATTTTGATCAAAGTTGAGATAGTTTGACTCTCCAAGATTCTTGGAACGATTTATAATTTGAAACGGAGGGGGTAGCAGTCAAACATACACGAGTCTTGGGAAGTACTTTAAATAAGTTACTATTACTTATTGAGTCCTTTTATAGTGATTGGAGGTACCTCCTAGTTGCTCGTGATACCTAGTCAAAATAAAAATTTTAATTAATTATATGTGTTCAGGGTTAATATGGTCATTGACACCTTCCCTCTCCCCAGTCCCGAAGTCCCAGACGGCCGAGCCCCCAATCCCGCAGGCACTCGAGATTGGGGACCAGCCGTGGCTCGCGTTGCGCCGCCGCCCCCCTCGCCCTCACGCGCCGCCGCCGCCGCCCTCGCCCTCACGTGGCGCTGCCGCTGAGCCCGTCGCTCCTCCCTCCTTGATCCTCCCCGACGCCGTCGCGCACAGCCAGCACCGCCGGCTTGCCGTCGCCTTCGGTCGTCCTGGCACCGAGCCCGTCGCTCCTCCATCCTGCCTCCTCCCCAGGGATCCCGTGCCCTCGGTCGCAGCTGCCGAGGAGACGGACGTGGCCCCCGCCGGTCGCCCCATGCCCTCCGTCGACATCGCTCGTTACCGTCACCGCCGTGGAGAACGCTCAACCGGTCGCCCCCGCGTTCAGGAGAAGGATCTTCACAGTTGCTGAAGGAGATCGACTCCTCTAAGGCTGGCCAGAGCGCGCCATTCAAAGTAATTCCCGCTTCTGCCTACTCACCTGCAGCTACTAGTTTGGAATCAGAGTGATTGCTGCTTCTATCTTGTGAAACACACTGTGTATCAAAAAAATGCAGCTGCTGGACACAACTATACAGTGTCGGTGCTTGAGTGTGGGCACAGGGAAGTAGCTAATTTAGGGACATGCTGCATAGAAGAGCCCATTAAGGCACACTTGTACCACACGAGCAGCTATTTTGTGAAATGTTAATGAAACTGCCTTTTGAGCCTGCAGTGACCATAGCCTTGAAATTGTTGCTTTCAGAAAAAATTTCTGATCACGTTATCTACCTGAATGTACCTGGAAACATGTAGGGTAATCAAAGATAGATAGCTAGAGGAGATGCCTTTATGATGGATGCAATGTATTGTTTTTGCACATTTTTCTGTATTGTGCTGGCAGTATTAGGGCTAATTTGAATCTTTAACTCTTCGAGATTAGGGGAAAGGAAGAATTTGGCACCAACCTTTACAATTTTCAAAGTTGAAGTCATACTTAGAGAACTGAATTACTGACATGGTGAAAACATCACCAAAGATCCTATATTCACAGCCACTTAAAAAAGTAGAGTAAAAAAAAAGGATCACAACTACAAGTCAAAATTATGTAGGAGTTAAGAGTAGCCGCAGTCCTCACGAGCATGAATCTCCTCCTCGCAATGCTGTTTGCATTCTCACCTAACGCAGTCCTCATGAGCATCTGAACTGTATGAAAAAAATAAATATAAATCAACACCAGGGGTAAAACACGAACAGAACTTGAAACTCACTTCTCTGAAATAGGTAACTGGTTGCTGTCCAAGTGAACTCCCAGCAGTTAAAACACGAACAGAACAGAGCAGCTCAACTAAAAGCAGCAACACGCTTTCTACCCACTAACAGAGATCGAAACTTTCAATCGTCCCGCTAATCGATACAGAGCACTAACACCGCAAACAAGCTAAACAGGGGAATAAGATAAGGGGCAAAAGCAGCACCTTGGGGTTGATGGTGTCGACCGACACTGGCGGCGTGCCCGCTGCCGTCGTGGACACTCATGAGCTGCCTATTTTTCTTCAACCATAATAAAAATTCTCTTACTTATTATGGACACATTTTCGATTGGAAAAAAAAAAGTTCAAGGAAACGTCTGAACGTAACGAGATATAAAAGTTTGTGGATTATATTTAGCGCCTGCACCGAATCAAAATTGATTATATATTTGTGTTCTTGCTATTCATTTTTCAACAGAATACCCACAATTGTATGTGATTCTATTCGGTTGGGATCGCTTTATCATTACTCTCTCTTTTTTCATCTCTATTCATTTTTCTCTCTCCATTTGCATCGCAACCTCTCCATACCCTGAATATGTCTAGTTGAAAGTTTTGAACACCTTCTCCCTCAGTTATGACACGAAGGAGACCTGAACCTTAAACACTGCAAGGTTCGTTGCTACGGCCTGCCTCATGAAGTAAGAATTGGTTCCATCTGTCAGGATCCAGTGGCATTTTGGCTATGAAATGCTAAAATCACGAGATAAAGCCACTATATATGAAGTAAGAATTGGTTCCATCTGTTTTTTTTTATTTGACAAGAAACTATTTTTGGCCTTATTCTGTTGACCACTCGATGAACTCAGGTGGATTGCTCCTTTTTCACACGAATTTGATGACATATGCTTCAAGACACCAGTGATATTATGCGTTAGCAATAAAACAAAATTAAAAATCAAAGAATCAGCACTGATCCAGAGCGCTGCACCAGCGTCATCTCAATGGCTAAAAACTGCACAGAAATAACAAAAACTCTCAAAGCCAGCCCTTTTGTATTACCTAACCGTATAAGAAAGATATAACACCGAACAAATCAATAGACATCTCCCAAATCAGAGACCACTCTATCAGGAATCACACCCTAGATGTACACCCCCCCCCCCCCCCCCCCTAATTTACACTATTTAACACGACGGGGGGAAAAAAATACAACTATCGATCTTTCCTCCTAGGATGTTGCTTTCTCAGTCTTGCTCTGCTATGTAGTTGGGCAGCTCACCCTCGCAGAGGTACTCGTCGCAGTGGGACGCTGAACCCCAGCCCCTTCGCAGCCGGAAGATGTCCTCCGTGAACGTGGAGCCTGATGATCCTATGAACACGTTCGAAAGCGCGCAGATTGTCTTGTCAAGCATGGCATCAACCTGAACAAGCATTGCAAAGGTGGATTGTTGTTCAGTAAGTCTGTCAGATTCAAAATGGGGCTGATAGTGTTCTAAAAAAAATGGGGCTCATAAGAAAAAATGGTATCGGGATTCATTCTTAAATACCTGATTATCTCCGCCCATGTGGTTTCTATAGAGCAGGGCATCCCATTTCTCAGAGCTGTGGTGCTCTGGCCTCTTCACAAGAGGGACTTGTCTGTCGTTTAATACGACCAAGGATTGCAGGAGACTGGTTTCGCTCTCAGCAGCATCGGTGGACAAGTATATAACAGGTGCGTTAGCTTTCTCAACGATTCGCAGAATGCATTCTGCTGCCTGAGGGATCGGGAAGAAGCAGCTCTCTTTCTTCGCGTTACTGCAGGAACATCAAGGGAAAATTAGTCAATGTCCCACAATACTATTATCTGCAGGGTTAAATGATGTGACGCACAGGCCAGAGACTTGTAGTATTGAACTAGAAACAGCACTACATATTCCCCACAGAACATGCTAAAATGCCATGTCCAACCAAGTTATATCAAATACCAACAAGATCTCTTAGTAGTTATGATGTTCCAGGTGCTAATTTCATAGTTTTAATCGTACAACACAGTACACAGGCAGCTAAGTCATAGATCATTATTCTGTATATATAGTTACATATTCCAATGATGAAAAAATCATTCCATTTTCATGTCCAACAAAGCTATATCACTATACAAAGTTCCCACAGTCAGTGCTGAATATAATGTCTAACTAAGATATATCCAAATATCTACAAGATATCTTTGTAGATGCGACATACGAGGTACTAGCTTCATACAGTTGCATGCATATAGTGCAGCACACTGGCAACTATATAGCAGAATCCTAAGCACCTAACGACCATGCCAGTAAATAAATTTAAGGCACAGATGATACTATCTGCATATCTAACAAAACACAGAAAACTAATATCATATCCAATTCACAGCACTCAACCTGATTGAACAACCCAATAAACGAGAAATAAGAATTTGTTTAACTTTTGCTGAAGCAAATCAAAATGACAAAACTATGTACCAAAGAAGATGGCCTGATTCAGTGACCAGTATGGAATACATGCTTGACTTGCATGAAAGGCCGGTTAAAGTTCATATGTGCAGTAATTTGAAAAACAAGACATTTAAACACATTGACATGTCCAGTTATGCATGACTACTGTGTACAACTAAACTTCTATTGAAAATTATCTCTTTCTGAGTCATTGTAAGGTTTTGAGTTTTGAATGCCAAGTTGATCTAGCCAAATTGTATCATCAATTGATTCAATTCGATAAAAATGAGACATAGAAAACAAAGTGCAGCCACCAGTTCAAGACTGGGCAGTTATGTTAAAGAGTGTCATTGGTGAAAATATGAGATGATTAAAAACCTGCCAAGCTGCTTATGAGCTTTGGCAACCATTTGTGACAAGCTAAGGTAACTAATAGATGTTTCCATAATGTCAGCGAGGTTTGGAACATTGTTATAAATAAATGAATATGGCACCACTCTGTTATCACTCACAAGCTCACAGCCCTTAAGCACCAAGATCAACTGGTTGGAAACGTTCAACCACAACATGTCCGTCTAAATTTGCAAGGACCAAAAATGCTGAGACCAGTTTACGTATCATGACAGTAAGCATAGTTTCAAGAGTCAAATAGTACATGAGTGATCAATATTGATGTAAGAAGAATGCCTTGCAACTGCTCAGCAACTGAAACATTATCCAAAAAAACAAGTCAACTTACCAGACTAACAATGTCAGTATTTTAATACAATAGTCAAATGCTAGAGCAGATACCATCACTACATCACCAAAAAAACTATGAAACTAAGCTATGGAATATAATCACACAACAGGCATGGTGAATTTATTATTGAGCAGTAATTTAATAAATAGATTTCTTAACCAAGCACATCGATCAACTGTTTAGATGTCAGATGCTGACTTGCAGATTAAAAATTTGACAAGATCTGAGAGAAACATCTAGAACCAAGTCCAACAGTTCTTGACAGAACAAGTGCCTGATTTTGCATGTGAATCATTGAAGGGGTCAACAAGTGCACTGTCCAAAGCAAGTGCAATCATGGAATAGCTAAAAAAGGATATGGCAATATGGCATTGATTACTCAACAATTCCGGAGATGTGTAACAAACGACAAAACCAGCTACTACTACAAGACTACAGGCAATATAGAAAGCTAATGCAGCCACTATAACATGTCTGTTTCACTCAATTCACAAATAGATACTGTTCAGCACATTAAAAGCTGGAAATAATGGAATAAACAAGAATTATATCTCACCAGAATTTCAGGAATCCATGCCGTCGAAAATGCAAAGCAATATAGTTTCCCCCCAAGAAAGTCTGGACAAAACGCTGCGCAGTGAGCATTATGAGCCTGCTTGGCTGGATCAAAGTCTTGCACTTGTGAGCCAATGGGCCACCAGGCTGATTAACCCACCCATCCTCAATATCAGCATAGAACATGTCACCAATAGCAAGGACCTCAGCATCCGTGGAGAACTTCGGTGTAATATCCCCCACGTATCTCTTCTTTGGCTCCTTGAGCTTTGCATCCTCTGGCCAAGCTGCCTCAATCTTGCCCAGAGAAATACCCAACCCCTTGAGCCTCTTAATATGGTCCTCGTCAAGGAAACACGGAGGCGAAGCGGCATAGCATATGAACTGATCAATGCTCACTTTCTTCCTCTTGTCCACAAACTCCTCGTAGGTGATCACAACCTTTCTCCCAATGCAGTCATTAATGTGGGTGATATCAAGCACCCGATCGTACTGGTAATCCACCTTCTGGCTGGGCACCACCAAGATCCGGCCGAGGAGCGCCGCCATGAACATGTGCTTCTCCAAGCAAATCAAGTGGTTGGACATTTGGCCAGAGAGGCAGATGGCGACGAGGAACCGGTCCTTGTTGGGGTTCCACTCGATCGTCCGGCGGCCGGCCGGCAATTCCCTCCTCCTGCACCCGGCGACAGGGAGGTCGAGATCCAGGCCGTCCTCCGTCGCATTGCCGGCCCCGGAGCGGTGCGCGGAGAGGAGCGCCGCCTGGATCTCGCGGTTGATCTTGATCTGGGCCTCGAGCGCGGCCTGGAGATCGGGGAGCGAGACGGGGGCGGGGGCGGGGGCGGAGCCGTTGGTGGCGGTGCGGTTGAAGAGGCTGAGGAGACCGGAGCGCTGGGAGCGGAGGAGGTAGAGCGCGCGCAGCTCGGCCTCGCGCATGCGGGAGGCGGCGGGGTCGGCGGCGGGCGCGGCGGAGGGGAGGCGGATGGAGGCAGGCAGGGAGGAGGCGCCGCCGAGGGAGAGGAAGAGGATGAGGAAGAGGAGCGGGAGGGAGATGAAGAGCGCGAGGTAGCGGCGGGACCAGACGGCGCGGCCGACGGAGGCGGCGGAGGAGGGGAGCGCGGCGACGCTGAAGGAGTAGGGCGGCGAGCGGGAGGTGGGGGACGGCGGCTTGGTGTGGTTTTGAGGGACGAGGGTCTCGAGGTCGTCGTCCTCGTCGGAGACGGAGGGGCCGCGGTCGCGGTCCATGGCTGCGGAGCGGAGTGTCGGTGGGCAGTGAGCAGCAGCGCGGGAGGGGGCCGGGAGATGTGAAGTTGTGGGCAGAAAAGGACGGAGGTGGTGGGAAAGACGGAGGGTGGATGATGCTGACAGTTGAACCAAACGGTGAGTGTGTTTTTTTTTTTAGGAACAGAACCAAACGGTGGTGCTACCTACTTTTTCTGTTTGTCGAGAAAACTAGCAAAATTGTGTACGTTGTTACATGAGAAAAAAATAAATATTAATACCATATATAGGTATATATACAAAGTGTTTACACATGATGTAGACTCAATCTAAGAACCGTGGACCAGTGGTGGGATGTGTGTTCGGCCCACCATATACAAGTCTTGGATGATCCTGTGTTTTGAGATGATTAAATCTAGACCGCAGACTCGTGGATATACGGCTAAGGATTCCTCATTTATATATGTATATGTATTCAGGTGGTATATTTGGATTTTTTTCAAAAGAAATACGGACGTGCATCAGCGATTCGAGCGACGACGCCGGCTGTGCGTCATCGAAACCAAAACTGATTTACACCACGTAAATTACATGTAGGCGCCTGCTGCAGCCGCTGGTAGCCATGCATGGCCGCCGCCCTCGCCTGCCGTGGCCAGGCCATCGTTGGCCGCTGTTGGATGGGCCTAGGTCATTTGATGAATTTGGTATTCGAGTTGTCTTGGACTCCATTTGATAGAGAGCAACGAAAAGTGCTGGATTATTCTCACGGACAATGAAACGATCAGACAGCCGTGATGGATCTTACCAACCGTTCTCGGGAAGATGATGAGCACGGCAGAGCAACTGATGGAGCACGACCGGACTAGCGAATCCGGCGGCTCGATCCAACTTGGAGGTTAACCGACGCTTCAACATGGATGGCGGCATGGAGCAGCATCTTATCGTGACACGGATTGACAATCCCGACAGGCAACAGACAGGGAACGACGTATGACCTGCCCTGCCGAAGATGAAGGATATGGCAATGACTTGATCTTCTATTGACGGTGGCGCTCCAATCTCAGCAGCTTTGGATGAGCATGGCTCAAGCGATGGCCAACTTGCAGGTCGGCGCTGCAAGGATGAAGGCGCCGGCTGCAGTAGGGCTGCGCAATAATCTTTGATGGATTGGAATCGGAAGGGTGTCAGAAAGAAATACATAAGCCAAGATTGCTATTTATTGGAAGGGAATAACGTGATGGATATAGAGTCCTGGACTTACACGGCAAATACCAGTGGCGGAGATAGGATTTTTGTTGACCCTGGGTGTGACGAAATAAAATACAGGTTGAGCTCCAGCTTCTATTAAGATGGTTTTGACTCTTCAAGTGTAGTAGCTTTTTTTTATATAAAATTGAAGCCGTTTTTAATTTCTATATATCGTGCATTTGCATGTAGTGTATGCATTTAATTTTTGCCCATGACCTTTTGAAGTTTAGCATAGATCCAAAGAGTTATTATTATATTTGAACAGAAAGAACAAATTATACATGAAGCAAGGAGAATGTGTGTCTGTGTATTCCTCACCGAGTAAATGGTATGACCAGAGGACTAAATTGATCGAGCATCTATATCCATATATGTTACTCGTTCCTAGATCTTCTAAAAAGAAGTTAATTCTAAAAAGAAGTTAATTGTTATGTATTACTCGTTGCATAGATAGGTTAATACACAACCGTTAACCATTGCTATTGCTAGTAAGAAAGTGTATGTGTATGTCCGTGTTTTCGTGGTCAATGTGAGTGTATAAACATACGTATATTCTACATGGATTGCTCAGGTGAGCCCGGCCACTGGCCCAGGGTGGCCGGGCCTTGGCTCCGCCAGTGGCAAATACAACAGATATAGATTGGAATTGGAAAGGAAAGATTATTGGAATCGGAAGGAACAAAACATGCGACTGCTCATCCAGGCTGAGGGGGCAGACCCGGCTACTTACCACACGGACCAAAACCTGCCACCAGACGAAAGACCACCGGACGAATAGATATAGAAAAGACACGCCTACCGTAACTCTGCAAAAGGCCCAAAGTGACAAACAGGCCGCACAAACTGGAGGCCCATCAGAGCCTAGGCCCAAAGTGAAATCATCGCTGCCCGCACGCCGCCTCGCTCTCTTTTCTTTCCCCTACCGACCACAGGTACCCTAGACCGCGCCGCCACGCCACGCCCACACACATCGCCACTTCCTCCCTCGCTCCCTCCTCCGGTGACTCTCTTCCCCCAAGTCCTGCCGTCGGCATCCTCCTCCTCCGGTCCCCCCAAGGTGAACCCCAGTCCCCAGCCCTGATTCACAAGACTTGAATCCTGGCTCTGTATTGTCTTGTTCTTTTGAATGAACCGATGACAAGGTCAAGTTGAATTGATGCGTATCGGGAAGACTGAAACTGTATATTCTAGTTCATATTCTGTACAATAGTATATCGTTTTTTTTTTCAGTTATGAACCATCCAACCTGGTCCAAACCTTGTATTCGATATGATTTAATTACAAGTGTATACATGTATTATGCCTACTAATTTAGATTGTATGATGCAAAAAATATCCTCGTGTGTGCATGTGTACACCCATGTCCTTTACTCGGTCCACCCATGGTAAAAAGAACGTACGAATGCGGAGCTCTTAGTAGTTAGTTAAAGGAAGGATGGTTTCATCTAGTAGTGTTTTGCTTGTATTAAGGGATTCTGTTAATGAGTGTGGGAAGTTGTTGAAGCTGCTTTTCATGGTACAGCAATAAGAGAGTAGCAATTTTGAGACATTGGAGAAATTTCTGATATTATCAAATTCCTAAAGGCTTTCTTGATTATTTATCTTTGCTGAGGGTCTGTGCAAGAAATGTATTTGTAATGATCTTTCTACGTCATTGCATTTTAATGCTGCCATCACCAGACTTGATTAAAAAAACCTCTGCTGCCTGTCCTGACTCTCTTCTCCTTTTGTTTGCTGTGATTCTTCTGTTTTCATGTTGGATTTTTCAGGGCTCATCCCTGCTCGTGGATTCAAGATGTATCTCCAGTACTACATCAACGAGAAGGGGGACAAGGTTTACACCACCAAGGTTTTATGAGCTTGTGCTCAATCTTCACTGAATAGCTGATGATTTTGGGGTGTTAGGACATGCTAATTTTTGTATCTTCGTTCTTGCTTTGCAGAAGGAGTCACCTCTTGGGGTACCGACACAGTCTGCTCACCCGGGTATGCTGCCTTTGTTTACTAGAGTTACTCCTTTGTTACTGTTGCTATGTATTCACCTGTCAACATGTGATAGTTGCATAGCTTTCTTTTCTTGGGTTGAAAGATGCAGTCATGTTAAGTAGGCATGTTTGTAGAGTTGGTTGGAGTCCCACCTGATTTGTGTCATTTATCTGATGGTATATTAAAACCTGACAGTGGGCTGGCATCCGCACCAAACCCGCACCAGTCCGAGACGTACATGCGCTCTGTTATTAGCCCACCCCAATCCACCCGTTCACGTGCTGAATCCAAACCGACACCAACCGTGACTTCCATCATCCCAGGCCAAACCAATCCTAACGCTGGACCTATGGGCTGAACCCATTAAATTTAATTTCCGCACCCACCATGCGACCGGTGTTCACCTCAAGCTATTGTATATATATTTTCAACTGTCACCCGTTAGCATAAGCAAGTGCAAGTACGAATAGACACTCGTATATGGAAAATAGATACCCGTCAGCCTAAGGTATGCCTCGCCACTGGCCTTGCGGGTTGCGAGAGAGTCGTCGAGGGCGGCGGCGTGGTGGGATGGATGCGATCTGGTAGGACGGAGTCTGAAGCTGCTAGGGTTTCTAGTTTGCACTGGATCGAAACTCATCAGTGTACCATGGTCTGCGACTGCTGTCAGCCCGAAAATCTAAAACCAGCGCCACACCGAACCAGCCCGTTGTGGCTAGTGCCCCAGACTGAACTGGCCCATTAGAATTTTCGACCCATTGTCAACCAGACCGTGTCAGTCCAAATAGAAAACCAAACCGCTGAATCCGGTTGCACCCCAAACCATTCCCTGGTTTAGGTATATTGTATCTTCACTTTCCTCTGAGTTTGGATTCTGGGTATTTTAAAAAGATAAATGAGGATGAGTAAAGAATAATACTACCTACCAAAACTGCAGATCCTTTTTTCCCCTTTTACTGCGACAATTCCCTTTGCTTTTATATGACAAGTGGCATTACCTGACATTCTTATATGATCTAGAATTGTAACCTGTCATAAGTGGCAGCCTTAACATGAGCACTGTTTGCTAGATTAAAGCTTCATTCTGTTGTATTATTATTTATTGGACTAAATGTGAACACTTGTATTGTCGATGTACATGACCAAACAATGATGTACCCTGCAGAATTGAAACCTGTGGAATTTGTTCTGTTTTCATGGTTGCATTTGTGGTTTTGATTGTTCAATAATTTGAGTGCCCTCCCACGCTCCCTTTCTCTCAACATGAATTAGTGAAATATTTTCCTTGTGCTGCAGCTCGTTTCTCACCAGATGACAAGTACTCTCGCCAGCGGTACCTGTTGAAGAAGAGATTTGGACTTCTGCCGACCCAGAATCCAGCACCGAAGTACTGAAGCGTCAACTGTCCAACCTTTTGACGCTTCAGTAGAAGATCAACCATGGATGTTCAGGAGAGGATCATCTATTACTCTGCATGTTAGTTGGAACTTGAAGTAGCTATCTGAGAAGAAATTAAACACTGCTATGCACTACTATGATATTTCTGCAGCACATTCAGACACAACATGTAATGCTATGTGATTGACAGATGGTGCTTCCTAATGATGCATCGGTGTGTCCGTCTGATCGTGCGGTCATCATCTTTCGGTCTGAACTGCTTACATGCTCAAGGACTACAGCTTATGGCGGAGTCTAGACTGGTGAGGTTGTGTCTCGTTTGGGCATCCTAGTGTCGTTCAGCAGCTAGCAGTGAGTACAAACTGAGACGGTCCATCAGATAATCAGCGAATGTTTGCTTGCTGCATGAGAAATAAACCAAACCAGCAAACTTAGCTGGACAATAAGAAAACAACACTGCTGTTTATAAGTCAAACCAACAGCAGTAGAGGACATTATTCACACAATACCACGAGGTGTGTTTTGTACATTACTCCTGTCGATTTGCTATTGAACATTCAAGTAGTAGTAGCATGTCATGTACATGCCCCATGCAAACAGCCCCCGAAACTGTGAAAATCAAAACGCTTCGCGCCGTGGTCCCTGGAGCGACAATGCGAGCGTCATGTGTCTCATGATGGATGATGACTCATCAGTTGGGCAGAATAGGCCGGTGGGTTAATCCACCGTTATCTAAAAAAAAATAATCAGTTGGGCAGAATTCCCAGGGCCTTGCCGTACTCGATGACATTGTCGTAGATCTCATCCACGGTGTTGTGCTTGAACTGGAACCCTTCCATGACCAGCTTCGCCGACAAAATGCAGGCCCTCGGCTTCTCCAGGAGCTGATTCTGATCGTAGGTGCTGAAACGCAGCAGCATACATACTGTGTGTCACTTCGCTCGCTCATCAAGACCAACTGAATGCTGATCATTGCATTGCATATTTGCATTGCAGCTATGGACGGATCCAGTATACAAGCCGTGCTGTCACCTGACAGCAATGTCTTCAAGCCTGAGCCAAATACGCTTTTCTATTTTACAATTGGTGACAGCAGTCCAGCAAACCCGGTGACATTAGTGCTCCTCGAAAATCTCAGTCTACGTCCTCTCAAAATGATAAATCAGGACACGGCATTTGTAGTCAAAAGCTGATTGCCTTCCCCACTTTCACTTGCACTGAGTCTCTCGCTCTCTCCCTCTTGCTTTTAATGATTTCATTTGCTGTGTTTGAATATTTTTATTTGAGCCATAGATGGAAGGATGTTATGTTCATCATTGATGTGTAGCATGGGTTTTTTTAATGTTTTCAAACTTCCTGAACAACACGGATGGCAGGTGGTTCTGCTAGGAAACTTAGTATTCTTTATTTTTTTTTCAAAAAAGACAGTACTGAAGTATGATTTTTCATGTAACCGCACAATTCACTTGATTTAAATTGATGTCTACACTATTTAACTATAGGTTGTTTGGATTAATATGCCATTTCATACAAATTAGTAGTTTTCAATAACTTTGTTACTTTAACTATATAGTGTGAATTATGTACGATTTTATGTGCATTACCCAATTACTGCAAGTTATGATTGTTAGTGAGAAATGTGTGTTCTATAGCAATCTAACACTAGAATTTTCTCTTTTCCATTTCCAACCTCCCCCTCTCTTCTTCTCCAAATCAAGCGGCCTTAGAAGGTGTAGGGAGAGGTAGGCCAGTCAGGCGGTGGGAACGACATGAGGGCGGTGGTTAGGGTTCTGGCGGCGTAGGAGGCGGCCGAGCTAGGTCGGCCGGGGTGGGGTGTGCCCATGGCCATAGCAACGGTGGGAGGGGAAGGGGAAGAAGGATGTCACCACTGGTAGCCGCGGAGCTCCGGCAAGACACTACCGATCCGCGGTTGAGCGGTGAGCTGCTGGCGACAGCGCCACATCAGGAGGAGGAAGAAGACAGTGAAAAAAAAAATTGAGTGCTCACGGGAGCCAAAAACACCTGAGCGATAAATAGATAGATCTTTATTAGTCGACAAGCTTAAGGTGACATCATTGACGTGAAATCCTAGATCCGCCTCTGATTGCAGCACTTGTTAGCTGTAGCTCTGGACTATATATATCCTTACTGCATATTGCGTTTCACGTCGTACTGCGGGTACTTGTGTGCCAGGAAACGCGCGAGGTCGACGACGGTCGTGTTGTGGCTGCAGCAGTTGTACCTCCCCGCGGCGGCGGCCTCCAGCTGGGCGCGGCAGAGGTCGTCAATGTGGACCAGATGCAACCCGCCGGAGACCTCCTCGAGCACTTTGAGCACGCCTAGCGATGGCTTTGTCGCCTGAAATCAATCACACGACCGAAATCGACAGCTCGTGAAAGTTGTCCAATTCGGCGCATGCATGCACGCACTGCATCTCCCGATCGATCGATCTCACCCACCCACTGGATAGAAGGGAGAGGCAGAAAAGGATGCTAGTGCGGGAGGTCGGCGCCGACGGTGATGACGGGGCAGACGGTGACGAGGCTTAAAGGACGGAGAAAAATGACGAGCAGTTCTTTAACGACAACAGGTAGCAGCTCAGAGATAATAAGGACGGAGAAAAAAAGGCTCGTAGCCAAAATTGACCGAGGTTTGGATGGAAGCTGTTTTTGCACAGTTGCATGTCACCGTACCTGATAAACAGAGGCTTGAAGTTTACCTCTCTTTTTTTTTTTTCCGAATCAACAAGCATAGATTATCCGATCAAAAAAATAAACATAGATTATTACGAATCAACAAGCTGAAATTGGATTTGATTCAGTAACAGCTTTGGGTTACTATGGAAACATCTTTTTCCCAATCCAGTAGATGCAGTGCCTATCTATTGTACGAGGAATATATTACGAATCAACAAACAGAATATATGGATTTGATTGCTGGAGTGATTCGCCTTGGCGCAAAGCAGAGTAGGAATATATGGATTTGATTCTGTTTTTGCACAGTTGCATGTTCAGCAAGGAAGAGATTGTTTCGAGGATCATATGGAGTTGGCCAGAGCAGATACGAACGGCGAAACATGCAAGCAGTGCAAAGCCTGGCAGAACAATAAAAGATCACGCCTTCTCTGGAAATCAAGGTATTGCATGGAAACATTATCTGACAGAATAAGATTACAAGAGTCAAAATTTTGGCCATTTGGCTAGATGAATTGTAAAGCAGCAGCTCGTGCTCATTTCCACGCCTTGCGGCCCCTGAACTGATTCCCGGAGCGCTTGCGCTGCTGCTTCTTCTCCTGCCGGGAACGTGCTGCCTTAGCTCTAGTCGCTGCCAGGGGCATCCTCTTCTTGTGCTGCTTCTGCTTATTGCTCAGGCCACCGGTCTGCAAGGCAATATATATCATACAATCAGAAGAGTGCGATTATACAATCATAAAAGAAACGATTATGCGATGACCCTGATGGCAAGGATCCACTCGCCAGAACAGTACGAATGAAAAAAACCATGTTTTCACCACAGACAGTAACAGCCAGCAAGTTTACCTTTTTCTGTTTCACAGCCGTCCTCGCCATGTATGGACCTCTATCCTCTCTCCCAGCTTTCACTAACGCTAACCTTTCTTCCTTCGACATCTTTCTCCTGACATGAGCCTGCATCACAAAATTTATGAGTGTTATCGTGTCAATGCATGTGTCACTGTGTGAGTGCGTGCACAACAAAGGGAGAGGGAGAGCACCTCAAGCTCAAGTGGATCAACGCGCTTCCTACTGAGCTGATCAGAAGATGGCATCTTAAAGGTTACAGATCTCGTGTCACCACCCTTGATTAGTCCATGTTGGGCCAAAGCCAGCTTTGCCTCTTTCTTTGCCTGAAATACAAATATGTTCGGTTAAGACATCCATGATCCAACTAAGAACAGAAGCAAATTTATTTCGCCACAAGCAGCTTTTCCCTTTCCATGGGCATGCCCAACTTCATAGTTAACAGAACTTTGACTGAACTAATCAGGGAAAATGAAATACTGTAGATCTATTAGCCATCCAAAATTCACATACCTTGAGTTCTTTGATGCGTTTGAAATCTTCATCGGATAGAATTTTACCAGTTTCATCAGAAGAAACTTCAGCCTTCTTGGCAGTTGCTAACCTCTTCAGAGCTCGAAGGCTTGCATCAGCAGCATTTAGCTCTCCAATATAATCACTTAACTTCCTCTTCTGCACTTTAGAACCACTGTCTTTTGACTTGTCTTCGTCATCGCTGTCTTCATCCTGGTCTGAAGCTTCATCCTCTGAACCATTTATGCTTTGTTTCAGTTCATCATCATCATCATCTTCGTCTTCATCAGATATATCAGTATCGTCGTCCATGTCAGAGTCATCGTCTAGTTCATCACTATCATTGTTGGAGTCATCTTGACCTGTACCATCATCATCAGATGCTTCATCTTCCTCTTTGGTATCTCCATCATCATCATGTTTGTTTGCAATAGATAAACCCTCCGGATTTTCTTCTGTTCCAGGAGGGGCAGATGCCAAGTCCATCTCATCATCAGAATCAAAAGCATCAGACTCATCGTCCGAGTCTTCCCCTTCTGAAGAAATATTTTCAGCTAGCAACTCGGCACCAGGCACGTTGCGAGCAACAGTGACTTCTCCAAATGCTTTGGGCCGAGCCTTTGGATCCACAGGACGGCCACGGTCTTTCTTGACTAACAATGAAGGGCAGATCTGAACTTCAATTAACATAGGTTTAGCAACAGGGAATTCCAACATACAGAAAAAAAAAACATTGGAAAATTTGCAGAAAAGATCTGACCTCTCTGAACAATGTGATCAACGAACGAGCAGCAATGGAAACAGCTTTTTCATGGGACTTTTTGTATAAAACGAGGTCTTGGAGCAGATCCTCATTCATCATCTGCAGGTTTCCCATATGAGTGTATGAGGTATAAAGATGAATGCAACAAAGAAACTGTACATCTCACCAGATACTCTAGAATGGACAGGAATCTCAGATTTGGATGTGTTTTACATCAGCAAGAGCACCAATAAAAAAATTCCACCACAATGGCAATAATGGCAGACAACGAAAACTAAAACCGTTTACAACTTTATTCCTATTCAGCTATTTACTTCTTCAAACTTTTAGCAGCACAATATTGCAACTTTTTCAGTCTATCAATAGTTAATACAGAAAAGAAAAATTAGTGAAAACATGGCCATTATGCCCTTTGCTTACGTCATACTATATGAAACACAACTAACAAAAGCACTAGATTTCAGCTCCAATGCCTAGGGGTATGTCTAGTACCATTGCAGACAAGAGTATTGTTTAAGGCATACAAAAGAATAAGGTACCTACCAAAGGCATTCTCACACAGATCTCTCTCACAACATTTAAGCCAACAGCAATAGCCTAAAAGAAGTAAAGTCAGATATATGTTCATTTAATCTTGTTAGCTGGAAGAACACATAATTTGTATGCTGAAAAAGGGTTGCAAACCTCTGGGCGAGAACGGTCATGCACAAACTGATTTACTATCTGCTTGAACAGTGGTTCAACAGCATCTGGAGGTACCTAACATTTACATATATTTTGCATTCAGAAAACAAAAGTAATGTAAGTGGAACCATTAGTTGCTAAGGAATAGCTTTTGAAGACGTGCAACCATATCATGGCAAGCCTGAACTGCTGCAGCAAGTAGAGTTGTCACGTCTCGTTGATGAGGCTGCGCACAAATGTATCAAAAATTATATCTGAGTTATAATTACCAAACTAGTTAGTATTTCAAAGGCTGACGGAAACAAAAAGACCATGTTAAATAACATACTTGAACGTATCTTTGAAGATATGGGTAGAAGTTCAACAAAACCAAGTGATGCAGCCCAATAGTCCTCGCAATTACTTTTAGCATCATCATCCTTACCTGCAATGCAAAAGATTTTCTTGATCTTGAAGCTTAAATGCTTGATTCTTACTAAAGAGAGTCAAATAACACATTAGCAATGTTATGAATTGAATGTAGAAAAAATGAGTATGACCTCAAATCGCTCATTGCATTTCTGCAACCGAGAGAAAAGCTTCTCAGCAAAACCCTGCCATCCAAAAAAACAAAAAACATCTCAGCATAATAGAGTTTCAAAGTAACAAGTGGATATGCCATTCCATAGATATTAGAGGCACTATCTCACCTGGGCATCCTTTAAATATGTCAGGGGTGAATAGAAACTGGAACCAGTATCCTCAACAGATTTCCGCTGTTGCTTTTTCATGCTGCGAATGACACGCTGTAATTTAGCTTTCTTCTTTTTCTTACTGGCAGCTGTACCCTTGTGGTTTGCCTGAGAATTCATATACCAAAACGATGCATCAGAGGGAATAAAGCAAAGCAAATCAAGAATATATAAAAAATACCAGTTGAGGCGCAACTAAACAGTTAAAGCACCTTATAAACATCCTGTTTACTAAGAAGAATTTGTGGGTTTTGATCTGCTTCATCTTCACTGCTTGATGCGTCGCTATCATCCTCTTGTGGAGCATTTTCATATCCAAGAAGGAATGAAATAGCAGCTATCATAATCCTGCATGTAATGACAATCATTTTAGGTTGGGACCAGCCAATAGAATTTTCTAAAAAAAAAAAATGTTCTGGGAGCATGTACCTAGAGGAAGGGTGGAAACAAGCATCACATATTGCATTTGTTGTACGTTCATCAAACCAGACCCTCCTACGGTGAAGATCACACAGGATAGTAAATGCTCTCTTTGCTCGTGACTCTTCTTCAGCCTGAGAAACAGGTGTATAAAATGAGCTAGGGGGAAAACAAATTGGTATATGTTTTTCAATATGCTAAAACCTGATAGTACTGATTAATGCATTCAAAAGATGTCGCAAACCTGTAAGAATTTAAAAAGGATGTTTTGCAGTTTACGATTCGTCAATTCATTCTTGTGCTTCTGGTTCATCCTCCTGATACTGTGCACAATATGCGAAAATGCTAGCTTTTTTACAGCTCGGTCTCCAATAACTTGAAGCTCCATGAATAACTCCATTGTGTCCTCAAGATCGACAATCTGTTTTTTTTTTCCAAACAAAAGAGGGGATGGCAAAAGAAGTTATTATATTTCAATGGCACACAAGATGTGTCACATAGATCAGTTAATGTCAAAGCAAGAGTCAATTATTTACACCTAGTTAATAACCAATACCCAAATATCTATATTCCCACTGCTTTCTTGAAAGAGAACACTTATTGTAATACAAATCTAGCAAATGTTACCTAATACTCTATCTAAATGCAGTGAAGCTCACATCATTTGAACTAATTCAGTGATGTATTGATGTTGGACCTTACTGACGAGAGATCATAACAAAATAATTATGACACGTTTCTATTAAGAAGGACATAAGAAACACTAGAATATGGGCAAGTTGCTATGTATAATCAGTAATTCATACTCTGACATCCTTCCACCAAGCCAACCACCATTATATATAGTCTCAACACCACAAAAGCTTAACCATTTTGCGTTTGCAATACTAAACTGCAATTAAAAGACAAAATGCCTATCCATCATCAAAACAAACATAACTCACGTATTTTGGGTTTTGATTGAAAAACTAGTACCAGCAGTGACACCAAAATTATTTACCTTCCGATTCACCAGCAGTATAAGTGCCTGCGCGAGGTGCGCCCGGAGCCCCGGCGGCAACCCACGCGCGTTGGTGTCGAGCAGACCACCAATCTGGTCGGGCAAATCGGCGAGGTCATCCGGGTAGAAAGGCGCGACGTGGGCGAGGAACAGGGCGAGGTCCCCGAGCTCCTTGGCCACCTCCCCGCCGCCTCCTGAGGACGAGGTTGTTGCCAGCGCCGCCTGCTGCTGGAAGAGGAACACCGAGGACTCGAAGTGGCGGTGGAGCTGGCGGAGCTCCTCCTCGTAGCCCTCCGGGTCGCGCTTCATCTTCGCCTGGAGCACGGGGAGGTTATGCGGCTGGCCAGCCCCGACTGACGCGGAGGCGGAGACCGCCTCTGGCGTGAACGCCGGAGCGTGCTTGCGCGGCATCGGCGCGGGCAGTGGCGAACCCCGCCGAAAATATGAGCTAGGGCGGACCACTGCCCGCCGCTGCGCCTCCGCCGCGCGCTGGCCCCTTGCCGCGAACCTGGAGGGAGCGCCGCCCAGTCCTCTGGTGCCGCCGCCGTGCGCAGGAACCAGGAGGGAGCGCCGCCGCCGCGTCTCGACTCCCGCGTGCGTGCCCGAGTAGGTTGGTAGGGGGATGCCGCGGCTCCCTCTGCCTGGTTTTCCCCAAGGGACGACATGGGCTGGATGTTTGGGCAACTAGCTCTGCACTAGGGGTGCGGTGGTAATGGGCCTTGTGGCCAGATGGCCCATGAACGCTGCCTGTGTCTGATTTTCTTTTATTTCGAATTGATAAAACAACCCTTACTCGAAAAACTGGAGAATATAAGTGCTGCTCGCCGGAGGGAATTTAGAACGAGGATAGGTTTGCCTCTGATTCAAATACTTTAAAGTTAGAGTTTAAGTACACGATTTCGCATAGAAAGTAGGGAGCAGAAGGGTGAAAATATCTAGTGAGTGACCGTAGCCGGTGAAGAGAAAGAAAAGGCCTGGGGCGGCAGCGGTGATGATGATACAGGAAGAGAGGTGGGACCCTATGAGCAGAGTGGACACGTCATCTAGTCATTATTATCCTAAACGCTAAACAGTCGGTCACCCTTTGTTAGCGTTTAGAGGGTTTAAACAATGTTTAAATGGAGTTAAATGGTCTAAACGATTTTGTACTATGACAATAAAATATGCATATTTGTGTATGTAAAAATTAAATATGTTAGAGATCTTACCTATTTATACATGTAAAATTCAAATATTCTACCAAATAATTTTTTTAGAAAGAAATCTAAATCATGCAACACTTCATATAATTATAATATTAATTAGTTTCGTGTTGACTGATAATCATAGTCCTCTAATTGACTAAATTATCAACGTACATAAAGGACATGTTGTCGATGGACAAGCCGCGCAGTGAGCAGTGTGCATGTGAGGTAGCATCTCCAAGAGTTTGATAAAAACACTTGCTATCCTTAATTTTTTTAACAAAATTAGAAAATCCATCCTCCAGCAGTTTGACAAATAACTTAGCATATTTTGGCAAGTTGCCATCGACCGGCCTCTCATGTGCATATAGGCGCGCGTGTAGCGGCCGCGTATCGACCTCCTGCAAGAGGTGGAAGGGTATAAACATAATTCTATTTCTGTCTCAGGATCCTGATATAAGTTTTCAAGAGATGGAAGGGTATAAACATAATTTTGTTTCTGTCTCAGAGTTCCTGACGTAAATTTAATCTGGGTTTGGCAAATGAATTATGCCAAACTATTGGAGATGGGCTCTTTTTTCACTTGCCATACATTTTAGATGGTCGTTGTTGACGGCGGATAACATCAACTTTTATTAGAACTTTAGAAACCAAAGGATATATGAATACACACTAGTCTAGGGTTTTAACTGACAATTTTCACGAGTTTTGCATGTTCTGTATTTTCCAGGGGCTATTCCAAAAAAGCGTAAAAAAAGGATTAAAGAGCATAAAAGACACGAAACTTAACCGTGAAGGAAACATCGTCATCAGGACGTGGGAAGGATCCAGAGAACACCCGAAACAACCGGGGCCCCACCACCTGACAGGTGGGGCCGGCCGGCGCCAAGGGGGCCGGCCGGCGCCCTCTAGGATTTCACCGCCGTCTTCTGGAGTCTTCTTCCACCGTTTTTGAGGAGTCATCTCGGCCCTTGGTTAAGTCGGTTTAATCTTACGGCGCACGTGCAACACACCGGGCTATAAATAAAGGGGCAGACCCCCTTGAGGCATCCCATCATTCATCCAAGGCATCAAGTCTTCGGTCAAGTCATCAAGAGCCTCCTAGTTCATCCAGAGCCATCAAGTTCATAGTTCTAGCCTAGTTAGATTAGAAGTAGAGGAGTTCTGATTCTTCGGCGGGATCTGGAGCGCAGAGTTTGGTATAGTTTTAGTTCTCTCTCTATTATTGTATCCTTCATTATGATTAGTAAAACATTGTTTTTAATAGTTCATATGTTCTTGATTACAATAATCTTTGTCTACTTTGATTATATGTCTAGTATAGTTGGTTTGATCTTATTGAGTTCATGTAATTGCTTGTATAGCGTTTATCCATACAATCGATGGGTAGATGATGAACGATATGTAGACATGGTGTCTAGGTATTCTGTTTATCTGCGAGTGCACCCTGATGTGCCGGGTCGTGTGGTAGATTGCGTAGGTGACAACTACGTTGAGTCCTCTGTAGTCCACCCCCGTATGTAGGCAAGCAGCCACGGTTGCGAAGTTGAGTGATGACTATGTTTCACATCCTTCCTAAATGATGCCCTTTACATGTGATCATGATATAGGACTAATCTAACAATGATTGCTAAATGTAATTGCACTAATTAGAGTAATTCATTGGCGTAGTTATAGAATTACCTTAGATATTAATTCCTTAGTTTATCCACCGGCTAGCTATTACTATGACTAGAAAGTGCTCTGATGTTTATCCTTTATTTATGATATTTGATCATACTTATCACTTTATTTATCTTTAATATCTTGTGACCTCTACCTGTTATGAGTAGAGTAAATGACATCGATAATATCACTTATCCATTATATATAATCACTATCAATATAATAGATTAAAGTTTATCCAGTCCTTCCCAGTGATATAAATATAAATCGACAACTTGGTAGACTCTATGTAAAATGCTACAATGATATAATTATCTGTCCGCTTGCAGAATTGATCTTAGTTTATATTTATATATTTCTGTCTAGTCACATTGAATAGTATATGAACCATTTATTTATTCTTAGCATATATAATTAGGGATGACAATCTAATTCATGCCTAAGAATGTTGGAGATAGATAAGTGGCTAGTTGTTAATGACCAGTTAATTAATTACCACACTAGATCCTTGTGGATATCGTTGATGAAGAAAATTTGGCTGCCGCCGGATGTGATCGACGACGACGAAAAAATCATCGTCTTGTTTGCCATGGGATCAGGAAGCACACCCCCTATCTGGCGCGCCAACTGTTGACGGAATGCCGGCGATAGTCTACCGAGGAGTATACCCAAGGTAGTAGATGATCGGTAAATGTGTACCTGAGACGAACAAGAGTAGCGCAGTAAGCACGAGACACGAGGTTTATACAGATTCAGGCCACCGTGAGGCGTAATACCCTACGTCCTGTGTGTTGCTGTATTGTATTTCTATTAGATGATAATCTATCTGTTGGTCTGATCTAAAGGGCGATCCCTGCCCCTCCTTATATAGTCTGTGAAGGGATAATGTTACAAGTAAATTAGACAAGTTAGTACAATAACCATGGGTGTAACGTCGTGCGCCGCAAGCCTTCGTCTTCTGGGCCGAGCCAGCTTGATGGTGTGGTCCATGTCTTGTCTTGTGGTACCGGGGGTTTATGCCTCCACAGCTGGACACTGGCAGCACTGTGCCATTGTGGATGAGATCATGTTTGGGAGGGTGAGAGCAGGCGCTGTCCATGCGAGTCTAGCCCACCACGCGCTCGCCGTCATGTGGCACGGGTGGCAGGCATAGAGCGTCGCCCGACGCCCCCGACCCGTACGTCTCGTTCGTTCGTGGTCCGGGCCCTACTCGCTGGGTTCGGTTCGCGTTTCAGCCTCTCATCAGGCGGTGTCGCGCCGGGGACAGCCCGGCGCCCACTGCTGCTCGGTCGCTCTCCACTTCTCAATCACCTGCCCATTCCCTGATGCCTCCACGAGGTTCATCGGCATGACAGCCCCCGTTGCCGCCGTAGCAGCTAGTAGTACAGTGACTACCACCGTCGTCGCCACAGGCGCTGATCGTCGAACGTCGATGCATCCCCCACCGACCCCCCACGGGTTAGCCCATCGCATCCCATGCACGACGACCGGCCGGTGCCGTGAGACGCACCCGACCGCGCGCCCGGCGTGTCGGCAGGGTGACTCCGATCCGCCGCGCTGCAACGCACTAGTACTGCTACGTGCGTCTGTCAATGATCATCGGACGGTTTCCACGCCGTTTTCCGCTACCAAACGCCGCAGCGGCCGGCTCCTCGCGAGGTGGTGCATGGTCGTCACCATGACTTTCGACTGCGCGACACCCAAAGTCAGTCGGGAATCGAATCCATCGTCGGACGATCGGGTAGTAGGGCGAAGAGAAAGGCCATCCTGCGTCGAGTACACGACAGCACTAAGGCTCTGTTTAGATCCAGTGCAAATTGCAACTGCAACTAGTCACATCAACGTTGCGGCACATGCATGGAGCATTATATGTAGACGAAATGTTTGCATGTTTGTACTTTTTGCATGTGCATCACGAGACGAATCTTTTAAGCCTACTTGGGCCATGATTGGACAAAAGTTGTCAAATACAAACGAACGTGCTACAGTGCAGAATTGCAACTGCAACTGGGATCTAAACGGAGCCTAACTTCATCTAAAGACTATACAGGCTATAGAAAAATTGTGATGAAGTGGACGCGCATCCAGCTACCCCTGACTGATATGGACTACACAAAAACACTACTATTAGTACAGTACATCTAATGATGACGACGTGTACGTGCACTGGAATCCGAATCGCTCATCATCAGCTTCACGATACTTGCGTGGTACCTAAAGCACGCACGTACGACATTCTACGCTCCTAATAAAGCTTTTCTGTTCCAGATGGGCCAACTCGATCTACATCTTCAGGCAGGCCACACAGAGCTTCATCGATAAGAAGGTGCCGTGACTAACCCAGTGTCCAAAGTAAGCCATGTTTAGTTCCAGAAACTTTGCAAAATTTTCACTGTAACACGCGTGAAATCTTTTACAATAAGTGTCCAATCATGAATCAAGTAGGCTCAAAAGATTTATCTCGTGATTTACACACAAACTGTGTAAACATGTAAAAATTTCGTTTACATTTAATGCTCCATACATGTGCCATAAAATTAATGTGACGGAAAATTTAGAACTGTGAGGAGAAACTAAACAGGGCCGTAGTACTACTCCTACTACCTAGTAGTGTCCAAATGACGTGCCGATTGTGTTGCAGCTGGGAGGTAATATTCAGGTTCCCTTTAGCAGACCCCACAGCAGGTTCCCAGACCTAATCAGTCCGTCAGGTTCCCTTTAGCAGACCCCACAGCAGGTTCCCAGACCTAATCAGGCCCCGTTTAGATCTCAGTTGCAGTTGCAATTCTGCACTGTAGCACGTTCGTTTGTATTTGACAACTTTTGTCCAATCATGGCCCAAGTAGGCTTAAAAGATTCGTCTCGTGATGCACATGCAAAAAGTACAAACATGCAAACATTTCATCTACATTTAATGCTCCATGCATGTGCCGCAACGTTGATGTGACTAGTTGCAGTTGCAATTTGCACTGGATCTAAACAGAGCCTCAGTCCGTCCCCCGCACCAGCAGCAACGCTGCAACTAAACCATCTGAAAAACACAGGTTAGTTAAGCTAAACCCCCTTGGCAGCACAAGCAGGACAATACTAAACACCCGGCCAACGCCATTAGCCCATCACCAGACGGCGGATTACCACTGATGGCCATATGGCGTCTCGTCGTCGTCGCTCTCACGTCCTGCAGTGAACCGACTGCAGTTCCAGTCTTCCAAAGTGTCCCAGCGAAACAAACAACAACACAGACGCCGCACCTTCGCGCTGCTGACTTGGCCTATGTTGAGATCCACTGTAAATTACAATTGTAATTAGTCACATCAATGTTGTGGCACATGTATAAAGTATTAAATGCAGACAAAATGTTTGTATATTTATACTTTTTGCATGTACATCACGAGACGAATCTTTTAAGCCTACTTGATCATGATTAAATAAAAGTTATCAAATATAAACGAACGTGCTCTAGTACAGAATTGCAACGAACGTGCTACAGCAACTGCAATTGGGACGGAGAGCAACGTCGCAACACAAAGGACAAAAGATTTTTATTTTCTTGTAGATTCTAAGGCCCGGACGGAGAGCAACGTCGCAACACGTCCGGCCCGGCCCAGCCCATCCCCAAGGCCCGCGAGCCGGGAGTAAGAAAGAAGTTGACCGTTTGTCCGATGTGCGTGCCGGGACTGCCCCTGCCGCCCGTGTGTGGACGAGAGCCGCGAGACCGCCACGCGGGGCCTGCCGGCGTGTCACCAGTCACCACCCCACCCCACCCCACCTGCCGCGCCGGCCCCGCACCCGTGGGGGCAGTGGCAGCGTAGCAAATACACCCGCCCTGACACAACGGGCCGGGTACCCCTCGTCGCTTCGGTTCAAAACATTTCGAAAAGGCTCCGCCGCCTCCTCCCTCCCCTCCCCTCTCCTTCTCGCCCGGATCCGAGCCAACGGAACAATTCCCTGCGAATTCGAGGCTGGTTTCCCTTCTCCCTGAGGTTCTCGTTTCTGGAGGGGCAGCGCAGCCGGGCTTCACCGATCCAATCCAACAAAACGCGGAGCTCGTCGGCGCTTCAAAGCCACGAGATTCTTTGCCGTCGAGTTCACTCCACCCCGCGCGCACCAAGAAAGCTCCACCTCCCCCACCGCGCTCAAGAAAAACCTACTCATCACCTATAACCCCTAATCCCACCAGTAATCCCACTATGGCTTCGTCTCTGCCGCCGCGCAGCTCCTACCAGGTGACTCCCCCCTTCGCCTTCTCTCCCCCCTTACCCTCCGCAGCTGCATTGTTCTTGGTTTACTACTGATCCGCGTTCCGAGCTGCTTGGGATTTGACAAAATGTGGCCGTGCTGACGGCGTTGTTAACTGCAGAAGAAGGAGAACGCGGGGCCGGCGCGCCGGGAGATGGGGCTCAAGGCGACGCCACGCCGGAACGTCCTTTCGGCACTCAACAACGGCGGGACGCCGTCCGTGCCGGCGGACGGCGGCGGCGGCGCCGCGGCGGAGGCGGCGCTCGTGATCGAGTTCGGTGGGAGGGAGGATGTGGAGCGCCTCCTTGCCGAGAAAATGAAGGGCAAAGGCAAGAACGATTTCAAGGTGGGTTTTGGCCTTTTGGGAGATGCGTTATTGTTGCGGATTTGGAGGGGCGTTTGCTTCAATTGGTCGTGGTTCTGCAGGGGAGAGTCGATCAGATGAGCGACTACATCAAGAAGCTCAGAGCGTGCATCCGGTGGTACATGGAGCTGGAGGATGGCTATTTGGCTGAGCAGGAGAAGCTCCGAGGTGCTATGGATTCTGAGAACACCCGTCATGCCGAATTGGGTAATAGCCCTCGCTCTCTCTCTCTCTAGTCTGCCTGATCTATCCCGGTCAAAAAACTGAGCCCTTCTCTTCACATAGTACTATTTAGGTCTGAAGATTCTGAATTATTCTTCATCAGTTGAGTCCAGTTGGGTGTCCCTCTGAGCCAGTGTTTATTGATAGAATTTCCCTTGCAGAGGCCCAGCTCAGCAATGCTATTGGAGAGCTGAAAGCTGCTAACTTGGACTTGACAAGGCGCTGTGAGTTTTTAGAGGAGAGCTTCAACAAGGAGAAGGCTGAAAAACTGGTTAGAGGGTGATCTTTTTTCATTGTTTTGATAACTTCTACATTTCCAACTGAAGTTTTATATGCTCAATTTTACATATGTCAGATCGCTGTGGAGTCTTACGAGAAAGAGAAACAGGAAAGGGTATCGGCTGAGAGTTCACGAAATGTACTGGCTGTGGACCTAGAAAGGGTCACTCATGATGCTAAGCGGTTTAGCGAGCAGGTAATGGTTGACAGAATGTTTTTTGAATGTTGAACATAATCTTATTAAATACTTTTGCATGGTTTTGTATCTTGAGACCTCTTTGTTAACATAATATGTGCTCTGAATTGTTAAACCAGTTAAAAATGGTCCAAGACACAAATAAAAGGCTTCAAGAATACAACACCAGCCTGCAACAATACAACAGCAACCTTCAGGCTGATGCCTCAAAGAGTGGTGAGGCTATCTCAAAACTTCAGAAAGAGAAGAGTGCCATGATGGAAACCATGGCTACTCTGAGAGAATGTAACAGCTCAATGGGCAACCAGCTTGAATCTTCTAGAGTGAGTATTTTCACAAAATATGTTTGGTCGACTACTTATTGATGTTTTACATGCTGTCAAAAGAGAAACCATAGACTATTCAGTGGATTTGGATAGTGATTCTGTGCTCTAACCTGTTCGCACATGTATACTGCACAATGCTTCACATATGTGCGTATTTTTCTTAGACTGTGATATTTTCAATGCTCTCCTAGGTTTCTCAACAAGAAGCTATTAGAGTGAAGGAAGAACTCAGGAAAGAAGTGGAGTGCCTTAGAGTTGAGTTGAAGCAAGTTAGAGATGATCGTGATCATTCTGCTATTCAATTGAACAGTTTGAACATTGAACTTGGTAATTACAAGGAACAGATTGGTAGAACCTCAAAAGAATGTGAAAGTTTCCGCACAAAAGTATCCGAACTTGAGGTTTGTAGCTACAGGTTTATACTCATCTCTGTTATGCAAAATTATTGGGCTTAAATTGCTCTCCAATTTTAGGAAGCGTGCAATGCACAACAAGAACAGATTCGGACATTTCAGAAGCAGCTTGCAGTTGCGACCGAGAAGTTGAAGGTTAGAAGTTGAAGCATATGCTACTAGCGTTCTTTATGCCTTTACAAAACATATGCACTGTTCCATTATTTGTCATCTCAAAATTGATAAAACTATTCAATAATGCAGCTTGCTGATGTAACTGCGATAGAGGCGATGACAGGATATGAAGAACAGAAGGGGAAAATAAAATACCTTGAGGAGCGTTTAGCACAGGCAGAGTCTCAAATTGTTGAAGGTGACGAGTTACGGAAAAAACTGCACAATACTATATTGGTAATGTATCTGAAAACATGATTTCTCCCTATATATAAGAATTTGTTATTTAGTTGTTTTTCTTTTCTCATTTTTTTATTTAGTTGTTGAAGTACTTTTGTGTATGTCTTACTCTCTAGGCAATAATTGACTTCATATTTGCAGGAACTGAAAGGAAACATTAGGGTTTTTTGTAGAGTTCGACCTCTTCTTCGATTTGACGGTGATTCCAATGGTTCAGAAGGTGCCTCTATCTCTTTTCCAACATCTGTAGAGTCTGCTGGACGGGGTATCGATTTGATAAATCAAGGTGAATAATACATTCAACTTGTTGTGTGTTGCCCAGTAAGTTTTGGATAATGAAACTAATAAGACATTGTTTTATTGGCCACCATGTAGGTCAAAAGCTCTCCTTTTCATATGACAAGGTTTTTGACCATGACGCTTCACAGGAAGATGTGTTTGTGGAAATATCACAACTAGTCCAAAGTGCCCTTGATGGTTACAAGGTACTAACTTTGCAATTTGCATGGCAATATGTGCTAATGGATAGTATATAAAGTATGAATTGCCATCTTACCTGTTAAATATTGTCCTTTATTCCCATTCCCAACATGATGAGGGCAACTATATGTGTAAATTACTAAATTATTAACTAGTTGAGTTTCAAGCACCAAGGATACTTTGGTATGTTTTTTTGCCCTCAAAGACATTCCACAGGCTATTATTAGTTGATCACTATTGTGTTATGATTATTTTTTACATTGATCTTGATGTATCATAAAAAATAAACCATCGTAAAATTATTTTGGACATCTTTACAAGTGGTGAGCGTATAAAAATTAATTAAATAATTCACGCACAATCATGTTTCAGTCAATCTGATATCTTTAATTTTTCTCTGAACGACTCATAATGGTAATATCATGTTTATGTGTCTCTGTGATACAGGTATGCATATTTGCATATGGTCAAACTGGATCTGGTAAAACCTATACAATGATGGGTAAACCAGGAAGTGATCAAAAAGGAATAATACCTCGTTCTTTGGAGCAAATTTTCAAGACCAGTCAGTTTCTAGAATCTCAAGGATGGAATTATTCCATGCAAGTTAGTATCTCAAAGCTATTTAGCTCATAACTATTGTTTTATTTTATCTTGTTGCTAATTCAGTCAATGCATATTTGATTCATTGTGCAGGCATCAATGTTGGAGATATACAATGAGACCATTCGTGACTTGTTAGCACCTAGTCGGTCTAACAGTTTTGAGATGACATCCAGTAAACAATACACTATAAAGCATGATCCTCATGGGAATACGACCGTGTCGGACCTTACAATTATTGATGTTTTTGGTATTGCTGATGTGACTAGTCTACTAGAGAAAGCATCCCAGAGTAGGTGAGTCATTCTGATTTCAGCATTGTATATGGCATCTACTAGTAGCACTTGTTTGCTTAAATAGGATAGACTATCTCTGGTTCATTAATTACTATTATGTGTGCAAGGGGTAGTATCTTATTACATAACTGATAAAGTCATATGTGTTATTTTCATCGAAAATGAATTTGTTGATGGTTCACACTGTTTCTAAAATGGCTCCTAATTCAACATATATCTCTGCATGACTACTTATCTCTATTGAGTCTAATATTGTTATCTGCAGGTCTGTGAGTAAGACTCAGATGAATGAACAGTCTTCCAGAAGTCATTTTGTATTCACACTAAAAATTTCTGGATCTAACGAGGTAGATTGGAACATTACTTGTGTTTCTCTTTTAGACTGGTGTCAAACCCTTTTTAGACAAATATTCTGCACGTTAAATAACAAATCCTGAGAGTACAGTTTCCCCCCTTTTTTTTCTTGTTGCAGAACACAGGTCAACATATCCAAGGCGTCCTTAACTTGATTGATTTAGCTGGGAGTGAGCGTCTTGCTAAAAGTGGCTCCACAGGTGATCGCTTGAAGGAAACTCAGGTCAGTGTTTGCTTACCATAGATTCCCAATATTCCAAGCATTTTGTAATGCCATATATTCACATTACTTTGATGTTCCAGTCAATTAATAAAAGCTTGTCGGCTTTGAGCGATGTAATCTTTGCGATTGCAAAAGGAGATGACCACATTCCCTTCAGAAATTCAAAACTTACATACCTATTGCAGGTTAGTGATCCGTGGATGTCTATCCAGAGTTGTATGTTGAGTAGCACATTTGAAACAGTCTCTTAGTTGTAACTTTACTTTGCAGCCTTGCCTTGGAGGTGACTCGAAAGCTCTCATGTTTGTCAATATTTCACCTGAGGCATCTTCTGTTGGTGAGACGATATGCTCATTGAGGTTTGCTTCAAGGGTGAATACTTGTGAAATTGGAATACCAAGACGTCAGACACGTTCCTTGGATTCTAAGCTAACTAGCTGAGGAAGTAGTTGTAGGCATCATTGTAATGTGATATATAATGAGTTGGTTTGTTCCACATTTGGCCACAAGGTTGATGCCCAACAGAATTCTTGTAACTTGTACAGTGTAGGCTATGGTGGTTTGCTGAGGGCAGCATATGTACGAGTGCTGACATCTTGTCACGCTTCCCCTTTTGATGCAGCAGACTTGAGTAACACTATTATTAGTTGTGACGGCGGGTTCAAATGTGGAACTACGATTTTTTTCTTCTTCTGCCAAGCACAACTCATCTGCTGGATTATGGTAACAATGCAGCATCAAGTCTGCAAGATGGTTTTGTACTTTGTAAGTTGTTACTTGCAATATTATCTGTAGCCACTGAGGCTTGCATTGAGTTGTGGAACCTTTGAAATGTTTGTATTTCTTCATTTCTACTACTCTGCACTTATTTGGGCCATGAGTGGCTGTTCTTCTCGCGATTATGGTTTCCTTGACAACACAGCAAGATCTAAAGCATTGCCTTTGAAGCAGCCATATCTACTAGCGCAGTGAATTCCTTGGATGAACAAATATTGCCCTTTTGAGAGCCTGTTTCTAGCTTTTGAAACAAGGGTGATGCTGATGAACAATGCTCAAACAATGTAACTTTGTCCTTTCTCTGATTTTTTCCCGTTTTTATATTCTCCGGCAAAACTACCAGGAACTCAGGATGGCTATGGCCCACTTATCTAAGTTTCATCCCATAATTTTTAATTTTTATATTATTTATTAAAAATAGTTTGGCTGGTTCATCATATGCACAATTTATTTTAATGTTTGTTTGGGCCTTGCCCAAGCCCAACTCAGTAGTATTTCTCAGAACCGGCGGCGCCGTGGAGGAGGGACGTAGGGGCCGCCGTGGCGCACGACGCGGTGCAGCTACCACGTACACCGTGTTCAGGGACACGCCGTGGCCGGTGCCCGTCCTCGCCGGCGGCCGGCGTAGGGGTGCGTGCTCCGCAGCCGCACGTACTCCCTGTCGGGGGAACCGGGGAAGAGCTCCACTCGACCACTCGTGCACGTGCCGCTGGTGCTGCTGCTGCGGCCTGTTGCAAGTTATTTTCCGTCAATCCTTCATCGCCCAGCCGCACGCACCGGATCCTCGTCAGACGTCCTACACGGGTCAGGCGTTCTCATCACCTCATCAGTGAGCGATTAAGGAGAAAGATCGATTTTTAATGATTTTTTCGTGAAATTAAAGAGTTGTAACCTCCTGATCACCTCGCCTGGCAATATATAGAGCAAAAGAAAAACCCTTGAAGTAGGGTACGTTGGATTCAGCAAAAGATACTGGATGGATATTCAGTCAGATCAGTGCCAGTAAGATTATCTGTTCAGATACAAGAATATAACAATAGCAATGCTAAACAAAGCTTCAGAACTGCTCTACTGGATGGATATTCAATCAGATCAGTGCCAGTAAGATTATCTGTTCAAATACAAGAAGATATCAATAGCAATGCCACAGTAGAATGAGCACTTCCATCTACACCCTATGATGTGGATTTGAATTTGACGGCCACGTTTGACAGTGATGCTAATTAACACGCTCAAGCTGTGTGCTTACTTTAAAGGTTCTCCACTGAATAGGCATCAGATTAAGGTGTTAATTAATGCTACAATTTTTCAACTCATAAGCATTGGCATGTAACATGCCTCCGGTTTTAATTACTGGTGGTGATATCTTTTATGCGGTTCACATAAATATACAGGATTCTGGAATGCTCCTGGCTCCAGAAAACTCAGAGCAGACAAAGTATGGGCGGACCCACCAGCTGTGTAGGATATATTCCCATGCTTATCTTAGCAGAGTGGATTGGGACGGTTTTATTTCCTATAGACTAGCTGCAAATCTTTTTCTTGCTGGGAAAGGGGTCTGGGGTCAGGGAGGAGACCAAGAAGAAGAACAGAGAAGGGGGGCATAGGCTTGGCTAGCTCGTCGAGGCCCTATGGAGATCCAGCACAACCGGGGGGTTGGCAACTCGAAGGTCGTGAAGGTTCAGAGCGAGGAGGCATGGGAGCTGTTCATCGATCAAGCGAGCAAAGAAGGCCGGCCTGTGGGTTCCCCCTCCTTTCCCTCTTTCCTTTGGCCTGGTTCTTTCGCCCTTGTTGAGATCTGTTCAGTTTTCAAAGCACTAACGATCCCTTTTGATGTTTTCGGGGGTGTCTCAGTCTCTCAGTCATTTCGATTTGGACCATTTGGACCATCCTTTTATTCCTGTTCCCAGTTGTGTTAGAAGGACAGTAGATGTGTATATCATAAAGCCATTGCTCTTGTGAGACTATTATACAACTTCGAAGCAACCTGGTCTCTGCATATGTGGCCGCACTCCTTGTTCATGTAGCTGTTCGTCAGTTCGTGTATCCTTCACATCTCTTCGTTTTGCTAGCAAAATCAGTAGAAAATGGTGAATATTAGCCTGATGGCAGGTGCTCTGTCTTGCTACTGAGCAGAGATTCGCACCCATGTTTTATTTATCCACATAAGTTTGACAGATCCATTCCCCTATGTTGTGTAGGTGGTTGCCCATTTTGGGGCGTCATGGTGTGTGACGTCCCTGTCCATGAACTACAAGTTTGAGGAGCTAGCTCAGACGCACCCTGAGGTCTTGTTCCTCTACGTGGACGTTGATGATGTCCAGGTAATATCTCTTGATCTTATTATCTTACAGTTACAGGTGTTTTGCCTTAACTTTTCTTGTTCTAGACCTCTACAAAAGAAAGAGGAAAGGAGCTCACACAGCCACAATCATATTTCTTCCCAAGAAATAGAAAGGGGAAGGCAGGGAAAGGCCAAATTTTAGCTTTGATATCGATCATCTTTTAGTATCTCGATCTTGATGATCTATACATTTAATAAATACATTTTTCCCCTGGTCAGAATTCAGAATACAAAAAACACGTTGAAAAAAACTTGCTGTTTCTCGTATGTGCTAAATGACATCATTTGTATGGTGCTCTGAAGATGGATTGTCACTGATTAAGCTACCTACGACCTCACGAACTGTAAATTCGTGCAGGCTGTTTCATCCAAGTATGGAGTGAAGGCGATGCCGACGTTTTTCCTCATCAAGAACAAGGAGGTGGTGAGGAAGATCGTTGGGGCGAACCCAGACGAGGTGAAGAAGCTGGTGGATGCTTCTGCTGACGCTGAACCCTTCGAGGCTCAGATAGTCGTGGAATAGTCGTTTCAAACTTTTTTGAGTCATCATGTCTTCCGAGACTGTGACCGTGAGTGCTTCTTGGTCAGGGTCGATCTGGATGTTCCAGACCAGTGTCGCCCGTGTCTGTGACTGATGGGTGTCGCTTTGTAGCAGTAGCAGCCTGTTGGTGTTCGTCTGGTCCTGTAGGCTGCAGCTGACTGTAGTGTGACTCTGAATCTTGCATCTGTTCTGAGGTTGAAAATAAATCAACAAAACTAGCGCACTTGCCGGTCGGTTACTGACTTGCTTCCTGCTATTCTGAGACAGTTTTTCAAGCTTTGGGAGCTGCTCCAAGATATTGATGTCGACCTCAATAGCTCCGAGGAGGATCAAATTCAGTGGATTTTTGATAGCTCAGGTAAATACACTGCTAGGTCGGCCTACATGATCCAATTCTACGGAGAGGTGCTCTCCAACTTCCCCAGGCTTATTTGGCAAGCTTGGGCACCTCCGAAGTGCAAGTTTTTCCTTTGGCTGCTCCTTCAAAACCGGTTGTGGACTGCAGCTCGACTGCAGCGTCGAGGATGGCCAAATGAATACTTCTGTGGCCTTTGCGCTAGGAATCTGGAGACAGCAACGCACCTCTTCATCGAGTGTCCAGTCTCTTGTCAGGTATGGCAAAGGATAGCAGGATGGAGCGGTTTTGAAAACCTTCTGCCGCAGCGGTGGACTGTTAAAGACAACCTAGAAGATTGGTTCAGCTGCGTGATTGAAGGATCAGGCACTGCTGGACACTCAATGGCGATATTATCACTCTGGTGCATCTGGAAACATAGAAATGGGGCTGTTTTCAATCGTGCGAACACTTCGGCAGCGAAGATTTTTTTCTGCCTTCTTGGATGAAGCCTCACTCTGGGCATCTGCAGGAGCCAAAGCTTTGAGGCCATTTTTTGTCGTTGCAAATGTTTATGAGTAATTAGCTAAGTTTTTCACTTTCACCATCACTTCGGTCTGTTGTGGTGGTAGCGCAGTATTTTGCGCTTGTAGTTTGAACTCTTTTTCTTCTTATTAATACAATGCCGGGTAAGCCGGGTAACTGGATCTTAAAAAAAAATAAAATAAAATCTGTGCGCCGCGCAATGCAGGGCAGCTTTGTTTGTTTTGCTGGAAAACAAACACTCCATTATTTTCCAGGTTTTCATCACGGATGGTAGTGGTTGCTTATTGTACATTTATATATACTAGTGCTGGAGTGCTCTCCTATGACAGTGAGTATTAAACTATAACGTACCCTCTGCAGCATTGCAAATGTGCAAATCATCAAGATCAGGCACCATGTGAAATCCCAGATTATTAGTTCAATAATAGCTGCAGCCTCTCTCGCTTGTAGGTCTGGTTGGCACACGCATGGTCTGTGTGCGCTGTGTGTGTGGATAGTGTGTGGCGTGTGTTCATGTATGTATGAACAAATACCGCAGTTGTATCAGAGAGGCGTAAAAAAAGGCACCAGCTCAGCACCAGCTCAGCTGCAACTTTGCACTGAATCAAAGAATACACTCTACAGAAAGGGACCTGGCCTGGGGTACCACACCTAACCACCCTAGGATAATGGACAAAACTGCAAGCTGTATGTATGCGCGGCCCAACACCAACGCAACACGTGGGCAAGCATTGACACGTCCAAGGTCGGATTCGGCTTTTCGCTAAATTATAAACTTATCTTCGCTCAATGACAGTGAAGGAAAAGATGGTGGGACGAGGAGGAAGAAAAGGCAAATCATTACTGGCCACCATACCATACCATGGACGTGGACTGTGCCGCACAGTGTTCTCCATGATCCCATGATATGTGGCCTTCTGATTCTGAAGCTTCACATTTGTTTTTACTGTCAGCAAATTACTGTCAGCAAAGACCCCCCCTGGTTACTTTTGACCTGGTGTGTCGGCAGAGTAAACCTCTGTCGCTGACACTGACAAATGAAGTGACGAGCTACCTGCCGGAGTACAACAACAGCAGATGGGTCAAAGTGCATGTTATTTGTATTGTCAGGTTTATATACCTCATCAGTTATAAAATAAATATTATTTTTGACTTTTTAAAATCGATGTTTAACCATTCATCTTATTTAAAAAATTTATAAAAATATAAAAATAAACAAATCAAGATTAAAATACTTTTAATAATGAACCATTTTATAATAAAATAATTATTTTTTCATAAAATTTTACAAAATGAGATAGTTAAAATCCTATAACAACATTTATTTTAGGACGAGAGAGTATGCTGGTATCGTGGTTACTCTGAATTTGCATTGTCTGAATTATTTATGCTAATATGCACAAGAGTACTCTTGCTTTCCTACAGAATCCGGTCTTCTGTTATTAGTTATGCAACCCAGAAAAGCTCACAACAATTTGGTGACCACACTCGGAGTACACATCTGAACCTCTGCAGTGTTTATTATTTTATCTTCGTCATCGGTGTTGGTAATAGCAAGTTAGCAACTAATAACAAAACTTTTTTGTCACGCTATCTCCCTTTTCTCTCTCCTTCACGTGGAGCCATGCATGCACGAGCGCTAATCCGACAAGCAGCACCAACACCAAAAACAAAAGGCGAGGGTGGCCAAGTGACGATCCATCTCAATTCTCACCCACCATCACTCACCCTCCATTCTCCTCCTCCATACCTCTCTCGCTTCGTGCATGGTCTTGAGAGTAGTAGTCAGTAGAGAGGACGAGCAAAAGAGAGGAGCAGAAGGAAGAAGAAGAGCAGAGAAGGCGGCAGGCAGCAGCTAAGCTCCCGATGTGCTGCTACGTGGGAAAGGCCACCAAGGTCTTCCTGTGCCTGGTGGCGGCGCTCCTCGTCGCGGGCCTCGTCCTGGGCTTCGGCCTGGCCCGCCACACGTGGGGAGCCGACAGGGCCCAGCCAGACTGCCGCTGGCCCGACTGCCAGCAGCAGCAGGGCCTCGCGTCCGGCGGCGACCCGCTCCTCCCGGACACGGCCGGCGCCGCCACCACGCCGACCAACCCGCTCACGCAGCCGGCCGTCGCCGCGTTCCCCGGCGCCACTGCCACCCCGTCTTCGTCGTCGTCCGCCGGCGTGGCCGCGCCGCCCACTGGCGGGCCGTACTTTGGGCCGCCTGGCCCGTTCGTCGTGGGCCTCGGCCCAGCCGCTCACGCGTGAGTCGGGCTGAGCCGCTGCAGGCCTCAGGCGATGCGAGCTGCCTTTTTGACTTTTGCTCGTAGTCGTAGTCTTCTCCCTTCTGGAATCAACATTTGAATATTGTTTCCATCATTTCTTATTAGGTTTCCACTAGTTTTTGACTACTTTGGCTGTACAATTTGGTAAATTACTCCGAACTTCACCCCCTTTTTTCCGATGGATGGATACTGTGACTACAGCTAATCTGCAGTATTATTAATTCATTAATTACCAAATCTCATTCATCTCGGGTTCTCCGGTTCTTGTTCGTGCTCTGCTCTTGCTTGCAAGTTTCGACCTCGCGAAATTTCAGGGGAATTCATACGCAATTTCTACTTCTAAATCTCTCAACAAAGCCGTCATTATCTTTGCCGTTTCATCCCCCAACCCCACACACGCTTTCCTTCGATCGTAAGATAAGCACTTGCCTTCCCCTTTCTGCGGCCCGCTCGGCCAGCAGCCAATGGAAATATTTCGTTTCCCGCTCGCGCCGTCCCACTGATAGGCGGGCCCGAGCGTGGTGGGGCCCACTTCGCAGGCATAACAAAACTCTGCAAATAACGCTGCGGCGCGGGTCTCGGTCATCGCACCCCTCCAGCCCCCGCCGCCGTCACGCCGCACGAGCCACGGCACAACCGCCGCCTCACCCCGGATTCCCCTCGCGGCGAGCGATTCGCCGATTCCGCCGGCACGGCACGTGCTCCCCCCGTCGCCAGACGCCGCGCCGGCGTGCCGTCCCCCGTCGGCCTCCGCACGCGGCTAAACTCGCTCGCTGATTCGGAGCAGGTAACGTCCAGCGCTGCTTTTTCGCTCGCTCGATCGCTCCCTCCCCCCGTGGTGCTTTCTTGGACTGGTTCGTTTTTTCCTTCACGAGAAGGAAACACTGTGGTCGTACTGCAGTGCTTTTCTATGGGAGGTTTGGTTGTTTCGACGTGGGTGCTTCGATTTAGGGGAAATGTAAAACGGTTTTGATTGGGTTCCGCTCGTGATGGAAACGCAAGGCGGCTTCTTTGCCTAAGATTAGTGCTTTGGGGTTTGTTCGAAAGAGGAGTCGGGTAAGGTTTAAGCGATCGGTGGGATCGATTGGGTTCGAGAGTTCCGCAGATGTTGCCTGACGTTTTATGTTTGATCAATTCTTTGTCTCTGTACCACCGCGATCTCACGAGTTTGTACCAATTCTTGGCAATTGTCAGTCTGATGACAGTTGTCCTGTTGCGGTAGCGCCGATTCTGCTTCGCTTGAATTGTGACCCTTGAAAAATTTACTTTTTTTTTTTTTGGTGTGCTGAGTCGGAGTGATAACGTGGGTTTGGTTCACTCCTTAAACATCTTGCGCTACAGCACCAACTTTGTAGGTACTGGTAACATCTTGCGCTCGAGCACGACCTGTTACTGACAATAAACTGTCAGTATAATCTAATTGGCATAGGTAATATCAGTTTGATGACAGTTTTCCTGTTGCTGTAGTGCCGATTCTACTTCGCTTGAATCGTGAACCTTAGGGGAAAAAAATCATTTTCCTTGGCAATGGCAAGTCATAACGTGGGTTTGGGTAAATTATTTGGAGCTAACACCTTGGGCTTGACTACTAGTCTCGTACTCTCTTGTAGCCAAATATTAATTTATTGTTGTGCTAGTGTTTCTTTTTTTAACTATTAGGGTTTCACTTCAGAATTTGCATTATTGCCAACTCTTACACGTGTAGCTGAAATGTCGTTTGCCATCTTGATGCCACTTGCAGGAGTACTAGTAGCTTGTAAGATCTGGTCACAAGTACTACTGTGAGCTGCTTGAGGCTTGGTGCATTACTTGTTCCGAGTAACAAGCCATCTGGCAGGAGACAGTTGTGAAGCATGCTGATCTCTATTACTCTTATTATACTTTGTGATTAAATCTAAGCATTGTAGATGTCCGACAGGGAAGATTCAGCACACGTGCTTCGAAGCAGTATGGACATTATTGACTTAAGTTCAGATAGCGAGGATGAGATCATTGACCTGTCTTCTGACAGTGAAGACAAGACTCCTTTTCTCCCTTACAAAGAAGAGGACGTGGATTATGATGATCCTGTTAGTCCTTTTCACGTGTCTTTTTTTCCTTACAACACAGCACCTGACTGGAATAGCATGGAAGAATTTGATGATTGGCATGCGGTCGCAAAGAAAGAATATGATGACTGGCTTAGTACAAAGGCTCCATCCTCTTATAGCCCTGTTGAGGATAATTCAACCACTGCTTCATCCTCTTATAGCCCTGTTGAGGATATATCAACCACTGGGATGAACAATAAGGTGAGTAACAATATCAAGAGGACTCTTCCATCATCAATAACATATGGTTTTCCAGCAAACCTGAACATTTTTTATTCTTCAAATGTTGAACATCAGCTGCCACAATCCTTCACCTATGGAAGCTTCATTCCTCAGTCATTTGCACTCAACCATTCAAGTTTAGGTGACAACGGGATCAAGGAAGAGCCCTCTATGACATTTAGTGGTTTTCAAAGATGCACTGCCAGTGGATATGGGATGCCTTCATCTACAATGCCAACAGGTGACATTTTATTTTACTATCCTGAAATATTATGATTTGAGTTGTACAAAAATGGTTTATATATGTGCAAAGTGTGGATATTAAGACGATGCTGTTTCAAACTGTCAGATGATATCTTTGTATATGGAGGTCCACGTCCACATCGGATCTTCCCTCCGCCAATGCCGTCTTCTGTTAACGATACAAAAGTTGAATCTGATGTAGAACAAAGGCTTTTCGGTTCTGATGAGAGAGCTGTATACGAAGAAGCCCTGAAGGTATAGGTCTTTGGTTGATTTATACAGACATGGCACCTTGCCACCTTCGGATATTCTTTTTTAATCACTTGGGCGAACCTTATTAATGTTAACAAAAATGCTTGCAGCATATCACTCAGGAAACGAAGGAGGAAGATCTGCCCAAAGGTGTTCTGTCAGTTAAACTGCTTAAGCATCAGGTAACCTTTTCTCTAATATCAGTTATGCAGTTGCTATGCTTATGCTGGAGGTCCTATTCACTTTCATGTTCTTTTATGTTTGGAAGAAAAAAGCATTGGCATGGATGCTTTCGAAGGAGAACAGTTCACATTGTCCAGGTGGAATTTTGGCAGATGATCAGGTTACTTTTTGCTTTTTCCTACAATTTTCAAATAGATTTTATTTCTTCTACTTACCAGGTTCCTATATGTTTAGCAATTAGCTTTGTGTGATACAGGGTCTTGGGAAGACAATATCAACGATTGCCCTTATACAGAAGGAGATGGTTAAGCAATCTAGGTTCAGGACTGCTGGTTCATACAGTACAAAATCAGTCCCAAACAGTGATTATGACAATGAAGATGCTGTTGTGATTGCCATGGGAAAAATAGAACCAAAGGATGAACCCTTGAATGAGCTAGATGATTCTGCACGATTGCATGTTGCCAGCAGTCTTAAGCTCTGTGATAGTAAGTCAAACACTGCTACGGATAAAGCTGAACCTAAGAAGAAGACCAGAGTGAGGTACCCTGCACCAAACATGAGGTCCAAGACTAGACCCGCTGCAGGAACATTGGTTGTCTGCCCTGCTAGTGTTCTTAAGCAATGGGCCAGTGAGCTCTCTGTCAAGGTTATGGAAGACAATAAATTGTCAGTCTTGGTTTATCATGGAAGTTCAAGGACTAGAGATCCTAATGAGTTGGCAACATATGATGTTGTTGTCACCACGTACATGACTGTGGCCAATGAAGTACCTAAAGAAAACTCTAACGATGAGCAAAAGGACAGTGAAATGGATGGAATATGTCCACAAGTTTCCATTGGCAGCAAAAGAAAAAAGCAGAGCAAGCCAAAGAAGAAAAACAAACCTAGCAATTTAGAAGGTGGCCCACTTGCCAGGGTACGATGGTTCAGAGTTGTGCTCGATGAAGCTCAAACAATAAAAAATTACAGGACTCAAGTGTCTAGAGCTTGTTGTGGACTGAGGGCGGAAAGGAGATGGTGCTTATCAGGAACACCTATACAAAATAAAATTGATGACCTGTATAGCTATTTCTGTTTCTTGAAATATGAACCTTACTCTAAATTTAGTAATTTCAAATATATGATCAAGCACCAAATTACTAGAGATTCTGTTCGTGGCTATAAGAAACTTCAAGCTATTTTGAGGATAATTCTACTGCGGCGCACAAAAGGTGAATTTAAATACTTTGATCATAAATATATATCTGTATGCTTATTGTTCTGAACTGTGCTATGAAATCTGGACTGGTGTGCGCTTTAATTGCTCTTGCCAACAAAACTTACCATTCCCCTGCTTAATCTAGAATGCATTGAAACCTTGAAATCTTTGTTCGGCATCTGGATCATGTTTGTGTTTCAGTACATTTTTTAGAAGAGTTACATTGTGGTTCTTAAATCTTCAAGCTTTTCAGTATAGGCCAATGTTGTCGTTTCGTTGGTTGTGATATTGTCATTCATGTACGGTTGAACCATTTTCCATACAGAAACACTTATAGATGGAGAACCGATCTTAAAGCTGCCACCAAAGACAATTCAGCTGAGTAAAATAGATTTCACCCAAGAGGAGCGAGCTTTCTACTTGGCACTTGAGGAAGGCTCTAGGCAGAAGTTCAAGGTACATTAAAATTTGCATAATCTTTGTTCAGTAGTACTCCCTTCGTCCCTAAAAAAGAGTTGCTTCCGCTTTCCAAGAAACTACTTTGCCAAATATGTATATAAAACTATTAATATTTATGGTACATAATTAGTATCACTGGAAAGATTTTTTAATATAGTTTTTTAATAAATTTATTTAGAGATACAAATGTTGCACATATTTTCTATAAATCGACTCAAACTTGTAGCGCGCACACCAACGACAACTCTTTTTTAGGGACAGAGGGAGTAAGATACAAGCTTTAGACCCCCCTCCCCCCCCGTCATTTTTTAGAAAGTATTAGCAATCTCATTAATTTGCAAACCCTAGGTTAGGGATACATATACTAGGGATACATGGGCTTCATGGGCTAAGTCTCATGGGCTGAATACACACTCCAACACCCCCCCGCAGTCTGGACTACCGGCGCAGCGGAGTCAAAGACTGGACAAGAAGAAAGAAGAGCACCAAGTACAGGACCCCCCCGCAGCCACAACTAGCCACTAGTGATGTTGAGGCTGGAGCGAAACTCGGAGAAGGTCGACGAGGGAAGGCCCTTGGTGAAGATGTCCGCGAACTGGGAGGTGCTCGGTACGTGGAGGATCCGAACGTCGCCGATGGCCACACGGTTGCGAACGAAATGGAGGTCGATCTCCACATGCTTGGTCCGCTGGTGCTGCACAGGGTTGGTGGAGAGGTAGACGGCGCTGACATTGTCGCAGTAGACGAGCATGCTCCTGGCGAGGGGGCGGTGAAGCTCAGCCAGGAGCTGGCGGAGCCAGGCGGCCTCGGCCACGCCGTTGGCGACGGCGCGGTACTCTGCCTCGGCACTGGAGTGCGAGACCACCGGCTGGCGCTTGGACGACCAAGAGACAAGGTTGCCGCCTAGGAAGACAGCGTAGCCGGAGGTGGACTGGCGGGTGTCCGGGCAGCCCACCCAGTCAGCGTCGGTGTAAACAACCAGCTCGGCCGAGGAGGACCGACGGAGGAGCAGCCCGTAGGCGAGGGTGCCCCGAAGGTACCGGAGGAGCCGCTTCATGGCAGCCAGGTGAGGGTCCCACGGCGCATGCATGTAGAGGCAGAGCTGCTGCACGGCGTATGTGATGTCGGGCCGCTTAAAGGTGAGGTACTGGAGCGCTCCAGCAAGGCTCCTGTAAGCAGTGGAGTCTGCGGGACCAAGCAGCAGGCCCTCTGCCTCAGACAGCTTGCCCTGCGTGTCAACCAGAGTAGAGCAGGGCTTGCTGTCGGACATCCCAGCTCTCTCCAGAATGTCCAGAGTGAACTGCCGCTGGTGAAGGAACATGCCGGAAGGTCGGGGCTCGACAGTGACGCCAAGGAAGTGATGGAGCCCACCGAGATCCTTCATGGCAAACTCCTTCTGAAGAGAGGAGATGATGCAGCGGACCAGGGACTCGCTGGAGGTGGTGAGGACAATGTCATCGACGTAGAGTAGCAGATAGGCGGTCTCGCCCCCATGGCTATAGATGAACAGGGAGGTGTCCGACTTAGCCTCCAGAAACCCAAGTGTCAGCAGGTATGACGCAAAGGTGGAGTACCACGCCCGAGGTGCCTGCTTGAGGCCATACAGAGACTTGTTGAGCTTGCAGACCATCTCGGGACGAGAAGGATCCACGAAGCCTGCTGGCTGGTTGCAGTACACCGTCTCTGTCAAAGTGCCATGGAGGAAGGCATTCTTGACATCCAGCTGGTGCACGGGCCACGAGCGCTCAAGAGCCAGTGAGAGAACAGTACGGACTGTCGCAGGCTTCACCACTGGGATGAAGGTCTCGTCGTAGTCCACTCCGGGCCGCTGAGTGAAGCCCCGGAGTACCCAGCGGGCCTTGTAGCGCTCCAAGGTCCCATCAGCCCGACGCTTGTGCGTCCAGATCCACTTGCCCGTGACCACATTGCCACCAGACGGACGCGACACTAAGTCCCACGTCTGGTTGGCAATCAGGGCCTCGTACTCCTCCATCGCACGGCGCCAGTGAGGATCCACCAAGGCCTCACGGACGGAGGAGGGTAGAGGAGAGACCCCCAGCTCGGAGGTGACGACGGAGAGGAGCCGGGGCCGGGAGGCCTGGCGCGTCACCATGGGGTGAACGTGGCGAGGGTCCCGGTGCAGGATAGGCGGATAGTACACCGGCCCGTCGAGAGAGCACCGGGGGGCACGGGCAGCAGGTGCCGGCGGCGGAGGCCCCGCCGGGGGCGTCGGTGGCGACGGCGGAGCAGGTACCGGAGAAGAAGGCACCACCGGCGGTGTCGGAACCGGAGGCAGCTGCGGACGGCGCTGGTAGACACGCACGGGGTGCGCGAAACGGCCAGGGGCCACCGGTGTCGTCTCCGGCGAAGGAGGCCCTGCCGGAGGTGTCGGCGTCGACGAAGGCCCCACCGGAGGCGTCGGCGGCGACGGCGGAGGCGGTGGAGGTGCCTCCGGTCCCCTCCGGCGCTGGTAGATGTGGTCGAAGCGCCCGGGAGGGGGAGGCGGTACAGGCCGTAGGTCTGCAGCTGGAGTAGCGGCGTCGGGCGTAGGCCCCTGGTCCGGAGATGGACACTCCGGAGCCGCGGGCAGGAAGTCCAGACCTGCAGGGCACAAAGGGAATGGCGGTTGGACCACCGTTTCAGCGGAGGAGAGAGAGTCAACCTCGGGATCTGGAGAGGGTGTGGAAGTGGTGGAGAAGGGGAACACCGTCTCATCAAACACGACATGGCGAGAGATGAGAACACGGCGAGAAGAGAGATCATAGAAGCGGTACCCCTTGTGGTCAGGGGAATACCCAAGGAAGACACACAGAGTAGAACGAGGAGCGAGCTTATGTGGAGAGGTAGAGGCGGTGTTGGGGTAGCACACACACCCAAACACACGCAGGTGATCGTAGCGGGGAGGGGCACCGAAGAGAGCGTGGTGAGGAGTAGGAGCAGGGGAAGCTGTGGAAGGCAGGCGGTTGAGAAGGTAAGTGGCGGTGTGGAGGCTCTCAGCCCAGAAGCGAGCAGGAAGCGAGGCCTGGATGAGAAGGGTGCGCATGACTTCCGTGGTGGTGCGGATCATGCGCTCTGCCTTGCTGTTCTGCGAAGAAGTGTAAGGGCAAGACATGCGCAACTGAACCCCACGGGAGAGAAAGAAGGAGCGGGAGGTGGAGTTATCGAACTCACGCCCGTTGTCATACTGGACGGCCTTAATGGTGAGGCCAAACTGAGTGGACACCCAGGCGAAGAAGTGAAGGAGCGTGGGAAATGTATCGGACTTGAAACGGAGAGGGAAAGTCCAAGAGTAATGCGAGAAATCATCAACCACCACCAAAAAGTATTTATAACCAGAAATGCTGTATACAGGAAAAGTCCATAGGTCACAGTGGATCAAATAAAAAATACAGGCCGCATGAGAAGAAGAAGTAAAAGGAAGTCTAACATGACGGCCCAACTGGCACGCATGACACAGATGCTCATCTGGAGCCCGGGTACAAGATACATCAGAGGAGCGACTGAGCTGAGACAAAATGTCGCGGCCGGGATGTCCGAGACGGCGGTGCCAAGTTGTGGAAGAGGTGGTGGTAGCAAAAGCAGCTGACGAAGGAGACGACGAAGAAGTCGAGGGATGTGCAGCGGAAGTAGGAAGACGAAGGGTGTAAAGGGGTCCCGCGCTCTCACATCGCAGAAGAGGACGCCAGGAAGCTAAATCCTTCACAGAAAGACCAGAGGGGTCAAACTCAACAGAACAAGAATTGTCAGCTGTGAAACGACGAATGGAAAGAAGATTATGAGTCATCTGAGGAGCAACAAGAACATCGGAAAGAGCCGGGGGTACCCGCAGAACCCACGGCAGAAACCGGAATGGAAGCATCGTTTCCGACAACTATAGAGGAAAGAAGGGAAGGGTGGGTAGGGTGAACAGAGGAGAGTATACCAGCCTCCGGCGTGGTGTGGTGAGAGGCACCCGAGTCAGCAATCCAGTCGGAGGTAACTGGCGGTGTCAGCCCCATGGTGCTGAACTGGCGGGCAAAGGAGGCTTGGTCCCAAGTGAGAGTCGACGCTGGGGGACCAGGTGGAGCAGGTGGCATCCAAGTTGGCTGGAACGACGGGGCACCGCCGGCAAACAGGGCCGCCGGGTGCTGGGGACGCTGGCCTCCTCCAGGGGCCTGGTGTGGCCACATGGAGATGCGCCCTGCCCAAGGGTGGCTGAAGGAGGGCCAGGGCGCACCACCAGGAGCAGGAGGTGTCGGCGAGGTCGGCGGGGTCGGCAAGACACCCCGCCCCCCCTCCGCGACCACGAGCACGACCGCGATCACGACGGCCCCCACGGTCCCTGCCCCGACCCGGGTTCCCAGAGGAAGTGGGAGTAGTCGCCCTGGAGCCAGTGGCCTGGAGGACGGTGGTGGTGGTGGAGGACGACGCTGGCGAAGAAGAGGACACCGGAGTGATGCCCAGAGTGATTTCCTCCAAGGCGAGGTCGTCCTTCACCTGGAGGAAGGTGGGGAAGGGCCTCTGCCTGGTGATCAATGACCTCAAGTGCCCGAAGTTGTCGTTGAGGCCGCGGAGCACTTTGAGGACGAGGATGCGATCCTCCACAGGCCAACCGAGGTCGGCGAGAGCGTCCGCCATGCCCTTCATCTGGCGGCAGTACTCAGCCACCGAGAGGTCGCCCTGGGAGAAGGTGCGGAAGGTCGCATCGAGGCGAAGGGCCCTGGCCTCGGCATTGCCAAGGAACTGCCCCTCGAGGGCCAGCCAGGCCTGGCGTGCGGTGCCTCCAGGAGTGTAGACGGTGTCCTGAAGATCCAGGGAGACTGTCCCTATGATCCAGGACAGGATGAGGCTGTCAAAGCGCTGCCAGGAGGGAGCCAGGGCAGCCACCGGCGGGTCGAGGAGGACGTGGTCGTCCCGGGCATAGCGGCGAAGAGTGAGGAGGACCAGGTCGCGCCAGCGGGCGTAGGAGGTGGAGGCGGTGTCGAGGACGAGCGGAGCGAGGTTCCGGATGTTCTGGACACCGGACGCCTGGTAGTGGAGTTGGGCCACCACCGGGTCGGCCGGATCGGGCCGCTGAGGACGCGGGGTGGACGGCCGGGGACCCTGCGTGACGGAGGAGGTGACAGCCACTGCGCCGGGGTAGATGGAGGGTAGCTGTGGGTCGCCGGAGATGAAGAGGTGGTGCTCGGCCTCAGCGATTTGGCGAGCGAAGGCATCGGCAGCGTCCCGCTCTCGCTGCCACTGCTGAGCGGCCTGGCGAACGCGGTCCTGGGCCTTAGCGGCCGCGACTTGGGCGGCGTGAAGAGCCGCGGCGAGGGCCGAGTCGGCTGCGTGGACTCCGTCGGAGACGGGCTGCTTGCTCACAGCGATGGTGGCGGCGAGGTGGGGGTCCCGGGTTCCCGAAGGAACGATGGCGGAGGTGCCGGCCTGGTGGAGGGGGAAGGAGGCGGCCTGCTGTAGAGAGGGAGAGGCGGCGGCGGCCTGCTGCAGGGAGGGAGAGGCGGCGGCAGCGGCGTCGGCCTGCAGAGGAAGAGAGGCGGCGGCGGTGGCGGTCTGCAGGAGGCCGGCGGTGGCGGAGGGCCGCGCCCAGGCGGGATTGAAACCTGGCGGTGGGGCACCGCCGGCGGGATCCGTGCAGCGCATAGGGGAGGAAGGGAGGGGAGGAAAAGAAGAAGAGGAGGAGGGAGGAGGAGGCCGCAGCTGGGCGCCGGCCTTGGGTGGCTCGCCGGTGGCCATGGTGCCGGCGGCGGCTGGAGGTGGAGGGAGAAGCCCTAACCCTAACCTATGCTCTGATTACCATTATTCCCCCTGTCCTCAAATGTAAGGACTTCTTTTTAGGACAACTCAAGCACCTAAATTGCAGTGATTCAACAATCAACTATCAAGCACGCAAATTTTAGTGATTTAACGAAATCAGTAAATCCTGTCTAATTTAGGTAGCCAATGCCATAAATGACTGTTAAATCCTGCCTATTCCGGTGGATAAGGTCATTGTCCTTACATTTGTGGATGGATGGAGTAATTGCTGAATTATTATTTTTTTGTTGCAATCACAGTGCAATATATTTTTCTAATCTCAGAAGCATCTTTGCTGGGTGCTCCTTATCTGAAGTTTTAAACATATAAAAAATTGCATGGCTTTGATATACATGAACCAACTAATTGCATTATCTTCACTGAAATTAGGCTTATGAGTCTATCATCAAATACGAATAGCTTAAATACTGAATTTCATTTCTGCATATAATTTTCTCCTGTTGATTCAGTTGATCAGGAATTCATGTCTGATGCTCATGTTGTGTTTGTAATACAGGCATACGATGCAGCTGGGACAATAAGGGAAAATTATGCAAACATTCTTGTGTTGTTGTTGCGGCTTAGGCAGGCTTGTGATCACCCTCTTCTTTTGAACGGACGGGAATCAGATTTGATTGATGGCGATTCTATAGAAAGGGCGAAGCAACTTCCTAATGAAACAGTGACAAATTTGCTTGAAAAGCTGAAAAGTGGTCCAGCAATTTGTTCCATATGCAATGTAAGCAAGTCGCTCAAAATTTGTTACAGGCGCAGTGTATATCTCTTGCTCTTGTAATACATGTGTGACAAAACATTAAACAATGATCGATGTACTTGAATTAGTTGAAAATATTATCTAATCCAAAACTTTTTGACAAGTACAACAATTTATTCTCCCATTTTGCAGGATCCACCTGAGAATGCTGTTATCACAACATGCGGTCATGTTTTCTGCTATCATTGTGTACATGAGAGCTTAACAAGTGATGGACATGCCTGCTGCCCCTATGCACTTTGTGGGAAGGAACTAAGTTTTCGATCTGTTTTTACAACAGCAGTATTAGAACTTTGTACTTCGCCAAAGCTGGAGTTTCATGAAAAACCTAGCTGTTCCACTGCAGCGGGCAAACCATCCTCAATCTGTGAAAGCAGTTACATCTCCTCGAAGATACGGGCAGCAGTGGAAATAATTAACTCAATCATCAAGACACCTGCCGTTACATCGGGGGATACTACTGAATCAATTCCCAGCATGGCACTCCCTGTTAAGGCAATAGTCTTCTCCCAGTGGACTGGCATGTTGGATTTGCTGGAGCTTTCACTGAACAGAAATGAAATACAATTTAGGAGGCTAGATGGAGCAATGTCTCTCAACTTGAGAGAAACACAAGTGAACGAGTTTCAAACTGATCCCGAGGTTCTTTCCTGCATTCTATCTTTTCTTATTCAGCAATGTTTACCGACATTTCACAAGTAAATATTGATAATAATTTTTATTCTTCAGGTGAGTGTAATGCTTATGTCACTGAAGGCTGGCAATCTTGGTCTAAACATGGTAGCTGCTTGCCATGTGATTATGCTTGATCCTTGGTGGAATCCTTATGCTGAGGACCAGGCAGTTGACAGAGCACACAGGATCGGTCAGACCCGTTCTGTTACTGTTTCACGTTTCACAGTTAAAGACACGGTGGAAGACCGCATTTTGGCTCTGCAGGTAATTACTTCGGTCGTTGCTTTTTCAATGTGATCATGATAGGTTTTTTTTTTTCCTATGTAGAGAATACTCTTCACATAGAAGGTTTTAGCATTTGAGTTTAGATTGGCACTGAAAGCTCAACAGCCAAGTGTTCAGTTTCAGCCTGTAATCAATTAATCATAAAAGGCAGTAAAAAATTTCATGTTTCTCTCATTTCAATTTTGTTTTGGAATCCTTGTGTCATATATGGTCTGCCAATCTGCTGCTATTGAGCCAATACCAGTACTTCCAGTTTTGTGCTACTTTTATTTGGTTCTAATGATCGGTGTGAAATTACATTGATGCCACTATCAGCTATTACCGATGTACATCATATGCAGTGTCAATCTCAAAGAATGGTACTAGGCTTTCTACCAACGGTGAACCATAAATAGCAGAGATCGAGGTCTTTTTAACAATTTTAAATTGGCCCTAAGGTCTATTGGAGTAACGTATTGAGGTTTTCATGCGTTGTTATTGGAGTAACAATTTTTCTGTGTTGCTATTGGAGTAATTTTATTGAATGTTTCACTGGGCAGGAGAAAAAAAGAAAGATGGTGGAATCCGCGTTCGGCGAGGATGGCTCCAGACGCACTGCTACTAAGTTGACGGTAGAAGATCTCAGATACCTCTTCATGGTGTGATGGGAACTTGTAATCACCCGTAGGGCTGATGACTTTTGTTGTGACAGTCCTAACGGATAGGCTAGGTTAGAGTTGATCACAGTTTCTGGCACCGCTGTTTATGCAAGTAGTAGGCATTTTTGGAGATGAGGTAGCGTATGTTTATGGCCCTAACCATGGCTGATGCTTGTGCACACTTCCCGAGTTTTGGTTGACCTGACTCTCTTGTAATTATGCCCATGGGATGGAGCTCGTAAGAGAACTCTTGCGATTCCAGGCTTAAGGAGAGAGTGCGATTGTGTATATATGACAGTTTTCCTTAGATTCTGGCGATCTGAATATGGTAGTGACATGCGTGCAAATGCTTACTATGCAAAGGTTGGTTCTGAATTGTGATACACTCCCAGAAGACAATGTATACAGTTTGCTCTTGTTTCCTGTTTCCATACAATCACAATTTGCTAGCTCTTTTGCTGCCTGGCCGCACAAATTGCTAAAATTTGTGATTCATTTCAGTTACTGCACAGTTATTAGCAAATGGCACAGTTCACAGAACACAGCGTAAGCACAATTTGCATACACAATTCTTTCAATTGCAGTAGCTCCATGCTCCCAGTCCAAACTGGATGGCCTTGATGCAACCAGTCCAAGCACGAACTCCTGAAAATGACGTGGCCTTGCCCAAGGTGGCCTGGACCTCAACCGTGGTGGCCCGTAAGGCTGACCGCACCGCATACGCTATGCGCGTACTGGAGGGCGCAATAGCGTGTGTGGGTGCTGCAGCGCGGCCCGTTACTGCGTACGCTAGCAGCGCGTCCACGCTAAAACCAGCGCCTGCGCGGCGGCATAGCGTTGGTACGGCGCACGCGCGCTGGGGGGCCCCATGCGACCTCACGAGAGAGGACGGGGACGCCGAGGCCGCGCGCTCGCCGACGGGAGCAACGCAGACGGGAAGAGAAGGCCGCCGTCGTGAGAAGCTCCGCGGGCCACCGTCGTGAGAAGCTCCGCGAGCCGCCCCGCACCGGAGCTCGCGCCAGGGGCCACGCGCCGGGGGGCCGCGCGCCGGAGCCGCCCCACGCTGGAGGTCGCCCCGCACGGCCGTGCGCTAGCCGGGGAGCCGCGTGCCCTCGCCGGCCCGAGGAGAGAGAAGAGAGGGGAGGGAGGTGAGAGAGTGGGGAGGGAGGGTGTTGGGGAATAAAAAAAGAAATATAGAGTAGCTATATAGAGTATGGATGGGTGCGGGAGAAAGTAGTATAGAGTAGAGAATCTCGGTGATCAAGACGAAATATTTCTTTTAGAGGATAAATTTAAAGCACGACGAGTACGGATAGCCTAAATCAGTTTCTTTTCAGACAACTCATGGCCTTGCCCAGGATGGCCTGGACCTCAACCGCGGTGGCCTGTACTGGAGAATGGCTCGAGCTTTACATACATAGCTGGTGCAGTGGTGCATGGAAAACCTAGCTGGGAGGCCGACGCTTGTGCTCGCACGGGACGGCGGGAGGAACAAGTGGCGCCAGTGGCGTACAGCCGTACAGGAGCCGACCAAAAATCGCATACTGCACGGTGTCATGGGACATGGGAGTAGTCAGCCTGGTCGTTCGCCAATCCACTCCGCTCCAGCGCTACGGCGGCCATGGAGGAACAACAGCTCCAAAGCGAGCAACATGCAGCGCGATCTGCGGTGCGAAATGCGGGCAACGATTTGTCGACATTCGTGATCCATTGACGCTAGTCACGGCATTGGTGCTCACGTCTGCATGCGTACGACGCCATCCTCGACCTACCCGTGTCTCCCGCCGCGCCTCTCGCCGCCGCACAGGGCCCAGCCTTCGGCGTCGACTGCATCAGTCTCCTCCCCGATACGCTGCTCCGGAACGTCGTGTCGCGCCTCCCCGCCAAGGAGGCCGCGCGCACCGCCGCGCTCGCCACGCGCTGGCGCGGCCTACACGATGCCCCCAGTGGCAAGGTTGTTACCAAGTTCTGGAAGGGGAACGATGCCCCCAGAGGCATGTGAAGAAATTTGTCTTCCAAGAGTTTCGGGGTAAGATAAGTAAGCTGGCATTCCTCAAACTCATTGCTGAGAGAGCGCAAGTCCTAGAGAAGATGCTGGTCATGGACTCATGGTGGCCTCTAAATGCTTCTCTTCAGCAGATGCTACCAATGCGGCAATGCTAAGCTGAAGCCTCTGACTTATGCAATATGGGCAAGCAAAGAATATAAATTGATTGTCTTCAAGAGTCCAACCTCTGATGGGGCATCCCCCTGTCTGGGCTTCCAAAAATGCATCTGATTCCTTTCAAAAAAAAAAAAATGCATCTGATTTTTCATTTAGCGACCCTTTCGATCTTCTGTCTGCTAATGCTGAACTCTACAGTGGTGCCTCTGTGCTTCAACATTCCAGCACTCTCTGAGTCTGCAACCAACAACATCAAGCTAAGCCAAAGAAGACCGGGAGTATATCTCCTAGCACAATTGATGTAGGTGTTGAAGTTACTTAGCAGCACCATTTCTCTTGTAAAATTCTACTGTTGCATGGAGCTGTTTCTATATGTGAGACATCAACTGATATCTGCAGTTTCTTTTGATTTCTCTAGCAAAAAAATGTGGCCTATTTTTGGGATACCCTGCTAAATTTTAATCTTTGTTGTTAGTCAAATAAAAGTGTTCATCGGACAGCACCATGTGGTACTCATCCATCCTCTATATCACTACTTTATATTTATTTTTTCTTTTTTTATTCCCCACCCACCCTCCCTCCCCACTCTCTCCCCCTCCCTTCCCGTTCTCTCTCTCCCTCACCGCGACCTTCTCTCTCCTCTTCTCCCGCGAGCGCCACCGCCCCCGGCCCCGGTGGCCTCGCGGCCTCCTCCTCGGCCCGGCCCGGAGAGCGCGCAGCGGTGGCGAGGGCGCGCGGCCCCGCCCCCGGCCCCGGTGGCCTCGCGGCCTCCTTCCCGGCCCAGCCTGGCCCGACGAGTGCGCGGCGGCGAGGGCGCGCGGCCCCGTCCCCGACCCCGGTGGCCTCGCGGCCTCCTCCCCGTGCGAGAGCGGCGCGGCGGTGGGCCTCCTTCCTGTGCGAGAACCACCGGTGACGAGGGTGCGCGGCCCCGGCGAGCGGCGAGGGCGGCTCCTCTCTCTCTCTCCCCGGCGAGCACGGCGCGGCGGCAGGCTACCCCCGCGCTCTCTCTCTCGCCCACTCTCTCTCCCCGGTCTCGTCGGTGGTGGGCCCCGTGTGCGTTCACTGGATGCCCTGTATCCCGGTGAATTCACCGGATGCCGCCCCTGTCCGGAAGTCTCCCCAGACCCCACTGCGGCACCTCCGTCCGGGAAATTCATCCTTCAGGACGGTCTCCCTGGACCCGGTGCCGGTGGTCTAAGTTGCACATGACAAGTCATATCAAATTCAATAAAAACATACATTTTGTAGCAAAAAAGATGCTGCTAATGGCTTAATGATAGCTTTGCACCAACACCGTATTATGTCAATTTGGGCAGTGCAATTTTAGAAGTCAAACCATCACTACCATATTTGAGCTTGAGCAGTTTATATGAGATATGGCAGTAGTCAATGTATGTGCTTCCTCTCTTCTTCAAAAATAATTCTTGAGATATCTCCATACTCTAGTAATGTGTAATGGCATTACTATGTATTCTTATGAAATTGGGTATCTCTAAACTTCTAAAACCGTTTGTTTCACCTCCCTGCCTATTTATAAGTGATTTTCAAAGACAATCTTGTCTTTTTCTTTTTTATTTATTTCGGCTGAATCTTTGAGGTAAAAAAAAAGAAATTCCTTGCAACTAACCGAGTTACACCCTATGAAAGCATCTGCAAGAGTAAGGATGCATATCTTGATATTGATGAGAATTAGGTTGAGAATTTAAATGGGGGTGAATTGTACTAAGGGCACTCTCAATACAGAAATCAGCATAGTTTCTATAGGCATTAATTGTCCTGTCGCCTAAGTGTTTTGTTGATGTGAAAAGGAGTTATTGAAGTGAGAGAACAGAAGCTAGGTCTAAGTTAGAGATCATATCTACACAAGAACTAAGGTTCTGTTTAGTTACACTTTAAAATTTCAAGATTCACATCACATTGAATGTTACGGTACATGCATGAAGCATTAAATGTAGATAAAATTTTTACATGTTTGCACAGTTTGCATCACGAGATGAATCTTTTAAGCCTACTTAGGCCATGATTGGACACTTATTGTAAAAGGTTCCCTTTCAAAATTCTAAAAGTTTTGCGCATCTAAACGGGACCCAAGACATGAAAGGATATGAGTGGTAGGGAATGGAGAAAGAATGTACGTGATTAGATAAAAAAATATTCTGTAGAAACTATCTATCGTCCCTATGATTTCTATACATAGAGTCTAAAAAAATTAATAGGGATTGAAACCATTAACTTGTTAGGCTGCCCTTAATTTCAGCTGCAGCCGCTGCGGCTGGTCTTCCCACTCCTCACACAGCACTGTTTGCACAGCCAAAAAAAGCAGCAGCAGCCACTGCCAGTGAGCATCCGAACACGCAACACGCAACATATGTAGTTTGTAACATTGGAAATATCGTAATAGCACCGATGATGAAATGCTATTGTTTTTTTTATGTTGTTTGAGAGATGCTGCCGTCTGGACATCTAAGTGCAAGTATAATAAAAGTTCCTGATTGTACACTTATTACAAAAGATTCTCTTTCAAAATTTCAAAAGTTTTGCGCATCTAAACAGGGGCTAAAACACGAAAGGATATGATTGGTAGGAAATGGAGAAAGAATGTATGTGGTTAGATAAAAAAAATGTTTCGTAGGAACTATCTATCGAACACGCAACATATGTAGTTTGTAACATTCGGACTACCATAATAGCACTGATGATGAAATGCTTTTTTTGATGTTGTTTGGGAGATGCTGCCGCCCGGATATCTAAGTGCAAGTATAATAAAAGGCTGTAAATCAGCTAAATGCTAACATGAAGGATAGAGGAGAAGTGGGGTGTAACCTTATAGTTGGATTGGGCACATGAAATAAGAAACTCTATGAGAGAGACATATAGGCCATATATTAATTATGAAAGACTAATTACTATACTGGTGGACTAAGAAAATGTTAAAAAAAAGCTTACAGCCAACAAGCCTTCTCTGATGTGATAGGATTTCATTGGACGTTGCCCGCATAGGCGCACACCCACGGAACAACCCGGCCGAGTACCCCAACCACGCCGTGATAGGATTTCATTGGATATTGCCCGCACAGGCGCACACCCACCGAATAACTCGGCCGAGTACCCCAACCACATCAGGCTAATGGGGTGTTTAGTTGTGAAAAAAGTTTAGGTTCTGATATTATATCACTTTCGTTTGTATTTGACAATTTTTATTCAACCATGGACTAACTAGATTCAAAAGATTCGTCTCGACATATACAAACAAACTGTACAATTAGTTACTTTTTATATTTATATTTAATGTTCTATGTATGTACCGTAAAATTAACTGTGACGCGAAAATTTAAAAAAGTTTTAGAGAAGTTGGGAACCAAAAAACTTCAAAAAGTCTTAGAGAAGTTGGGAAACTAAGACCAACTATAGCGAGTCCGGTATCCGCCGCCTACAGGAGCCAAATACAGGAAAACCAACTGCAACGGGTCCTGTGAGGACCTCCGCTACGCACCGGCCTTCCCAATTCGTAGCGGAATGGAGGACATCCGGAGCCGCGCGCGCGGGGCCCGCGTGTCCTCGCGCATCCCGCCGCCCGCCGCTTGCCGCGTGGCACGACCGGGAGGAGAGAGAGAGAGAGGGCGCTCGCCGCCGGGTCACCGCCGTCGACGGAGAGCCGGATCCCGGCCGTGGCGGCCCTCGCCGGAGCCCGCGCCCTTGCCGGAGCCAGGGCCGCGCCTCCGTCGTGACCGGGAGAGAGAACGCGGGAGAGAGAGAGAGCGGGGTGGGAAATAAAAAAAGAAAAGAAATTATATAGAGTAGAGATATAGAGGATGAATGAGTGTAGGAGAAAGTGGTATAGAGGAGAGAATCTCGATTACCAGAACGGAATATATTCCTTTTAAGGAGGGATTTAGAGGATGATGGGTGCCGTTGGTCTAAATGCCTCTAAACAAAATCACTGATACACCCCAGCTCTCTCAGGCCCGCATCCATCGTACTCGGTACTCCCTCCGTCCATGGAAAAAATGTCGTTCTCGCTTTTTAAGAAATAACTTTGATTAAATATATTTTAAAAATTATTAATTTTTATGATACATAATTAGTATCATTAGAAAAAAATTTAATGTAGTTTTTTAATAAATTTATTTGAAGATATAAATGTTATATATATTTTATATAAATCGAGTTAAACTTGTGGTACACAACAAGGATGACGTTATTTTAGGACGGAGGGGTAGACTCTAGGAGCCACGCGGGGACAACCCTGTACCGCTGCGTTTCATGTGCCCGCGTGCACGCAATAGGCGCGCGTGGTGAAACGAAACGTCCGGCCTTCACCGCCGCAATTTTCGATGGCACTCGACTTTACAGAACGGCCATTTTACGATATATATGGAATTTCTGTTAGATGGCGCTCCAAGAGTCGAGAGATGGCGCGGCGCTCCAAGAGTCGAGAGCTAATCAAGTAGTATTCGCCGCTAAGTGTGTGCGACGACTGTGCGAGAGTGGAGAGATGGTGCGGCGCTTCTCGGCGCCGTTCCGCTTGCCTGCTGGGCTCAGTCGGCGCCCCTGCCCACCGCGGCCAGACGTGACCAGCCGCGGCGGCGAGACGGAGCCGGCCGCGCCCGGCGCCTGCCGTGACCACGTCGCAGCCGATGAGCTCATCAAGTGCCCTTGCCCACCGCGGCCAGACGTGCCCCGCCGCGGCGAGCCGGGCTACCTTGACCACGTCGCAGCCGAGGCACGGCGCTGCTTGGCGCGGTTCCGCTTGCCAGACGTGCCCAGCCGCGGCGACACGGAACCGGCTGCACCCGGCGGCTGCCGTGAACCCAGCGCCGCCGGCGCCACCGCGGCCACGCCAGAGAGACCTCGACCAGACATCGCTGGTGAGCAATCAATAATGGAGCATTAGCATATACTGCCTTCTTCCCAGCTCATCTCATCTTCGTCATGTCGGCATCTCGATGGCCACTGCGGCACCGCCCACTGCCACTGAAGTCCCAAACTACTGTGTTACTGACAAGATCATCCTTTCCCTTGCTCTAAACTTTCAGGTGACGACGCCCGTGCTGATGGAGGCCGGCCCTCCAACATCGGTCTGCTGCCCCAGCAATTCTTTCTTTCCAGGAGCTCACGCCCCAGCACGCTGGGTGATCGTGCCATGCCGCCATTCTTTCCATCTGTAAATTGTAATGGCTCTGAATCTGTCGGTGGCCCCGTCAGAGATACCCAACCAGAGAAAGAAGAAGAAGAACCCTTCTCTCATCATAGCGAGAGAGCTGTCTACGAGGAATACCTCCAGGTACGCATGCATTCTAATCTCTGGTCCATCGAAGCGCACACACGTAATGCATTAGGATTAGATGCATCTCTGTGGCAATATAAGAATCACAGCGCTCTCTGTTACCCGAGTCGTTTCACACTTGTGCATGCAGTCTATGCGTCGAAAATGTGGGCAACAAGATCTGCCTGAGGGTGTCATGTCACTGTCCCTTCACGACTATCAGGTGAGTTTCAGTTCTCAGGTGCCCCATATATATATTTCCTTTGTTGGCGTGTTAGGATTCGAAAAGTCACACATTGTAAATTTTGACGTGTTAATTGGTTTGTTCGCGGATGGTTACGATGAGAGACCTCAAATTTTTTTTATGTAGCAGCCCTCTCGGGGGATTGTAGGTTAGATTGAATTACGCCATTCAAAATTCCAACTCGCATCACATCGAATGTTTGGACGTATACACGAGCATTAAATGTTAATAAAAAAGAAACTAATTACACAATTTACATATAAATCATAAGACGAATCTTTTAAATCTATTTAGGTCATAATTAAACATTTATTATAAAAGTTAGCACACGTGCCCAAAATTCAAACTGTTCAAGATCTAAACATAGCCTTAGTCAACAAACTACTTAAGATTTTAATATGCGTTTAATTAGTTCGACAGGCCATCACTCTTGGAGGTAGAGCACGCTGAGGGATCCCCACTCCTGGTCTAGATCGGCTTCCCCAACAACCATGTAGATGCAGACAGAGGCAGCCTTGCCACACTAGCTGTTGATGGCAGAGCGCCTTACGCGATGACCATATTGTCGAGGACTTCATTGTTGCATTCAAGAAGTCGCTCACGATGCGCATGTGTTGTCGTCTCCTCCACGGCTACGGCTAACCCGGTCTGCCAGAGCGTGTGCAGTGGAGTTGGATGACTCGGAGCTTGTCCCCAAGAGGAGCGCTAGGCTTGCCGCCAAGAGGGAGGCTCAGGCGCGGAAGGTGATGTTGAAACGTCTAAGACTCGAAGTGAAGACTAAGGTACCTGAAGAAACCTCATTTGACGAATTCCGGGCCACCTTCACCCTCACCCTGTCGTCGATGTGGGAAGCCATCCAGGCCCTCTTCCAGAAGCAGCAGGCCGAGACGGTCGCTTTTTGTCTTTCTGATTTGGTCGCAAAACACTTTTCCTACGCAATCTTTTCTAGGTGAATCTAGTAGCTAGGTAGTAAGGTGTGCATTGTATCATGAAGGCTCCTCGCTTGTGAGACCGTGCACGAGTGCACCAAGAACCACTTTCCTCTTAGTGAAAACAGGTCAATGTGTGACCAGGAGAAAAAAATTAGTTTGACCGGCTGATTTTATTAAGAGCAAGTTTTGTTTGTAATCAAAACTATATTAATAAATTGACGGTGGAAATCATTATTTCATAAAAAGGATACGTGGCTCAAAGACCCATGATATCTTATCTATATTTGTATTTTATGTTTACAAAGAAATTTAAAAACGACTGGGCCAAAAGAAATGACTGAAAAGGTGGAAATCATTAGTTCTTTGAAAAAGATCTATGGCTCAAAGACCCTCACAAAGAAGAAATTTTAAAACTACCGGTCCAAAATAAAAAAAGGGAGAAAAAAATCAATCGAGAAAATCAGAAACAGAAAAACCAAATGGAACAATAAAACCCTAAAATGTTATGGGTTGCCGGAGAAAAACCTGCTGAACAAAATGAAATGGTAAAACAAAAAATGCAACAAGAAAAATATATCGGAAATGGACATGGGGGTACATGGAAAAGAGGAAGAAAAAAACTAGAATCGTGGACAAAATCCATGCAGCTTATCACTCAGGAAACGGAGGAGGAAGATCTGCCCAAAGGTGTTCTGTCAGTTAAACTGCTTAAGCATCAGGTAACCTTTTCTCTAATATCAGACTATCAGTCATGCTGTTGCTATGCTTATGCTGGACGTCCTATTCATTTTCATGTTCTTTTATGTTTGGAAGAAAATAGCATTGGCATGGATGCTTTCGAAGGAGAATAGTTCACATTGTCCAGGTGGATTTTTTGCAGATGATCAGGTTACTTTCTTACTTTTTCCTACAATAATCAAATAGCTTTCATTTCTTTTCCCTACCAGGTTCCTTTATGCTTAGCAATTAGCTTTGTGTGATACAGGGTCTTGGGAAGACAATATCAACGATTGCCCTTATACAGAAGGAGTTGGCTAAGCAGTCTAGGTTCAGGACTGCTGGTTCATACATTACAAAATTTGTCCCAAACAGTGATTATGACAACGATGAAGATGTTGCGATTGTCATGGAAAAGAAAGAACCAAAGGATGAACCCTTGAATGAGCTAGATGATTCTGCACGATTGCATGATGCCAGCAGTCTTAAGCTCTGTGATAGTAAGTCAAACGCTGCTACTGATAAAGCTGAACCTAATAAGAAGACCAGAGTGGGGTACTCTGCATCAAACTTGAGGTCCAAGACTAGTCCAGCTGCAGGAACATTGATCGTCTGCCCAGCTAGTATTCTTAAGCAATGGCGTAATGAGCTCTCTGAAAGGGTTATGGAAGACAATAAATTGTCAGTCTTGGTTTATCATGGAAGTTCAAGGACTAGAGATCCTAATGAGTTGGCAAAATATGACGTTGTTGTCACCACGTACATGACTGTGGCCAACGAAGTACCTAAAGAAAACTCTAATGATGAGCAAAAGGACAGTGAAATGGACGGAATATGTCCAGAAGTTTCGAAGAGCAAGCAAAAGAAGAAAAACAAACCTAGCAATTTAGAAGGTGGCCCACTTGCCAGAGTACGATGGTTCAGAGTTGTGCTTGATGAAGCTCAAACAATAAAAAATTACAGGACTCAAGTGTCTAGAGCTTGTTGTGGACTGAGCGCAGAAAGGAGATGGTGCTTATCAGGAACACCTATACAAAACGAAATTGATGACCTATATAGCTATTTACGTTTCTTGAAATTTGAACCTTACTCTGAATATAGTAATTTCAAATATATGATCAAGGACCAAATTGCTAGTGATTATGTTCGTGGCTATAAGAAAGTTCAAGCTATTTTGTCGATATTTCTACTGCGGCGCACAAAAGGTGAATTAAAGTACTTGATCATAAATATATATGTGTATCCATATTGTTCCGAGCTGTGCTATGAAACCTGCATTGATGTGCGCTTTATTCCTCTTGCCAACATAACTTACGAATCCCCCGCTTAATCTAGAATGCATTGCAACCTTGAAAACTTTGTTCAGCATCTGGATCCTGTTTGTGTTTCAGTACATTTTTTTAGAAGAGTCCATTGTGGTTCTTAAATCTTCAAGCTTTTCAGTATATGCTAATGTTGTTTCGTTGGTTGTGATATTGTCATTGATGTAATGTTGAACTATTGTCCACACAGAAACACTTATAGATGGAGAACCGATCGTAAAGCTGCCACCAAAGACAATTCATCTGAGTAAAATAGATTTCACCCGAGAGGAACGAGCTTTCTACTTGGCACTTGAAGAAAGCTCTAGGCAGAAGTTCAAGGTACCTTAAAATTTGCATCATCTTTCTTCAGTAAGATAAAAACTTATTCCCCCTGTCCTCAAATGTAAGGACTTCTTTTTAGGAAACTCAAGCAGGGAGAAAAAAGACATGTACCCCTCAATCAACTATGAAGAACCTAAATTGCAGTGATTCAACTAAATCAGTAAAACATATCTAATTTAGGTAACCGATGCAATAGATGACAGTGTTAAATCCTGCCTATTCAGGTGGATTAGATCATAGTCGTTACATTTGTGTACGAATTTTGAAAAACAGAAATCCTTACTTTTGTGGGCAAATGGAGTAATTGCTTTATTATTATTTTTTTGTTGCAAACACAGTGAATTATATTTTTCTAATCCATGAAGCATCTTTGCTGGGTGCTCCTTATCTGAAGTTCTAAACATATAACAAAATTGCATGGCTTTGATAAACATGAACCACTAATTGCATTATCTTCACTGCAATTAGGCAGCTAGGCTTATGAGTCTATCATTAAATAAAAATAGCTTAAATACTGAATTCTGTTTCTTTCCATAATTTTCTCCTGTTGGTACAGTTGCTCTGGAATTCATGTCTGACGCTCATGCTGTGTTTGTAATACAGGAATACGATGCAGCTGGGACAATAAGGGAAAATTATGCAAACATTCTTGTGTTGTTGTTGCGGCTTAGACAGGCTTGTGATCACCCTCTTCTTGTGAACGGACAGGGATCAGATCTGATTGACAGCAATTCTATAGAAAGGGCGAAGCAACTTCCTAATGAAATTGTGACAAATTTGCTTGAAAAGCTGGAAAGAGGTCCGGCAATTTGTTCCATATGCAATGTAAGCAAGTCACTCAAAATTTCTTACAGGCGCAGCCTCTTGCTCTTGTACTACTTTATTATTGTATGAAAGAAGCAAAAGAACGAGGTTAACCAAGAGATATGTGTATGAAAAGAACATAAACAATGATTGATGTACTTGATTTAGTTGAAAATTTAATATAATCCAAAAAAATTTTACAAGTACAACAATTTATTTTCCCATTTTGCAGGATCCACCTGAGAATGCTGTTGTCACAACATGCGGTCATGTTTTCTGCTATCAGTGTGTACATGAGAGCTTAACAAGTGATGGACATGCCTGCTGCCCCTATGCACTTTGTGGAAAGAAACTAAGTTTTCGATCTGTTTTTACACCAGCAGTATTAAAACTTTGTACTTCGCCGAAGCTGAAGTTTCATGAAAAACCTAGCTGTTCCACTGCAGCGGGCAAACCATCCTCAATCTGTGAAAGCAGTTACATTTCCTCGAAGATACGGGCAGCAGTGGAAATGATTTACTCAATCATCAAGAAACCTGCCCTTACATCGGGGGATACTACTGAATCAATTCCCTGCATGGCACTCCCTGTTAAGGCAATAGTCTTCTCCCAGTGGACTGGCATGTTGGATTTGCTGGAGCTTTCACTGAACAGAAATGAAATACAATTTAGGAGGCTAGATGGAGCAATGTCTCTCAACTTGAGAGAAAGACAAGTGAACGAGTTTAAAACTGATCCCGAGGTTCTTTCCTGCATTCTACCATTTCTTATTCAGCAATATTTACCAACATTTCACAAATAAATATTGATAATAATTTTTATTCTTCAGGTGCGTGTAATGCTTATGTCACTGAAGGCTGGCAATCTTGGTCTAAACATGGTAACTGCTTGCCATGTGATTATGCTTGATCCTTGGTGGAATCCTTATGCTGAGGACCAGGCAGTTGACAGAGTACACAGGATCGGTGAGACCCGTTCTGTTACTGTTTCACGTCTCACAGTTAAAGACACTGTGGAAGACCGCATTTTAGCTCGGCAGGTAATTACTTCGGTCGTTTCATTTTCAATGTGAGCATGATAGTTTTTTTTTTCTACGTAGAGAATACTCTTCATTGGTTCACAACTTCACATGTAATATTTTAGCATGTGAGTTTAGATTGGCACTGAAAGCTCAACAGCAAGTGTTCAGTTTCAGCCAGTAATCAACTAGTCGTAAAAGGTAGTAAAAAATTTCGTGTTTCTCTCATTTCACTTTTGTTTTGGAACCTTGTGTCTTATGTGCTCTGCCAATCTGCTGATATGGAGCCAACACCAGTACTTCAGTTTTGTGCTACTTTTATGAGGATATAATGATCGGTGTGAAATTATATTGGTGCCACAATCAGCTATTACCGATGTACGGAGTACATCATATGCAGTGCCAATCTCGTCCTTTTAAAAATTTATACATTGGTCCTAAGGTCTATTGGAGTCATGAGCTTTTCCTGTGTTGTTATTGGAGTAAAAAAATTTCTGTGTTATTGGAGTAATTTTATTGAATGTTTCACTGGGCAGTTGAAAAAGAGAAGGATGGTGAAATCTGCAATCGGCGAGGACACTGCTAGGTTGACCGACGAAGATCTCAGAGAACTCTTCATGGTGTGATGGCAACTTGTAATCACCCGCAGGGCTGATGACTCTTGTTGTGACAATCCTAATAGATAGAGTTTAAAAAAAAAAGCGGAATAGTCAAATTCGTCCTTAAACTATCGCCGAAAGCTCAGTTTAGTCCCTGAACTATGAAAACGGCCGTTTTAGTCCTCAAACTTTCACAGCCGGCTCAATTTTGTCCCAAAACTATGAAAACGACCGTTCTCGTCCTCAAACTTTTACGGCCGGCTCAATTTCGTCCATAAACTATGAAAACGACCGTTCTCATCCTCAAACTTTCGCAGTTGGCTCAATTTTATCCATGGTCCGACGTGGAGTGCCACGCTGGCTTGTCTTGTCATCACCCAGTCAGCTGGAATCAGTTTCCGAAAGCCTGTAACTGATTTATTCTTATTCCAACTTGTCGCAACTAGTTGTAACTCTTTAATACAAAATAAGATGAAGATGATTTTTGCATAAAAATTATAGATCTCGATAAGATCTACAACTTTTTAATTTTAATGTTTTTTATTTGAGGACATTAAGATACTCAAAAAGTTCATATTATGGTGCTAAAATTTTATATTAACTTTTATATTAATTACAAGTAGCAGCAGGTAATTATTATGGTGCTAAAATTTTATATTAATTTTTTGAGCATCTTAACATCCTTAAATAAAAAAAATTAAAACTAGAAATTTGTAGATTTTATCGAGATCTACAATTAAAAATCATCTTCATCGAATGTTGTATTGAAGAGTTACAGCTAGTTGCAACCAGTTGGAATAAGAATAAATCAGTTGCAGGCTTTCAAAAACTGATTCTAACTGACTAGACGATGACGAGGGGAGCCAGCGTGGCGCTCCACATCGGACCAGAGACGAAATTGAGCCAGCTGCGAAAGTTTGAGGACGAGAACGGTCGTTTTCATAGTTTAGGGACGAAATTGAGCCAGCTGCGAAAGTTTGAGGACGAGAACGGTCGTTTTTATAGTTTAGGGACGAAATTGAGCCGGCTGTGAAAGTTTGAGGACTAAAACGACCGTTTTCCTAGTTTAGGGACTAAACTGAGCTTTCGACGATAGTTCAAGGACGAATTTAACTATTTCGAAAAAAAAAAAACCTAATGGATTGGCTAGGTTAGAGTTGATCATGGTATCTGGCACCGCTGTTTATGCAAGTAGTAGGCATTTGGGGGCTGAGGTAGCGTATGTTTATGGTTCTATCCGTGGCTGATACTTCGACCCACTTTCTTACTTCTGGTTGACCTGACTCTCTTGTGATTATGCCCATGGGTTGGAGCTCGTAAGAGAACCCTTACAATTCCAGGCTTCAGGAGAGAATGCAATTGTGTATATATGACATTTATCCTTAGATCCTGGTGATCTGAATATGGCAGTGACATGATTGCTATGCAAAGGTTGGTTCTGAATTGATACACTCCCAGGAGACAATCCATACAATTTGCTCTGGTTTTCTGTTCCCGTCGGATCACAATTTGCTGCTAGCACTTTTGCTGCCTACGTGCACAGATTGCTAAAATTGTGCTTCCTATTCAGTTACTGCACAATGATTAGCAACGGCACAATTCACGGAACACAGCGCAAGCATAATTTGCAGAACAGAATGCTTCAAGAGCAGCAGCTCCATGCTCCCAGTCCAAGCTCGATCGCCTCGATGCTCCCAGTCCAAGCACGACGCGGCCTGGAACTTACCGAGGGCGTCCTGGACCTCTACCGCGGTGGGCGCGTACTGCAGCAGGGCTCCAGCACCACACAGCAGGCCAGCGAGCAAGGCGGAGAACGCCTAGCTGGGCGGCGCGGCATCCAGAACGAGGAGACCTGGGCGCCGAGGGAGGAAGCAGAGAAGGGAGGCCGATGCATCTGCTCGCGGAGTCGTGGCGCGGGAGAGAGAGCCGGCGGCGGAGGGGAAGGAACGATTGGCGCCGGCGGCGGACAGGAGCCGACCCATCTGGCCATCTGCATGCTGCACAGCACGGTATTATGGCCCTACAGCCTACATGGGCCCTCGAGCCTCTATGATACGGCCTCCCCCACCCGAGACCTGGCCCGGTCGCCTCCCCCGCTGCCAGGATCTTAAACCGCCCATCTCCATCCCCACCACTGGTCTTCCCTGCCTCCCCTGGCCTACCCCTTCTATACCCACCGGAGTTGGAGAAGAAAAGGAGGGAAAGGCTCGTCGGAACCCTAGCCGCCACCGCCGCCGGAGGGGAGGGAAGAAAGAGTCGCGAGCTCATCCATGCGTGAGATCTGACGGCCACCACTGCTTCCGCGCGTGGATCGGAGAGTACAGTAATCATGTGCTGATGGGCGAAGAAATACTCCAGTGTCATATAGCATTACCGCAAAAATATGGCTTGTTTTTGGGATACTACATTCACTTCTGCTATATTGTGTCCGGATAAATATAAGCTTAACTGGCAAAAAAAAAAAAAAACTTAACTGTTGTTTCATATCTCAGCATATTCCTGTGGAGTGTTTGTTAAGAATTTGGTATCCTGAATCCAGATTTATTATGCCACAGTTTTTGTCATTGTGCATTTAATTACTCTAAAAGGCAATTTGGTAGTCACTGAGATTTTTTTTTTTAATATTTTCCTTTTTCTCTAACACATCGTTTACACTGCTGTATGTCTCTCGCGTGGCTGCAAGGCTGCTGGGTTCGTCCGTTTGCTTTCTCTAGCTGCCCGGACGGTGTCTAACCACTTACAAATTTTCATTTGAAACTGTTGACGCCGAAACGGGATAACACACAGCAAGGTGTTAGATCGCACGGTCGCGTACGAAACGAAACAGCACGGAGCAGCACACCTGCGAAACCCGGCCTGGCCGGTTTCAGAACCCGGCCGAGCCGCCTACCCAGCCTGGCCGACTTTGATAGTCGGCTGAGCCGGTTTCCTCGGGTTCGCCGAGGAAGCTAGGGTTTCGGTCTTCTGGTCGTCGGGACGACCGTCTTCAGCAGCAGAGGATGTTTTAGTGGTCGATGTAGCGCCCGTCCTTCGCCGGAGACTCCCGAACACCCATCGGAAAGATCCGTCGGAGAGATGCACGTAGAGGTTGCCCTAGGGATCGCGGAGATCACCTAGAACGCCGACTAAACTCGCGGAGAGTTGAGCCGAACAGCAGGATAGAGATGAACAACTGCGAGAATCTACTTGGTAGATGTGTTTTGACGATTGGATGGTTAAGATCTCAATCGACCATGATCCTCCATATATATAGAGGGAGGTGGTCTTATCCCAGTAGGAAACCGCTCCAAGACTTACTCTCCAAGTTTCCCACGTTAAAATATTGCCAAAAACCGATTAGATCTATTAATCGGATCGGACTCGACCAAATCCGGCCAAGCCGGGTACAAACCCGGCCAAGCCAGGTTTCACAGGGCCTCTGATGATGACACGTGGCATGCTGCCGGGGCCCGGCACAGGGGCCAAACCCGGCCTAGCCGGGTCCCAAACCCGGCCTAGCCTATTCTGTCGGAAGTTTCGGTGCATGTCGGAACTTCCGGAGGGTCGGAACTTCCGACACGTCGGAAATCGTGTCGGAAGTTTGGTCGGAACTTCCGACGTGACGGCATATTCGTGAGGGCATAACTCCTTCGTCTGGACATCGAACGATGCAAACAATATATGTTTTTTCAATCAGCTTGACGAGACGGACGCAATGGTGATGTCAATTTCACATTTTGACAACTTCATAAAATGGATATATTTTGGTTGTCAACATATGCCCCCCTGTTTTTAGGTGAATCAATGTTCATGAACCTGAAAACATAAATAAAACCAAACAGCAACGATACTTAACCCAACGGCTGTTTAGTGACTAAGGGCGATGTATACATCGGCCATTTTTTGTTCTAAGGGCGATACATGTACCGGCCATTGCTTAGAGAGCTTTAGAATTTACACTATGCCCCCCGAGCGACATTGAGCTCGGCGCGTGGCGGCGTCGGCTCATAGTCAACCATCTCTTTATCTTCCTCTACATCTCCAGAATCTACAACAGCAGAGGAAACGGTAGTAGAGACTACCTCCACCGAAACAGCATCAGCAGGCGAAGTCGCAAGACCCGGCCGAGCCGCCCCTAACCCGGCCTGGCCGGTTTCTGGGAGACCCGGCTTGGCCGGTTTCTGCATCTTGTGCGGGTCTTATTTCTGAAAGCTCCCGATCTCCAGGAACCTTCTCCATGGATTTTGCAAAGCACGCTAGATCACTTTCTTTCTGCGTTTGTGGAAAATTTGGATGTGAAGCGTTGAAGATCTCCTCCCTCATTTTCTCCAATTTTTCCTGCTTTTGCTGGGTTTGGCGCGCTCGTTGCAACTTTCGCCGCTGCGTCTTGGTCAATCCCGGCGGGCACCACTTCGGTTGCAAGTATTTTGGATCTACTGGTTTCTTCTCCACAACCTTAGCGGCGACCTCCGGAGCGGCAGAAGATGGATCCTCAATTCTCATTGGCTCATCGCTGTTGACAATGGGCACCTCCTGTGAACCAATAAGAATTGTCGCCGAAGGTACCTCCTTCGGCGGCGGTGCAATAGAAGTAGCGGGAACAATGACAGACTCCACGGCCCTCTTAGGCATATAAACTTGTCGCGCTGGAGCCTTCCTTTTCCCAACATCAATCGAGAGCCTCGCCGACGTCGGCGGATATGAGGAACCTTGACCACCATTGCTAGAGCTCGATTGGCCATAGCTCAATCGACTGAACACCGATGACATGGGTGCTCCATTCACCGGTTAATGTTGCATAAGAAAGAAGTATGGCACAAAAACCCCATTGGGTCCCCAATACGACTGATGTGGAAGATGAGGACCCTAACGAGAGACGCGAGGACGAACAACCTCTCTTGCCGGAGTCGCCACCGAAGCCACCGCCATCTTCTTCGGTTGCTCCTCTCGTTTCGGCAGTGTAGACTTTCTTTTTTTTAACGGCCGATTCTGAAAATCGGCCTTTTGTCGCCGGTATTTTTCCATGAGCCGGTCAAATGTGCAAAGCTTCTTGGGAACAAATTTCCCCTTGTTTGAATTCGCATTCGTCTTCCAAGTACCAATTTCTGTCACTTTGGGACGAATGTCTCGGTCGCCTGAACGCCAACAGCACCAACGACTTTGGAGGCACCAAAGGTGGACGAGGTGCCGCTTTTGACCAACCCGGCTGGGCCGATTCCAGCACCCGGCATGGCCGTGTCTTCACCAGAGCCGGCTTGGCCGCCTCCTGTAGCCGGCTTGGCCGGCCTCTGCCTCGCAGCCGTGGCCTCCCAGCGCCGCTGCCGGGACAGGTACTGCGACGACCCTGCAGAAATCGTCAGCTTGGTCTTGCCGTCTTCATCTTTCTCAAGCACCACTCGATGCCCCGAAACTTTTTTCGGTTCCTCGGGTGGTTCGCCGATGATCACGTTCTTGCCTATCGTAGAATCGGCTTGCTCTGGACGAATCAAAATAGCAGGTTCTTCCTTCTCGATGACATTCATTGAAAAAGGAACCTTGTCAACCACATCGATTTTAGGCACAGAAAAGATCAATACGGCTTGCTTTCTAAAAACAATCTTGCCATGTTGATCAATATAAACATAAGACAACTGCAAATCAGGAGGTATAGTGATAACTTCTCCTGAATTGGTCCCGCCGGTTTCAGACGGCCAAGGAACCAATACAGGTTGCTCTCTATCAATAATCTTGCCATATTGATCGTAATAACATCAGACACACTCAGACTAGGAGGTATAGCAATAACTCTTTCAGAACCGGTCTCATCGGTTTCGGGCGCCGAAGAGACCAATTCAGATTCGTTAAATGCATCGAGTCTAGTCATAAACTTAATCTAGGTATGAAAATCAGGAGAATCTTCATGTATTCCATATGATTTTACCTTAGATACGATGGTAGAATCGACGATGCCCGCCATGTTACTCGTAGATAGGATCCGAATTTACGTCTTCGTCCCCAGCGGAGTCGCCAAAAAGTGTGTTGACGCCGAAACGGGACAACATACAGCAAGGTGCTAGATCGCACGGTCACGCACGAAACGAAACAGCACGGAACAGCACGCCCGCGAAACCCGGCCTGGCCGGTTTCAGAACCCGGCCGAGCCGCCTACCCGGCCTGGCCGACTTTGATAGTCGGCTGAGCCGGTTTCCTCGGGTTCGCCGAGGAAGCTAGGGTTCCGGTCTTCTGGTCGTCGGGACGACCGTCTTTAGCAGCAGAGGACGTTTGGTGGTCGATGTAGCGCCCGTCCTTCGCCGGAGACTCCCGAACACTCCTCGGAAAGATCTGCCGGAGAGATGCACGTAGAGGTTGCCCTAGGGATCGCGGAGATCACCTAGAATGCCGACTAAACTCGTGGAGAGTTGAGCCGAACAACAGGATAGAGATGAACCACCGCGAGAATCTACTTGGTAGATATGTTTTGACGATTGGATGGTTAAGATCTCAATCGGCTATGATCCTCCATATATATAGAGGAGGGTGGTCTTATCCCAGTAGAAAACCGCTCCAAGACTTACTCTCCAAATTTCCCACGTTAAAATATTATCAAAAACCGATTAGATCTATTAATCGGATCGGACTCGACCAAATCCGGCCAAGCCGGGTTTCACAGGGCCTCTGGTGATGACACGTGGCATGCTGCCGGGGCCCGGCACAGGGGCCAAACCCGGCCTAGCCGGGTCCCAAACCCGGCCTAGCCTATTCTGTTGGAAGTTCCGGCGCCTGTCGGAACTTCCGGAGTGTCGGAACTCCCGATACGTCGGAAGTTGTGTCGGAAGTTTGGTCGGAACTTCTGACGTGACGGCATATTCGTGAGGGCGTAACTCCTTCGTCCGGACATCGAACGATGCAAAGCATATATGTTTTTTCAATCAGCTTGACGAGACGGACGCATTGGTGATGTCCATTTCACATTTTGACAACTTCATAAAATGGATATATTTTGGTTGTCAACAGAAACCAATGACTCAATTGAGTTCTAAGAGTTTCATCTGAAAGCTTAGAATTTTTAAGCAAACATCAGAAATCGTTCGACTTCGAATCAAGCGCTAATTATGGAGGTAAATTTTCCTCTTTTTTCGCCTCGGATCACGCACTTCCAAAATAACTGGAAACCACCAAAGTGGAATTCAAATTTTGCATGACTCAGTGGGTTCGCACTTCGCAGGCCGCAAACACGTCGCTCCTTGTGGGTTAGGCCCATGCTGCCCTGCCATTGTTTCGTCTGGCCGGCGGCCCACAGGGCCAGGTTTCCTTGGTTACTTTCCCGGTTTATCGGTCGCCGCACCCCCGTTTCCTTCTCTAAAATTTCAAATTTAAGTTCGAAATGATCTCGGACAACAGTACTTGATCGCCTCCACCGCTCCATCCTCCAAACTCCGCCGCTTCACTCGCACTCCGCTGTCTGCAACCGCGCCAGCGCCGCATAGTTCCCCAATGGGCTCCTCTAGACGAGTGCACGACGACGAGGAAGGAGGTAACTAGCCGGTGCTCCTTTTCCTGCCGGTTCTTGGCTTTCGGCGATTTTTCCTCCACGTAAGTGTTATGATTTTCACGGTACATTTGATCGGTCATGATTTGATTTTCCACGGAAATTAAAGGGCGAGGCAACTTTTGGCAGATCAGATCACTAGGGTGTAGCTTTGGAATCGTCTCGACGGGTATGCAGATGCAGTAGTCAGGAGTGTTTTCAGGCAGTCCGTGATCATAGTCCAGAGTGACCTGATTATTGTTCTGATCAGGTCCTTTTTTATGCATTTGCGTGGTCTTAGATAGATTCGCCAGTTTATTTATGTCGATGCTCTGTGTGTAATGAACCCATGGCATTTCCTGTTCCTGTGTTGTGAATTTGTGATGGATTCCGTTCGATTTATTATCAGTTACTCTATTTGCTGGTACATTTTGCCTTTTTGTTTGGATGACAACTCCTCATCCCATTAGCCAATAGTCACTGTACTTGTCGTGCACCTACTTTTTTTAAGCCAAATACACATAAGATATCTGACAGGACAGACTTTACTCATATGCATGTATTGTTGCAGGCATCATGGAAATTATTGAGTTAAGTTCAGAATCAGAGGGCGCAGACTTTGTTGACCTGTCTTCAGATGGTGAAGACAGAACCGTTCTGTGCTCGGACAGCACAGTTTCATGCAGTTCAGACAGCGAAGACGATGGCTATGGTGATCGCAGCACCCGTTTTCGCGGGACCCTCCATTCTCTGAGCACGACTTCTGACGAGAATAGTGACGACGAAGGAACGATCCTTTTGGAAGTCGACAGTTTTTTAAGTGACACTCGTCAGGTTTCATCCTTTTATAGGCCCGCTGAGAGTAGACCAGCCAATGGAAAGATAAAGAAGGACTTGGGCCGGCAGACCACAGCTTCTGTTATTGAGGCTCAAGCCGATATTGGCTCAGAAGGCCCAGAGAAAAGCCTTTTCAGTGTTGATGAGAGAGCTATTTATGAAGATGCCCTGCAGGTATGGATCTTTGGTTTGACTGACATATTGGTGCCTTGCGAACGAGCCGTAGCTCGGTTGGTGAGGCTGCTCGGTTGAGCGCCCACCACCCGCGTTCCGGCGCTGCTCGACGTGGGTTTTCGCACCGGGGCTGTACCTCTTTAATAAATATCTATAGACAGCTTCTCTCGCGTGGAGCCATAAGGGAAATGCGACGGGAATCAGAGGATTTCGATGATCTCAAGAAAGACGTGGTCTTTGGTCTGGGTGTAGTTGTAGGTCTGTTTGTACACGGATGGTGTGTGTAGTGTGAGTATGCGTGTGTGTATAAATAGATACTACAGCTGTATCCAGAGGAGAGGCGTAAAAAAAAAAAGACATATTGGTGCTTTGTTCAAATATAAAAAACCTGTTTGCATGTTTTTTTAGTTTATTATTATACATAGCTCGTACTAAATTGTTCCCCCCAAACTGTGTGTGCAGTATCTCCAACAGGAAAAAAGGGAAGAAGATTTGCCCGAAGGTGTTCTGTCAGTATCACTCCTTAAGCATCAGGTACCTTCTTTTTTTTAAAAAAAAAAGTAGTCTTGTTCTTATTTTGCTTGTTCCAGGGCTGTATTCACTTCTATTATATGCTCTTTTGTGTTTCAAAGAAAATAGCATTAGCTTGGATGGTCTCTAGGGAGAATAATGCACATTGCTCAGGTGGAATTTTGGCAGATGATCAGGTTAATTATTTCTTATTTCATACCTTTTTCCCAGACAAATTTAAACATTTGTCAAATTCCCTAGTTATAGGCACATACTTTCTGTGATGCAGGGTCTTGGGAAAACAATATCGACAATTGCCCTTATACAGAAGGAGAGGTTTCAGCAATCTAGGTTCGTGAGTGATGATTCAGAATGTGGAATATCTGACGGCGATGATAATGAAGCAGTGCTTCTTAAAGATCAACCCAAGAAGACCAGAGTGAGATCCACTGCATCAAGGTTGAGGCCAACGTCTAGCCCAGCTGCAGGCACACTGGTGGTGTGCCCTGCTAGTGTTCTTAAGCAGTGGGCTAATGAGCTGTCCACCAAGGTTACCAGAAGTGCGGAATTGTCTGTTCTGGTTTATCATGGAGGTTCAAGGACTAAATATCCCAGTGAGCTGGCACACTACGATGTTGTTGTTACAACATACGCAATTGTGGCTCGTGAAGTGCCTAAAGAAAACACTAATGATGAGGTTTCTGTTGGCAATAAAAGGAAACTGAAGAAAAATGCGAAAGGCAAGGCAAAGAAGATAAACAAACCAGGCCCACTTGCTAAGGTACGATGGTTCAGAGTTGCTCTAGATGAGGCTCACATGATAAAAGGGCACCAAACTCAAACGGCTAAAGGCTGTTGTGGATTGAGTGCTGAAAGGAGATGGTGCTTATCAGGAACAACTGTACAAAATAACATTGAGGACCTTTACAGCTATTTTCGCTTCTTGAAATATGAACCTTACTCTAAATTTAGTTCATTTAACTCTATGCTGAAAGTCCCAGTCTCCAAGAACACGAGTCATGGCTATAAGAAACTTCAAACTGTCTTGACGATAGTTCTGCTGCGGCGAACAAAAGGTGAGATAGTGGTTGCACTATCTGCATTTTTTTTTACCTGTCTCTTACACTGAAAAACCTGCCCAGTGCATCCTTCTGCCTACAAGAGTTATTTTTAGCATAGACCTCTGCCATGTCACAATAACAGTGAATATTCCACTGCCTTAACAAGTATTGATTTTTTAATTCTTTTTAGTACTAGGCACTATTCAATTTCATTTGCATTTGTGTGCAAGCACTTCGATTTTCTGAAGGAAATCTATTCCACCTTGTTTTTGCATCTGAACTTTTAAAAACAATTCAGTGTATTTGACTGTTGCTTGATTCTTCTTTTATTGTGATATTTTTTTATTGATCTACTTTTGATCTCTTTCATTACAGAAACACTACTTGATGGAGAGCCAATCATAAAAATACCACCAAAGACAATTCAGTTGAGTAAATTTCACTAAGGAGGAGCAGGCTTTCTATTTAAGACTTGAAGAAAACTCTCGTCAAAAGTTAAAGGTAGTTACCAGTTTACATCTTGAATTATCTTCATCCCATATTCTATCAATGAGAAGCTTATAGTTTTCCTCATTAGTCATTCCCTCTGTTGTCTTGCATGATACAATTATGTTTTGATCTCGAAAAGGCTATCCCAGAGATCTTCAATTTTGATGTTCATGAGAGCTAGCTACCCATATAAACTTTATGGAAGTTAGGTTCAGAAGTCTGTATTTGAGCCAAAAGTCTTCAATACTATACCCGATTTTGTGGAATTTTGGGGAAAGCTCTAGAGTCTATTCACTGATTGAGTCTGAGTACATATACATACACATATACATATGGGCCTCTTGGGCCTAGTCCAATACTTACAAGTTTACAACTCATACACAGCCCAACACTACCCCTCTAGATGGGCGATAGATATCAATCATCCCCATCTTGTTACATGCTAACATACATTCTTTAACTCCTAAACCTTTCGTTAAACAATCAGCTACTTGCTCACTTGAAGGTACATGACTCAGTTTAAGTGTTCCATCATCCAGCCGCTCCTTGATGAAAAAGCGATCAATCTCCACATGCTTAGTTCTATCATGCTGGACTGGGTTATTAGCAATGTTAATTGCTGACTTGTTATCGCACCAGAGCTTCAAAAAAACTCCCCCTAGTTTCAATTCGAATAATAAATTCTTTAACCATAACATCTCACTTAAACACACGGACATGGCTCTATATTCTGCCTCGGTAGTTGACCGAGACACTACTGGTTGTTTTTTGCTCCTCCATGACACTAAATTTCCTCCAAAAAACACACAATAGCCAGATGTCGACCTTCTATCATCTAGACAACTTGCCCAATCCGCATCACAATAGACTTCAATATTTAGATGACCATTTCTCTTGAACCATAATCCTTTTCCAGGATTACTCTTCAAATACCGCAAGATTCTGTAGACCGCATCCATATGCCCACTCCTAGGATCATGCATGTATCGACTCACCATGCTTACCGCATATGCTATATCAGGCCTTGTATGACATAGATAAATCAAACGTCCTACAAGTCTTTGATATTTCTCTTTATCCACCGGATCTCCAGACTGAGCACATAATTTATGGTTCTGCTCGATAGGTGTAGAAGCTGTGCGACATCCAAGCATACCTGTCTCATTTAGCAAATCCAGTACATACTTCCGTTGTGAAAGAACAATCCCTCTAGGGGATCTTGCTATTTCGATTCCCAAAAAATACCGAAGTTGTCCAAGATCCTTGACTTCAAACTCTTTGCTTAATTTTTTTTTTTTCAGCCGATCTATTTCTAAAGTGTCATCTCCGGTAATAATTATATCATCCACATACACTGCAAGAATAGTTACTCGATTATTAGAGTGATGATAACATACAGTGTGATCCCCATTGCATTGACGGTATCCCATATTACACATCGCCTGCCTAAAGCGATCAAACCATGCCCTTGGCGACTGCTTTAGACCATACAAAGATTTTTTTAGTCTCAATACCTTTCCCTTAGTTTGAGCGGTATCAAACCCAGGTGGAATTTCCATATAAACTTCTTCCTGAAGATCTCCGTGCAAGAATGCGTTCTTAACATCCAACTGATACAATGGCCATTCAAAGTTAGCAGCACAAGAGATCAATGTTCTAACAGTGCTCATCTTTGCAACGGGTGCAAATGTCTCATCATAATCAATGCCATATGTTTGACTATACCCTTTTGCTACCAATCTTGCTTTGTATCTCTCTATCTTACCATACCCATTTGCAGCTAACCACCTTCTTGCTCGCTGGAAAAGGTACAAGATCCCAAGTATTGTTCTTCTCAAGTGCTGCTAGCTCCTCTAACATGGCCTCATTCCACTTCGGATCTCGCTTTGCCTCTTTCCAATCCCTTGGAATTGCCACTGATTGCAACGATGCTACAAAAGCTTTATACGCAGAAGACAAAGATTTATATGAGACATAATTAGCTATATCATTCTTGTCCTCAATGCAATCTTCAAAGCCATATCTCTCTGGAGGTTTTCCTGCTGTACTTCTCATTCCTTTTCTTGTAGCAATAGGAAGATCAATAGAAGAGTTGATATCTTCACTAGGAGGTGCTATTGGATTATCAACCTCATTATCATTAATTGGAAGTTGTTCTTGCTCCTCCAATTGTGGTTGCTCCACCTGGTTACTATCTTCATCACTAACAAATGAAGGTTGTACAGAAGGATTTCTTCTCCTCCTCGTGTACACCTGCAGATTTATTTCAGTGTGTGATGTTCTCCGCCTCTCCATATTTGTTGGTTTACTGACAACCACTGGACATGGGATCAAACCAGTAATCACTTTATTCCTTCTCGATTCCTCAACATTTTCAGTCACTAATGTTCCATTCTTCTCAATACCAACCTCAAATATATCGGAAGAATCAAGATCAAGAAAAAGATCATTCAAATCTGTTTTCTCCCCATAGAAAGGAACAGATTCCTTAAAAGTGACATCCATACTCACAAATATGCGACGTTCTGATGGGCTCCAGCATTTGTATCCCTTTTGCCCAGATGAGTAGCCAATAAAAATGCACTTAACAGCTTGAGGATCTAATTTCCCAACATGCGGTCTATGATCCCTAACAAAGCATGTGCATCCAAACACCTTCGGTGGAACAATAAACTTATTTTTTCCGAAAATCATTTCACATGGAGTTTTCATACCAAGCACTCTCGATGGCATGCGATTAATAAGATGAGTAGCAGTCATAACTGCTTCACTCCAAAAGAACTTAGGCACGTTCATAGTATACATGAGTGAACGAGCCACCTCCAAGAGATGTCTATTCTTCCTTTCTGCTACTCCATTTTGTGGAGGTGTATCAGGACAAGAGGTTTGATGTAATATTCCCTCAGTAGATAGATAACTTTTAAATTCATTGTTCACATATTCCGATCCGTTATCAGCTCTAATAATATGAACATGAGCATTGAATTGGTTTCTTATGCATGCACAAAAGTCCTTAAAGCAATTAAGAACCTCACTTTTATGTTTCATTGGATATAACCATGTCATGCGAGAGTAACAATCAATGAAGGTCACAAAATATTTCATTCCACTCAGAGAAACAATTGGAGAAGTCCATACATCGGAGTGGACTAACATAAAGGGTGACACTTCGTAATCCCCTACTCACATATGAAGTTCTTGTGTGTTTCCCCAACTCACATGCATCACATAGTAATTTGCGTTTGTCTACCTTGCACATTTGTTCAGGAAACATTCTACTCATAATATCAAAAGATATATGTCCCAGCTAACAATGCAAAAAAGCATTACCTTAGCCTCATCTTCATTTGCAATGGCTGACAAAGCATGACATATCCCTTTATCTGTCTTCCTTCTGTCAAGATACCATAGTCCATTATGACGAACTCCAATCCCAAGACGCTTTCCAGTCTTCCTTTCCTGAATTAAACAATTTTCACAATCAAGGAAAATTTGGCAATCCATTTGATCAACCAATGAGCTTATTGAAACCAAATTAACTGGGAACGATGGAACATATAATACTGATGATAATGTTATAGATGGAGTGCATTGCACTGTACCAACACCTCTAATTGGTCGAGATGTTCCATCAGCAGTCTGGATTGTGTCGTCATGAGAGTGTGAATAAGGCGTATATGATGTAAATTCACTTGACATGCCTGTAACATGTCTGGATGCACCAGAATCTAATATCCAACTTGAATTATAATTTTTTATGGACAATAAAGCTTGTTTTTCAATACCTGCATCAGAATGAAGAAAATTGGCAACATTATCAGTTGAAGTTGACACTATCCCAGGATCATTTGATTTTGAGTTGTTCTTATTTTCCTTGAGCTTTCTCAACTCTTCTAACTCTGTAGATGAAATTGTGACCAAATCTGAAGCACCTTCCTCAGACATAGCAAAATTGACTCTAAGGCCTCTTCGTCCACCACGACCTGCACCTCCTCTCGCTGCACCCCTATCATTGCCTCTTCCTCTTCCTCTTCCCCGATAAGTCTTTTGTGGTTCACTGCAGTACCGACTCAAATGACCCTTATCACCACAATTATAGCATATTCTAGTCTCTTGAGATCTTGTTACAACATATGCTGGACGGGATGGGGCTGGAACATTTCCTTTCATTATCTTCAGTCTAGTTTCCTCCTGTGCCATAGCAGCAATAGCTTCTTCTAAACTAGGAAGGATAGCTTGATGGAACAGAGAGGCACGTCTTCCCTCAAATTCTGAATTGAGGCCTCTCAAGAATTGGAGAACTCGTTTTTTCTCGACCCATTTCTTCACCCATGCCACACAATCAGGGTGTGGCAACTCAATTGGATCATAGTGGTCCAAATCAGCCCATAACCGCTTTAGCTCTGCGACATACTCCATTAGAGATAGCTCCCCCTGTTTCAGATGATAGAGCTTGTCATCTGTATCAACTAACAGCATTACATTCCCAGCACCAGAATATGTTTTTGATAGTGATTCCCAAATACCATGTGCAGTAGTAATTGTATCTAATGATCCGGCAATAGATGGCAACATCGAGCTCAACAACCAGGCAACTACCAAAGAGTTAGTAGCATCCCAAGCTTTCTATTCATCACTTGATTTATCCTTGGGTTCAGTTGCCATTCCATTAACAAAACTGTCAAGTTTCTTTGCCTTCAACAACAGTAATGCCCTCCTGGACCAAGCTAAATAATTCTTTACGCCTTCCAGTTTGATATCATTCGGTGTGAGTTCCAATTTCTGAACTTTATCTGTATATAATGGCACACTCACTTTGCTCGAAGACTCACTCTTCTTCTCAGTAAGCAAATCGACTAGCTTGCCCAATATCTGCTCAATCCCCTGATTGTCCCCCATTTCTACAGGAACTTCCAGCCTGCCGTAGATCTTCCACAAGTACTGCTATGTATCGACTAGCAGTCCAAACAACCCAAATAAGTAGCACCACTAACCTCTGTACTGCAGCTGCAGGCCAGCAACCACGCAACGCCGACCTTCTTCAACCTGCCACCACAGGCTCCTCTGATGCAGCTAGCAGGAGCTCTATTCTCCCCTCCGGATGCGCCACCACAAGCTCGCTCCTAAGTTGCTTCCTCTTCTGACGATCTGGATGCCTCCGTCGTCCTTCCTGCTGCAGCAAGATGGCCTCCAGTGAGATGACCTCCAACAAGCGGACCTCTCCTCTGCAGCTCTCCCCTGTGCGCAGCTCTTCAGGGCTTCAACACCGGCATCCGCCGGAGGTCGCCGCCATCGTCATCACCACAGTCGGCTCCGACACCATGTGGAATTTTGGGGAAAGCTCTAGAGTCTATTCACTGATTGAGTCTGAGTACATATACATACACATATACATATGGGCCTCTTGGGCCTAGTCCAATACTTACAAGTTTACAACTCATACACAGCCCAACAGATTTTTGGTCCCCATTTATCATTAAATATAAGTTTCAATTGCCCAGAAATTTCAGTGTGTGGTACCTGTTGCTCATATATTGAGTTCATTTTACAGGGGCGTTCTAAAGATTTCATAAAGAAAAACTACGTGCGTATCCTTGCATTGCTGTCTCAACTTCGGCAGGCTTGTAGCCACCCTGTTCTTTTGAGGGGAAAAGTATCGTATGCCCACTCTCTAGGATTGGCAAAGCAACTTCCTGTGGTGACAGCAGTAAATTTGCTTAAAGTCATGGAAAGCGGTGCTGCGAAATGTACCATATGTGGTGTAAGCAAACTGTTCACTCATAATTCTTGCATACAATTTTTGTCACCTTGAAATACCCGCTACAGCTCCTTCATTCTAATAATTTCGCGCTCTTGAACGAAAGGAGGTGAGCTTAAACAAGGGTGTATTTGTGTGACAATACACAAATGATCTACTGGATTCATTTTAGCCGAAATGTTATTTAATCCACAACTCTGACAATCTTTCATTTTTCGTATAACTTTGTAGAATCCACCAACGGATACTGTTGCACCACCATGCGGCCATGTTTTCTGCTCCGAGTGTGTGCATTTGCAGATATTAGAAAATGAATAAGTAATTGAGAAGGTCTGTCCTGCTTCTCCATATTGCGGAATAGAAATAAGTGCTGAAAATCTTTTGTTCACCGATGTATTGAGTTCTGTCTCTGGCCTAATCTGGAGTCTGAAGCACCAGCTAGCTATTCCATAGATGTAGACCAACCGTTCTCAGTCTCTGAAAGTAGCTATATCTCCTCGAAGATCCGGAACACCATTGACATATTGAACTCGATCATCAACACGGGGGATGCTGATGATACCATGGGATCAGTTCCAAGCGAGAGGCCATAGTCTTCACCCAGTGGACTCGCATGTTGGTGAAGGACCGAAAAGCCGACCAGAGACGGTGAATGGGGGCCTCAAAATTTCTTTCGAAACTTCAGATCCTTGGCTCAACAAACGACCCCAAAAAGTAAAACCTAAGTGGTGATGTCCACGACCCTATTGAGAGGATGGATGTTCCCTAAGAACACAGCGGGACACCACAAGACCAGCGGAACAAACTGTAAACAGATCGGAGATCAAACGCATAAGCAGCGGGAAAAACTCAGTACTGCACAGGCAATACCGGACATGTCCTAAATGATATCGGACATGTCCGATATTCTGGACAGCACAGCGTGCTTTGGGAGAAAATACCAAAACCCAGTCAAACGGTGTCCAAAAATCGTGAAATTTTAAACTAAGCTTCTAGACACCAAAGGGAAGGTCTCCACAAAATTTCAGCCCAAAACTCCAAACTTGAAGATACCGGACATGTCCGGTTTTGAGGTCGGACATGTCTTGATATTTGCGGGCAGATTTCTGGAAGAAACGATTTCAAGACTAAAACTGAATCAAATCAACTCCGATTGACTTGAAACTTGGCAGGAAAGTTCCTGGGAGTGTTGAGAAGATTTCTTCAAGACATCAACACCCAATTTCAAAAAAATCACCGGGAAATCTAAAGGGGAAAGAAAATCGCCCAAAAACAACCCTAGAACAAGAATCGCTCGGAACTTTGATCTCGTGAGGAATTAGCCAATTTACTTCGGTGGAAAGCTTGCACTCACGTCATAGATCGAATCAATGTAAGAAAAACGAATCAAAACGGTCAAGAAACCGCGAATCGAGCGAAGAACTAGAGAGGGGAAAAGGGAACTCGGGAAGAACACTTCATGAACCACAAGAGCACAACTTCATCTCGAAATTCAGAGACGACACGAGGTTAGGGTCTCGATTTCCCAGCACAAAAACACAAGTTTACACAACCATGGATCAAAGTTGTGGATCTCTCCCTAATGATTTGGTCTAATCCCGAGCATGGAGGGGAAATGAAAGTGTGTGAGAGAGAGAAGGGAGGATGGCTGCCATGCCCTTCTTATCGCCTTATCACATTTTGCGAATAACCCCCTAACCACTAACTACTAACTACTGCTACTCAGGCGAGCCAGCTAGCCCTAAGACATTCTGGAACAGCCTGTGACTACAGATAGAATTGGACGACCCCGCTTCCTGTCTGCCTTGCCGTCGCCTTGACGCAACCCCCAGGATTCCGCCACGTGTCGCCCCGCTTCCCGCCGGAAGCAGCTCGCCCTGGGTTTTGTGGCCCAAACCCAAAAAATGACTGGGCCGAGTCCGCTGGTCCTCGACCGCGTCGGCCCGCACTCCGCAACAAGTCCCTCGTCCGTGCTTGATCTCCTGTCAGTGCCGCCAAGTGTTCGCCCACAGCTAGCGCTCCGGCCTCCAAGTCCCTCGGCCCACGTCCGTCCTTCACCGCTCTCGGTCCATCGGCATGGCCCGCATCTCGACCTTCACTCTTGCCATTCGCCACAGCATCCGAGCCCAACACCTGCACACCACAAGCAGACCAACACGACAAGTGAACTCCGTTGACAATCACTCATCACAATCCGGACCAAGTGTAACACCTGTGGTGTTACGGTTAATTAAACTTGCCATGTCATCATCATTAGTGCAAAGCATCCTGCATCAACCCTAATTACCATGCATGAAATAAAATGAGTTTATTCTTGCAAATGATTGTGCTTAGGGATTGGTAGAGTGATTTGAGTTGTTAGTGTGTGATTGATTGTGTATTCGAATTAATTTGGAAATTAAAAAGGAAAAATCAAATTAAACCCCAAATCGGACCCCAAAAACCTAATTCAAAAACTATAAGGAATCTGAAGGTGATGCTTTAATAAAAGTTATAGATCTTTTACAATGTAACAAATTTTATTTTTGGATATTTTGAAGTTATATTATATAAATTCAAATTAAACTCAAATTACTATGTCAAAATTTAAATTTGAAACTTCAATTCCAAAAATATTAAGAATCTGATCAAACTTCCTTCATAAGAGTTGTAGAAATCACTAATTAGAACAACTTTTATTTTGGCCATTTTTCAAGTTGTTGAGAAGATTTAAAAGTAATTTGAAAAATCATTTTGAAATTTAAATTTAGGAATTTCCCCTTTTCAATAAATTCAAATCTGAGTCGAATTTGAATTTGGTGTCAAAAGAAAAAAATGATCTATATGAAATTCCCTTCAACTTTTGTATTTGCCATTTCTGCAGATTCAAATTGGATAGGCAGTATTTTGAACCAACTAGCTTTTGACTCTAGGTTATAGCTATAGTACCGGACCCCCCTCTCTCCTCTCTGCCGTGCGAGCGCGCATGCCGCGCCGGCCGCCGGCGCTGTTCGGCCGGGCAAGGCAGGCTCAGGGCACCGGCGTGCGGTCGTTGGGGGCCCCGGGCCTCGCCCATCCTTATCCCTACCCCCCTGGTCGTTTAAAGACAACGGGTTCGTCCATTTCTCCATTCTTCGTCTCCACCTCGCCAGCGACGAGCTCACAGTCTCGGGCAAGATTTGCCGTGCTCCGACCACCTCCACCCACTTCATCTCACACACTTCCAATTCACTTCCTCGCGCATCGTTTGGGTCTTCATGTGCGGCTGTTAGTCGACGAAGCTCACTGCACGGCTAGTTTTCGTCCGCGGCTCCGGTGGGGGCACCGCCGTGTCCTTCCTCCCGTGACCAGCTCTGACCGGTGAGGCGCTCGGTTTTCCGTCCTTTGTTTACACCCTGTGAAGGCTTGGTAATCATCACCAGCTCAGTTGTCTTCTCTCTCTTGCACAGGACTTTTCAGAACGTGGGTTGCCGTCGGGACCGAGCTGCCGCTCTCACCGTCGTTGTCACGTTCGTCATTCCGGCCTGTCATAGCCTCAGCTAATTGCCAGCATAGTCTCGTGGTGAGCTCCTGGTCCGTCTCTAAGCTATTCTTTAAACGTTACTGCGTTCGATCGGCCGGAACGTGTTTGCCGAGCCGCTATGGGCGAGCTCGGCCTCGCCGGAGGCGAGCAGGGTGGAAGCTAAGCAGGCTAGAGTGTTCACTAGGTTCTAGGGCTCCGGTTGGCGTGCTCGGTTTGGTTGTGGGGGGGGGGGGCGGGTTTGCCGCCGGTGAGATCCGCGGCGAGCCGCCGCGCCGCGTGCACACAGAAGGCGCGGCGAGAGGTGGGTGAAAGACCTGACATGGGGCCCGCCCGTCAGTGGCTGTGCGAGAGAGCTGAGGGCGCGAGCGGGTGCGTGCAGGCCGGGTGGGCCGGCCTGTGCGCTGATGGGCCGTTTCGGGCCACAAGCCGTCTTGGGCTGAAAATTCGTTTCTATTTTCCTAAGAATTTCTAATAGCTTTTCTGTTTTGAATTTATTTGAATAGTGCTCAACTTTGTTAGTTTTGTGTTAATTAATTTGGTGATTGAAAAATTATGAAAATAATTGTGTGTGCTCTATGCAGTTTGTAGTATTTAGTAAAAATATTAAATACTGATTTTGGGCACTCTCTGAAGGTAGTAAAATTCAGTACAATAATTAAGAAATGTAACTTTGAACAATTTTAATTAAATCTATGTTGCTCCAAAAATCATAAAATTTTGTGTGGCACTGTTTTAGGTCCAGGGCTAACTGTCGGTGAAGTTTGGCATTAAATGGAAAGAGTAATTACTTATTAATTATATGCTTGATTAAATGATTAATAAAATAAATAGGAAACATTGGTGACTAGGGTTTGACGTGAATTTTTGGATTGAATGTGGTTATAGGTTAAACACCCTAATGACTCAGAGCACCTTAATCTAGAATTGTTATGAATAGGTTATAGAGTATGGTCGTGCTCAAGTGAGGTATTATTTATTGTTGAACTTTTGCATTGTCATTTCATGTGGCATCTTATTAAGCATGCATCATTGCATACGTGTAGCGCCCGTGAACGAAGACGGGAAAGTTGAGGTGACTACTAAGGAGGTACTTCCCGAGGTTGTCCAAGGGTTTGACATTTGCGGGACTGACCCTGACCCGACACTCTACGCAATTCAAGGCAAGCCCCGGTGATTTAGCCCTCTCCTTGTGTTTTAAAAATTTTTATTACCTTGAGTTAAATTATTGTATTAGGTTGATATGAGTTGATTGTCACCTAAATTGCTGCATGACCTACCTTGGATATTATCCCCGAACCTGATTTAAAATCAAATGTTTGCAAAATGTTTAGTCCCGCTAAATAAATACTAAATTTGCATAAAATGCTACTTTCTGCGTTATGATGATATGTTATGAATTAAATATGAGAATTGGTGAAGAAATTGTTATCCGCTGGTCGACTCGCACTTGGGTTAGAGTCCCAATGTATTGTCACCTTTGGAATAGTTTGGAACCGGTTGATAAAAAGAAATGTTTCGCTCGGGTGCTGTGCACATGGGGCGGCGTTCCCCATGTCTTATCATCCGGCAGGCATGTAATTAAAAACCGTTGGGTAACCTTGTACTTGGGTTAGAGTCCCAATGCATGGTTGCCGACGGGAAGAAATTAGGGACCGTTCGTTGTAGGCTTGCTGGATCGAGACTTTGCAACTAGCCACATACTACGGAAAGCCCTATCTCCGGTGACTCTGTTGCTTGAACCGACGACCACGCACTGGGAGTGGAGAGATGGCGAGAGTAGCGTGTACCCTCGTGGCCGGCGTGCCTGTAGACTAGAGGAGTACTGTGCTCTCAGGTGGCGCAGGACCGGTTCAGGGATAGAAAAGCCGTGGTACACGGAGTTGGCATATACAAGCTTAAGTGCTACATATGCGGTGTGGATAGGGATCTCCAGCTGGTTACTTCTGGATTCGAATCGACGTTGCTCCTCGGTTAATGGAGACTTGATCTACTGCCTTACCCCGAAAAGTGGTTCGGAACTAGGTTGAATATGAGAATGATTAAGAAATAAAAAGCATGTGATATATGAGAATGAATGTGAGAACTGGATATGATTAAAATAATATTGAGATAAAACATTGAGTTAGGATAGTAATGCTTTTCTGCAAAATCTTTGACTCTTGCTCAAGCCTTACCTTGACTCCCCTCAGCCTGCATTCCTGAGTCTAATCTTTCACTTTAGTCGGGTAAGTCTTGCGGAGTACCCCAGTACTCAGGGTTTCTTAACCCATGTTGCAGGAAGTCGGCAGCCAGAGGTCTGCTTCGCTCCCTGCTGTGTGACTATAGTTCAAGAAGGAAGCGAGGACGAGTAAAGTGGACCCGTGGGTAGGGTCCGAGTTATTATCTATCTATGTATGTTGTATCATGGTTCCACTGCTACCGCTACCTTATTTAAGTTTGGTTTGTAATGACTGTATCTGAATCCTATTTGAACAACCGATTATAATTTAATTACTATTTAATCTTTCGCTTCTACTCTGATGTAATTTATTATGAAATGTTGTAATTCTGTAATGGCTTCGCAATGGGATCCTGTCGGAGATAACGGGTGCTTACGTAGCCCGGCAGGACTGTCAAGATCATTTGGGACACGTGCCCGGCTGTCAGAGGTCATTAGTGACAAATGACAGGTGCCCGTGGGCCATGTGATTTAGGCGGTTCTGTTACAGCGGGTATCAGAGCGAGGTTATTGCTAAATCATTACGGTATTACTTTCGAAAACTTCAGAATGTTTTGGATCAAAAATTTCAAATTCGTATTTTGGTCCAAATTGCTTATATTCTTACCTTATCCAATGATTCTTGCCTTATCCAATAGTCTTACCTTATTTTGTAATCTTTACCTTATCCAATAAAATAGATATGGTAGCAAGTGGAATAACATTATTATTAGCCCTATGTTAAAATCGTAATACGTTTATTATCTTGCATTGATTTAAATACGTAAGTATGATTCATGCATCATGATTACTTCACATATTAATTAACTTCCTCCTTAAAGGTGGTATATGGGTTAGGAATTAGCAATCTATCCTGCTAGCCTTTAATGTCCTCACTAATCCTAACTTTTCTTTTCCTGTCTGCCAAAAAACATTAGTTTTGGTTTGGGAACTTTCTTTAAGTGTTGGGAGTGTTGCTTAGGTTAGTGTAATGTTAGGTGTGATTGCTTCTATGTTTTATCTAGGTAATGCAAGTCCTAAATTTACTCTACTCTAAACAGATGCCGGTCAATACTCGCTCGTCCGGCGTTGGTACCTCTGAAGATGGAGCTGCTCCCAACCCACCACCTATTTCACCAACCTTGGCAGATGCTATTGCGGCTTTGGCCAATGCCGCCACAGAGCTTGCGCAGAACCGAGACAACCGTGGTGGGCGTCGTGGCCGCCGTGATGAAGATGAGACCACTTATGTGGACTTCACTGACACACGACCACCTGTCTTCACCAAGGCCGATGAACCCCTGGAGGCTGACGACTGGCTCCGTACCATGGAGCAAAAGTTCAGTCTTATTCACTGCACCGAGGTCCAAAAGGCACTGTTCGCAGCACAGCAACTGCGAGGGCCAGCAAGTGTATGGTATGCAAACCTTCTGGCCGCACAGCCCGATGGTCACCAGCTTACTTGGGCAGAATTCCATGAAGCTTTCCGTGCTCACCATATCCCGGCTGGTGTCATGAAGATGAAGCTTGATCAGTTTCTGGCACTGCAGCAGAAGGAATCTACTGTTATGCAATATGTCAGTCAGTTCAATCACTTGGCACAGTACGCCCCTGAGCATACCAACACCGATCAAAAGAAGAAGGACTGCTTTGTCAGGAGACTGAACTTCAAGATTCAGAGAAACTTGTCCAACAGCCTCAATTGCACCTATCATGAGGCTGTCGATAGTGCCATTGCCTTTGAAGAAAGTGACCGTAAGCACCAGGATGAGAAAAAGAAGAAGAAAGCTGGGTCTTCTGGCAGTCAGAAGCGTCAGAGAATCATTTACCACCCCACCCATCATCATCATCCATCATACCCTCAGCAGCAGGTCATTGTTCGTACTGCCGCTGCCTCCCACACATCCCATCAACAAAATACCACTCAGCCGAATGCCCCTGGCGTTCGTGTCACTACCCCTCAATTCAACTACAACCACCCTTGTTATAACTGTGGCAAGATGGGACACTGGTCCCACAACTGTCCATTCCCCAAGCAATATAATCAGAATACACAGAAGGCTCCTGGTGGTCAGCAGCAGCAGCAAGTTCTGCATCGTGGTCATCATCAGCATACTCAGAAGGGGAAGGTTGTGAAGAAAGCAGGCCAGGTCTACTACACCCACGTTGACGCCATCCCTTCAGGAGAACCCGTCATGCTGGGTAGGTTCCCTATCGCAAGTCATCCTGCTATCCTACTTTTCGATTCTGGTGCATCGCATTCATTCATCAATCGTACCTTTGTCGTCAAGCATGAAATACCAATTGGGCAAATAAAGGAAGATTTTCTGATACAATCGCCCGGGGGGCGTATGAGTACTAAGGAGGTAGTACATCGGGTGCCTATAGAACTAGGCGGGCATATATTCCCAACCTTAATGATAGTGTTGAAAGATCAAGACATAGATGTGATATTAGGCATGAATTGGATGTATCAGCACAAAGCTCTCATTGACGTGCTGAATAGAACCAACAGGGTAAACTTGCCTAATAGTCAAACTCAACTCCTCATCCAACTTCCGATACCTCAAAGGGCAATTGGTAGGATATGTGCAACCACAGTCAAAGAAGTGCAGGATATTCCGGTAGTCTGTGAATTTCCGGATGTATTTCCCGATGATCTGCCTGGTTTGCCACCAGACCGTGATGTGGAGTTTGCCATTGAGTTGAAACCTGGGACTGCACCTATATCCCGTAGAGCCTATAGGATGCCTCCCAAGAAACTGGCAGAGTTGAAGGTTCAGTTGCAATACCTGTTAGATAAGGGTTTCATCAGACCTAGTTCATCTCCTTGTGGTTGTCCTGCTATCTTTGTAAAAGAGAAAGACCAATCCCTTAGACTTTGTGTTGATTACCGTCCACTCAATGAGGTAACCATCAAGAACAAATACCCTTTGCCTCGTATTGATCTACTCTTTGATCAATTAGCTGGAGCCAAAATATTTTCCAAAATTGACCTTAGGTCTGGCTACCACCAAATAAAGATTCATCCCGAAGACATCCCTAAAACAGCCTTCACCACCAGATATGGCCTCTATGAATACCTAGTCATGTCCTTTGGCCTAAACAATGCTCCTGCCTATTTCATGTACCTCATGAACTCTGTCTTTATGCCTGAGCTTGGCAAATTTGTAGTCATGTTCATCGACGACATCCTTGTTTATTCCAAAACCCCTGATGAACATGCCAATCATCTTCGTGTTGTCCTAACCCGCTTGAGAGAACACCAGCTTTATGCCAAGTTCAGCAAGTACGAGTTTTGGTTGGACCGAGTCCCTTTCCTTGGACATATTTTGTCGGCTGAAGGCGTATCAGTTGATCCTAGCAAGGTGGAAGAAATCTTGAATTGGAAGCCACCTACCACAGTGCATCAAGTCCGTAGTTTCATGGGATTGGCGGGATACTACCGTCGCTTTATTCTGAATTTCTCGAGAATAGCCAAGCCTATTGCTGGGTTATTGAAGAATCAGGTCAAGTTTGTCTGGTCTCCTGAGTGTGAGAAAGCATTTCAAACCTTGAAGAAATTGTTGACCACAGCACCGGTCTTAGCTCAGCCTGACATTGAAAAGCCGTTTGATGTTTACTGTGATGCTTCTGGCACCGGTCTAGGTTGTGTCTTCATGCAAGAGGGCCGAGTCATTGCTTATGCTTCACGACAACTCAAGCGTCATGAAGAGAATTACCCAACTCATGATCTGGAATTGGCCACTGTTGTCCATGCATTAAAGATCTGGCGCCATTATTTGTTGGGTAGTACTTGCGACATCTACACTGATCACAAGAGCTTGAAATATATTTTTACTCAAAAAGAGTTGAACATGAGGCAACGAAGATGGCTTGAGTTGATCAAGGATTACGACATTGAAGTGCACTACCATCCAGGTAAGGCAAATGTGGTCGCCAATGCACTCAGTCGGAAGGTCTACTGCAACTGTTTGACTGTAAAACCTTATGACCTATCCCTGTGCTATGAGTTGGAAAGGTTAGGCATGGAAGTAGTTCCACAAGGCAGCTTGAACCATATTAGCATTGAGACCACCATCTGAGATGAGATTATTGCTGCTCAGAAAGGAAGTAAGGGTATCAAGCACATCAAGGAAAAAGTCCAAGCCAGGAAAGCAGATTGCTTTAGAATTGATGATGAAGGTGTCGTATGGTTTAAGGATCGTCTAGTAGTTCCAAAAGTACCTGAGTTACGTCAAAAGATCCTTGATGAAGCGCATTTGACAATATTCTTTATTCATCCAGGAAGCAATAAGATGTATCAGGACTTGAAGCAGAAATTCTAGTGGACCAAGATGAAGATAGAAATTGCTAAGTATGTAGCAAGATGTGATACATGTCAGAAAGTGAAAGCCGTGCATATGAAGCCTGGGGGAGAACTGCAACCATTGCCTGTTCCCGCGTGAAAGTGGAAAGACATCAGCATGGATTTCATCGTGTGTTTACCCAGGATGTCTAGAGGCTTTGATTCAATCTGGGTCATTGTGGACCGTCTCACCAAACAAGCTCACTTTGTACTGGTCAAAACTAAGTATACGGTAGCAACGTATGCAAAGCTATACATTAAAAACTTGTTGAAGCTTCATGGTGTACCAAAGACCATTGTTTCAGATAGAGGTACTCAATTTATCTCAAAGTTTTATAAATCATTCCACGAGTCACTAGGGACAAAACTTCTGCATAGTACGGCCTATCATCCGCAGACCGATGGTCAGACTGAGAGAGTCAACCAAGTGTTGAAAGATATGCTGAGAGCATGTGCACTCAATTACACAGATACTTGGGATGAATGTTTGGCACTAGCAGAGTTTTCATACAACAATAGTTATCAAGAAAGCATCAAAATGGCACCGTTCGAAGCTGTGTATGGCCGTAGGTGTCGAACTCCACTAAATTGGTCCGAGTCTGGAGAAAGATGGTTCTTTGGAGTTGATCTGGTGGAGGAAACCGAAGAAAAAGTGAAGCAAATGCAAAACAATTTGAAAGTTGCACAGTCACGACAGAAAAGTTACGCCGATCAAAGACGTCGATCTTTAGCATTCAAGGTAGGAGATTATGTCTACCTTAAGGTGTCACCTATTAAAGGGATCAGCCGTTTTGGAGTCAAAGGCAAGTTAGCTCCTTGATACATTGGACCGTTTCCAATCTTGGAGCGCATTGGAAAGGTAGCCTATAAATTGGGATTGCCAAACCACCTCTCAGCGGTACACAATGTATTTCACGTGTCTCAGCTCAAGAAATATCTTCGAGTGCCTGACCAAGCCATTGATGTCGAGGGAGTGGAACTCGAGCCGGATTTGACGTATTCTGAGTATCCAATTCGAGTCCTGTACCGAAAGGATCGTGTCACTCGAAGAACCACAACTAGATGGTACAAGATTCAATGGAGTGAACATTCCGAAGAGGAAGCTACCTGGGAATCCGAAGACTACCTCGCTGAGAACTTCCCCGAATTCTTTGCTACTTTGTAGATATAAAACTTCTGGTTATGTAATATGAAAATCCTCCTAGTTGTTTTATGGTCAAGTTTAGACTAAGTTTACTTGACACATTTTCTTTTCCATTACTTTGTTTCAAGCTTTAGTCTTATGTCAAATCTTGGGACAAGATTTCTTTAAGGGGGAAGGGCTGTAACACCTGTGGTGTTACAGTTAATTAAACTTGCCATGTCATCATCATTAGTGCAGAGCATCCTGCATCAACCCTAATTACCATGCATGAAATAAAATGAGTTTATTCTTACAAATGATTGAGCTTAGGGATTGGTAGAGTGATTTGAGTTGTTAGTGTGTGATTGATTGTGTATTCGAATTAATTTGGAAATTAAAAAAGGAAAAATCAAATTAAACCCCAAATCGGACCCCAAAAACCTAATTCAAAAACTATATGGAATCTGAAGGTGATGCTTTAATAAAAGTTGCCGATATTTTAAAATGGAACAAATTTTATTTTTGGATATTTTGAAGTTATATTATAGAAATTCAAATTAAACTCAAATTACTATGTTGAAATTTAAAATTTAAAACTTCAATTTCAGAAATATTAAGAATCTGAACAAACTTCCTTCATAAGAGTTGTAGAAATCACTAATTAGAACAACTTTTATTTTGTCTATTTTTTATGTTGTTGAGAAGATTTAAAAGTAATTTGGAAAATCATTTTGAAATTTAAATTTAGGAATTTCCCCTTTTCAATAAATTCAAATATGAGTCGAATTTGAATTTGGTGTCAAAAATAAAAATGATCTATATGAAATTCCCTACAACTTTTGTATTTGCCATTTCTGCAGATTCAAATTGGATAGGCAGTATTTTGAACCAACTAGCTTTTGACTCTAGGTTATAGCTACAGTACCGGATCTCCCTCTCTCCTCTCTGCCGTGCGAGCGCGCGTGCCACGCCGGCTGCCAGCGCTGTCCGGCCGTGCAGGGCAGGCTCAGGGCACCGGCGTGCGGTCGTTGGGGGCCCCGGGCCTCGCCCATCCTTATCCCCACTCCCCTGGTCGTTTAAAGACAATGGGTTCGTCCATTTCTCCATTTCGTCTCTACCTCGCCGGCGACGAGCTCACGGTCCCGGGCAAGATTTGCCGTGCTCCGACCACCTCCCCCCACTTCATCTCACACACTTCCAATTCACTTCCTCGCGTACCGTTTGGGTCTTCCTGTGCGGCTATTAGTCGACGAAGCTCACTGCACGGCTAGTTTTCGTCCGCGGCTCCGGTGAGGGCACCGCCGTGTCCTTCCTCCCGTGACCAGCTCTGACTGGTGAGGCGCTCGGTTTTCCGTCCTTTGTTTACACCTTGTGAAGGCTTAGTGATCATCACCAGCTTGGCTATCTTCTCTCTCTTGCACAGGACTTTTCAGAACGTGGGTTGCCGTCGGGACCGAGCTGCCGCTCTCACCGTCGTTGTCACGTTCGTCATTCCGGCCTGTCGCAGCCTCAGCTAACTGCCAGCATAGTCTCGTTGTGAGCTCCTGGCCCTTCTCTAAGCTATTCTTTAAATGTTACTGCGTTCGATCGGCCGGAACGTGTTTGCCGAGCCGCCATGTCCGCCATGGGCGAGCTCAGCCTCGCCGGAGGTGAGCATGGTGGAAGCTAAGCAGGCTAGAGTGTTCACTAGGTTCTAGGGCTCCGGTTGGCGTGCTTGGTTTGGTTGTCGGGGGGGTTGCCGCCGGTGAGATCCGCGGCGAGCCGCCGCGCCGCGTGCACACAGAAGGCGCGGCGAGAGGTGGGTGAAAGACCTGACATGGGGGCCCGCCCGTCAGTGGCTGTGCGAGAGAGATGAGGGCGCGAGCGGGTGCGTGCAGGCCGGGTGGGCCGGCCTGTGCGCTGATGGGCCGTGTCGGGCCACAAGCCATCTTGGGCTGAAAATTTGTTTCTATTTTCCTAAGAATTTCTAATAGCTTTTCTGTTTTGAATTTATTTGAATAGTGCTCAACTTTGTTAGTTTTGTGTTAATTAATTTGGTGATTGAAAAATTATGAAAATAATTGTTTGTGCTCTATGCAGTTTGTAGTATTTAGTAAAAACATTAAATACTGATTTTGGGCACTCTCTGAAGGTAGTAAAATTCAGTACAATAATTAAGAAATGTAACTTTGAACAATTTTAATTAAATCTATGTTACTCCAAAAATCATGAAATTTTGTGTGGCACTGTTTTAGGTCCAGGGCTAACTGTCGGTGAAGTTTGGCATTAAATGGAAAGAGTAATTACTTATTAATTATATGCTTGATTAAATGATTAATAAAATAAATAGGAAACATTGGTGACTAGGGTTTGACGTGAATTTTTGATTGAATGTGGTTATAGGTCAAACACCCTAATGACTCAGAGCACCTTAATGTAGAATTGTTATGAATAGGTTATAGAGTATGGTCGTGCTCAAGTGAGGTATTATTTATTGTTGAACTTTTGCATTGTCATTTCATGTGGCATCTTATTAAGCATGCATCATTGCATACGTGTAGCGCCCGTGAACGAAGACGTGAAAGTTGAGGTGACTACTGAGGAGGTACTTCCCGAGGTTGTCCAAGGGTTTGACATTTGCGGGACTGACCCTGACCCGACACTCTACGCAATTCAAGGCAAGCCCCGGTGCATTAGCCCTCTCCTTGTGTTTTAAAAATTTTTATCATCTTGAGTTAAATTATTGCATTAGGTTGATAGGAGTTGATTGTCACCTAAATTGCTGCATGACCTACCTTGGATATTATCCCCGAACCTGATTTAAAATCAAATGTTTGCAAAATGTTTAGTCCCGCTAAATAAATACTAGATTTGTATAAAATGCTACTTTCTGCGTTATGATGATATGTTATGAATTAAATATGAGAATTGGTGAAGAACTTGTTATCCGCTGGTCGACTCGCACTTGGGTTAGAGTCCCAATGTATTGTCGCCTTCGCAATAGTTTGGAACCGGTTGATAAAAAGAAATGTTTCGCTCGGGTGCTGTGCACATGGGGCGGCGTTCCCCATGTCTTATCATCCGGCAGGCATGTAATTAAAAACCGTTGGGTAACCTTGTACTTGGGTTAGAGTCCCAATGCATGGCTGCCGACGGGAAGGAATTAGGGATCGTTCGTTGTAGGCTTGCTGGATCGAGACTTTGCAACTAGCCACATACTACGGAAAGCCCTATCTCCGGTGGCTCTATTGCTTGAACCGACGACCATGCACTGTGCTCTCAGGTGGCGCAGGACCGGTTCAGGGATAGAAAAGCCATGGTACACGGAGTTGGCATATGCAAGCTTAAGTGCTACATATGCAGTGTGGATAGGGATCCCCAGCTGGTTACTTCTGGATTCGAATCGACGTTGCTCCTCGTTTAATGGAGACTTGATCTACTGCCCTACCCCGAAAAGTGGTTCGAAACTAGGTTGAATATGAGAATGATTAAGAAATGAAAAGCATGTGATATATGAGAATGAATGTGAGAACTGGATATGATTAAAATAATATTGAGATAAAACATTGAGTTAGGATATTAATGCTTTTCTGCAAAATCTTTGACTCTTGCTCAAGCCTTACCTTGACTCCCCTCAGCTTGCATTCCTGAGTCTAATCTTTCACTTTAGTTGGATAAGTCTTGCGGAGTACCCCAGTACTCAGGGTTTCTTAACCCATGTTGCAGGAAGTCGGCAGCCAAAGGTCTGCTTCGCTCCCTGCTGTGTGACTATAGTTCAAGAAGGAAGCGAGGACGAGTAAGGTGGACCCGTGGGCAGGGTCCGAGTTATTATCTATCTATGTATGTTGTATCATGGTTCCACTGCTACCGCTACCCCATTTAAGTTTGGTCTGTAATGACTGTATCTGAATCCTATTTGAACAACCGATTGTAATTTAATTACTATTTAATCTTTCGCTTCTACTCTGATGTAATTTATTATGAAATGTTGTAATTCTGTAATGGCTTCGCAATGGGATCCTGTCGGAGATAACGGGTGCTTACGTAACCCGGCAGGTCTGTCTAGATCATTTGGGATACGGGCCCGGCTGTCAGAGGTCATTAGTGACAAATGACAGGTGCCCGTGGGCCATGTGATTTAGGCGGTTCTGTTACACCAAGTCTCCCACTTGGGTCCGCAATCTCCCTATTGATGAGTGCATTGTCAACACCAGCACAGATAATCATAATATGGTGAGAATAAGAAGAAGAAGAAGGAAGGGAAAAGAAGAAAACCTGCTCAAGAGAACATAAAAGCAATGACATGCAACCACAAGGTCTATCAAAGCAAGCACAAGCGCATAGAGATACTAGTTCCTCCAGAGAGAGGCGAGGCTCAAAACAACTAGTTCTCAAACTCCCCCTGAATGTGTGCATAGCTCAAAATGTGTGAAAATGTGCAAAAACTGTGCCAATCGCCAAATCTGTGTTAATCTCTCCCCCTTGTTGACACTTGCACACATCAAGGTCCCAAACTCTCTTCTCCTCACAAGCATGAAATGCACATGAATGCAGAAGCTTCTGGAGTATAGCCATTTGTTTGACAAAATGCTCAATCAAAGATAAGCGCTAGTAGATGCTCAAGATGATCAAATGAACACGCATGAGAGTGAAGCATAGTGAGCAATTTGATACCAAAACTTAGAAAGTTCACCACCAAGAGTAGCACATAGTATATGTAGACTGGAGATCAAGCAAGTGCTAAGCAAATGTATACAAGGTGAACTATCTCAAGCTAAGAACACACATCATGTCAAAGAATCATCTAACACTTGTGAATTTGTCAAATTGTCTCAATTTCTCTATATTAGGTGTAACACAAGTATTAGCAAGACATGTGAGTGCGAGAGGTTATATGTATCACCTTGCCTAACTTTTCAACCACGCGTAGCCTATGTCATAGACAATGATTACCTAAAAGCAATGGTTTCGGTCATCCACTACAAAGCTCTAGTTCAACCAAAAGTGCAAGAGGAGGCAGTCTAGATACTTCGAGGTGGGGTGATACATATCCATCTCGATCTTTTCATCTACACTTAACTTAGATAACAAGTTTTAGCACAAAGTAAACTAGATTGATCTAAGTAAGTGAGTGATTCATGGATTGAGCCATAGCAACCAAGCATATAAGTGATAGCGAATGCAATCTCAACAAAGCTACACAAGCTAGATGCTAAGCTCAATGGTGAACACAATTTTCATGATTTCATCAATTTAAGTCAAGTTCACATTGAAAAACATGTTTAGCTCATCATATAGTTCAAGTCATCAACAAGAGCCTAAACATGAAGCATCATACCAAGATAAGCATAAAGACAAACACACGGCCATATTCATGAAGCTCAATATGAAGTATATCACAAGATGCCATGATGATGCAAATATGATACAAAAAGTGAGACAAAGCTCTAACCTAAAAAAAACTAAAAACTAGTGTACAATCCAAAGTTCCCTCCTCTAAAAAGGGAAACAAACCCCGAGTTCACTCCTCAGCCAAGCAAACTGGGTCAAGTCAAGTGGCTTAGTGAAAATATCAGCCAGCTGGTTATGTGTGTCCACGTGAATCAAGTCTATGTCACCCTTCTCATAGTGATCACGCAAGAAATGGAACCTAACCTCGATATGCTTGGTCTTAAAATGTAACACTGGGTTCTTTGCTATGCTAATGGCGCTCGTGCTATCACAATAAAGTGGAACTTATTTAAAAGATAGACCGTAGTCCCGCAAGGTCTGCACCATCCATAGCAACTGAGAACAGCAAGCGGCAGCAGCTACATACTCAGCCTCATAGGTAGACTGGGCAATACCACTTTGCTTCCTAGAAGACCAAGACACTAAGGAAGTCCCAAGAAACTAACAGGTGCCAGACGTAGACTTACGATACACACGACAACCCGCATAGTCAGCATCAGAATAGCCACAGAGAGAGAGGGTGGAAGCGGCCGAGTACCATAAGCCGAACTTTGGAGTGAATCGCAAGTACCTGAGGATGCGCTTGACGGCTTGGCGATGAGATGTTCTCGGTGAAGACTAGAACCGTGCACACAAGCACACGGCGAACTGGATATCTGGTCGCGTCGTCGTCAAGTACAGCAAGGAACCGATCATGCTGCGGTACTCCTTCTGGTCCACCACCTCTCCTTCCTTGTCCTCATTAAGGGCCGTTGTGGTTGACATGGGCGTCGAGAGAGGTTTGGCCTCACCCATATCAAACCGCTTCAACAGATCCTTCGTGTACTTCCCCTGATGGACAAAGGTGCCTTCTTGGGTTTGCTTGATTTGCAACCCAAGGAAAAACGTCAACTCCCCCATCATGATCATCTCGAACTCTCTGCTCATTGTATCTGAAAACTTTGCCACAAGAGCATGAGAAGAACCCCCAAAGATAATATCATCCACGTATATCTGAACCAATAGGATATTAACACCCTGCTTGAGGAGAAAAAGAGTCCTATCAACCGAACCCATTTGGAAGCCCTTAGCTAGGAAAAATGACTTGAGTCGCTCATACCAAGCTCTAGGAGCTTGTTTCAACCCGTACAAAGCTTTGTGAAGCTTGAATACATGGTTGGGAAACTTTGGGTTCTCGAAACCGGGGGTTTGCCTCACATACACTGCCTCCTCTATGTACCCATTTAAGAAAGCACTCTTCACATCCATTTGATACAGCTTGAAACCCTTCGAAGCCGCAAAGGCTAACAAGATCCTAATGGCTTCTATCCGGGCCACAAGAGCAAATGTTTCTTCATAATCTGTCTCCTCTTTCTGGCAATACCCCTGGGCTACTAGCCTAGCCTTGTTCCTCACCACTACCCCATCCTCACTCTGTTTGTTTTTGAAAACCCATTTGGTTCCTATGGGATGACACTCTGGTGGTGGCGGAACTAAGACCCAAACTTGGTTTCTCTCAAAGTTCTCTAACTCCTCATGCATAGCATTGACCCAATCAGCATCAGATAATGCCTGTCCAATATCTTTGGGTTCGGAATTGGAAACAAAAGCTGAATGAGCAAAGTGTGAGATGGACCTGGACCGCGTAACACGCTGGTCAATGTCGCCGATCATCGTCTCAGGAGGGTGGCGGCGCTGAATGTGTCGAGGTGCTGCCCTCGAAGAAGTCGCCTCCCCCTCGGCAGCAGCTGGGGCCTCCTCAGGTGCAGCATGCACCGGCTGAGAGGCAGGCTCGAACAGTCCCCATGAAGTGAAAGAAGAAGGCTCGAGGCCGTGACCTGAAGTAGTGGAAGCAGGCTCGACTGGGCAGGTGAAAGGTCCTAAATGGCTAGAGGGGGGTGAATAGCCTATAAAAATTCTACAACCAACAGCTCAAGTAAGAGGTTAGATAAATAATAAGCGAAGCGAATTCTTGCGCTAGCCTACTAAAAATGCAAGCCACCTAACTGTTCTAAGCTATAGTCTCTATTTCACACACGAGAGGCTAAGTTGCTACTTCTACTCTACTCCTAAGTGAGCGACTAAGTTAACAAGCTACACAAGAGTAAGTACGAGAATGTAAAGAGTAGAGAGAGTGAATCTTATACCGCCGGTGTAGTGATGAGATGAGTACCAATAAGAACAATCACAATAATCAAGAAATCCTCGGCAAGAGATTGACACAATGATTTTTACCGAGGTTCACTTGCTTGCCGGCAAGCTACGTCCTCGTTGTAGCGATACACCCACTTGGAGGTTCACGCGCTAATTGGCATCACACGCCAAACCCTTCTCAAGGGTGCCGCACAACCAACACAAGATGGGGATCCACAAGCTACGAGCAATCCACTAGAGTAGCCTTTTGCGATCTCCCGCGGGGAAGGCTCAAGAACCCCTCACAACTTCACCGATCGGAGGCGGAGACAATCACCAACTCCCCTCAATGATCCTCGCAGCTTCAAGCCGTCTAGGAGTCGGCAAACTCCAAGAGTAACAAGAGAAACCGCTACGAAAGACAACTACCAAGTGCCTCTAGATGATCTCTACCAAAGCAATGCACTTGATTCTCTTCAAACTCACCAAATGATGATCACAGTCAAGTAGGATGAGTGAGAGTAGAGTGGGAAGGCTCACAAGCAAGTAGGAGTGATTAGAGTGGCCAAGAGGTCCTCCCCAAACCGGCCAAAGGGCTATTTATAAGCTCCACTAAAAAACATAGCCGTTTGAGCCTCTCTGCGTGGCGTCGGACGCCCGCGTGCACACCGTCGGACCAATACCCTTGGTCTGACGCCCCCGATGAGCGCCACGTGTTAGAAGCTGTTTGAAGATGAACGTTGGATCACAACGGCTAACTCTCGCGCCAAATCCAACCGTCGGACGGTAGGCCGTCGGACCAAAGCTCACGGTCCGACGCTCTACACGAAACCACCGTCGGACTGAACAGCAGAGGGCCGTCGGACTAACGAAACCGATCGTCCGACACTTCCAGTAGGGTTCCACAGCGGTCCGACGCTTGCCGTCGGACTATCCAGCATGATCCGACGCTCTACAGCTCGCCACGTGTCACTCAGCCACTACGCTGCACCGTCGGACGGAAGAGGATTAGTCCGACGCTCGCCAAACCAGCGTCCGACGCTCTGAAACAGTTGACCGTCGGACCCAAGCTGATGGTCTGACGCTTTGCAAGTTAGCAGCGTCCGACGCCCGTTTTTCTATTGTAACGTCGGACCCAAACCCTCTCGAACCCTCAAACTTCATCCCGTTTCCAAAGGCGCTAACACTCCAAAGTGTCTCTCACTTAGGTGCACATGTGTTAGCCTTTTCAAAGAGTTTTCCACGGGTCAAGTTAGTGTCACTAGCATCTATATGCATATGCAATGATCATGAACACCTAGTGGCACTTGATAACCGCATTTCATCAACGATTTTTCCCCTCTTGATAGTACGGCTATCTATCCTAAATGTGATCACTCCCTCTATGGAGTCTTGATCACCAAAACCAAAAGAGCTCCTATTGGTTATACCTTTGCCTTGAGCTCCTAACTTTTCTCCATATTCCTTCTCATCACTTGATGAAGCTTGTGGACACCTATTGATGATGGACTTATACCATTTGCATGGATGCCTTCATTAGGGCTTTTCTCCAATTATTGATGGACTTATACCATTTGCATGGATGCCGTGAATGCCCTCCACTTGTGGCCTCCACCGATCAAGTCCTTGCTCCATCTTGTCGTTTGCTAAGTTATCTCATGAAACACTTAGAACAAAATATTAGCAAACTAGGTTTCATCAGTTACCCAAAACCAAACATGGGCTTTCAGCAGCCGGTGGAGGCGGCTCGGGATCACCCTAATCGGCGTCTTCCTCTCCATCCTCCACAAAGATGGTCTCCTCAAACTCGTCATCACCTGCATGCTCAAAGACAGGAGAAGAACAAGGCATAGTCTCATCGAATGTGACCTCACAGGTCTCCACCACACGGTTAGTTTCAAGGTTAAGTACACGATAAGCACAAGAGTGAGTGGCATAACCAAGAAAGATACCGTCTAAAGATCTGGACTCAAACTTGTCCAAATTACCTTGTTTGAGGATGAAACATCTACACCCAAACACCCTTAGATGGCTTACCTTGGGTGGTCTTCTAAATCGCAGCTCATATGATGTCTTCTTAGTGAAAGCCCGAAGAAAGATACGATTGGAAACATAGCAAGCTGTGTTGATTGCTTCGGCCCAATACTTCCTAAGAGTCCTATGCTCATCAAGCGTCGTCCTAGCCATCTCAACAAGGGTCCAATTTTTGCGCTCAACAACACCATTTTAAGGAGGGACATAGGGTGAGAAAAACTGATGCTCAAGACCCAAAGAAGCGCAAAACGTCTCAAATTGAATATTCTTGAATTCCGTGCCATTGTCACTGTGAATCGCTCTCATGGCATTCTTTGGTAACTCATTTTGAAGATGTAAAATAAAGTCCCGAGCGCAAGAAAAAGCCTCATCCTTTCCCACCAAGAAGAACACCCAAGAGTAGCGAGAAAAATCGTCCACGATCACAAGAACATACCACTTTCCACCTTCCGACCTAACCCGAGATGGACCTACCGTGTCCATATGTAAGAGTTCCCCAAGTTTCTTGGTCATGATTTGGTTAATGGGGGAATGAAAAGCGGTTACCATCTTCCCGTGGCGACAAGAGTGGCAAACTAGATCCTTCTCAAATTTAAGCTTAGGCAATCCTTGGATTAGGCCAAGTGAACTCAATCTCACAAGTAGATCGAAGCTCAAATGTCCAAGCCTCCTATGCCACTTCCAAAGATCGGAGGAGGATCCAGCAACCAAACACCGAGAAGAACCAAACGAGCGAGAGAAATCGGCTCGAAAGACACGGCCAAATGGAGTGATCTGACAAACAAGATCACCCTGAAGATCAAGCACTCTAGAACAACCGGTTTTAAAACGCACTTCGAAACCATCTTGAAGGAGTTGCGAAACCGAGAGCAAGTTAAAATGCAAATTGAAAACCAAAGCAACATCCTTCAAGACAAAGCCATCATTCACTCGAATGGTACCTCGAGAAAGGACCTTACCCTGCTATTGTCCTCGAAAGTGATGTACTCCTTGACATGCATGGGGTCAAGGCTGGAGAACCACTTAGGATTTCCGGTCATGTGCGTGAGCAACCGGAATCAATGAGCCACATGTTCTCCAAGCCTTCATCCTGTCATCAAAGATAAAACATGAAATAAGCGTATGGTGCAACACTGGGGTTAGTAGCATAGGAAGGATACCAGTGTTGTCCCAACCGCTTAGGAGCAATGCTAGAAAAAGCACCAAAATATTCATATCCCAAAGAAGAAGGGAAGCGATCAGCACTAGAGAAGAAACGTGGTCCGCTAGAAGGGTAGTACACAAAACTCCCACCATGTGAGCCATAGCCCTTCTGATTATGGCTTGGGCCACGGCGAGCATGACCACCTCGTGGTCTCACAACCAAAGGTCTAGTACCTTGAGGCATTGCACCTCTTGGCCTAGCAAAGCGCCTCTCAACTGGTGGCACATGTAGACCATAGGGTTGGCGATATGTGTTCCGGTTGTTCACCTCAAACTCATGCCTCTCATCCCTCTTCCTCCTAAAGCAAAACTCAACTAGGTGACCATCCCTCTTGCAATACTCACAATGATACCTCACCTTGGGTGGTGGGTTCGCTTTCTTTTGGTTTTGGTTCACTCTAAGTGGAGGTTGGACTTTAGGAAGGGGTTCCTTAGAGATGTTTGGCAATGTGTCATGTGAGTTTTGGAGGTGGTTTGGCTTGGGTGCCCAAACTTGCTTGGCCGGTGGAGCTTTTGGAGGTTCAACAATCACTCCATCCCCGGCAATGGATTGTGGTGGCTTAGGTGGGGTGAACTTGGTGAGCTTGAGTGGAATAGGATTTTTCTCACTTGGTGTCATACCACTAGCTCCACCAACTTTCCTAAAGGCATCCCCATCTTTCCTACCTAAAGCAAAGCCTAAACCCGAGCCATCCGTTCCCCTACAGAATTGGCTCACCATCATTCCAAATTAGGGTTCATTGCAAGAAACCCAACTCAAGATGGTGCGGAGATAGGTATTTTCCTCCTCAACATGCCTCTTGGCATGTCGACAATTGCCAAGCTCAATCTCCAAACCTTCACACAAAGCACACTTTCCTTCACTAGTGCTAATCAAGTTGGCCTTCTCTTACAAGATAATTTTGGCATTCTTTTCTGCCAACTCGGTTTGCAAGCCCGAGCAAGACTTGCACGCACTCAAGAGAACCGGTCTCTCATTCACCTCGGCTAGCTCCTCCAAGGCACGGGCATATTTGGACAGCAACGTAGCCAAGTTACCCATGTGGACAGCACACTCATCACAATCAGCTTCATCCGTGACCTCCACACTAGACCTAGCCAACTCAAGTTCTTTCACGGCTATCTCCCACTTTTTTTGAACTCATTTCTCTCAAGGGCAGCATGTTTCAGCAACTTATCTTGACTACATAGTGCAGAATTCAAGACATCAATCTCAGCAACAAGGTCATCGGGTGAAAGTGATACCTGCGAAGTAATGTCGTCCTCAAGCACCTTGTCCTTACCGGCCTCCAAAGTAGCATCCTCAATCACCATCGTGCAAAGCCCCCCAAGGTTGGAGGTGGCAACGAAGCACAAGCCATTTAGCTTGTCCTCCACCTTCTTGGGAACTTCATCATCACTCGAAGAGGCATCATGATCATCGGCAGAGTCATCGTCGATGTCGCTGAGAGAGGCGAGGAAGGCCCGCTGCTTCGCCTTCATCTTCTTGTGGAGCTTCTTCTTGTACTCCTCCTTGTCGAAGCACTTCGCCTTGTGCTTGTCGGAGGTGTACTCCTTCTTGTCCTGCCGTTTGGAGTGGTCGTAGACTTGCCCCACTTGGGACAATCGACGATGAAGTGGTCCAAGTCGCCGCACTCGAACAATCCTTCCTTGCGACCTCCACGCCGGCGGTTCATCCGGTTGTTGTGAAACCGGGAGAACCGAATGATGACGAGAGCAAGCTCATCGTCACCAAGCACCTGCAGCTGCTCTTCTGTCACAGTGTTGACGGTGGAATTACCCCAAATTTTTATATTCAAACACCGTCAACAGGCCTCGGATTCAAGGGAAGATCATATCATGAACATATTTTATCAATAACTAGTTTCACATGTACTCTTAGGTTGTGATCGCAGGGAACACCAAATCAGTGCAAAAGTGAGCAGCTAGGGGCTAAATACATGGTTGTTTACTTAGTCTTTACTATTCTTTACAGTATTGTTGTGTCTTGTCTTATTTCATAGTTGTTTTATACTTGATAGTGATCTTATCCCAACTCAACGTGTGTTAGTTCATCGCCTGTCATAGGGTGTTCTAGTTGTTGGTACGCAACTAGAATAGTGAGACTTAGTGTAAGCGTGGTGCTTAGACTAGATCTTGCCTTTGATTACCGCTTGGCGCACGGATTGTTTGTGGGTGCTAGCAGGTGGTGACAGCCCTGTCTAGTCTTAGTATCCCTCCACGTGTTTTAGGCAAGTTCTTAAAAGGTAGGCTTCCATAAGAGTGTAGGCGCTTCGGGTAGAGGTTTTGTCCTCTATTGTCTCGCACTACCCCCTGCACACCGGTAGTAAGGTACTTTCTTAGTATAAGTAATCTATTTGATAGGATAAGTCATAAGAGTAAAGTAAGTCTCATAGGAGTCTTATACTCACTCGTTGTCCTCCCACCTAGCTATACTCTACTGGTTATCTTTTAGTTATCTTAATACTTGTTGTGTGTTGGTGTCATTACCCTTTCCTCTACCTATCGATTTACCCCCCTACCACTAGCTGGTACTAAGTTGGTATAAAGTTAAGGATCTCTCTTTCTTTTTATTAATTATTCCTAGCAACCGCTTTCCCTTGGGATAAAAATAAATAACGATACCTTGAAATACTCCCGGGTTAAGTGCTATAGCGGTATATTCTGTGCGCTTGCGGAATTATCCAATAGACATAAGAAATACCCTCAGGCACTTCTGGCGCCGTTATCAGAGATAGCCTAACACCCTGTCTCTGGTGGTTACACTAAGAAGTGTCAACAAGCATTTCTGGCGCCGTTGCCGGGAAAAACATGAGTCTAGGAATATTAATAAAAAAAAATTGAATCCAGAGTCTATTATCAATTTAGTTATCGATTAGTGTTAGAGGCTTACCCCTGTCTATGTTTCTCGTTATCGTGAAGTTAGACAGTGCATGAACGATTTCCAATTGCCGTCAAATTATATTGAAGATCCTGAGCAATTGTTGAGAAGAACTAGATGCCGTCAAGTTCCACCTCAAAGGTTCATCTCAAACTTGAATCCGTTCGAGGAAAGAGGCTCCGCATTATCAATTAAGGAAGCTATGGCCCAAAAGACCATCTCTGAGTTCTCGGCGCCGTCCGCTGACAACATTGCCACCGGACCGCAGCTCAACTTTGGAGATGCTACCTTTGAGCTCAAACCTGCACTCATCAATATACTGCAAGCTAATCCATTCTGTGGAAAGCCACACGAAGATACCAATGCCCATCTCCAGCACTTTCTGGAGGTGTGTGGGAGTTTCACCATCAAGAATGTCTCGGCTGACGCCATCCGCCTTCGTCTATTCCCATTCTCACTGCTTGGGAAGGCAAAGCAATGGTTCTATGCCAACAAGAGTGAAGTCACCACCTGGGAGAAGTGTGCCAACGCTTTTCTCAAGAAGTTCTTCCCAATGGGCAAAACAAGCGCTCTCCGTGGCAAAATTTTAAGCTTCCAACAACAAGCGGACGAGCCGATTCCCGAAGCATGGGAACGTCTCCAGGAGTACATTCGAGCCTATCCTCATCATGGGATTGAAGAATGGCTCCTAATCCAAGGTTTCTACCATGGGCTGACCGGGTTAGCTCGTAGTCACCTTGATGCTGCAGCAGGAGGAGCATTCCTGCAACACAATGTCAAGGATGCTAAGGACCTCATTGAGAAAATGGTTATCAACCAAGGATGGAATGAGAAACGCCTCCAGCCCAAGAAAAGGGGTATGCACACCGTTCATGAGGTGGACATGTTCTCAGCAAAAATGGACCTCTTGATGAAAAAGATCGAGGAAAGTTCTAAGAAGGAACAAGAGGCCATTAGACCCAATGCCACCGTACGAGCAATCGAAGCTAATCCATGGTGCGAGGTATGTGGTGGAGAAGATCATTCGAGCAATAACTGCCCCGAGACGAAGGAGGAAGTGAGCTTCATCAATAACAACAACAACAACAATGGTTATCGACCTCAGCAACAAGGAGGATGGAACTCGCGCCCCTTCTACCAAGAAAATCAAGGTAATGGTTACAGTAATAATTTTAATAATTTTTATGGTAACCAACCTTCTCTTAAAAATCTTGTCTTAGGCCAATCTAAAATCAATGATAGCATAAACAAGAAAATAATGGCTAATGATAAGATTCTTGAAAATCTTAGTGAGAAAATGTATAGCTTTAACACTGCTATGAAAAATCAATTGAGCTTTAATGAAATGTTGGAAACCTAATTAGCTCAAATAGCAGTAGCTGTCTCATCATTCGAACAAGGTAAGATTCCAGGGAAACCTGAAGAACCAATTGAGGGTGTTAAGTTAATTTCCACGAGGTTTGGTAAGCCTTCGGTTAGGCAAAACCCGGGTTGTCTTCTTGATCCGCCATTCATGGCCAAGAAGAGTGACCCCGGCCATCCTACCATCACATGCGAGATCGGGCCACACACCTTCAACAACGCCTTCTGCGACCTTGGATCCGGCGTCAACATCATGTCCATGGTAATGTATGAGAACTTGCTAGGGGGACCCTTGTACCCCACTTTTGTCAAATTGCAGATGGCCGATCAATCCATCCAGTTCCCCGAGGGATTGGCAAGGGACATCCTTGTCAAAGTTCAAGACGAATACATCCCTGCCGACTTCATCATTCTTGACACGGGGGCCGATGACGAAGTCCCTGTGATCCTAGGAAGGCCGTTCCTCAACACCGTGAATGCCATTATCTACGTGGGATCCGGCCAAGTCCACTTCCAACTCCCAGGTAAGAGAATCAAATGTCCTTTCAATGGTTATAAATCGATGCAACAGGCAAGGAAGAATCTGTGGAGAAACAAGCCACAATATGCACCCCGCCGAAAGAATCAACCGCTAAGGTCCAAAAAGGCCGAACTGGTAAATAAGGCTGAGGTGATAAACAAGGCTGACTCCGCCGAATCACAAGCATCAACCAAGAAGGAATGGCGGAAGAAAGAGGTGCGATCATCACGGTCTCCATCTCCGGGACCGATCGAAGCACCCAAAGAATGAACCCGAACTGGAGAGGTCCTGCTCAACGAACCTAAAACATGGAGCCCTTACTGGTAAGGTAAATCAGTATTTATCTCATATTTAATTCGTGCATTTCAATTTTGAATTTTCTTCATTGCATTTCATGTTTAATTTTGGCAATAATTTACTTCGATAAAATAAAATAAGTAAATGAATAAAACTTGAAAAAGATCATTTCTGCTCACACCTGAGGTGGTGGGACCACCTAGGTAGGGTCGGCCGACCCCACCATGGAGCCTACCCACTGAAAACCCATGTTTGGTTTTGGGTAATTGATGAAACCTAGTTTGCTAACGATTGCTCCAAGTGTTTCATGAGAATTGATTAGCAAACAACAAGATGGAGCAAAGGACCGGGTCGGTGGAGGTCACAAGTGAAGGGCAATGACGGCGTCCATGAAAATGGTGTAAGTCCATCAACAAAGGAGAAAGCCCTATTGACGGCATCCATGCAAATGGTATAAGTCCATCATCATAGGTGTCCACAAGGTCCATCAAGAGATGAGAAGGAAGTTGATAAGAAACCGGGAGCTCAAGGCAAAGGTATAACCAATAGGAGTTCTTTTAGTTTTGGTGATCAAGACTCCATAGAGGGAGTGATCACATTTAGGATAGATAGCCGTACTATCAAGAGGGGCGAAATCATTGATGAAATACGGTTATCAAGTGCCACTAGGTGTTCATGATCATTGCATATGCATATAGATGCTAGTGACACTAACTTGACCCATGGAAAACTCTTTAAAAAGGCTACCACACGTGCACCTAAGTGAGAGACACTTTGGAGTGTTAGTGACTTAAGAAACTGAGTGAAGTTTGAGGGTTAGAGAGGGTTCGGCGAATTTCGGAAACGTTACAATAGAAAAAGTAGCGTCGGACTCTAACTTGACTGAGCGTCGGACCATTGTCTTCGGTCCGACGGCTAACCCCTTCAGCAAGCGTCGGACGCTTGATTTCGGAGCGTCGGACCATTGTCCTCAGGGTCCGACGGTACAGAGCCGCAGCAGGTCGTCACGTGGAGAGCAGAGGAGCGTCGGACTCTCGGCGTTAGTCCGACGGTGAGCGTCGGACCAACGTCCGACGGTTTTCAGGGCTCGGGAAGCTCTCTGGAAGCGTCGGACGGCCGCGTTCGTTAGTCCGACGGCTCCGTCTGACTGAGTCCGACGGTGGTCGGCTGAGGGCGTCGGACCGGTTGATTTAGTCCGACGTTCGTCCGTCCGACGGTCGTTTTGGCGCGAGGAAATAGCCGTTGTGATCCAACGTTCGACTTCAAACGGCTAGTGACACGTGGCGTTCATCCGAGGCGTCGGACCGTGCGGATTAGTCCGACGCTCTGGCTGTCGGACAGTCCGACGGTACGCAGTGAACTCTAAACGGCTAGTTCTTTGTGTGTGGCTTATAAATAGCGACTTGGCCGGTTTGGGGAGGATCTCTTGGCACTCCAAAACATCATAACATACTTGTGAGCCTTCCCACTCCACTCTCACTCATCCTACTTGATTGTGTTCATCATTTGGTGAGTTTGGAGAACATCAAGTGCATTGCATTGATTGAGATCATCTAGAGGCACTTGGTAGTGGTATTTCGCAGCGTTTTCTCTTGTTACTCTTGGAGTTTGCCGACTCCTAGACGGCTTGGAGCTGCGAGGATCGTTGAGGGGAGTTGGTGATTGTCTCCGCCTCCGATCGGTGAAGTTGTGAGGGGTTCTTGAGCCTATCCCCGCGGGAGATCGCGAAAGGCATCTTTAGTGGATTGCTCGTAGCTTGGTGGATCCCCATCTTGTGTTGGTTGTGCGGCACCCTTGAGAAGGGTTTGGCGTGTGATGCCAATTAGCGCGTGAACCTCCAAGTGGGTGTATCGCTACAACGAGGACTAGCTTGCCGGCAAGCAAGTGAACCTCGGTAAAAAATCTTGTTTCATCTCTCTACCGAGGATTTCCCTTATATGTGATTGATTGGTTATATTGGACTTCATATCTTCTCTTCACCGGCGGTATTAAAATCACCTTTACTCTTTACATTTGTGTATTTCTCTCTTGTGTAGCTTGTTAGTTAGTTGCTCACTTAAGAGTAGTGTAAAGTAGTAACATAGTCTTTGAGTGTGAACTAGAGATCATAGTGGAGTATACTTGTCTAGTTGGCTTGCATAGTGTAGTTTAGAGCTAGTGCTTTGCAAAGCTTGCTATTGTTACTAATCGGCTTGTGAAGTGTTGTTTGTAGATTTTTATAGGCTATTCACCCCCCTCTAGCCATTTAGGACCTTTCACCCACCTCTGGTGGTGTTGGCGTGGTGTCCTGATCATGCTCCTAAAATTTGAACACCAGCTCCTTTCGAATTTTGGTCGACCATTCTTTTGTCATGACCATTCTCATATGGTTCAAGGAGAATCCAACACCCACATTAATCCAAATTCTGAAAAGTGGACACTTTGGCATGCAAGAGTGCTCCCATGGTCCATGGGAATCACTTTAAACATGTCCCCACTTTTGTCATATACCTTTTGCCTTCACAAAACACTAGACAAGGGAATCTCTGAAAATTTCAAAACTTTTGGTCCACCACTAGTCTCTACTTTATTGGACCAAACTGTTTAAAGCTCAAAGGGGACAAACCCTGGTTCGACTGAACCATGTTTTGGCTCCTTTCAAGAAAGTAGAGTTTGAATTCAAATAGATTCCCTGTCCAAAGGTAAAAGCAACACTGAACCTGCCATAAATGGGCTCGGCCGACCCACTATTTGGGTCCTATCTGCAGAATTGTGTTTGAATTGAACTAGATTCCCTATCCAAAAGAAAAGGCAAGTTTGATCCTGTAATAACTGGTTCGGCCGACCCCATCAATAAAGCCCTGTCGGCAAATTTGAATTTGAAATAACTTAGATTCCATGTCCAAGGGAGAAAGCAACAAAAATCTGGCCAAGGGGGGGTCGGCCGAACTGGTTCTAGTGGCCTGGCCACCACCCCTTCTTCCCCTATAAATACCCTTCCAATATGTGCTCATTTCCACACCCAATCCAGCTGAACCCTCTCGAACACATAATCTCCCTTCTTCTCTCCATTTGAGTAAGATCTTTCTCAAGTTTAGTTTAAGCTTAGCCACTCAAACCAAAAACCCAAAAATATTGTAGTAGTAGAAGCTTGTCTCAGTCTCATCTTTGCTCTCAAACTCCTGTTTGTGGAGGTAGCCATACCCCGCAAGGACTACTAACAGTGGGATAGCTAACACTAATGCTAACGCTAATCCCTGTTATTGTAGTGTGTTCTTGTGTTAGCTCATTGTTGCAGGATGAAGAAGTTCTCCTCCGCACTCAAGAAGGCCAAGAGTGTCATAGGGAGTTCCTCCCGACGACCCCGCCATGATGAAGATGAAGGAAGAGAAGTGTAACACCCCTGGTGTTACTGTAACTAAAACCTGCCATGTCATCATGATTGCATGTAAATCATCCCGCATTTGACCCTGTTAAGTTGCATCAACTAAAATCAGTTTTATTCTTGCATTTGATTGTGAATAGGTAAATTATAGTGATTTGATATGTAAATATTTGTATTGGTGTGTAATTATCTAAATCCAATTGGAAAATAAAAAGAAAGTTATTTTTAAACCCTAAATCGGACCCAAAGCCCTAATTTAAAAACTACATGGAATTAGTGGTGGGGCCTTAAACAAAAGTTGTAAATACTTAAAAGTTGAGCAACTTCTATTTGGAGCAATTTCGAGGTTATTAAATAAAATTTCAAATAAAACTCTAGTCTATGTTTAAAAATGTAAATTTGAAATACAAATTTAAAGACTATGAGAAATATGAGGAAAATGCCTTAATAAAAGTTGTAGGCCTATTAAAATGGGACAACTTTCATGTTGGGTGATTTTGAAGTTATTAAGTGGGATTTCAAATTAAACCCTAATTAATGTTTTAAAATTCAAATTTGAAATCCAATTTCAAATTCTATCAAGAATCTGACCAAACACCTTTAATGAAAGTTGTAAGGATTGTCAAGTAGCACAACTTTTATTTTGGGGTATTTTCAACTTATTTCGAAGAATTTTAGAGAATTTAATTGGATTGCAAATGGGTTTCAAATTTGAATTTACCCCCTTTTTGATAATTTCAAATCTGTGCAGAATTTGAACATAGTTCAAAAAGCAAAGTTGATTTTCATGAAATTTGGCACATCTTTTATTTTTGGAGAATCTCGTGTAGCTATATAGATTAGGGAGTAATGGGCAAAAATAGGCTTTGACCTTGAATCGGCTACAGTGCACCAGGCCCCTACCCCTCCCCTGCACGCTGCCGCGCAGCCGCCCGCCGCCCGCCGACGCCGCCCGTGTCTACCGGCCGTTGTCGACCGGCGGTATGGAAGCCATGGGGTCCTCTACTCCACCCCCTGGCCATCTCTTTCCCTATAAATACCGGCGAGCTCGTCGTTTTCTTCCCTTCTCGTTTTTCGGCTCGCCGGAGAGCACCCCGTCCGCCGGCAAAATTCGCCGTACCTCGACCACCTCCACGCTCTCCATCTCGCCATTAGCTTCACCACTTCCTAGCTCACCCGTCGAGCCCGTCCTGCGTTTTCTCGCCACCAGTAACGTTCGGGAGCCGTCGTCTTCTACCTCGCGTCCGGTCGGAGCGCCGCCGCGGGCAACCTCGTCGTGTCCTGCCCGTTGTGGTGAGCTCATTCCTTTGAAGCAGCACGTCCTAGACTCAATTAAATATCATGATGCTCATGAGCCAGTTGGTTTGTGGGTTGGGGCACAGAGTTCGTCGGAACGTCGCAACGCCGCCGTGCCCGAGCCGCTGATCCCGCCGCCGTCGTCACGCTCCTTCCTCTACACCACAACTGGACCAGCCAGCAAGCGAGATCAAGCCTCGGTGAGACACTAGAACTTCCCAACACCTGTGTTTGAACGCTACCGGTCCGGCTAGCCCGGAACGCGGCCGCGCCGTCGTGACATCCTTCACCGTGCCGCCATGGTCGGCGTTGAGCTCGCTAGGGGCTGTCGTCCTCTCAGCCAAGTACTAATAGGGGTTTGTGGGGATCGTGGGGAGCACAAGGACGTGCTCACCTTCGTCGGTGCGGCCACCGTCGGCAAACCGCCATGGCTGCGCCACCGTATGTGCGCGCGACCGCGGGAGAGAGAGGATGAGCAGGGCGCACTCGGGCCGTCTGCTGGTCCGGCCCAGCAGCGCAGGGGAGCGCCGGTGTGGGTGAGGGCGTGCGTGGGCCGCGCGGTTGGCCGCTTGGGCCGGCCCAGTCGGGTGCGGGTGAGAGCGGTGAGGGGAGGAGAGAGAGAGCGCAGGCCGGCCGGGCCAGACCGCCTTTCGTGGGCCGTCTCGGGCCGGATTGGGATTTTGCTATTTCGGGTGAATTAAGTGAGATTTTCGATTTAATGAATTGAGGGAATAGTGGAGTATATTAATATTTTTGTATGAATAAATGTATTGTTCTATAAATCATGAATTTTTTTTGTATACTCTCTGTGTTATGTAGTATTTAAAAAAATATGGGATATTGGGTTTGAATAATTTCTGTACGAGGTATAAATTTGTAGATTTAATGATAAATGCAACTTTGTGCAATTTTAATTAAATTTCTGTAGATCTAAAAATCATGAAAATTAATGTGGTACTGTTTTAGGGTAAACTCTATCTGTTGGACAAGTTTAAGATCAAATGGATGTAGTTTGCTTATTTATTAAATAACTGCTTGATAAATCTAATAATAAGATAAACAGGAACCCTAATCCCTGTAGGTTAGTGAACTTTTGGAGTTGATTGTGGACCTTGGAACACAAAACCACTATTGTTCCTTGGTATCTTGATTACTTTTATAGTTGTAATCCATGGGTTAATGGATAATTAAGATGTTTATTGCAAATACTCGCTAGTGGGTCCATGGATGTTGTTTTGGTTATTTCTTGGATGCAACTTCATGGGTAAAAAGGAATAGTTAAACATGCTTCTTGAAGTAAGGTGATAATAATCCTTCCTCATATAAACATAGAATAAATTGTTTTATGAGATATTTAAATGGGACCCTAGTTGTTAATAAAACAAGTTAGTTTTGTTGGCTTGCAACTTTACCGTGAAGGAAAGTTGTACTCAACTTTCTAAATTAAGTTTACCTTCGAAGTAATTCGTAATCTAGTGCGTTGCATGCATCTTGGCATACATATCATCATGTTAAGCATTGCATTATTATTTCGTGTAGTGAACGCGCGGTAAATATTTTCGGAAGCAAGTCCCGAGTAAGGTCTTTACTTGGTAGACGTGGGTCTTCCTCGGTGATCAACTTCAGGATTCTATCTACTCCAAGCAACAGGCAAGCCCCGGTGCATTCAACCCCTCTATTTATAAAATTTTTATAACTTGAGTTAATCTATTGCATTAGGTTGATAGGAGTTGTGTGATAAACCCATTGATGCATTACCTTCCTTGACCACAAAAATCCTGAACCTGTTTTGAAACAAAATGATTTGAAAAATGCTTAGCCCTACTTAAATAAATTAGATTTGTATAAAATGCTATTTTTTTTTGAGCTGTGTGATATATATATATATGCTAATGATTAATTCATGAAAAAGGGAATTGGTATATTCTCGTTTGGTGACTGTGTACCTGATCAGTACATTGTCACCGATGAGAAGGGATTTTCTTGCTCGGCGGTTGTGAATTTGGGTTAAAGTCCCAATGCTTGACCACCGGCGAAAAAGGAATTTGAAAACCATTGGGACACTTGTATTTGGGTTAGAGTCCCAATGCAATGTCGCCGGCGGAAAAAGAATTAGGGATCCGTTCATTATAGGCCTGCTGTGATCGAGACTTTGCAACTAGCCACATACTACGGAAAGCCTCTGACTCCGGTGTCCCTACTGCTTGAACCGACAACCACGCACTGGGAGTGGAGAGATGGCGAGAGTAGCGTGTACCCTCGTGGCCGGCGTGCCTGGAGAGGAGAGGAGAGGAGTACTGTGCTCTCGGGTGGCACAGGACCGGTTCAGGGGTAGGATAAGCCGTGGTAGGCGGGGTTGGCATATGCAAGCTTAAGTGCTACATATGCAGTGTGGATAGGGATCCCCAGCTGGGTACTAATCGATTCGAATCGTCGTTGCTCCTCGGATATGGAGACTTGATCCTTTGACCTACAATTGAAAAGTGGTTCGGAACTAGGTGTTTTTGAGAATAATTAAGAATTTGAAAGTATGATGATACATGAGAATGAATTTGGAATTATGGATTATGATTAAAATAAGACCGAGTAAAATAATGAAATAGGATAGTAATGCTTTTCTTCAAAACCCTTTGACTCTTGCTCAAGCCTTACCTTGACCCCCTCAGCTTGCATTCCTGAGTCTCATTCCTTTTTCTTAGTCGGGTAAGTCTTGCGGAGTACCCCAGTACTCAGGGTTTGTTAACCCCTGTTGCAGGTGAGCCGAGTGTACGGTTCTACTTGAGACCGTGCCGGTTGGTGGATCGGGCTTGGATGATGAAGTGTATGATATAACCCTTGGGCAGGGTGTCTAGTGGTATGATGCTACTCCACTACGAAACTCTGGTTTAGGATATTGTAAGCTAGATTTGAAAACCTATATTAATGTAACTCTTCCGCACTCTTTACTCTGATTCATTTTATTTGCGTAAACTGTTGTAATACTGCAATACTTACAATGAGATCCTCGGGGAATTAGGGTTTCCTAGGGAACCCGGCAGGCCACCTAGGTCAAGGGGAAACTCGTGCAGACTGATCGTGGGTCCTTAGGGACGATGACGGTGCACGTGGGCCCTATGATTAAGGCGGTTCTGTCACAAGAAGTTCCACCAAGAAGAAGCTTTGGAGTGCCTTCCGAGAGGACGTTCGACCCCGAGAGCGGCCTCATGCTAAATCAAGAAGAGTCCCAAAGGTACACCTCCATCCGACACCGAGGGTATGAACATACCGGCATCATCGACCCTGTCCTTTTGGACAGCACAGGTATGACCGTGGAATTCAATACTATTTTCAATACAATCGGTTGGGGAAGTTTTTGGGAAGTGCAAGAACTTGGAATAGAAAAGCTCACCTTTGAATTTCTATGCTATTTACAAACCACTGAAAATAATGTCTACTTTCGCATATTTAATCAAGACTATAATTTAACATGGGGAGTTTTTAGCATGGCACTTGGTTTTGATAATGACTGTCATCTAGACCTTGTTAATGCAACAAGAAGATTTGATAAAGCTAAATTTTGGAAAGCTATAACAGGATCTAATGATTGCTCTGACCCTAAAACCGATGAAATTCATAATCCTACTTTGCGCTTGATCCGATATTGGATGGCTATAACTTTTCTTCCTGGCTCTAATGTGCAAGTTCTTTACAATGATGAATTAAGACTGCTCTATGCCATGACAAAGAAAATAAAAGTTTCACCTGCTAAGATGTTAGTCCACTTTTGGCTTGGTATTTTCCATATAAGCGAGCCCATATTCTTCACTTCTTTTATCACGCGAATTGCTGAAACAATGGACTTTCTAGATGGAAAACATTACTTTGAATACATTGCCTCTCCTAGAGATATTGTAACCGAAGATTTCTTCATAAGCACTCAAGTCTTAAAAAGAGATGAAAATGGTGATATAAAAATGATTTATCCCGGCCATACAGCCAAAATCTCTCTCCCTTGTGAGAGGCGTCGGTTGTATGCGCTGCGCACACTAACCATAAATTGGGACCGAGAGGCAAGAAGCCAAAATGTTGCAGGACCAAGAAGGGTGACAAGGAGTATGTCACAAGCTGCTCAATTTGAACAAGGCGGCACATCACGAGCTGCAAGGAGATATGAAGAAGAAGGCGATGAGGCAAGTTCCATGGACATTTCAAGGTCCACGGAACGGCCTCAACAGCACACTCCAAGAGTGCGCACTCCCCGTCCGTCCACACGGGCGAGGGGCCGTCAAAGCCAAGGATCAGAAATGGACCAACTTATCAATGACATGGGCACAATGCAAGTTGAGTAAAATGCAACTTTGAATATGGCACAACAAAATGCTCAACTGCTGGAAGCTATCCAAGACGAAGAAGCACAACGCTGGACGGGATGGTTCCAATACTACCCGCCACCACAATGAGCAAAAGGACAAGCTTGGGGGAGATCCTCTCTCCCACCAAGGTAAGTATTCTATCCTAGCTATTTATATTATTTTAATTTATAGCATCTAAAATGCATAAGATAAAAATACCAAAAATATTTCTCTTATTCCCATATGTCTCATGAATATTTATCTTCCTCATGGAAATGATGAATAGTTGCTCTGTTAATGTTTCTTTAACACCTAGTTTACAACTTAGTATCTCTTTGAGTATGGATCACTTGGCTCATTTAAGTCATCATGAACCTGAAAACTTTATGGATGCTAAGTGCTAGAACTAAATCTAAATTGTTGTGAGATATGATATAGTGAAACAAGAGCTACTATAATAGTGTTCTAAGCATGCATGATTACTGGAAATTTATTTCTTAATCAATCAAAACCTTATTGTTCCTCAATGGTGATAAATTCCTACCACGGCCATATATGTTACACATGTTTAAAACCTTTCACTTAAGCTATTTGCTTTGTATTGAGTGTTGTCAAGTCTTCTTGACCCTTATTGAGAGTCTTATCATGCTCCCAAGATCAAGATCACATACACACCATATATACATGTTGCTTCTACACTGGAAGTACGCAACCACATGCCTTTCATTTCCACCAAATAAATGCTCCATGTGTTAAAGTCATAGAAAATCTCTCTTAGTCATTATGGTAGTAGAGAGAAAAGGGTATGCAAAATGAAAATAAAAGGAAAGAAAGATGGACACAAGAGGGTCCATAGAAAAGAAAAAAATATATTTGAGCAAGTCTAGGCTCATAAATAAAAGAAAAATGATAGACATGTCTCTAAAATTTATTAGAGAGAGATACAATTCAAATAGAGGAGCATTATATTCCATCATCATCCATACACTTGCACATCTTGATCTAAGGGCATGACACTTCTCTCTTTGGATCCAAGCTTTGACTCTACAACATATGCAAAGTAAGTATGCTATATTCTTTCATTCCTACCTTCAGCTCCACATAAGCCATTTCTAGAAGTAGGATGATAAATAGAAGGCAACATTTACTTTATGCCTTGGTAAGGAATCACATACCATTCGAGCGACATGAGAGAACCATATGAGGAACATTAAGTTTTCTTTTGCAAAACAATGTTAAAACCTCTAGTATGAAACTTGCAAAAAATGAGAAAAGTAGTGCTCAAGTTAAACTGTTCTGTCTCTCAACCACCTAAGGCAAAAGGGAAAGTCATTAGCCCCATAAAGGACTAAGGTAAAATGGGTGAATTTCTATAGCCAATTTTCCATTCAAAAGAGAAGTATTTAGTTGTACACATGGTATTATTGAAATATGAACATAGTAGCAACTCCTAATCCACCGAGCCTAAGTTTAATTATTTGTTCGGGATGAGCAAAGGTTAAGCTTGGGGGATCTTGTTGACAGTGGAATTACCCTAAATTTCCACATTCAAACACCGTCAACAGGCCTCGGATTCAAGGGAACATAAACATATCATGAGCATATTTTATCAATAACTAGTTCCACATTTACTCTTAGGTTGTGATTGCAGGAAACACCAAATCAGTGCAAAAGTGAGCAGCTAGGGGCTAAATACATGATTTGGCCAAACCATGATATGTTGCCCCAGGCCACTACCTTTCAACACATTACATAAAACATCAAATGAAGGAGATGAGAGCCAAGGGTGGGCCCACCCATGGGTCCGCCGAACTGTCCATGGGGCCCACCTGGCTCTGGTGACGTGGCAGGATCCGTGTGACACTCCAACCAAGTCAATTCATCCATCGGATCAACTTGTGCTTTCATTCAACGGTGGAGATCAAAGGCACACGGATTGAGGCATGAAACGAAGCAACCAAGACAGGACCAACACATGGGAAGAGTCTATGACAGATGAGGACCACTGTGGTGGGACCTACCCACCAGGGGTGGGTCGGCCGAACCACAAGATGAGGAACCAAGCCACCCACACCATCACTGGCTGGTGAGGACTCCTTCTAGAAGCTCCTGGCTAGGCCCACCAGTCAGAGTGGGGTCGGCCGAACCCCCCTGTTGCCCAGCCAGGTCGGTTGGCCTCCACCGACTCCAAACATGCTTCCCATGTGCTCAAATTGCCACAGCCGTCCATCTTGAGGCGGTTACAAGGCGGTGGATCCAAGGGTGGAGAGTTGAGGAGCACACGCATCGCTGACGTGGCATCCCTCCACTCTCCACTATAAATAGAGGCTACCCACTCCCTTTCAAGAAGACACCATACACCATACAACACAAGTTACAAGAGTTCTACTCTTTAGTAGTAGTATTAGTCTAGTGTGGGAGTTAGAGTCGAGTCGAGCTGCGCTCGGAGTCTCCGGAGTCGTCTACTAGATAGTTTGGTATAGCTCTTGTACCTTTCCTTCTGTAAGACTTTATCTTTATCAATATATATTATCTTTACTTTACTTCACTAAGTTCTTACTTAGTCTTTACTATTCTTTACAGTATTGTTGTGTCTTGTCTTATTTCATAGTTGTTTTATACTTGATAGTGATCTTATCCCAACTCAACGTGTGTTAGTTCATCGCCTATCATAGGGTGTTCTAGTTGTTGGTACGCAACTAGAATAGTGAGACAGTGTAAGCGTGGTGCTTAGACTAGATCTTGCCTTTGATTACCGCTTGTCGCATGAATTGTTTGTGGGTGCTAGCAGGTGGTGACAGCCCTGTCTAGTCTTAGTATCCCTCCACGTGTTTTAGGCAAGTTCTTAAAAGGTAGGCTCCCATAAGAGTGTAGGCGTTTCGGGTAGAGGTTTTGTCCTCTATTGTCTCGCACTACCCCCTACACACCGGTAGTAAGGTACTTTCTTAGTATAAGTAATCTATTTGATAGGATAAGTCATAAGAGTAAAGTAAGTCTCATAGAAGTCTTATACTCACTCGTTGTCCTCCCACCTAGCTATACTCTACTAGTTATCTTTTAGTTATCTTAATACTTGTTGTGTGTTGGTGTCATTACCCTTTCCTCTACCTATCGATTTACCCCCCTACCACTAGCTGGTACTAAGTTGGTACAGAGTTAAGGATATCTCTTTCTTTTTATTAACTATTCCTAGCAACTACTTTCCCTTGGGATAAAAATAAATAACGATACCTTGAAATACTCCCGGGTGAAGTGCTATAGCGGTATATTCTGTGCGCTTGCGGAATTATCCAATAGACATAAGAAATACCCTCAGGCACTTTTGGCGCCGTTATCAGAGATAGCCTAACACCCTGTCTCTGGTGGTTGCGCTAAGAAGTGTCAACACACAGTCACAAGAGAGGACAAGGCAAAAGACAATTGTGAAGGGTTAGAAGAAGAAGGTGCGCCATTACCTCCATTACCTGACACCAAAGCCATAGATGGTGAAGTGAGATTTCGGATCTTGGCGTGGGTAGCTTGATCTATTTCAGCAGCCTTGAGCTTGCTAAACAGCTCATCTACCGTGAGGGTGTCATAGAAGGAGGACTCGGTGACAGCTGTCACTCGCATGCCCCAAACTCTAGGATCTAAGGCATGAAGAAGCTTAAGGTCTCTCTCATGGTCATCATAGGAAAGCTGTGCTTTGTTGGCCCTCATCTTGTTTATCACGGTTTGAAAACGTGAAAACAAGGAATCGATCGACTCTCCATCTAGCTGATTGGAATTCTCGTACTCTCGTTTGTACGTTTCGTAGAGACGATTCTTCACTTGGGCGGTGCCCTCGTGATAGGCCTAAAGCCTCTGCCATATCTCACGAGCTGTCGTACAATCCGAGACACGCTCAAACTCCGAAACCAACAAACTAGAGAAGAGAACACTCCGAGCACGAGAGTTGGTGTTGTGTTGATCCTTTTGTTCCTGAGTAATCCGTGCTCCTGGAGCCAACACAACGTAAGCCTCATTCTCGACGATCTCCCACACGGTGTAGTCGAGGCGTTGAAGATACGCTGACATGCGAATCTTCCAATAGGCATAATTCGACCCATCGAAGGGAGGTGGCTTTCCGGCGCCACGATCCATGTCGCCTTCGCGGATCACGGACCGATTAAGGTAGAGTGATCCTTAACCGGCTCTGATACCAATTGAAGGACCGAAAAGGCGACCAGAGTGAGGTGAATGGGAGCCTCAAAATTTCTTTCGAAACTTTAGGTCCTTGGCTCAACAAACGACCCCAAAAAGTAAAACTCAAGCGGTGATGTCCATGACCCTATTGAGAGGGTGGATGTTCCCTAAGAACACAGCGGGACACCACAAGACCAGCGGAACAAACTGTGAACAGATCGGAGATAAAACGCATAAGCAGCGGGAAAAACTCAGTACTGCACAGGCAATACCGGACATGTCCTAGATGATATCGGACATGTCCGATATTCTGGACAGCACAGCATGCTTTGGGAGAAAATACCAAAACCCAGTCAAACGGTGTCCAAAAATCATGAAATTTTAAACTAAGCTTCTAAACACCAAAGGGAAGTTCTCCACAAAATTTCAGCCCAAAACTCCAAAGTTAAAGGTACCAGACATGTCCGGTTTTGAGGTCGGACATGTCTGATATTTGCGGGCAGATTTCTAGAACAAACGATTTCAAGACCAAAACTGAATCAAATCAACTCCGATTGACTTGAAACTTGGCAGGAAGGTTCCTGGGAGTGTTGAGAAGATTTCTTCAAGACATCAACACCCAATTTCAAAAAAATCACCGAAAAATCTAAAGGGGAAAGAAAATCGCCCAAAAACAACCCTAGAACAAGAATCGCTCGGAACTTTGATCTCGTGAGAAATTAGCCAATTTCCTTCGGTGGAAAGCTTGCACTCACGTCATAGATCGAATCAATGCAAGAAAAACGAACCAAAACGGTCAAGAAACCGCGAATCGAGCGAAGAACTAGAGAGGGGAAAAGGGAACTCGGGAAGAACACTTCATGAACCACAAGAGCACAACTTCATCTTGAAATTCAGAGACGACACGAGGTTAGGGCCTCGATTTCTCAGCACAAAAACACAAGTTTACCCAATTATGGATCAAAGTAGAGGATCTCTGCCTAATGACTTGGTCCAATCCTAAGCATGGAGGGGAAATGAAAGTGTGAGAGAGATAGAAGGGAGGATGGCTGCCATGCCCTTCTTATCGCATTCTTACATTTTGCGAATAACCCCCTAATCACTAACTACTGCTACTCAGGCGAGCCAACTAGCCCTAAGACATTCTGAAACAGCCTGTGACTACAGATAGAATTGGACGACCCCGCTTCCTGCCTGGCTTGCCGTCGCCTTGACGCAACCTCCAGGATTCCGCCACGTGTCGCCCCGCTTCCCGCCGGAAGCAGCCCGCCCCGGTTTTTGTGGCCCAAACCCAAAAACCGAGTGGGCCGAGTCTGCCTATCCTCGACCGCGTCGGCCCGCGCTCCGCAACAAGTCCCTCATCCGTGCTTGATCTCCTGTTGGTGCCGCCAAGTGTTCGCCCACAGCTAGCGCTCCGGCCTCCATGTCCCTTGGCCCACATCCGTCCTTCACCGCTCTCGGTCCATCGGCACGGCCCGCATCTCGATCTTCACTCTTGCCATTCGCCACTGCATCCGAGCCCAACACCTGCACACCACAAGCAGACCAACACGATAAATGAACTCCGTTGACAATCACTCATCACAATTCGGACCAAGTCTTCCACTTGGGTCCGCAGTTGGACTTGCTGGAGCGTTCACTGAGCAGCAACCATATTGAGTTCAGGAGGTTGGATGGGTCAATGCCTCTGAACCTAAGAGAAAGAGCAGTGAAACCCAGAGGTCACATTTTTCTTGAGTGCTACCATTTCCCTGTTTTCACTGTTAATTAATTCATTGTTACAAGTGGACGTTCTGACAAAGTAGTCCATTTTCATTCTTCAGGTGAGAATAATAATTATGTCCCTGAAGGCTGGCAATCTTGGTCTGAACATGGTAGCCGCTTGCCATGTGCTCATGCTTGATCCTTGGTGGAATCCCTCTGCTGAGGACCAGGCAGTTGATAGGGCACACAGGATCGGCCAGACCCGTCCAGTTACTGTTTCCCGTCTAACCGTCGAAGACACCGTGGAAGACCGCATTTTATCTCTGCAGGTGACTGTCATTGATCATTTACATTTGGGGGTCTTGATCTTTTTCCCTGCTTATATTAGAGGGCATATGCTTTACTAACAGTCTGGTTGTAGAAAGTATTCGGAGCACAGCTCTACGTAATTCAATTCATTGATAGTAAAGACTAGCTCTTAAGTAAACCGTGACCGTGCAACCGAATTAACTCCGTTTAAGTTGATGTTCAATTGGTCAAACATTCTGAATTGAGCGACTGAAATGTTTAGATTTTCTCCGAAGTTCAGTACATGAACACTACTCCCTAGATTTGCCATTGAGAGAAATACTTTCATATCTGAACTCTATAAATTATAGCAATGTAAAGTTAAAAGAGAGTTGTCTCAATACTCAATGTGTGATGGTGCAAAGGTGCGTTATTGACCAATCTGTACATATGCAATTTGAAACAAACTGATGATTCAATGTGTGCGCTTGTTGTGGCAGGAGGCAAAAAGGAAGATGATCGAATCTGCGCTGGGTGAGGACCAATCCGGTGGCAGTCCAGCAGCCCGGCTCACTGTAGAGGATCTCAAATACCTCTTCAAGATGTGATGACATCTCACAGCATGTAAAACGCAAGGATCCTTCGTAATCGTAGGGTAGGGTTGATGATATTTATCGCCGGGATAAATACATGCAACCTATTAGGCCGTTACTGACGAATACAATCAATAATAATTGTGCTCGTGTGTTTGTGTGGGTAAAAAAACCCGAATTATGTGCTGTCTCTGATCCTAGGAGGCCAGTGGGTGTTATCAAATATTGTTTTTCAGTGAGCTAATAAATCAAGGTGGCATGCCATTTAGTTTTGTTTCTCTTTCTAAACTAATTATTCGAGCCAAAAACTATTATATTATGTAATGGGGCTGTTTGAATTCCAACAGTAGCCAGCCACACCTCAGACATGGCGCGCCAGCGCAACACTGTGTGACCAGTGAAGAATTCTGTTGTGTCATCTTCCGTGGCCGCCTAACATCCATCCTTAACCAAACCAAACACTGACAAAAATGTATTAATAGCGATGCCTCACCGCGGCATGACAGGTGAAGGCTGAAAACCAAACAGAACATGTTTTCTTTTTAAAAAAAATGATCAAGTTTGTACGGAATCCTACTAACGCGTTTAATCGTACATGATTTGTGTGACGGATTGAGGCCTTCTTTACTTTCCACCGTAAATTACACCCATCACATGAGATATTCAAACATACGCATGTGATAAATAGATGAAAAAAATAACTAGTTTGCACATAAATTATGAGACACATCTTTTAAACCTAATTAATCCATAATTTGGTAATGTTATGCTACAGTAAATATTTATTAATGATAGATTAAGCAGACTTAATAAATTTATCTCGCAATTTACAAGGGAGCTAGGTAATTAGATTTTTAACTATTATTCGAAAAATTCTTGTAACATCCCATTAAATATTCGACGTGACACGTAAAATTTTTACACCCGAATCTAAAGACCTACAATTGTCGTCTCAATCACCAAACTGCCGCTCGACAGTCTTCATGGCCCGAAGCATAGGTTAGACGATATAGGGCATCAATTGTAGGTGGAAGTTTGATGCTGTAGCGCACTCATGCTAACTTTTTAATAAATGCCCAATTATAACATATTTCCTCCGTCCCAAAATAAGTGTAGTTTTAAAATTTTTGACTATCTCCTTTTGATCATTTGTCTTATTCAAATTTTTTTTGAAAAAATACTTATTTTATTATGAAATGATTTATTATTAGAAATACTTTAATCTTGATGTTTATTTTCATATTTTTGTAATTTTTTTTAATAATACGAATGGTCAAACGTCGTTTTCAAAAAGTAAAAAACGATATTTATTTTGAGACGGACGGAGTAAGTAGATTCAAAAGATTCGTTTCACGATTTACATGTAAACTGGGTAAATATGGAAAAATTATCAGCATTTAATGCTCTATGTATACGTCTAAACATTCGATATAACATAATGTGATGGAAAAATTACAAGTTTGAAGAAAAAAAACCATAATGACATGACAGGGCCGGCCCATACAGCAGCAGCCTGCTCCATAGACCACGTCCACGGAAGACCGACGCCCGTTTCGGCGCGCCTGTAGCTGTAGCCTGTAGACAGTGCACCCCAGTGGGTCCAAGAACCGTGTCTGCATGACGGCATCGTTCGTTCACTGGCACGCTGCTCGCTGTTGAGTGTTGGCCCTGGAAAGGCATCATCGTACATTCGTACTCCCTCCGTCCTGTTAACTCCATGTCATATTATTTATTTTATCATAACTTATTTAATTATTAGAGATAGTTTAATAATATTTTAATTGTTTTATTATTCTCATAAAATTGCAAATAAAATAAACAGTTAAATAAGAAGTTTAAAAGCCAAAAACAACTGTCTACGCAGGAGTCGACGTGTCTCTGTCCTGTCCCGACGCGCAAACCCGTTGAAAAAAGGAGACAAGTTGATGATAGCGCCCGGGGCCTGCAAAGAGAAGCTCGTCTTCGCCTTGCACGATAAAAGCACGTACTCCCTCCATAGTCATTCAAGTTTTAAAAAATTTATAAGTCATTTCGACAATTTTAGAGAGTCAAACTATTTTAATTTTGACCAAATTTATATAATAAAATAATAATATTTACAATATTAACAAATTATTATTAGATTTTTCATCAAATATATTTTTATAGTATACTTATTTGGTGTCATAAATCTTTATATTTCTTTCTATAATTTTAGTCAAAGTTAAGGTTGGTTTGACTCTTCAACATTTTTGAAATAACTTACAATTTAGGATGGAGGGAGTACTATACACCGTACTACTATGATTCGTCAGGCTCCAATGGAACACCATGCTCTTAGGTCCTGTTTAGTTGGTAAAATAATTTCAGATTTTCTGTCACATCGATTGTCCTTTACGTATATATGAAGCATTAGATGAAGTAACAGCTGTTGCATATTTGTACTTTTTATCTGGCTTTTTGAGACGAATCTTTTGAGTCCACTTGAGCCATGATTAAACACTTATTAGAGAAGATTGTCCGACCGCTACAGTGATTTTTTATCATTTTTTACCAACTAAATAAGACCTTAAACATGCGCCGTTTGTCTTGTTTAAATCGACGACTAAGGTTGTTACAACTGAGATTAGGTAGTCATAATTTCTTTAGTAGGTACGTACGTATTTCATAAGTTAAACAAGATGCTGAGTTTTGCATTTGAAAGACATTGAATTTCATATTGATATTTATATGTTTTCTATAATTTTAATCCAAGTTAGACAAATTTGATTTATGATTAAAAGATTAAAATGACTCGCAACTCAACGAAGAGTACTACTCCATTCGTCCCAATTTACAAGTCGTTTGATTTTTTCAGCCTTAAATCTAACCACTCGTCTTATTTAAATATTTGCGCAAAAAGAGTTAAATTTGTATCATTTTTGAAGAAGTTGTATTAATAAAGTGATATTCTTTTACAAATGTTTGAATAAGACGAGTGGTTGACTTGAGACTAAAAAATTAAATAATTTATAAATTAAAACGGATTTAGTATCTGAAAATTTATAAGTACTCCGTGAACACATGACATGAGGCCCCATGGACACTCACAGGCGGCGGCACCGTGTCATCAGGGTTGGGAGGACCGCATTCAGTTAGCAGCAACCGAAACCCCCGCCCGAGATTAATTTGTTGGCTAGTGCGGGTCAAACACTAACACCCGGTTGACCCATTCCATTCCAACACCCCCACCCGCTGCTGACGGCGACGACGCGGCGACGACTGCTGCGCCAGTGGAGACTGCAGCTGCAATCCTCAGCCTCACCCCCCACCTGCCGTTCCCCCTCCCCCTTCCCCCCTCTCCCTCTCCGTTCACCTCCCACTTCCCTCTACTCGCGGCGTCGAGCGCCGCCGCCCTTCCCCGGCGCCGAGCACGGAGCACGCACCAGGTACGCCCGCTCCCGCTCCCCCTCCCTCTTTATCTCTTCCCTCCCTTCCTGCTGCACGAAACCGAGCAGCCAAACCCTAGTACTACGAGCCATCTCTCTGTAATGATTCGGATCTAACCGGTACCTACTGAATGCGGGTTACTGCAAAAATCATCGGGTCCTATGCTAGGTCCGCCGCCCCTGGTTCCAGCGGAGGTCTCGGTGGCTGTGGGGGACGTCCGGATTTCTCCGCCCCGCTTTTGTTTTCTTTCTAAAAAAAATTAAGTTCCTGGATTGGAACTGTGAGTGGCCTACGAAGTTATGGCGAGGCTCTGCTGCTTCGGCGCCGGTTGCTCAGATGTAAGTCCCACTTTTGAGTACTTTTTCGGGCCATGGATGTACTATCATCTGCTATGGAATTTTTTTTTTGAAGCTTTGTCAATTAGTTTCGTGTTTTAATCACTGATAGAACAAGTTACTGAGTTTTCCTGCTTAAATTAAATATAAAGCTTAAGTTTCTGTTGGAAAGGATTAATGCTTTTTCTTTATCCTTTCATCTTATAGCTGAACTTTAAGTGAAGAAAAACTAAGCTGAAGTAATGTGCAGTATGCTCTTGTGGTACTAGTAATAACAGTTGGTGACTAATATTGATTTGTTGACATGAAATAACATTTTGATGCTAGCGGCTAGTGACACGGGTTTCCCTAAACGTTCTTTATACACCTGCAAGCACTCTAAAAAAAGACTTTCATGAGCCGTCATTATTCAAGAAGCTTGTGAGTAAGCTAGGAACTGTAAAAATTGCAGTCTGTCTCATGTTACCACTTCAGCCACATCATCACTCTTGCTGATTGGTCTGCTTGTGATGCAGTTCTCGGGGCATGGGTCAACAGCATCTGGTAAAGGGAAAGGCTGTCACGGGCAAGTCAAGGTCTTGTATGGATATAACCTTGTAAGAGGGATGACGAACCATCCAATGGAGGACTACCATTTCGCTGATCTTGTCGAAGTTAAGGGAACCGGACTTGGTCTTTTTGCTATCTATGATGGTCATCTAGGAGACACCGTTCCTGCATACTTACAGAAGAATTTATTTAATAATATCCTGAAGGAAGTAAGTTCTAAGCTTCTGTTTCAACAGCTATTAGCTTTCTAGCTCTGTGGTTGTCATAATCTTGTCATGCTATTTTAGGAAGAGTTTTGGACACATACAGATAGAGCGATTACAAAAGCATATGAAAAAACAGACCAGGCTATTCTGTCACATACTCCAGATTTGGGACAAGGTGGCTCCACTGCTGTAACTGCCATTCTTGTGAACGGCAGGAAGTTATGGGTAGCTAATGTTGGTGATTCAAGAGCTGTTCTTTTGAAAGGTGGTGAGCCCATACAGATGTCAATAGACCATGACCCGAATGTTGAGCGAAGTGTAATTGAGAATAGGGGTGGCTTTGTTTCAAATATGCCAGGTGTGTCCTCACATTTTTTACCCTTTAAGCGCGGTACCCTGATTTAAATGATTGGGGTGCCTTTTCTGATATGTGGTTCATTGTCCTTGTTCCGGAGCATTTGAACATCTCAAATACACAATCTTAGTGAAACATTCTTTGACGGAATCTTATTGAATGGCTATTAGTTGTGGGAAAATAAAAGGTGTTTACTAGTCAAGTTCAGTAACATAATTACTTAATTTTAATCTTTACTGCTAGTCAATGACAGTGTTTATCGGACAACACCATGTGGTACTCTATTATTGAGACTGTTCCAAGTATGTTTTGATATAAGTTGCACGTGTTCCAAGTATGTGTTGATATAAGTTGCACGTGACAAGTCATATCATATTCAATAAAAGCATACATTTTATAGCAAAAAAAAAATGCTGCTAATGGCTTAATGATTGCATTGCAAAAACACTGTATTATGTCATTTTGAGCAGTGCAATTTTAGAAGTCAAACCATCACTATCATATTTGAGCAGTTTATATGAAATATGGCAGCAGTCAATCTGTGTGCTTCCTCTCTGGTTTCAAAAATAAGTCTTGAGATATAACTCCATACTCTAATAATGTGTAATGGCATTACTATTTATTCTCATTAAACATAAATATTAATCTAGATTTCTAAACATGATGTCAAAGAGCTGAAAGGTGCCTATATTATTCGTCACTGTTGACCTTTTCGGAGGGGCAATAATTCACTAGCCCTCTGTGTTCTTTTTTTCTCGGTAAATTGCACCAGGCCCTAACTTGAAATGTAATTGAACAAGTTCTCTTCATGGTATGGTATAGTAGCCTTATCCCGTAGTAAATTTCAGTGCTTGGTCTATGCAATAATTCTAGTTTTTGTTGTGCCACAATGGGGTTGGTATTACGTTATATTATAAATGGGTAGTAAGTTACTTTGGGACCCTTAACCTTCTGTGTGAACTCAACTCATTGTTTACTGTAACAGCATAAATATATAGGGATAATTGCCAAACACATACCCGTTGCAGTGTGTTAACTTGATGATTTGTTCCTGCATGCACAGTTGTACACACATTTCCATGATCACCTTTTGTTGGAAATCTATATTCGTTTTACCTGGAAGACAATTTAAAGCTACCATATGTTATAGTTTCCAGTATAATCATAATTGCAGAGAGATCAGATTAGTAAATATTTTGGAAACTCTGATTGCAATTCTTATCCTTTAATATTCCATTCTATTCCTGGATAAGCAATTAAGCAAAACCACATGCCTTAAAAATAAGCAGACCAATGTGATCTGCAATTTTCCGTTGACAGCATATTGAATCTAACACTTTGAACTTTCAGGAGATGTTCCCCGAGTATGTGGTCAGTTGGCTGTCTCCAGAGCTTTTGGAGACAGGAATCTAAAATCACTATTGAGATCAGAGCCTGATATAAAAGTCGAAGACATAGATCACACTGCCGAGCTACTTGTCCTTGCGAGTGATGGTCTTTGGAAGGTGTGGCATGTTATTTCAAAATTTGTCCAAATGGCCAGGATATAGCCGACCGGAAGCATATCCATGGCTGCACTCTTTAATACTTTTCCTTTTATCGACCGTACCAGGTGATGAACAATCAAGAGGTTGTCGATTTGGCCAAAAGGTACAAGGATCCCTATGCTGCTGCCAAGCAATTAACTGCCGAAGCGCAAAAAAGAGAGAGTAAAGATGATATATCATGCATTGTTGTTCGGTTCAAGGCGTAAATCGGTTGCAGGCGGACTCATGAAGGATTTTCATCGAGAGCAGAAAACGAGTAAATTAGGCTGCCTGACATGGTAGCGATAATCTGATGGATGAATAATTACTGGGGTGTTGGCTGTAAATGATTTGTCTGCTCCATTGTAAAGTTCATATATATAAATATGCTAGTATTATTTGTTTTGCGATTTCAAAGGTACAGGTGCGAGGGGCCCGAGAGCTACTAAATAGCTATCATCTGTAAATAATGATTATATTGGAAGTTGAATTTGTATAAGAGTAGACTAAGCAAGAGACATTTGGATAGTTCCTGAAAGAATTGCAAGGTACTCTATATGTACAGAACTACAGTTGTGCTTGTGCTTTAATTAAATACTAAATCCTAACGAGGTGGAAGAGGAATGTACTACTAATCCTGTGGCCTTTTGCTCACATCAGCACATCACAGCTACAGATTCCGTTTGGTTTGTTTGTCATCAGAACATGTCAAAGGTTAAGTCATGTCGAAGTGTTTTTTCGGCAGCTGTTTGGTTTATGGCTATAGCTGTGATGTGCCACACTTTTTTATATCCTATTCTACACTCAGTTTTGTGCCGAACTTTGCTACAAGTGCGGACTCGGTTTTGCTAGCCACACTTTTATGGCACCACAATTGTTGATGGTGAAATGTGTTAAACTACAGCACCAACCAAACAGGTCCATAATAAACATCTCAAGAACTCTTGCCGAAACATTGCTACAAGTGTGGCCTCGATTTTGCTCACCACACTTTTCTAGCAACTCAAGAACTCTTGCCGAAACAGAAAAATACTGCATGCTTGCAACTCAGACACTAATAATATTCATTATAAACTTGATCAAATATAAACTAGCTTGATCGGCATGAACCAAGAGAGTATAGCTTACGGAAGCCCAATTCAGAGTTACACCTTAAACAACCGCGACCCAGTTACACTAGAGTTTGGATCTTTATTCGGCCCAGACCAATTCTGACTTTCTGAGCCTTAGCGGCGAACACTTGATTAGGGTGGACTGGAGTAGATCTAACAGAGTTCGGAATTCCCTATGTATCGTTAAAAATCCGTTCTCTGTAACTTTTGTGCCATTCGAACCGTACACGGTGAGGTCCGGGCCTCTCCTAATTTTTCTCTCGAAAATAGCATCTCTTCATTGCTATTGGTTTTAATTTTGTTATGAAAAGTCGTGTGCCATCTCAAAAATAGAATTGAAAAAAAAAACAATAGCTTTTCATTAGCGGTGCTATTTAGTTCACCCCATTTAAGTTCTCAACTCAATACTAGTCATCAATATTTGTTTTTTCATTTTCTTCGTATAATAGAAATCACGACAAAAATTTTGCCGTCCCTTCTAAACAAATCAATATCAAGGATATGCATCTTCACTTTTGCAGATGCTTTCATTCAGTATTTCAGTTAGGGTGTAGTAAGTGCGACTGCGAGAGATGGCGCGGCGCTTCTTGGCGCGGTTCCGCTTGCCTGCTGAGCTAAAGCGCCCTTAACCCCCGCGGCCAGACGTGACCAGCCGTGGCCAGACGGAGCCAGCCGCGCCCGGCTGCCATGACCACGTCGTTACCCACCGCGGCCAGACATGCCCAGCCGTGGCGAGCCCGGCTACCGTGACCACGTCGCAGCTGAGCCAGCCGCGCCCGGCTGCCATGAACCCAGCGTCGGCGGAGCCGCCACGGCCACGCCAGGGAGACCACGACCAGCCATCGCTGGTGAGCATCAATAATTCCATGCATGGGCGGACCCAGGGCCCGACTAGCCTCGGCAGCTGCCCGGGCTCCTTCACGAGGAACACTGAAGGAGCGTATACAACAGTACAGGTCATCCAAGACGCAATCAACCAAAAAACAGCATGTATAGACTAACTTTGCTTACTTTTCCTGTTCTACAACATTAATTCTTAATGTATTCTCACTCACATGCGTACTTAGCGTTGGTTTTATTTCTAAAACTATCTTTGCTACTGATATTTTTTCTATTAGTAGTTGATGTGTCGTGTGAAATTAATATATATTTGCTCAGGCTCCAGAAAATCTGTGGGTCTGCCTATGAGTCTATGTCGTGTCGGCATCTCGATGGCCACTGCAGCACCGCCGATTGCCACCAAAGTCCCAAACTACACTGTGTTACTGACACGATCATCCTTTCCCTTGCTCTAAACTTTCAGAATACGACGCCCCGTGCTGATGGAGGCCGGCCCTCCAACATCGGTCTGCTGTCTCGGCAATTCTTTCTTTCCAGGAGCTCACGCCCCAGGCCCCCAGCACTCTGGGTGATCGTGCCATGCCACCATTCTTTCCATCCAGTTGTAAATTGTAATGGCTCTGAATCTGTCGGTGGCCCCGTCAAAGAAACCCAACCAGAGAAAGAAGAAGAACCCTTCTCTCATCATTCATCATAGTGAGAGAGATGTCTACCAGGAATACCTCGAGATACGCATGCAATCTAATCTCTGGTCCATCGAAGCGCACACACGGTTTTTCTGTGCTTCCAATCAAATTTCATCCTCATGAATTGCATTGCATCACAAATTCACAACGATACAGCCAGACGCACGCACACAACATATTCAAGAGCTAATTGGACACACAATAGCAAGTTGAAGCACGGATGACTAGCGAGAACAACCAAGCGCTCATCACTCATCAGAACTGGAAGGCAGCAACAATCACGGCGCCTCCGACGCCAAGGCCAAGCGCCAGCTTCACCGCGAGCCCGCCCGCGCCGGCCGTCGACGCCGCCGCCGAGTTCTCCTTCTCCTTGGGCTTCGGCGCCGCCGGGGAAGAAGCGCCCGATGCGGCGGCCGTGATGGCCACCTTCTGTCCCTGGCTGCAGTGCGACCCGGTGGCGCACGCGAAGTACCTGGTGCCGGCCTTGTCGAACGTGACGGCCGTGTTGCCGCTCTGGTCCGACGACACCGAGTTGTCGAAGCTGCACGCCTTTGTAGTCCGCCTCCGACGGCAGCTCGTTGACGGTGTGCGGCTGCCCGTACGTGAACACTGCAATAATGCCAAGCCGAAACCGGCCGCCGGCCATCCGCCGGCGTGCGTAGGAACTCGGCCGGTCAGATGCAATATAGATTATAGACAGGAAGGATTCGATCGATCGGGAGCTGGAGCTCACCGACGGTGTCGCCGACGCTGACGGCATTGTTGGACGACCAGTCGCCGTAGTTCCCACTCAGGGACCACTGGATCGTGTAGTTCTTGGCGGCGGCGAGCTCGGCCACGGCGGCCATCGCCACAAGGGCGGCCAGAGCCTTCACCAGCAGCGCGGACATTCTCGATCGGAGGGCCTATGGAAGGGGCTGCAGGGGAGTTGGAGAGATGCTGCTTTGCTTTGCGATTATACGAATTGTGAAGCTGCTGCATGCAAATAAATGGAGCTCAACGTCGGGTGGTTGGGCTGGATGGTGGATTACGACGACGATGAACGAAACTGCCCGTATGGCCCGTATGTATCATGTGTCCCATTTGCATCGCCGCGCCAACAGATTGGCATGATTATGCTAGTTAGTGCTTTGACACTTTGATTGATGATGAGTCCTTTGTGATATACTAACAGATTAATTGTTCGCGAGCTAGCACGGCACGAGCTTGGTTAGTTCAAACTGAAATGGGTTGGTTAGTATATACATGCTCGTACTGTGACTGTGACGACTTTGATCCATCTAATTATTGGAGGTAGTTGTCGGAGATCGAGTTGTGTATAGGTTGCATCTGCGCGCGTTTACTTACGCCTCCCTAGCTATAATAACCTCCACCATCTTCAAGTAGCATTATTCAGAGGTTGATACTACATTTTTAAAGATCCGGGAAAACTGGCTTTGAATTAGTAGTTCTCTAACGAGGAATAAATTGGAGATCGGTGAGGCCATACGCGTGTCATTGCCGTATGCCAGCCTTCCACGTCGCGTTTTCTACCGCCCCGTGCCGGTCAGCACTCTGCCTATCTACGGGCTCGGTCAGTCCTCACGCTGTTCTACGGCTCATCAGCCAATTAAAAAAAGGGCTGTGCTAACGCCTGCGTGTGCAGGAGGAGGCGCTTCCGCCTGCACGCCCGCACGCGCACGCGCTCGCCACCGGTGCTATGTAAAAGAAAAAAACAAAAAACAAACCGTCGCCCCCGCCACCGGCCACCGCCCCGCCGCGGCCGCTAGGGCTCGCCCGAGCTCTAGCGGCCGCGGCGGCCCCCCTCTTCCCCTCCCCCTTGCTCCGGCTGCGCCGCCGCCCGCCGCCACCTTCCTCATCCCCGGCACGCCGGCGACCTAGGGTTCCGGCCCCCCGACCTTCCCGGCCGTCTCCCCCGCCGCCAGGACCCTAAAAGCCGCCCGCCCTCCTCCCCACCGCCTGGCCAGCCTTCCTCCCCCGGCTGGGCCCCTTCTACACCCTGCCGGAGTTGGGGGGGAAGGGGTAGGGTGACTCGACGGGGAAGAGAGAGAGAGGAGAGAGGTGGAAGAAGGAGGAAGGGGGAGAGGAGGCCTACATAGCCAGATCCGTCACCGCCGCCGCCGCCGCCGGATCCGGAGAGGAGGATGTAGGGCACGGGTGCGGGGACCGAGGGAGAGAGGGAGAGAGGCGGCGTCGCGGGGAGGGAGGCGAGCAGGCGGCGGCGGTGGCGCGGGAAGGGACAAGAGAGGGGAGGCGGGGCTGGCGCGCAGGAAGACAAGGAAGGCGCGCAGGCCGACGAGGGAGGCGCGCAGGCGGAGTCGCGCCCGCCTGCGCGTTTTCGTTTTAGCTTTCCCATTAAAAAAACGGCACGGTTTTCTATCAGCTTCCCACGCCAACTGCCCCCAATCCTCGGCCGCTTCGTCACGGGTCGCCTCCACTCGGCTCCGTCCGCCCTCCTCGCCTCGCCTCCTGCCCTCCAGCGCCGGTGCGGGTGGCCGGCGGCAGGGCGCGGGTGGCCCTCCTCTCTTCCTCGCCTGCGTCCTTCGTCCGTCGGCTTCTCCGCTCCTCTGCCCGCCGCCGTCTCCTCCGCGTCGCGCGTTGGCCCCCGCGCGCCCGTGCTCCGGTGGGCGGCCACACGCATCCCCTCTCCCACGCTGCGGCCGGTCAAGGCGGTGGCGCCATCGGTGCGGGCCGACCCCGCCGATGGCCGCGGCCGCGACTGCCCCTCCCCCACTCATCGCCGCGGACTGGACCTGGTGTGGTTTGCTCTCTCTCTCTCTCTCTCTCTCTCTCTCTCTCTCTCTCTCTCTCTCTCTCTCTCAGTCTCGATCTAGGCATCCTCACCCCTCTGACCTTAATCCTATATCTTTGGAAGGCCTTCTCCTGTAGATCCGTACTCCACCCACCTCCGTCGATTCAATCAGGGCAGCATATACGATAACACAAAAAAGATGGAAGCTGCCTAATCGAGATCTCCACCTACGAGCTCCAGGTGGTCTACTACCATCACCAAGTGCTTATGCGATTTCCCTAAATAACAAGTACATTACTCTCTTGGCATATCTGATGTAGTGGTCTAAATGCAGTATCGATTTTAAGATATTTCGATTCTGATCAAGTGCGCTAGCCGCCGTTATCATGGTTTTAGATCTTGTGTTTGCTCTTTGATTTTTCAGCCTGCCAGACAAATTTCATAACAGCTCTTACTAATTTGTGGTGTATGCTCCACTGCATAGATCCAGAAATTATTAAGAAGCTCAACAGGGCATCCAAAATATTCTTGCCATACCAATTCCTGTTTAGTAGGATCTTAAATAGGGAAACATGTAGGCTTACTACAAAATTCTCACTGCAAAGGTTCATTGTTCCTTTCTTTGGTCTTAGGGGATATAATAGCCTTATTCAAATTTTATTGCTTTCAATATAAATAATCTTTGGTACTATCGAATGTTTTCGACCAATTTTATCTATGCAAATTCACAACTGTGAGCAAAACACTCAAAACAGTGTCAATGTATGCACACATGTATTCAGTTATTTTACTTTCGCGGTTACAGGGTGGTACATATTAGCCAGATCTGAAAATAAAATTTCCTTTTCCTACCACTATATATAGTCTATGCAACCCATTATTTGACAACTATATGTGCCAAAACTTAAATAGAAACACATGTTTAGAATTCTTAAGTCATATTCCCTCCACTTCAGAACCCTCCACTTCAGAATTGAGCTTCAGTCTATTTTCTTTCCACAGTCATCAGTAGGCGGTGGCTATTAGGCTATTAGATTAATCATATTGCCATGAAGAAGACCAGGTATTTCATCCTTCATGTTGGCTTTCGATGGATGAAAAAAAGAGAATTTATAATGATGTTCAAGCAAGTGTTTGTCATTAACTACCTCACCATTTGCTCCGTCTCACTAGGTGTTATTTCTTGGTTTTATTTATTATGCTATGTACGATGCCATAAGGCAATACAGCATAATATCTTTGGTATCTTCTAAAAAGTACTGTGTCATAGGTGACATATGTATCCAGTACAAAAGTATCATTACTAGCTATTATATATTAAGTAGGCAAAGATTCTGTGTAAACTGGAGTGTCCTTTCAGCCTCTTGATAACCAACTAAGCATAACAGAGTGATATCCTAGATGCCTTATTCATTTCATTCTCTTTGTTTATTTACCAATGTAAGACTTAATTATGCTTTCCTAACTATGCCAGTGTTAGTAAATTGATATGCTAAGGTAGGTCTTTATTCTAAACAATGCACCTCTATTGACATTCTTAGATCGTTTTCATAATTTAGAGAACATACATATGAATGAATTTTAAATAGGTGTGTGTATCTACGTTGGAGCGCTAATCGCATCCCTGTATGGGTATGGGCTGAACCAAAATAGATAGATTAGTAAATCCAAATATTGCTATGTGTTATCGTTTTCTTCAACTGGCTGAGTGCCGATGCCCCTGTTCATATAATTTCTTTGCCAGTGTACATAGATTCCTGACAAAATACATATATTAATCTCTGGATATCTCTCTCATCTTTATTACTTAATTATTGTCTTTATTGCTTTTGTGATCTTATGGAAACCACAAATTTGCCGCCAGAATATGGAAACCATTTATTCTTATTTTCTTATTGATGTGTCTGTATTTGCCTTTGCTTCATTACAGTACTAAATTAAACCAAGAGGAAACAACTTCTGGTCCAAAAACTTTCCCACTGAGTTGCCTGTATTTTCCATGTATCATAAGAATTAAGTGAGGACATTCATGTTTGGTTACTATTATTGTTGCTCTTTTGCTTACCTTCCTTTTATATTGATTCCCCTTTTTCAATATGATTTAATTGCTTTCACAGCTTGCAGCATCAACAACATGGCTAATTTCGTGTAATATCAACATGTCTAATCCGGTAAGCATATGCCTATTGTTTACCTGTGCTGCCTTCGCCTTTTTCCCTGGAATTTTGCAGCAAGAAAAATAGGGCTTCGTGCCTCTTACAGCCTGACAGTGAACATATAAAGAAGATTACTATGGACATGGATATACAAAGGACATACTACGGACATGATATGCTTTTTTCAAGATCATCCTTTGTCGTTATATTTGCATGCACCGATTTAACATGTATGATTAGATGTCCTAAAATACATCATGTATGGTTTCCGTACAGATCTTCGTCTTCTTATTATACTTGCAATTTTTGTTAGTTCTTTTCCACGTATAACTGGCCATGTATGGGTTCCCGATATTTTGGGTGTAATGCATATGAAACTATCTTGACTCTAATAAGCAATTAGCTAAAAAATTGTTTATGCTATTTCGGCAGCCTTCTATTGTGCTTAGTGTTTGCTTGGACCGGGATGGGCGCAGCGGAGCACGCCTCCCGTCCTAGTTATAATAAGAAGAGGAACAAAAGTTCAGAGCATACAAGCGCGAGGAGCGCTGGACCCCCAGCTGCCTAGGCAGCGTGGGTTTTGGAGACTAAACTACTCTATTACTCACTAACTCGTTGAACAACAGGTGAAGGAAAAAAGGACTTGCATCCTAACAAAGCCCAAAGCTCAGCGCCATCTTTGATCTCCATTAGGAGGCTCCGGGTTGATTTCCTGTCTCCCCTGAAAACAAATGCATTTCGCCGGTTCTAGATGCTCCAAAGCGTTAAGATAGTCAAAGGGTGCCCCTTCTTCCCTCCTAACTCCACAGCCTGCCTGAAATAGTCCTCTAGGTCCTGTTTCACGTCTCAATTTGCTGGCCACATGGTTGCACATGAACTCCAGTTAGCTACAAGCTGCCATACCTCGCAGGAGAAAGGACATTCGAAAAAAAGGTGTTGCCGTCATCAGATTCCTTTCTGTAATACCTCTGGTATTACAATTCAATTAATCTGCCATGTCATCATATTTAAATTTAACCATCTGCATATGATTGTGCTTCGGGCCTAGAGTGATTTAATTTCAGCTAAGTATTGATTGTGTAATTAAGTCCTTTATCAAAAATCAAAAATGAAATTAAATAGAAATCAAATTAAACCCTAGAGTTGACCTAAAAACCCAATTCAAAATCTATATGGAATATGGGAAAAGTGTCTTAATAAAAGTTGTAGAGTTTTAAAAATGGAACAACTTTTATTTTTGGAGATTTTGAAGTTATATTATGAAAATTCAAATTAAACTCAAATTACTATATTGAAATTTACCTTTGAAACTTCAATTTCAAAAATATTAAGAATTTTTAAAAACTTCCTATATAGAAGTTGTCAAGCTCTCTGAGTAGGACAACTTTCATGTTTACCAATTTTCAAGTTGTTGAGGAGAATCAAAAGTAATTTTAAAATATTCAGTTTGAAATTCAAAACCTAATTCTACCCCCTTTTGTATAAATTCAAATTGGTGCAGAATTTGAACATGGTGTAAAAAGCAAAGATGTTCTACATAAAATTTGGCACAACTTTTATTTTGAGAGCACCTACTGTAGCTGCACGGTTTGGGAGGAATTTCAAATCTATAGCTGTTGACCCCTGCCTGCTACAGTACCGGGGCCCCCTCCCTGTTCCGGCCGCGTGGCCGCGCGTACGCTCGCGTGCCGCGCCGCACGCCGGCGACGTCCGGCCGAGGCATGGCCCGTCGCCATCAAGCCACGACCGCCTGAGGGCCCCGGGACCCCTCCCGACCTTATCCCCGAGTTTCGACGGCTTAAAAGCGACGGCCGCGTCCATTTCTTCTCACCCGCTCTCGTTCGGTCGCCGGCCAAATTGCCGCCGCTCCGATCATCTCCACCTCTCCCCTCGTGCAGTAGTCTGATTAGGTTCCTTGCGCGTCTTCTGGACCGCTTGTGGTGGTAGTTTGTGGTCGGAGTGCGCCGCTTGTTCGCTTTTTCTTCCTCCGCTCCGGCCGAATACCGCCGCGGCCGGCATCAGCGCGGCTAACCCGTCACGGTGAGCTCCCTCTCCGTTTCGGCTTGCGTTTTGTGCTCCTTTCAATGTCGTGATACTCACATTTTCGCGAGTTCCGTGTTTGGGGCCTTAGGTACCTCGGAACAGGACCTCGCCGTGGAACTCGCGCCGCCCCGTCAACCTTCGTCGTCGTTCTCGTCTACCCGTACCGTCGCAGTTCGAGTCCCCTAGTCAGACCAAACCGTGGTGAGCCCCTGAAGCCTTAACACGATTCATCTCGGTCGATTATAGCTTGAGCTCGCCGGCGTGTGGCTTGCCGCCGCCGCCGAGCCGCCATTGTTCCCGACGAGCTCGCCGGAGGCGGTAGGGCGTAAGATGTACTAGTAGGGTGACCGGCTAGGGTCTAAGGGTGTCGTAGTGTCGTTAGAGTTCACCGTTGGGGTCGCCGGCGGCGAAGCTCGCACCGTGCCGTTCGCGCGCGCGCGGGAGCGTCCGACCGGAGGTCGGGGATGACCCTGACAGGGGTGGCCCGCCTGTCAGCGGCCGAGAGAGAGAGAGCGCGCGCGCGCTCGCGGGGCTGACGGCTGGGACCCCTCTGTTAGCGGCCGATCCGGGGCGAGCGCGCGGGCGAGTGCGCGAGCGCGTGCGGTTGGGCCGGCCAGCGCTGTTGGGCCTTAGTGGGCCGAATGGACGTTTCTCTTTTTCCAGCGATTTTCTAATTGCTTTTTCTTTTTAATTAAAATGAATAGTGTTAAGTTTTAATATTTTTGTGTGGATTAATCTACTGCACCAAAAATTATGAAAATATTGCTAGATACTCTCCGTGATGTGTAGAATTTAATAAAAATATTAAATACAGGATTTGGGTGTTTTCTATATTAATTAAAAATCAGCACATTAAATGTTAAAAGGAACTTTGATGATTTTTAATAATTTCTGTGATGTTCCAAAAATCATGAAATTTATTGTGTCACTGTTTGGTACTAAAATCTATCTGTTGGTGTATTTTGACATCAAATGGAAATAGTTAAATATTTATTAAATTATATGTTAGTTTAAATGATAATATTAGGAATAGTAAATGGAATGATTATTGATTGGTGTGATTTTTTGATTGATTGAGATTCTAGGTTAATCACCTTTGTGGCCTAGGGCAGTATGAATTAGATTATTCATGTCTAGCTAAGGTAGGGTCTTATTCACATGTGTGGTTTATTTGTTATTAAATTTCGTCTGTCATTTCATGTGCATCACGTTCATACATTCATTCATTGCAAACGTGTAGTGACCGAGAATCCGGAGGTAAAGTCTGAGGGTCTATCTGAGGAGACTACTCAGGAAGTTGTACAAGGATTTGATATTTGTGGAACTGACCCGGATCCGATACTCTACGCAATTCAAGGCAAGCCCCGGTGCATTCAGCTCCTCCTTGTTATTTAAAAATATTTATCACTTGAGTTAATCTACTGCATTAGGTTATTAGGAGTTGAGTGATAACCTATTGATGCATTACCTTTCCTTGACCACATATTATACCTAAGACCCTGATTTATTTAAAAGTATTGAAAAATGCTTAGTCATGCTTAATGATAGAATTGCAAAAATGTTATTTTGAAAACTGTGATAATATGAAACAAATGAATCACTTTATGGGATTGGTTATGTCCTTGTTGGTTGGCAGTGTGCCTAGCTAGTTCATTGTCAACCACATGGATGGGTTGTTCCGTATGGTCGACCATCTGTTGGGTTAGAGTCCCAGCGATCCTCGCCATCGGAAAGGATGTGAAAACCGGGTAGTTACCAGTGTACTTGGGTTAGAGTCCCAATGCATGGTTTCTAACGGAAAAATGTTAGAGACCGTTCGTTGTCAGGCCTGTTGTGATCAAGACTTTGCAACTAGCCACATACTACGGAAAGCCTCTGATTCCGGTGGCTCTACTGCTGGAACCGACAACCACGCACTGGGAGTGGAGAGATGGCGAGAGTAGCGTGTACCCTCGTGGCCGTCGTGCCTGGAGACGAGAGGGGTACTGTGCTCTCGGGTGGCGCAGGACCGGTTCCGGGGTATGAAAAGCCGTGGTAGGCGGGGTTGGCGTATGCAAGTTTAAGTGCTACATACGCAGTGTGGATAGGGATCCCCAGCTGGCTATTAATCGATTCGAATCATCGTTGCTCCTCGGATATGGAGACTTGATCCTCACCCCTACATCGGAAAGTGGTTCGGAACTAGGTTTGTTTTTGAATGGATTAAGTAAACGAAAGAATGTTGATATATGAGAAAGTACTTGGAGAATTGGATAATGATGGATAGTATTATTGAAATAAAAGATTGAGATAGGAATAGTAATGCTTTTCCGCAAAATTCTTGAACTTTTGCTAAAGCCTTACCTTGACTTCCCCTCAGCCTGCATTCCTGAGTCTAATCTTACACTTTAGTCGGGTAAGTCTTGCGGAGTACCCCATGTAATCAGGGTTTGTTAACCCCGTTGCAGGAGGGCAGCAGGAGACTGACGTTTGTCTCGCTCCGTGCTGCGTCATCATCGTCCAGGAGAGTGAAGAAGACTAAAGTTAAACCCTTGGGCAGGGTTCGTGTAATATTAAACTATTTGTCGTACTGTTGTCCCAAACTCTACTGCTACTCTTTTATATTTATGGTCTGTAATAACTGCACTTAATTTTATTCGAACTCTGGGCTGTAATATTAAGTACTATTTACTCTTCCGCACTTTCTACTCTGATGTATTTTGTTATGAAATGTTGTAACTTTGTAATGACTTCGCAATAGGATCCTGTCGGAGAGAACGGGTGCTTATGTAGCACGGCAGAGCCCGCTTAGGTCATATGGAACACGGGCCCGGCTGTCAGCTGTCATTAGTGACGTTGACAGGTGTCTATGGGTCATGCGATTTAGGCGGTTCTGTTACACTTTCACAAAGCGCATAAAAGTAGTTATTTGGCCACTCTCGCGCTTGCAAGCGGGCTGCCGTCCACAATCTGTATGCGAGCAAAAGCCATAGGAACAGTTAAGAACAACGGGAACATAATTCATAGAAGCAATTGTGTTTTGATCCCATGATTGTAGTGTTCGTGCATCGTTTGCTCACCACTATGTGATACCTGTGAGTTGCGACTAAGTAACTGGTAACCTGTATTCTAAATTGTAGGTTTTTTTTTTGAAAAACTTCTAAATTGTAAGTCGCTCTAACTTTTCTAGACATAATCTATATTTACGTATACGTAGCAAAATATGTACTTAGAAAAGTCAGAATGACTTGCAATTTCAAAAACAGTGAGCACATTTTTTTTATTCATCTTGGTTAATATTTGTAGCTTTGTTTAACAAATTTTTTATTAACGCTATCAAAAATTAGAGATTGCGTCTACTAAAATAAAATAGACGGAATGTGCATTTTTAGTATAAAATATCTGTAATAATCATCATCTGAAAGAAAATTAAAATTCAGCAAATCTTTTAAAATCGGAAGAGAGAAATAAAAAAACAATTAGGCTTTCATCACCGTACAACAAGAATTATGTCTTCAGGTGGCGAACGCGGGCTACAAGCCCCGTCTGTTACCGCACGCTTGAGCTCAAACCCCAGAACCCCAGCGGGCAGCAAAAGCAGGCAGCGGCGGCGGCGGCCAGGGACTGACGAACCCGCCGCGAGAAGCTCCGGTTGGCACCCCAACCAACGTTGGCATGGGTGGTATTGGCGTCAGCCCGTGCGATCTGGACAGGGAGTTCACACCTCAAATCGCCGAGCTTCTCCCTACGCCTCTCCAATCCATCCAGGTACCTGCTTTCTTTCCGGCCTCTTTTGTATGACTCGCCTGTTTGCTTGAGAATCCCTCGATAACTCGATTGAACGGTCTCGTGGCACCACAGTTGTCAAATTTAGGCTTTTCACGGCGTTGGCGTGGTATATTGGCCTTTCATGGCGTTTTGCTGGTGTGGTATCTTAGGCTTTGATAGCGTTGATGCAAAATTATGAGAGTTAAGAGGGGGGCTATGTTTGGGTGTTAACATCAGTGCTAGTATTAGGTAACGAATATGCTGCCTTTTGTTTAGGCGAGCTTAGGCGGCCGCCCTAGGTGCCCTTCAGTGAGCAGCAGTGGTATTTTTAATTTTTCGACGAGAGTCCTTACCATCTTATCTATTTATGTTCGAATTTAAACTAATCGGATACATGTACATTTATTACGCATACTAGCTTTGACTTATACTATTTTTCTGCTTCCTTTAGCTATCCAAGAATAAACAAAAAAAAGAATTTACAAAAGTGGTTAAGCGTTAAACGTTAAGTGTTGCTAAGCTCATAAGCATTCCGAATTTTGGTCTTACAATCGACAAATTAAAGACAAGAGTGGAGAGCAATTGAGAAAGAGTAAATAAATTAATGGCTAGTCTTTCTCCATCTCCCTACTCTTCTCCTTTTATAGGAGTGGTGTGAGGAAATTTTTCGCATTTCCTCCTAATGGAACTTCTATTTTAAAAAATGCATCTAAATGTTACAAATGGGCCATAACGATTGTCTCACAAGTCTCTTAGCCATGTAACTGGGCGTATTGTTCGTCTAAACAGCTGTTTAGTCCGTTTAAACGGTATACAGAAGCTAAAAGTGTAGTTCAGGCTCTAAACGGTGAATTAAACGGTTAGACCGTTTAAACCCATTTAAACTGATTAATCTCATCTAAACAATCTAATTAGAATCAACTTAAACAATATCAAATGAGATAAACACCATTTAATCCATAATTTAGTCAATTAGAGGACTATGACTATCACAGTCAACACGAAACTATTTAACATTGTAATTATATGAAGTATCGTGGGATTTAGATTTCTTTCTAAAAGATTATTTGATAGAATATTTGAGTTTTATATGTATAAATAAGTAAGGTTTCTAACATATTTAATTTTTAGATACACAAATATGTATATTTTATTGTCATATTATAAAATCATTTAGACTGTTTAACTCCATCTAAATACCATTTATAAACCCTCTAAACACTAACAAAGGGCAATCGACTGTTTACTGTTTAGCGTTTAGGATAACATTGTTTGGACGACATGTCACGACATGTCCTGCTCCACTCATAGGGTATCTCCTCTCTGTCTATATTATCATCGTCGCCGCCATCCCTCAGCCCCGAGCCCTTTCTTTCTCTTCACCACTACGATCAGTAACTAGGTATTTTTCACTCCTTATGCTCTCTACTTTCTGTGCGAAACCAAACTCACCCACCTCACCCTAAATGACCTCAGGCGAGCAGTACTTATCTATTATACCTAAATAGGAGAAACCCACTTACAGATTTCTCTGCGATTTGGTGAAGTCACGTCATCTGGAGGCCCACAGTCACGGTTGACTTAGGGCTAGAACCTTTCGTGTAGCCCATTTATGCTATAAGAACTGAACAGCCATTCGTCGTTGTGGGTGGACTCGCTAGTTCCTTCTTCCGTGCCAACCAAAGAAGCGCATAAATTATTCACCATCGATTCCCCTGCAAGAACGCACCACCGATTTCTTTGCGGCAACTAAATGTTAAAATGCACCGAACAGCCAGTCAGCCACTATAAATGCATGCAAACCAAAACGATCGGTCACTGTACACTTGAGTTTAAATAGCCCTGTTCGGCAGCGCCACACCGTGTCACGCCGCCTCCGCCGGGCTTCTCCCAGGTCTGTCGCGAGTCACGACTTCCCAGCGGGGCAGGCGGGCAGCAGGATACCTGGCTAGACAAGGAGAAGTGGGACGCCCGGGGCCTCAGTATCAAATTCGTCGGGCTTCTCCCTGCTCGGCGGCGCTTCGCCCTCCTGTGCGGTTGTCCGCGTGATGCTCGCGGAGCTTTCCCCGGGATGGCTCCCTCGCTGGCGGCAGAGCCCCATCAATTAACGCGATCAGGGTGACATCCGAAGCTGTAAAGGGGATTTGAGATTCTGAGCTCCGACGCAGAATGGTGGTTTCATGCTGGAAGGGAGGAAAACAAATGGGAGGATGGGAGAGAGGGCCTTCCGTGCATTCGTGCGACTGCGCCATGCCGCCGTCGCGTGAAGTAATTTGCCGTTGGTATTCGTTTTTTTTATATTACATCATGTAGTTCCTGTTTCTTCTTATCTTTTCTATAGGAGCCATAACTTTTTTACGTGAGATAAAACATAACAGCGGGACGTTAATGATGTGTGGTGGTTTTCTTAACGTGGGTCTCACAGCTGATATTGTAGGTATGTTATCTACCCTCGTATGTTTTTTGACAAAATATAAACTATAATTGTTGTCTTTTGGATTCTAATAAGACAGCACCTGACAAACTGCATAAGGTTTGTTAACTATCCATGTGAGTTTTTTCTTTGGACGAAATATAATCTACAGCTGTTTGTGGTATTTTGAAGACCAAGTCAGCGACCCTGACAAACTGCATAATATGTTTTTACAGTTTGTATAGGTGAGCAGTTAGATGGCTTCATCCTTTGTCATACCAGGTACGTTTATTTTCATTAACGAGATATCTATTTCATTAATAGATGTTTAGGCTTTACTAAAGATCGATCATTGTTTCCCACTAATATTTGGAGCTACCATCATAACGAAATAAAGGAGTATTTCTCCCATCTTGATCATGTGTGTAGCCCTACAAAATTTCCGTAGCATCGCGCGGGGTATTATTTAGTATTCTCTAGTTTTCTGGTGAGTAACGGTTGTTAAAAAAAAAAAAAAAACCACGGACAGCGTTCATTAACAAGGCCCATAACCACCGCACCGTGCAGAGCTTAGTAGCCCAAACATCCAGCGTATGTGGTACCTTGGGAAACCAGGCAGAGGAGCCGCGGCATCCCCCTTACAATCTACTCGGGCACGCACGCGGGGAGTCGGGACGCGGCGGCGGCGCTCCCTCCTGGTTCCTGCGCACGGCGGCGGCACCGGAGGACTGGGCGGCGCTCCCTCCAGGTTCGTGCCTCGTGCTCTTCCTTCCCCCTGTGCTTGCGCTGCGCGCGAGCGAGCGGGAGCGGCGTCGGCGACCAGGGGCCAGCGCGTGGCGGAGGCGCAGCGGCAGGCAGGGGTCCGCCCTAGCTCATATTTTCGGCTGGATCCGCCACTGGCTGCATGCAAATAAATGGAGCTCAACGTCGGGTGGTTGGGCTGGATGGTAGATTACGACGACGATGACGAAACTGCCCGTATGGCCCGTATGTATCATGTGTCCCATTTGCATCGCCGCGCCAACAGATTGGCATGATTATGCTAGTTAGTGCTTTGACACTTTGATTGATGATGAGTCCTTTGTGATATACTAACAGATTAATTGTTCGTGAGCTAGCACGGCACGAGCTTGGTTAGTTCAAACTGAAATGGGTTGGTTAGTATATACATACTCGTACTGTGACTGTGACGACTTTGATCCATCTAATTATTGGAGGTAGTTGTCGGAGTTATCGAGTTGTGTATAGGTTGCATCTGCACGCGTTTACTTACGCCTCCCTAGCTATAATAACCTCCATCATCTTCAAGTAGCATTATTCAGAGGTTGATACTACATTTTTAAAGATCCGGGAAAACTGGCTTTGAGTTATAATAATAAGAGGAACAAAAGTTCAGAGCATACAAGCGCGAGAAGCGCTGGACCCCCAGCTGCCTAGGCAGCGTGGGTTCTGGAGACTAAACTACTCTATTACTCACTAACTGGTTGAACAACAGGTGAAGGAAAAAAGGACTTGCATTCTAACAAAGCCCAAAGCTCAGCGCCATCTTTGATCTCCATTAGGAGGCTCCGGGTTGATTTCCTGTCTCCCCTGAAAACAAATGCATTTCGCCGGTTCTAGATGCTCCAAAGCGTTAAGATAGTCAAAGAGTGCCCCTTCTTCCCTCCTAACTCCACAGCCTGCCTGAAATAGTCCTCCAGGCCCTGTTTCACGTCCCAATTTGCCGGCCGCATGGTTGCACGTGAACTCCAGTCAGCTACAAGCTGCCATACCTCGCAGGAGAAAGGGCATTCGAAAAAAAGGTGTTGTGCCGTCTCCAGATTCCTTTCACAAAGCGCACAAAAGTAGTTATTTGGCCACTCTCGCGCTTGCAAGCGGGCTGCCGTCCACAATCTGTCTTGGAGCAAAAGCCATAGGAACAGTTAAGAACAACGGGAACATAATTCATAGAAGCAATTGTGTTTTGATCCCATGATTGTAGTGTTCGTGCATCGTTTGCTCACCACTATGTGATACCTGTGAGTTGTGACTAAGTAACTGGTAACCTCTATTCTAAATTGTGAGTGTTTTTTTGAAAAACTTCTAAATTGTAAGTCGCTCTAACTTTTCTAGACATAATCTATATTTATGTATACGTAGCAAAATATGTACTTAGAAAAGTCAGAATGACTTGCAATTTCAAAAACAGTGAGCACTTTTTTTATTCATCTTGGTTAATATTTGTAGCTTTGTTTAACAAATTTTTTATTAACGCGATCGAAAATTAGAGATTGCGTCTACTAAAATAAAATTGACGGAATGTGCATTTTTAGTATAAAATATCTGTAATAATCATCATCTGAAAGAAAACTAAAATTCAGCAAATCTTTTAAAATCGGAAGAGAGAAATAAAAAAACAATTAGGCTTATAATGGCGTACAGCAAGAATTACGTCTTCAGGTGGCGAACGTGGGCTACAAGCCCCGTCTGTTACCGCACGCTTGAGCTCAAACCCCAGAACCCCAGTGGGCAGCAAAAGCAGGCAGCAGCGGCGGCGGCCAGGGACTGACGAACCCACCGCGAGAAGCTCCGGTTGGCACCCCAACCAACGGCATGGGTGGTATTGGCATCAGCCCGTGCGATCTGGACAGGGAGTTCGCGCCTCAAATCGCCGAGCTTCTCTCTACGCCTCCTCTCCAATCCGCCCAGGTACCTGCTTTCTTTCCGGTCTCTTCTGTACGACTCGCCTGTTTGCTTGAGAATCCCCCGATAACTCGATTGAACGGTCTCGTGGCACCACAGTTGTCAAATTTAGGCTTTTCATGTCGTTGGCGTGGTATATTGGCCTTTCATGGCGTTTTGTTGGTGTGGTATCTTAGGCTTTGATAGCGTTGATGCAAAATTATGAGAGTTGAGAGGGGGGTTATATTTGGGTGTTAACATCAGTGCTAGTATTAGGTAACGAATATGTTGCCTTTTGTTTCTTCATCAGGAATACTACGATGAACTCATACGGTACAAGAAGCTTGATGGCATTAGAGTGAGCTATGGTGGCAAGCATGGGAAAGGTATCCGTTACTGAGCAATTACTTTAGAGGGCAGCCATCCAGTCTGCTCTGTCTCTGCTCGTGTACAATTGGCTTTAGGTAAAGCTGCTAATTTCAAAAAACCGGTTCTTTCAGGTGTTTGTGCAAATAGGGACTTTGCTGAAGACGACCTTGTTCTGAAGGACCAAATGTTGGTCGGTGCTCAGGGCAGCCTTAACAAGGTTCCCCCATTTGATTGGAAGTAAATCATTCATTGTGTCTTTTATGTGAACTGTTTCTCTTAAGTGTTAAAGTCTGTTTCTATGTGCCTTTTTCCAGATTGACTGTGTTGTCTGTAGTTACTGCTTCCGCTTCATTGGTTCTATAGAGTTCCAAATTGGGCGTAGATTGTATTTGCAAAGCCTTGGTGGTAGTGTTGATAGCACTACTGAGAGACATTGCCATGGGAGTGGTGCTGGCTCAAGTACTGGCTGTTCTGGTGCGTCAGATGGAAATAGCAATGCTGTGCCACAAGAGGTCCTGATATCACTTATGGATGGTAATACGTCGTTGCCTTTAACTGATCAGTTCTGTCTGCCATCAGTCATTGCTTGCCCTGGTGGATGTGAGGGAGAACTCTACTGCAGGTTTGTGTTCCTAATAATTTGTGAATATGATTATATAGGCCTGAAAACTAACTTCTCTCCACAAAACATATGATATTTGTTTTTCCTCACTTTTTATAGTCACATCAGACCTAATTTCCACATAAAAAACTGAACATAGAATACACTCTTGTTATTTCTCAGATATTTCATATAAATGTAATCTTGAGAAGAAAACTTTTGGTTAACTGATAGTGCAATTCGTACAGCCAATCATGTGCAGATTCCGATTGGGATTCTTATCACTCTTTGCTGTGCACTGGATCCAAGACTGAACCATTACGGAAATCTGCCCTTGAGAAATTTATAGGGCATGCTAATGGTAAACCAGCATTAAATATTTATGATCTGCATCATTATAGCACAGCGTCCAGTTGCCACCTTTCATTTAAGTTGTAAACATATTTTCTGATGATAAATGTTCTTTATTTCAGGAACTAATGATATTTTTTTGGTTGCTGCCAAGGTAAGTGACAGAAGTATGCATACTATATAGTATGTAGGCATCCAAACATTACTCTAATTGGCCATATTTGCTTTTTATTTTCTAATCCTATCCAAGTGATATCTTCTTTTTATGTTTGATTTGAAAAATGCAGCTTAGTCTTGGTCAAATGCAAACAGAAAATTGGGCATCAGACTTAAGAGTTGATATCAGTCGCCAATACCTGTCAAAACTGTGAACCTATGCACCTGAATAGAACATTTCATGATAAGACAATGATATGAATATCAATAATGCTAAAAAAACAAAATAAAAAGAATCGCATTTGTTTCCTTTTTGTCTTCTACCATTCTACTATTCTAGGTTGCAATACACTAATATTTCTTGATTCTCATGCACAAACTTCTGTTTTTATATGTCAGGCTATCACTTTCACCTTGTTGAGATATAGGAAACTCAAAAGACAGCATGGGTCTCATGAATCAAGCTCTTCGCTCCTCATGGAAGCCTGGAAACCACTTTCGATGGGCTTCAAAAAGAGGTAATAAGAATGAGCTTGCATGATTTGTCCTCAGATGACCTGGAGTTGTTAGTACATCACTCAGTGTTACGTGATGCAGCTGTTGTCGAGCATGATATTTGCTGTTCGCTTTTTGTTTGCTATAGTAACAATTCAATGGAATAGTATAACCTGCAAGCTTTCTTTAATAGTCAAATGACATTCTCATGGCAAGGCTTGAGTCTTTATTCTTCACTATGTGCCTTGATGGGAGTCCTCTGCTGTTTTCCTGTGTGAGTTATGACAAAATCCTGCTTATCTACAACAAACTTGTGAAAAAGAAAGAACTTATGATTGCAGATGGTGGGAGTGTGTTGCATTGCCTGAAGATGTTGATTCCAGTAAAGAAGAATTGTTTAGACAGCAAATAAGGGACCTGGCGTTTACGGTAATTATGCAGCAGATAATTCACATTGGACATTATGAAACTAATAGTCCACATTCTACTGATGGTATTGTAGGCCACTTCAATGGAGAATCTTTTTCGTTAATGTATCAAATTAGTAATATTGTACGGGCAAGGATAATAAATTATATTATAACATCTAAATAAATTCACCTTATTCTGTTGTGATGTATTTAATGAGTCACTGATGTGCTGATTTATTTTGCAGTCACTGCAGCTTCTCAAGGATGCAATTTTTGATCCTGAGTGTGTACCCTGTATCCTTTTCAGTAGCTCAGAGACTTGTTCGGTGTATATAAGTTTCCTTGAAATTATTTTCTTGTCCATTTTTGAAGTTTCCTTGACAATGGTCTAGTGTTTTCGCTTGACATCTATGGCCATATAATTGGCATGTTTGAGCTGAACAATCTGTAAGTCGATTTATTTATTTATTTTAGTGTTGATGGGCATGCATGTGATGTCATTATTTTATTTGCGCCTATAATGAGCTCAAATATCAGAAATATATGTTCTGCATTTGACATCATAGTCATAATATCTCAGGATGCTCTCCTCTCCTTTGTTGCAGTGATTTAATTGTCGCATCACCAGTTGAAGACTATTTCATACACATTGATGATCTTCCAGAGAGTGAGAAGGTATGCTGATAGTTGGGCCCAAATTTCTGATTATCTGAAAAAAAACCCCAGTAGTTTGTAAACCTTAATTGCATTGTGATCTAGGAGGAAGCAGAGAAGGTAACGGGGCCATTCCTAGATGCTTTAGGTGAAGACTATTCAGTTCCTTGTGAGGGTATGCAAAACTCCTTCTGCCGTACTTTTTATTTACCTATGCTTGCTCAACAATATAAATTATTGTCCCTGATAATTTCTCGCTGGTAGGAACGGCATTCTTTCCTTTGCAGAGCTGCATGAACCATTCATGCTGTCCAAATGCTAAAGCATTTAAGAGAGATGAGGTGAGTGGGTGCATTTTGCTATTTTTGTCTGAGTGGACTAGTTCATTTCCATGCCAATTTGCCGTCAGCAAGGCAGGTCTGAGCTGTTAAACTACCCCTGCAGGATAAGGACGGCCATGCAGTGATAATTGCTCTTAGGCCTATTAGCAAGAACGAAGAGGTATCCTATTCTTTGGTCAAATCGTTCCGATTAAGCAATCAAGACGAGAACTGTGGTATGCTATGTTGCACCTAGCCTAACGGTCTGACAATGAACGTTCCAGATTACCATCTCCTACATCGATGAAGACCTTCCATACCAAGAGAGGCAGGCGCAGCTTGCAGATTACGGGTTCACGTGTACATGCTTGAAATGCCAAGAAGAGCGACCGGTCTGAAATCTGAATTCTGAAAGGAGAAATCTGTTTAAATTGTCATTTGGGAGAATATTCATGTAGTTTATTTCATGGGGTACTTTTGATTTTTGAAAGGTTGGAAAAAGGTAGTGCGCAAATAACAAGGAGAGCTTTATTTTCTGTTGCAATATTCCAAAGATATGGTGGCGATCAGAACGGTCAGTCCTGAGCCTCATTTTGTAAACTGCTACCGTAATCACCATCATGGGACCTAACAGCAACAAGGGCGAATGGCAACAGGTTGACACTGGCAGCTATTTTGGTTATACTTTACATTAACAACAACTGATTCGCCAAGTATGCTACTACATATGTTACCCCCTTGCATAGATTATAGGGCACTGCATGTCGCATAACAACAGGTTACAGGTTACTAGTACATAGCACAGGCTTTTACACATGATACAGGAAAAACGAGTTCCAGCATTCAAGCAGAGAAAAGAAAAAACAAATGATGTCCTCCGTTCTCACTAAGCCGCCACTTTGCTGGATGGAGTTTGGCCTGCACATAAACTAAATACAAATTAGGATATTTCTTCTGGAGTTTCATGTGCTCTACCTGTTATCTTTGATCCTCTTTATTGTTTAGAAGTGTTACACGTCAATGGATTAACAAGAGGCATAACATATCAAAGTGCATGTGCTTACCTATAATCTCTGGTCTAGGCCTCCAAAATATTGTTCCAAGCTTGGAGCGCTGAAAACATTGGCTGCTATTCTTTCAGGTCGCTGCGGCGAAATGTGCAGCTGGTATTTGATAAACCTCTGCAAGGAAAATAAATAGACAGATAAACAGCAAATCAAAAACTATCTCAATAAAGTGTGCGTTGTTGCACCTATTTGTGTACTTACAGCTAATTGGTGAACAATTTCAGGACTTGTGTCGATGTGCCAATCAGGCTCGAGTTGCCGAACAAAAGATGTACGGCCATTCTCTGTACTACAGAAGAGAACCTACAGATTTTAAGAAATGTTAGGCTACATATTTACATAGCAAATAGCCAATGGCTATAAGCAATACTAGAACATCAATCAGTTGTTCTTTGCTGCCTACTTTATCTTTTATCAAGCCACCACCAGCAAAAAGTCCAGCTTCACTCAGAGCCAATAAAACCTTTCCCTGCAGAAATAATTCAAATTCTAAATTTTGTAATAGGGAGTACATATAGAATAATACAAACACAATGAAATCCAAAATTTTAGACCAAAGAGTTATTGAATCATGTGCTCAAAGAAGAAAAAATAAGTGTTGCTACATAGCACTTGCCTCACTTTCATCATCAAGAACGCGCTCCATCAAATACACATCACAGAATTTTGCAATTTCTAGGAGAACCTCCACCACGGAAGGCTTCACTGTGACATGGTTCTGCAAGAAGATATAATTTCATTAGTTGATTAATGTAAACTGACGTTAGTTTTGGCATCAATGCAACATCATTACAGCCCACCTGAAGCTCCTCTGGAGCTGTTTCTTCCAAAATCACACCAAGCAAGCGGCATGTGAACTGAAAACAAGAAACATCCATCAATATAGCATTACTCTATAAATCTGATAACTGTTGTGAGGAAGCAGCTATAGCAGAGTACCCTTCGTCCTTCACTTAGCTTATGCCTGACAAGCTGCTCAAGAGTTAGCTGCAGAAGAAACAAGCAACGGTCAAACCAGAGTTCAAGCAAAACAGCTGCATCATCTCAGGATTTAACAAATGAAATCAAGCAATACATTTACTGGCTGGAAAAGCTGGTTGACTGCTTCGTGTGCTCTTGAATCTGCTGATGAACAAGCATCTGTTGTGGTTAAAGCACCTGGTCGCGATCTAGTGCTGGTGTTGCTAGATGATGGGGCAGCCCTCCTCCGAGGCCTCCGAGGTTGCTCTTGAGGAGCTCTCAACATTTTCCAGGCAAACAGAATTGTGATTGAGATCGCAGCAAGTGTAGTAAGTGAACGAAGTTTCTGAAGCATATGACCATGAAGAAATTCAGTAATTCATGTAGCAAGGGCTCAAATTAACACATCATAAACATACCCGCAGTACGTCTGTTTATGTGTAGCTACAAAAATAAGGCCTGGGCTTTTTGTTTGACAAAGTTATGTTGTCATCAATAAACGATCAGCCCAGATGTGAGAGATGCTATAGTTGTTTTACAGTGTAGTCCGGTAGGCTGCTACAATTCTCAAGGGAAGCATATGAGCATGTTGTTTGGTCATACATTGTTAAAACAGCTATGCTACAATGCTGTCCATCAAGTCAACCATGCCAAACACATCAAGTGCATGTGCTGTACAATTCAAAATTTTGCAGTATAAATATGTAAAGTATTGCAAGAAAAATGCTGTGGACTTTGATATTTTACACAAAATTGTGTCAGCACACATTGTTACTTAAGTTAAGTCTAGGAATAATACATCATAGGGACTATAGAGTATTTGGACAACTAATTTAATAACACATTAGGCTAAGGGAAAGAAAATTCTGACAGCAAATAATTCTCATTCTAATTCAATGATAGACCACAAAGACAAATCATTTCTCAACGCCATATATATAAATGAATTTTTTGAGGAACTCCACATCTATCTACTTAAAGAAACGTTCCACTTCAACAAGTGATTCACTTAAACGTGTTTAGTTGTTTTGCATACCTTGTTCTGTTTTTCTTTTTTAAACAAAATGAAACCAAAGAACATATCAAAATTATAGGGGCACACTACTCACCTATCCTTCTGCCAAATATGATCACATTAATCGAAACTTAAAAGGGGCATTTCCGGCATTGACACACCTGCAAATTAAGAGCTATATACCCAGCAACGTATACATGTGGAGCCCAAGCATACGCGACAGCAAAAAAATGCATTACCAAATCCACGATGATTGGCAACCTAGAATTTTACCCAAGAAGCACAACGCTACCTAGACAATAGTAGTAAAAAACAAAGCTTTTTCCCAAACAAGGCGACGTCTTTGGGTGGCCGGACCCACAAATCCCCCGGAACGAGGCATGGACTGGTCAAAAAAGGCGTCAACAGACGGCAGGGGATCACAGATCCGAGCGCGAACCTGGCGATCGAGGTCGAAGGGCAGGCGATCAGCGTAGCGCGCGAGGGCGTCCACGAGGCGCCGCACCAGATCGGCGAGCTCGTCGTCCTTCCCGCCCCCGGCCCCGGCCCCTGCCCCTGCCCCTGCCACCGGGGCTGACGCCGACGCCATCGCCGCTGACGAGAGGAGAGCAGAGTGCGCTGCCGGGGGCAGCGGGGGCAGCGCCCTTGGAAAGCAGGCGCACCGACGAGCTGGGGGACAGGGGTGGGGTGCGAGATGCTCCGCACCACGACGGGGAAGAAGAGGAGAGACTGAGAGAGAGAGGGAGGGAGCTCTGCTTTCGCAGGTGTTTTTTTTTTTCTTTTTTTTTTTGTTCATCAGGATTCAAGGGTGGAGGAGGCGCTCAATTTGCAATTTAGGGCCTCAGGACCGTGAGTATTTTTAGAGAGCCCCTGGTAGTTTGGACCTATTGTAGTTTTTTATTTTGTATTTTTGGTAGTAGTGCTTGATATATGTTTTGGAGGATTTCTAGCAGTAATTTTATCAGGAGAACGACCGCATGCAGACTGTTTGCCCTTGCTCAGTCACGGTTTAAGCTCTAAACAATGAAATAACTTAACACTCTTGGAAATGTGTACTTGCTACTAGCAAACATGTCTGTGTATGGAATATACACTTACGCAGTCACCTGAATGGTTTGTGAAATATTTATGTTGGCATCAGATGTGCCATGGTTTCTTGTTATGTATTGAAATCTGACCTGTAGTGTCGTTGGATACACAAACATATACATGGGTCTAACTCGTATGTGTACATGTCATGAGTATGGGTTCCATATGAGATAATGAAAGACACTAAGTGTTGTGGGAAGTAAAAAAACGGATGGAAGAGGAAATTTTAAAGGCTAAATCATAGACGACCAGTAGCTTCTTGTTGTTGTGTTACTTAAGAGCCTTTATGAGAGTCAATATCATATTATGTGTCCTACAGTTAAACGTCAAAACCAACATATAGACAATAAAAGATTAAAAACTCCATGGTAATCTCACAAAAACGTAAACTCTTGGGCACACTTACCATTAGATTGAGGAGATTTTCGCTTCGAACAAGGTTACAATCTACCCATAACCCGTTGTCGTTAATGGTCGTACACGGATATGTTCCATTATTGAGGAACTGAATTCACTGGAGTCCTTGGTTCACGAAGGAAAGGAATGGAAAAACAAGGAGACAGTGGTAGGGGTGTCACTTCTTGATCTTGGCGAGCAAGGATGAGTGACGACGTCAGCCGACGATGCACCAGGAACAAAGAAGAAGGGTCGATGGCGGCAAAGGGAAGGAAATATGTGGATGATTTTGGGGAGAGATCGCTCCTTGTTTAGCGGAGCAGCGACATGATAGGTACGATGGAGTGAGGGGCCTAGGCTAGGGTTCGGGTGGGTGATATGCTTATATAGCAACGGCGGTCGGAGATCAACGGCCAGGACTAGATCTAACGGCTATGGATCCTGAAGAAGAGTTGTCCAATGATTCACTCTGTATAACTATATCGAACCTTTTATAGTCTGATATACATACTAACGGTGCTTCCTAATTTTACCATTGTATGAAGTATCAAAGTTAATGCTAGCTACAGTAAGCCTAAGGGTGCAGATGGTACATGATGGTTTTTTCTAGGCCAACTAGTTAGTTAATTGGCATGCCATTTTATTTTATTTTGTACTCCAAAGTTAATCACATGGCATACCACGATTAATATATTCATTTTTATTAGTAAGTTTTAGGTTGATCTAATGACCTAACAAGTCTTGTGCCCCTAGATACGGTACATATGAGTATGTAAGCAACATAATTTAGATTTGAAGCAACTCAAGCTTCACTAACTTTAACTAAGTTTAAACATACATTAATATTGTTGATAATACAAGCCCCAAAAGTAATCTCACTGAAGCCAGAAGTGACACCCGAGTAGAAGGTGAGCCTGTCCAAGAATTTGGGAGTCGCTAGGCCTAGCTTAATAGGGATATACCATCTACTTGGTAGACAAGCGCGCGCACACACACGCGCGCATACGGTGGGATGTGTGTGGCGTGCATGTGTGCGTGCATGTGTGTGGAAACTGATTCCATTTATTGTAAGCGACTAGAAAATTGATCTATGAACTAGTGAAGACTCTATCTATAATTAGGCCCCGTTTAGATGCATTTGGCTTTGGAATTTTGAACAGAGAATATTTTCCAATAAGTGTTCAATCACGGGCTAAGTAAACTTAAAAGATTCGTCTCGTGATTTATATGCAAATTGTATAAACATATAAAAATTTGATTTATATTTAATGTTTCAAGCATGTGCCGATATCTTCGATGTGACGGGAATCTTGGAACTTTGAAGTGCATCTAAACAGGACCTTATGCAACCGAGACTATATAAGGAAGGATAATTGTGATGTCCTACTCATAAAAACACCCAACACATTGTGCACAATCAATAAAAAAACACATGACACACTAGACTCACGGCACACTCATAATTGAACCAATAGAAATGTGTGTCATGCATTTGCGTGCTACCTATTTATTCTACTACGCGCACTACACAGATGCTAGTCAGTGGTAACAAAAGATGACAATTGGTGTGCTAGGTAGCGGACCATGCTTCACACGTAGATTCATCTATATGGATCAGATGAGTTTCTTCACCAACATCGTTTGTGGCGTCCCTCAGCGTCCCACGGATCACTTGGCCTCCTACGTACGGTGACGCTCGGCGACATGTTGTGACCCACTGCGACTGTGGCATCTGACCTCCCATGTTGCGCTCGCCATCCTCCATTTTGCAAATGGCATGGGCAATCTCACACCAGGCGACAAGGGCTTCGGCTTCGTTCATGATCGACTTTCATTCCATGGCAACACGCGGCAGCTTGCCGCGATACTTAGCATCCCAATTCTCACGACAGTGGCAGCCCGCCACACGGTACTCGTCATCATGTGTCATGACTCGGTGTCCCGCAACATATATCGCTCTCCCGCGGCACAACACGACATCATCGCAACACCTATTGACCTCCCGTGATGACAGTCGGTGGCCCACGGGGTAACTCGATGTTCACTCAACATCGTGTTATGGCACTCGGTCTTTCGTGGCCACCCGGTGTAGTTTTCCGTGTGTATTTTATATGAATTTGATCAAGAGAAATTTAACTTAGGAAGCTTTGTGCATTTTAGAATGGAAGATAGAAGTGACTTTTTTATTTTCTTGAAAACCATTACTAGGGTTGGTGTAAGGTCCTAAATGACTAGAAGGGGAGTGAATAGCCTATAAAAATTTTACAAACAACACTCAAAGCAAAAAGGTTAGACAATTAAACGGCGAAGCGAATTTTGCGCTAGCCTACTAAAAATGCAAGCCACCTAACCGTTCTAGCCTATTGTCTCTAATTTCACACACAACAAGCTAAGTCACTACTTTACTCTACTCTTAGATGAACAACTACACAAGAGAAAGCTATACAAGTAAATGCAAGTAAGTAGAGAGAGTTGAGTGAGCAAGGTTATACCGCCGATGAAAGGAAGAGAATACCAACTGATCAATCAATCACAATACAATAGAAAACCTCGGCAAGAGAGTTGACACAATGATTTTTACCGAGGTTCACTTACTTGCCGACAAGCTACATCCTCGTTATAACGATACACCCACTTAGAGGTTCACGTGCTAATTGGCATCACACGCCAAACCCTTCTCAAGGGTGCCGCACAACCAACACAAGATGGAGATCCACCAAACTACGAGCAATCCACTAGAATAGCCTTTCGCGATCTCCCGCGGGGAAGGCTCAAGAACCCCTTACAACTTCACCGATCGGAGACGGAGACAATCGCCAACTCTCCTCAACGATCCTCGCAGTTCCAAGTCGTTTAGGAGTCGGCAAACTACAAAAGTAACAAGAGAATCCGCTGCGAAAAACACTCACCAAGTGCCTCTAGATGATCACAAGCATGCAATGCACTTGATGCTCTCCAATCTCACCAAATGATGATCTCAATTAAGTAGAAGGTGTGAGGAAGGAGTTGAGAGGCTCACAAATTAGTAGGAGTGATTAGAATGGCCAAGAGAGACTCCCAAAACCAGTCAAAGGTCTATTTATAAGCCCCTCACAAAGACGTAGCCGTTAGGCTATTCTGCGCACCGTCGGACGCTAAATGCGCTACAGTCGAACTGTTACCCATAGTCTGACGCTCTAGATGCGTGCCATATGTCAGCAGACGTTTGAAATCGAACGTTGGATCACAACGGCTCTTTTCTCACGCCAAAACAAACCGTCGGACCCTCGCGCCGTTGGACTAGGTCCGATGTTTCCAGAGAGGTTCCCGAGCGCCAGAAATCGTCGGACGGCCGTCCGACGCATAGCACCGAACCAATCCAAACTGTCCCAAACTGTCCGACGCATCTCAGAATGCCACGCGTCACTCTGCCATCGCTTCTGCACCGTCGGACGGTCAAGCAATGGTCCGACGCTTCCAAAAAGAGCGTCCGACGCTAAAAAACAGAGCAGAGCAAGGGTTAGTCGTCGGACCGAAGCCAATGGTCCGACGCTTCCAAGTTAGCACGGTCTGACGCTCTGATTGCACTAGAACTTCTCAAAAAACGCCGAATCTTGCCTCGCAAGCTCGGTAGGAGGAAGAGAGGTCCCAAACCCTCTTTAACCCTCAACCTTCGCCCCCGTTTCTAAAGGTGCTAACAACCCAAAGCAACTCTCACTTTAGTGCACGTGTGTTAGTCATTTTCAAAGTGTTTTTCATGGGTTTTGTTAGTGTCACTAGTGTCTACATGCATATGCAATGAATATGAACACCTGGTGACACTTGATAACCGTAATTCACAACGATTTTTTCTCTCTTGATAGTACGGCTATCTATCATAAATGTGATCACTCTCTTTATGTAGTCTTGATCACCAAAAGCAAAAGAGCTCCTATTATTATACCTTGCCTTGAGCTCCTAACTTTTCTCCATCTTCCTTCTCATCCTTTGATGAAGCCTGTGGACACCATTTGATAATGGACTTATACCATTTTCATAGATGCCGTCACTAAGGCTTTCTCCTCTTATTGATGGACTTACATAATTTGCATGGACGCCGTCATTGTCCTTCACTTGTGACCTCCACCGACCCGGTCATTTGCTCCATCTTGATGTTTGCTAATTATTCTTATGAAACACTTAGAGTAAACATTAACAAATTAAGTTTCATCAATTACCCAAAACCAAACATAACCCTTGAGTTGGACAATGGCGTGGGCAGTAAAACCATTGTTCACAACTGACTCGATAGTGGTGTTGACACACACACAAAGCAAGCAGTGGCTGAGATGGAATAAGTTCAGCCCCCCCCCCCCCCCCCCCCCCCCCGGGGGGTCGGTGCAACTTGTTGGCCGTGGTGCCCCGCCGTCCACGCTAAAGTGGACGGGAAAGAAGACAAAACGGCGCCATTTTCTAAGCCTGCTGCTGCTGGATCAACAACGTCGTTTGTGTGTGTGCTCGTCGTGCCTCGCGTCGCCCCCTTTGTGCACACACCACAGCACCACACAGTCACACTAGCTTTCGGAGACCCGGCGACAGTTGGCAAATAGCTAGCTCGATCTCATCGTGTCTGTGCCTGGTTGACTCGTGTGGTGCAGTGTGGGCCCAGGACTCAGCGGGACATGACCTCTCTGGACGGAGAGAAATCTGGCGCCACAAGCTCCAACCAACTTACCTAACACATCGTCTTTATACTCTCCCCTACCATGAGAGACCGATCTGTTTCAGCATTTCAGGTAGTTAGGAACTGTGAGCTATGGCTTCTATAGTCATTCAGTGTGACAAAACATCTACTTTGTCTTTATTTATTAAGGAGACCTTTTGCTTATATTGAAAACCATGAAAGTTATACATGTCTATAAACTGGGGAAACCAGTGCGCAAAGCTAGAGTTTGAAATATAACAGGCTATCCTACATTCCTACTACAAGCAGGTCCCAAATCTCGCCAGTGTCGGAAAGCAAGATATTGCTAGAATGCTAGGATGGAGTACGGAGTAGGTTTCAACTACTGCTTCGCCCAACACAGCATGCTAGGCTGTTATGACGGCTTGCACTTGCATCTTTCCCTTGACCTTCTTCATCAGCACCATCTACTTGTGTGCATGGCCCACACGTAAGTGAGAGAAAGAGAGGACACAAAACATCTAGAATGCAGGTCGTTGCCACGATCCAGAGGCTGCTTTTCACATCTCTCAACACATGAAACACAAGCATTCGTACGTTTTGGTACCAATGGACGATGGAGCTACTTGCTCACCTCGTGGACTGGATAGGGTAGTACGTAGTAGTTTCCATCTGTTTGGCATTAATTTTTGACGAACAGTCGTCGATGCATCATGCGTGACAGTGAATGACTTGATTTACACTATCTCAGTATCCACAAAATGCATGTATGTCACAACACAAAACAGCTCTGCAATATATATACACGTTGGATTAACACGCACAGTTGCACACACACTTAACCTGCAGCTTGGACAGCTATTGATAGTAATCGAAGGCCCACAGCTCTCGAAGCGACGTCATCGTCGTCTTGGCGGCCGCCGGCGCGCCGTTGGCCAGCTTCCGGTCGTGCTCCGCCTCCCAGTCGCTGTCGATGTCGTCGCGAGCTTCAGCCGGGCGATGATCCTTCGTCAGCGGCGGCTTGACGTCGACGGACGACGCGGCCGTTCTCGGCTTGGGCGCCGCTGCGTTGCCGGCCGGCACGGATATCATCAGGCCGTGGCTGTCCCTGCTGCTCAGCATCTCCTTCTCCAGGTGGTCGCGGTACCTGTGGTAGACGCGGTGGTCGACGGCGACGGCGAAGTCGAGCACGTCCAGCAGTTCCAGCTCCAGCTTGTTCATCTCCGCGTTGCTGACGCCGCCCACGCGCGCGAAGAAGGCGTTGCTGTGGTGGCTGCCATGCGAGCGATGCATATTGCAGATCAGTGTTGAAGTTTAGTGGTTTAATTTATATCGCGGATGATTAATTTGCAAATGCATAACAGTCAAAAAGTATACGCTTATCATCAAGCAGGCAGGCCAGGAGCAGCTATCATGCTATCGTATACTACTCCTACTAGACAACTTGTACGTCTCCTATGTCGTTGTCAGAGTACAACAGCCAGAAGCCAATACTAATAAATTATGTGACAAGAACCAATCGACAACGGAGGAAAAAAAAAGCACCTTTGCTTTCCGGCTCAAGATCACTCGCTCGTATTTTTCAGTTTAACTCTCGATACTCTTTTTTCTTTGTGTGGTGTGGGTAATTCTCGATTAATTGTGGTCGTAGTCGTCGCGCACTCTAGCCTTGAGATCACGAAGTTTATCAAAGTACACCTGTAGCTGTCGTTTGACAATTCTGGCCAAGATAAATGATTTGGAATCTGTTTTCTTGGACACCAAATAACTTTTCCCGGGCATATTTTGCCATGGCGTCGACGAAGTTGTGGCAGTAAAATTAGCCGCCTCACTTGTGGCATTTTTTTTTTTGCTTCGACCAGCGGAAAGAGTTGTGGCGAGAGCGTCAGGTAATTAACGAACCAAGCAGCCATATCAAAAGGTGTGGCAGCTTTATATTGGTGATGGCGTGCCACGAGGGGCAACCAAACACCCCCTATATGACAAGAACTAATCAACAATAGAGAAATTTAGACACCTTAATTTCTTGACAATAAGTCATCATTTTGACAAGAACTAATTTGAAATGAGATAGCTAAACAACACTCGGTTCTTTAGCCCCTTCCCCTCTCAGCACTCTCTCTCTCTCTCTCTCATTCTTCTCCTTCTCTGGCTTATCCCTTTCTTTTTTTTAACTCCGGTGGGCTTAGAAGGGGCCAACCGGAGGAGGTAGGCCGACCAGGCAGTGAGGACGGTGTCCGGGCGGTTAGGGGTCCTACCAACGACGGAGGTAGCCTGGCCATGTCGGGGCAGGGGCGCCATGACAAGAACTCGCCATAGAAGCCAAAAAACTAGGAGGGAAAGAAGGAGGCCGCCACGTCCATTCTAGGGTTTTGTTGGGTCATGACCGTGGAGCTCCGGCCAAACCGTAGCGCGGCCACGACTTGGCCACAGGTGGCGGCGGGGTGAGGAAGAAGATGAATAGTGGAAGAAAGGAAAAATCGAGTGTGGAACACTTTGACGACTTCTTTGGGATCTGTTTCTTGCCGGATGAAAGCTACTCCCTTTGTCCCTAAAAAAGTGTCGTTCTCGCTTCCTGAGAAATATCTTTGATTAAATTTATATTAAAAAATATAAATATTTATAACACATAATTAGTATCATTGGATAGATCTTTGAGTGTAGTTTTTTAACAAATTTATTTGGGGATGTAAATGTTGCACGTATTTTCTATAAATTTAGTCAAACTAGCGACACGAACACCCAAAACGTTTCTTTTTTTAGGGACGGGGGAGTAGGTGACACCAAATAACCCTGGAGTAGTATATGACAAGAACTAATCGACAAATAGAGGAACAACCACCTCTGCTTTGTCGGCGAAAAGTCACCATTTTGACGCTCTATTTCTTTTTTTTTTCCCCGCGGTGTGTAATGCTCGGTTTTATCGTGTGGTCGTGGTGGCGCGTTAATTCTGCCCTTCGGATCGAGACGTTAATCCTAGTATACACATGCCACTGTTGTTATATATGCATTAACAGCTCTTGATGCTGAAGGTTTGGATTTCCGAATTCATTTGTACCCCTTTGTCCGTTTTTCGATCGGTGACAAAGATCACCGAAGATATCTTCACATCTAGCATGAATCTGAAGCTCGATCCCCACATAAATCGTGTGAAAGAATGTTTTGGTAGAAAATATACGAGCACAGTTTCGAGTTTTCAACGGTGTAGGTAATCCTCGATCGACGCGCGTACTTGGAAGAAGAAGAGGAAAGAAATCAAAGGCACTCACAAGTCGTCGAGGACCTTGGAGGCGACGAGGAGGGAGGCGAGGAGGAGGCGGTGCACGTTCCTGGACGCGACGGCGGCGGCGGGCCGGCGGTGCGCGGCCATGTCCACGTAGGCGTACGCGACGACATAGCACTCGGGGTCCAGCGCGGCGTAGCGGTGCACGCGCTCCAGGTACTCGGGCACGCCGATGCGCGGCGGCGGCGCGCCCTTGGCCGCCTCGAACGCCCGCATCCCTCTCCCTCCCGCTCCCCCGCGCACGTCCGCCGCCAACACCGCATCGTTCCGAGCCACGAGCCGCTGCACGGCGCGCGCCACCATGACCAGCTCCTGAGGCGGCGGCGGCGGCTTCACGGGGGCCGTCGGGGAGTAGGCGACGCCGCCGTCGCTGGCCGTGGCCGACGCGGCGTCCGTGGGCAGCACCAGCGCCGCGGCCGTCATTTTGATTTCTGAAGAACGGAGTGGGCTCGTGTGGCGCTGGCGCTGCCTCCGCCTCCGGTTGGCGGGTGTTTAACGCGGGGCGTGGACGGCCCGGATGGCCGGATGCGGCGGGCCCAGTGGCCCAGGGTGGGGCCGTCCGATGCGGCGGGCTTCGACTGGTGTCTGGTGGAGCTTTCCTGCTGGGCCGCGCACGACGGGAGCGGATAGGGGGTCTCACGATGGTGGGACCTTTCTTCGCTTGGTTTGGATTTGGAAGGATGAAAAGTCTGGTTGCCGCTTGTTGCCAATTCTTGTCGGCGAATCATGCCATAGCGCGGGTCTTAACATGTGACCTTCCAATTTCCAATACGTGAACGGGTCATCTGCACTTCTGCAGACTATCTCCAACAATAATATCTAAAATATAAGACCCATTTTATATTTAAGTTGCGCTACAGTGAATGAATTCAATACCTATTTTTAGTCTTCTCCAACAAGACCACCCAAACGAGAATCCTCTCAGCAAATGAGTTTTCAGAAGAGAGAATACCTAGATTTGGGTTATATATTTCCTAGCACCCAAAATGAGTCTCTTGTATGGGTAGTCTCTTAGAGACCGAAACAGTACAAACGAAAACCTATATTTGGGTTTGCATCTCCTTATTGGAGATAGCCACAGTTCATAGCCTCGCACTAGGCAAAGTTGCCCCGTATAAACATACAAAACACACACATACAGAGAGAGAGTGTGTGGGGTATAGACCGAAAAAACACCCATGTTGCATTTGTTCAGACTTCAGTGTAGAAGGACGAAGTTTACCATGAATTAATGAAGATTGGGCCTGGCTAGAAGCTGCTGCAGCTCTATCAACAAGCGAACAGGCTTTAGCGTTTGTTACTTGTTAGCATGCAGCAAACTCACTAACATAAGATTCAGAATTTCAGGTACGGACTGAACAAACAAAACTTCTGGCTGAAAGAGTTTGGATGGATAAATTACCAAATTGGCCCACGCTGGGCACAAGACCACAAGTACTAATTTTAATTAAGTAACATTATTCCATTCGTCCCATAAAAAATCAATTCTACCTTGAAAACAGAAATGTCTAAAGTGGATTTGGAGGCAAAACAGCTAATAGAACTAAACAGTTTGTCGTGACTCATGCCATAATTTATTTCTTGGCCACAACAATTCACTTCGCTGAGAAAGACGCAAAGGGAAAAAGAAACAGCAGAACAAAAGGCATGCCCGTAAATTTGCTAATATTTTTCATTACCGATAATATTTCCTACATACACACATAGCACTCATTGATGGTCAACAATTAATAGCAATGACGACAACAAGTTTGCTCAATAGATGAAAAAAATTATAAATGGTTACTGCATCTCAATTATCATTAACCAATATTAGATTTCATTATTTCTTAAAAGTTGCATTATTACCATTTGTTTTTTTACTTCATCATATATATTTTTGTGATACTGAGATTTCGCCGTAAGTAAAATTTTGTTGGATCTGTCACTAGATGCAAGCAAAGAAAGCAACTAATGTGAGGCCACTTGTTGTGGATAGTATTGTGTGTTAGATAGAGACCTCCATGGGTGCTTTTAGAGGCTAATTACGTGACTTGGGGCTTGCAAAATAATATTCGGAACCTATGTATATCATCTAGGGATTTTTTAAAAAATATAAGATCCACTAGGGGAAATAATAAAAATCTCCCCTCCCACCTTCTTTATAAATAGTGCACACTTATATAACAAAATATACGGCTATCAATCAAATGAAATTTGTAAAAAGTACCAGATTAAGGTTTTTTAATGTAAGTTAACACCACTCTGGTGCATATTAATTTTTCAATTCATTGCTTGAAATAAAAGTTTAGTGCTTAGCATTATGTGCCAACTTCATAGTCGACACTTCTAGTTTCCACAAAATATTATCATCCCAGCGGTGATGCAACTGTTCACATGAATTATTCTATTTGTCATTGTCAAAATTATTCGCAGAGCACCATCACAAAAGAGAGCAACAAGCATTCAACATTTTTTTCAAATTCATGTCGCTTTGTTTATAATACGAATATGACGTGTTTGAAGAGAACTAACTATCTGCTAACAGTGCACGGGTTCTCTTAGCAGATTCTTCCGCTGGATAGACTTCTTAGCAGAATTTGCAATAATTTGAAATTAGACATACATCATCAGGAAATAGGAGTATATTTAATGTAAATATGAGTATATTTGATAGTTCAAATTTTACCTTACCCTCGAAAACTGTAGTATAACAAGGTACTTAGTAAAACACTGTTTGTATGATGCTTCCAGTTACTTTGGAACACAATATCCATTGACCACCTAAAAATGAAAGTCTTCAATTTGCATATATAGCTAAATTTCATTATTTAAGGAATGTCATTATAGAGTTCCACTGTTTAACCAGAATGAAACTACGAAAGGTTGCTACTGAAAAGAGATATTGTAACCATGGGCTTGATCACCCGGTGATCCAATCCATGATCGACCACTACTTCACCCAACCAAATGTAACACCCCTGGTGTTACGGTTAATTAAAACCTGCCATGTCATCATCCTTAGTTGCAAATCATCCCGCATCAAACCGATCACTGTGTACTAATTAAAACAATTTTTATTTCCACATATGATTGTATTTAGGTATCTTTGAGTGACTTTATGACTTAGATATTTGTTTGTGTGTATGCCTCTAAATCCAAATTAAAAATAAAAAGGAAGACAATTAAAACCCTAACCGGATTCGAAACCCTAAATCAAAAACTAAATAGAATCAAGTGTTGGGCCTTAAACAAAAGTTGCAAATCTTTAAAAGAGGAGCAACTTATATTTTTGGTAATTTTAAGAATATTAAAAATAAATTCAAATAAAACCTTAGTTTATACTTTAAAGTTTAAATTTAAAATATAAATTCAAAAACTAGCAAGGATCTGGTAATACTTCCTTAACAAAAGTCTTAGCCCTTTCAAAATGGAACAACTTTTATTTTTGGAGATTTTGATGTTGTGTTACAGAAATCCAAATTAAACTCAAATTACTATGTTGAAATTTAAATTTAAAACTTTAACTTCAAAAATATTGAGAATCTGATAAAACTTTATTAATAAGAGTTGTAGAGCTCATTGAGAGGAACAACTTTTATTTTAACCATTTTTCAAGTTATTGAGGAAAATTAAAAGTAATTTTAAAATTACAGTTTGAAATTTCAAACCTTATTTTACCCCCTTTTGATTTATTCAAAATTCATTCAAAATTTGGATGTGGTTCAATAATCAAAAATGTTCAGCACTAAATCCACTGCAACTCTTACATTGGCAATTTTTCGACTTGTTACATAAAATAAAAAGTAATTCGGCAAAAAGGGTCCATAGGGAGCTGACTCTGCTACAGTACCCGGGGGGGGCCTGGTTCGTGTCCTGCCACGCGGCCGCGTGTGCCGCGGCGCGCGCCGACGCCGGCTGGGGCCGGCCGGGCCCAGCCATCGCCGCTGTCGAGCTCGTGGGGAGGGCCCCGGCCACGTTCTTATCCCGGCCACGTCTTGCTCTCCTTCCTTCCGCCAATAAAGGTCACACGCGGCCGCCGATTTTCTTTTCCCTCTATTGCCGACGCCGTCGAGCTACGGTTCGACGAGAAATTCGTCGTGCACACTCAAACAACACCCTCTCCATCTCAAAGGTAGCATCTGCTCTTCAGTGCGCTCCGTTTGAGCCCGTTCATGTGTCTCCTCATCACCGGAATCGCCCGCACGCAGTCGTCCTCCTCGCGGCCGGTCGGCGCGGCGCCGCGAGCCATCTCTCCGTGCCCAGGTCTCTGGGAAGCCGTTTGTGCTAATTAAGTTGTTGTTTTAGCTTCCTGGTGATTCCGTGGTCACAATCGTCCTGGAAATTTTTCTGTTACCACTCAGGTCTTGCCAGAACGTGCCCTCGTCGTCGTGTCCGAGCCGCCGAGACAACCGTCGACGTCCCAGCTCGAGTCGAGTCTCTTTGGTCGAATCTAGCGCGAGCATAGCACCTAGGTGAGCTCTTTAAGGTTTCTATGGCATCTGTTTAGGAGCTCCGAGGATCTTAGTGATCGGAACGCGGAGTGCCGCCGCGACCGTCCGCCATGGGAGCCGCCATGGGGGACGCTGAGCTCGCTCCGAGCTCTAATTGGTCGGGATAGATCCCTAGGGAGATGCGCTAGGACTATAGGTGTATAGTGGTGCTCTTTCGATCGCCGGTGAGGTTGCCATCGGTGAGCCGCCGCGGCCGTCGTGCCGGTGCACGCTCGGTCGGCGTCCGGGAAAAGAACAAGAGGAGGAAGAAGACAGGGGGAGGCACGTTGGGCCGATCTGGGCCGGCCCGACAGTGCGAGGGAGAGCGGAGGACCGAGCGCTGGGCCACTATGGGCCGGTCCAGTAGCAGTGACCCATTTGTGGAAATAAGATTTTCCAATTTTCTCGGTAATGAATAATACTAAAGATTGTTATTTTTATAGGAATTAAATTATTGCTCCAAAAATGATGAAATAAATTGTGAAGGCTCCCTGTGATATACTGAATATATGAAAAATATAAAATATATATTTTGAGTACTTTATGTATATAATAAAAATGCCTATTTTAATTCATAAATGAGATTTCTATGAATTTTGTAGGCCACATTAATTATCCAAAAATCATGGTATTTGATTGGGTACTGTTTGGGACTCAGAGCTATCTGTAGAAAGAGTTTGGGTCTATTTTGATAAATTTTACTTAAATAATTAATTCAAACTTGAATTAGGGATTTAGAATCTAGTATGAGTGAGGGAGACGATTAGTTTAGTCTTTGATTACTTTTGGAGATTTGTTTGAAGACCATCGGACACTTAACCCTTGCTGTCTCATGGCATGAAATGATTGACTTATTGTAATTATAGCCACCATGCATGATTGCATAAAACTCTAAGTAATAAATAATAAAAGCGATATCAATATTTATAAATTGGAGTTGGGTGTGACTTTTGGATGTCCCTGGTTCATTAACTTGAGATGATCATTGATGCCTTAATTAGTGTCTAGGTTTTTAATTAAATTGTTGATTCAGAACATTAATAATTTATGTTATTCGCATATGATGATAGGGTCTAATAATTTGCCTAGGTAAAAGGGTTGATAAGGGAAAAATTAATTCGACTTTCAACGACTGTTAAAATGGTCAATAAACCAAAGTAGTTAATACCCGACAGTAATTAGTTTCGTTGGCTTGCAATTTTATCGTGAAGGAAAGTTGTACTCAACTTTCAAATTAAGTTGGTTTCTATTGATCAGTGATTTTGTGCATTTCCTGCATCATGGCATGCATATCATCATGTTAAGTGTTGCATTACTATTTCATGTAGTGACCGCGCGGCGATTATTATCTAAAGCTTATCCCGAGTAAGGTCTTCACTCGGTGGACGTGGATCTTTCTTGGTGATTGGCTTCAGAGTACTATCTGCTCCAAGTAACAGGCAAGCCCCGGTGCATTTGCCCCTCCTTATTATTTAAAAATATTTATCACTTGAGTTAATCTACTGCATTAGGTTATTAGAAGTTGAGTGATAACCCATTGATGCATTACCTTTCCTTGACCACATATTATACCTGAGACCCTGATTTATTTAAAGTATCGAAAAATGCTTAGTCATGCTTAATGATAGAGTTGCAAAAATGCTATTTTGAAAACTGTGATGATATGAAACAAATGAATCATTTTATGGGATTGGTATTGTCCTCGTTTGGTGATGGTGTACTTGGCCAGTCCATTATCATCAACGTGGATGGGTTTTCCCGTTTGGATGGCCAACTGTTTGGGTTAGAGTCCCAACTTTCGTCGCCATCGGGAAAGGGATGTGAAAACCGGGTAGTTACCAGTGTACTTGGGTTAGAGTCCCAATGCATGGTTTCTAACGGAAAAATTTTAGGGACCATTCATTGTCGGCCTGCTGTGATCATGACTTTGCAACTAGTCACATACTACGGAAAGCCTCTGACTCCGGTAGCTCTACTGCTGGAACCGACAACCACGCACTGTGAGTGGAGAGATGACGAGAGTAGCGTGTACCCTCGTGGCCGTCGTGCCTGGAGACTAGAGGGGTACTGTGCTCTCGGGTGGCGCAGGACCGGTTCCGGGGTATGAAAAGCCGTGGTAGGCGAGGTTGGCATATGCAAGCTTAAGTGCTACATATGTAGTGTGGGTAGGGATCCCCAGCTGGGTACTTCTGGATTCGAATCGACGTTGCTCCTTGGTTAATGGAGATATGATCCTCACCCCTACAGCGAAGAGTGGTTCGGAACTAGGTGTTTTTGAGAATAAAACTGAATTTGAAAGTACATAATATACGAGAATTGATATTGGAATTATGTATATGAATAAAATAATGTTGAGATCAAATAATGAAAGAGGATAGAAATGCTTTTCTGCAAAATACTTTGACTCTTACTCAAGCCTTACCTTGACTCCCCTCGGCCTGCATTCCTGAGTCTAATTTTACACCTTTAGTCGGGTAAGTCTTGCGGAGTACCCTATGTACTCAGAGTTTGTTAACCCCCTGTTGCAGGTAAGTTGAGTAAACAGTTCTACGAGGGATCGTGTCGGTCAACGGATCGTGCATGGATGAAGATGTGTATATAATGAAACCCTTGGGCAGGGTGTTTAGTTGTGTACAGCTACTCCACTGCGAAACTCTGGTTTGGGATAATGTAAATTTATATTTGTAATCTATGTTTAAGTAATACTTCCGCACTCTTTACTCTGATTTAAATTATTTGTGTAAACTGTTGTAATACTTGCAAGGTCTTACAATGAGATCCTCGGGGAAAGTAGGGTTTCCTATGAGACCCGACGGGCCACCTAAGTCAAAGGGAACTCGTGCAGACCAGTCAAAGGTCCTTAAGGACGATGATGGGGCACGTAGGCCCTATGATTAAGGCGGTTCTGTTACACCAAAATCGTACGGCTGAAGCTATCCAAAAACATTGCATCTTCAGTTGTAGTAGCACAAATATGCGTGCGTTGCAACGGGAGATGGCTATCTATACGGGAGAATTAAGCTATCAAATTGTCATGAAAAATATGGAGATAATTAAGCTATCAATTTTTCATGAAAAAATACGGGGATAATTACACAGAGATATTTGTGTTTTGCTTATTTAGTTGAATGATGATGAAAAACCGACGTGCCTTGAATGTGATTGGGGGATTTATGTAATGCATCAATTTGGTATGTTGATCTAGAACCTGGATTTCTTTGTTTGGTCTTTGCTGGGTAACACAGGTCGTGTCGTGTGTGTCCTGGATTCAATTTTGGGTGCATACTTGTGTGTAACAGAACCGGCTAAATCACCTGGCCCACAGGCGCCTGTCATTGTCACTAATGACTTCTGACAGCCGGGCCCGTGTCCCAAATGATCTAGGCAGATCTGTCGGGCTACATCAGCGCCCTAAACTCCGCAGGATCACCATTGCAGAATCATCACAGGATTACAACATTTCATAATAAATTACATCAGAGTACAGAAGCGGAATATTACATAACCTAAGTTTACAAACCAGTTGTTCCAAATAGAATTTAAGTACTATTATTACAAACCATAGATAGTGGCGGTAGCAGTTGAATAATTATACAACATTATGAATATGATAACTTGGACCCTGCCCACGGGTCCCACTTTACTCTTCCTCACTGCCCTCCTGGATGATGGTCATGCAACACGGAGCAAGGCAGATCTCCGATGGCGGTTCACCTGCAGCATGGGTTACAAACCCTGAGTACTTGGGGTACTCCGCAAGACTTACCCGACTAAGGGTGTAAAATGAGACTCAGGAATGCAGGTCATAGGTAGGGCTAGCAGAGGATAAGAATTTGCGGAAAAGCATTACTAAGCAATATTTTATTTTATTGATATTATAATTGTATCCATAGTTCTAATAATCAACCTCAACCATCATCATTCATCCATTTCCTTCATTCGATCAGTTGACCTAGTTGAGAACCACTTCTCGGGGTAGGAAAGTGGATTGAGTCTCCATTAACCGAGGAGCACGTCGATTCGAATCCAGAAATAAACCCAGCTGGGGATTCTAACCACACTGCATATGCAGCACGCCGGCATACATATACCAACCCTTCATCTAGGTCTTTCTATCCCGGAACCGGTCCTGCGCCACCCGGAAGCACAGTACTCCACTCGTCTCCAGGCACGCCGGCCACGTGGGTACATGCTACTCCCGCCATCTCTCCACTCCCAGTGCGTGGTTGTCGGTTCCAGCAATAGAGCCACCTGACTCTAGGCTTTCCACATTGGTATGTGGCTAGGCTGTTCATCTCGATCCAGCACTCCGACAACGAGCGGTCCCTACTTTTATTTTTGGTTCGTGCCTGCCGGGTACCAAGTCATGGGAAACGCCGTCCCAAGAGCACAACACCCGGCGAAACACATTTCCGGTGATACCGACCAGTTCCAAACTATTCCGAAGGCGATCATGCACCGGGACTCTAACCCGAATACACATCAACCAACGGATAACAAGCTCTTCACTTAGTCATAGAGTATATGTACATCCATAGCACAGAAAATAGTTTTTCTTTTATGAAATTCTAATTTTCATTAAGCATGTCTAAGCACTTTTCAAATCATTTATTTATTTAAATCAGTTTTCAGGATAATTATTTGGGACAATGCATCTGGATAGGTTTCAATCAACTCCTATCAACCTAATGCAATAAGTTAACTCGAATTATAAGGAATTTCACAATAGAGGGTTTATGCACCGGGGCTTGCCTTGGACGGAGAAGAGGGTGGGATCGGGGTCGGTCCCGCAGATGTCGAAACCCTGGATCACCTCCGGAGTTGTTTCCCCTGCAATGGCCTCGACTTTCACTCCTTCGCTCCCGGTCACTACACGTGTGCAATGATGCATGCTTAACATGATGCAATAACATAGATAGAAATGCAATAATCAAATATCAACATCTTGAGTACAACTTTCCTTCACGGAGAAGTCGTAAATGAGATCTCAAAAAGTAAATAGGCATCTCATGTTTTATGTTAAAACCCATTTTAACAGTCATGCAAAGCCGCTGCACAGCTTTATGACTACTACCTCATACTAACATCTTTTGTTGCCAAGGATCATATAGGGTAGACCCTTGGGCTTCAATCAATCCAAAAATCACACCAAACCCTAAATCCATTTCTTCTATTCATTTTATTTACTTTCCCTAATTTCACATATATTTATTAACTAACCAAACTATTTCCAAATGTGACCAAACTTTACCAACAGATAGATTTCATCAAGAAACAGTACCACAATTAATTTCATGATTTTTGGATTTACAGGAAATTAATTAAAATTGCTCAAACTTGCAATTATTAATTAAACTACTGATTTATTCATTAGGCAAAAAGTACTGGAACACACTATATTATATTTTTAACAAATACTACATATCACAGAGAGCATACACAAATATTTTCATAATTTTCCAACCAGCAGATTAATTCATATGAAATTAACAAGTATCAGCACTATTCAAACAAATCAAAATAGAAAAGATATTTGAAAATCCCTTTGGAAAAACGAAAACGGCCCACGGCCGAGGCGGCCCAGCCGGCCGCGTTCGCGCCCGAGCCGGCCCACCTGGCCCAGCGCGCACGCGCGCGCTTTAGCGCGGCCGCGGCCCACGGCCACGGGAGGCGGGACGCTGACAGGCGGACCCCGCCTGTCAGGTCCTTCTCCTACCTCCCGCCGGCGCCCGTGCACGCGCACGCGCGCGCGCGGCCAGCATGGCTCTCGCCGCCGGTGACCCTACCGGCGGACCCGAGCGTACCTACGGCTACTATCCACTCTAGCGGACACCCCTGAGCACTTAGCTTCTACCCTAGCCGCCTCCGACGAGGAGTTCCTCGCCCATGGCGGAAGCCGACGGCACGACGACCCTACGCCGGTCCACACAAGGTGAAAGAGGAAGGGGAATGGGGCGGAAAAGACTCAGTGGCTCACCACGAAGCCAACGGTCGAGTCGGTGAAGGCAGAGGCGGCGCGGAACGATGAGCTTGACGGTGACAGCAACGGCGGCGGCGTGCTCCGGCGATCTCCCTCCCGTTCCGAGAGCTCCAGGGCACGAAACGGAAAACCACCGAGCGCACCAGGTTAGGCATGGATCAGGGAGTCCAAGACGCAAGACCGGAGGAAGAGAGGCTCACCGTAACACGCTCGTCGCGTCGGGGACGACAGCGGCGGCGCTCCGGTCACCCGCGACCACGGCGATGAGCACTCCGGCACCTACGGGCAACTACAGCCCCCGCCAACGGTTGCAAACGACGCGCAATGGAGTTAGCGAGCCAGCGGGGAGATGGAGAGGGTGGTGGTGGCGCGACGACGGCGAATTTGGCCGGCGACCGAGAGACGGCAATGGCGGCCGGGGAGGAAGGAATGGCGCGGGGGAGGGGAAACTCGTCGTCTTTAAAGGACCCAGGGAGAGGGAACACGAGCAGCACGACGCGGCGCACGCGAGCAACGGTCGCGGGGACCAAATCCCGGCCGGCACGGGCGGCCACGCGCGCGCGCCCGGCACGGCGGCTGCCGGCTCTGTTCGCGCACAGAGTAGGGTGGCGCGGCACTGTAGCAGTAGGTTCCTAGGGCTGTCGGTTTTCATTCAAATTCACCCATTTTTGAATACAAACTTGAAAAACTGCAAAAACAAAAGTTGTAGGTTTTGAAATTCTGAACACCTTTGCTTTTGGAACCAAGTTCAAATTCGCAATATTTTTGAAACTACAGCAAAAGGGGTAAACTAGGTTTTTGAATTTCAAACTATATTTTCAAAATTACTTTTGATTTTACACAACAACTTGAAAAATGGTCAAAATAGAAGTTGTTCTACTCAATGAGCTCTACAACTTTTATTAAGGAAGTTTTGTCAGATTCCACTTAATTTTTGAAATGGTATTTCAATTTCACTTTTCAATTCATTGTTTTGAGTTTAATTCAAATTTTTATAATAGAACTTCAAAATCTCCAAAAATAAAATTTGTCACATCTAAAAAGATCTACAACTTTCATTTAGGGGTCATCTCAAGATTCCTTCTAGATTTTGAATTAGGGTTTTGGGGTGGAATTAGGGTTTAATTCAAACCTTTAATTTGAAATTCAAATTCCCAAATCAAAACCACATTACACCAAACCACTCTATGGCCCTAAGCACAATCATATGCAAATTAATTAATTTAAATATGATGACATGGCAGGTTTAATTAATCCGTAATACCCGGGGTATTACAGCCTTCCCCCCTAAAAGAAATCTCGTCCCGAGATTAGCTATTCTAGAAACTGAAACAAAGTAATGGAAAAGAAAATACACAAGTCAAAATATTTTTACACGAGCTCACAAAATAAGTAGAAGGGGTTTTAATACAGAAGATACTAGTCAGACCATTACATTCATAAGGTGGCAAAGAATTTCGGAAAGTTTTCTGCGAGATAGTCCTCGGATTCCCAGGTGGCTTCATCTTCGGAATGTTGGTCCCATTGGATCTTGTACCACCTGGTGGTTCTTCTCCTGGTAACACGGTCCTTGATATCCAAGACCCGTACTGGATATTCTGAATATGTCAGTTCGGGCTCCAGTACCACACCTTCTACATCGGTCACTTGGTCGGGAACTCGCAAACACTTCTTTAGCTGGGATACGTGAAACACATTGTGTACCTCTGACAGGTGATCTGGCAACTGCAACCGATAGGCAACTTTTCCCAAACGCTCGGTGATTAAGAATGGTCCAATGTAGCGCGGGGCTAACTTACCTTTGACTCCAAAGCGATTGACTCCTTTCATAGGTGAAACCTTCAAGTACACATAGTCTCCAACCTTGAATGCTAGGGGTCTACGCCGCTGATCGGCATAGCTTTTCTGCCGAGACTGAGCCACCTTTAGATTCTCTTGTATTACTCGAACTTTCTCTTCGGCTTCATTGACCAGGTCAACTCCATAAAACCATCTTTCACCGGGCTCGGACCAATTCAATGGAGTACGACATCTGCGGCCGTACACTGCCTCGAACGGAGCCATCTTGATGCTTTCTTGGTAACTGTTGTTGTACGAGAATTCAGCCAATGCCAAGCACTCGTCCCACTTGTCAGGGTAATTCAATGCACAGGCCCTCAACATGTCCTCCAGCACTTGATTAACCCTTTCAGTCTGACCATCGGTCTGGGGATGATAAGCTGTGCTATGCAGAAGTTTAGTACCCAATGATTCATGGAAGGATCTCCAAAACTTGGATATGAACTGAGTACCTCGATCAGAGACAATGGTCTTCGGCACCCCATGGAGTCTCATCATGTGTTCTATATACATCTTGGCATAAGTGACCGCGGTGTAGGTATCTTTAACTGGCATGAAATGGGCTTGCTTCGTGAGACGATCCACAATGACCCAGATCGAGTTAAATCCCCTAGATGTCCTGGGCAATCCCACGATGAAATCCATACTAATGTCTTCCCATTTCCACGCGGGAACCGGTAACGGTTGTAGCTCTCCACCAGGCTTCGTGTGTACAGCTTTAACCTTTTGGCAGGTGTCACATCTCGACACATACTGTCCAATCTCTATCTTCATCTTGGTCCACCAGAATTTCTGTTTCAAATCCTGGTACATCTTGTTGCTTCCTGGGTGGATAGAGTATCTGGTCAGATGCGCTTCATCAAGAATTTTGCGACGTAGCTCCGGAACTTTTGGAACTACCAAACGATTCTTGAACCATACGATGCCTTCATTATCAATTCTGAAACAATCTGCTTTCCCCGCCTGGACCTTTTCTTTGATATGCCTGATGCCCTTGCTTCCCCTTTGAGCGGCCACGATCTCATCACGGATGGAAGTTTTAATACTGATATTTGCCAGACTGCCCTGTGGAACTATTTCTATGCCCCATTTTTCCAACTCACAGCACAACGACAGATTGTAAGGCCTCACAGTCAAACAGTTGCAATGAGCCTTCCGACTAAGCGCATCAGCAACCACATTAGCTTTGCCCGGATGGTAGTGTACTTCAATATTATAGTCTTTAATCAACTCTAGCCATCTTCGCTGCCTCATATTCAGCTCTTCTTGGGTGAAGATGTACTTCAAGCTTTTATGGTCAGTGTACACATTGCATGTGCTGCCTAGCAAATAGTGACGCCAGATCTTCAATGCATGAACCACAGCTGCCAATTCAAGATCATGAGTGGGATAGTTTTCTTCATGGGGTCGGAGTTGTCGTGAAGCATATGCAATAACTCTGCCTTCTTGCATCAAAACACAACCAAGGCCAGTACTCGACGCATCACAATACACATCGAATGGCTTCTCGATATCCGGCTGAGCTAGGACTGGTGCAGTGGTCAAACACTTCTTCAAGGTTTGGAATGCTGTCTCACACTCTGACGACCACACAAACTTGACTTGATTCTTCAGTAAGTTGGTGATTGGTTTGGCTATTCTTGAGAAGTCAGGGATGAAACGGCGGTAATATCCCGCCATGCCCATGAAACTGCGGACTTGGTGAACAGTGGTTGGTGGCTTCCAATTTAGGATTTCCTCTACCTTACTTGGATCAACAGATACTCCCTCAGCGGAGAGAATATGTCCGAGAAAAGGAACTTTATTTAACCAGAACTCACACTTGCTGAACTTTGCATAAAGCTGGTGCTCTCTCAAGCGAGTTAGGACAATACGAAGGTGGTTGGCATGTTCTTCAGGTGTTTTGGAATAGACAAGGATATCATCGATGAACACGACAACGAATTTGTCGAGCTCGGGCATGAAAACGGAATTCATGAGATACATGAAGTAGGCAGGTGCGTTGGTTAAACCGAAAGACATGACTAGGTATTCATATAGGCCATATCTAGTGGTGAAAGCTGTCTTTGGAATGTCTTCGGGACGAATTTTGATTTGGTGGTAGCCGGATCTAAGGTCAATTTTAGAAAACACCTTAGCCCCAGCCAGTTGGTCAAAGAGTAGGTCGATACGAGGCAACGGATATTTGTTTTTGACAGTAACCTCGTTGAGCGGACGATAGTCGATACAGAGTCGAAGGGATTTGTCCTTCTTCTTGACAAAGATGGCAGGGCAACCCCAAGGAGATGAGCTAGGTCTGATGAAACCCTTATCAAGCAAATCTTGTAGCTGCACTTTAAGCTCCGCCAATTCCTTGGGAGGCATCCTATAAGCTCTACGAGAGATAGGAGCTGTTCCAGGCTTAAGCTCAATGGCAAATTCAACATCCCGATCAGGTGGCAAACCAGGCAATTCATCAGGAAACACATCTGGGAATTCACAGACCACAGGAATCTTCATCACTTCTTCTACTGAGGTAGCACACAGCCTTTGCACGGATTTCTCCACCTTTCTTACTGGTAGGGGAAGTTGGATGAGAAGCTGAGTTTGACTATTAGGTATGTTCACCCTTACGGTTCTATTCAACACATCAATCAAGACCTTGTGCTGAGACATCCAATTCATACCTAATATCACATCTATATCCTGATCTTTTAGCACTATCATAGTAGTAGGGAACTTATGCCCTCCCAACTCTATTGGCACTCCCTGAACTACCTCTTTAGTAGACATACGCCCCCCGGGCGAGTGTATAAGGAAATTTTCCTTTATCTCCCCAATAGGTATTTCATGCTTAACCACAAATGTACGGTTGATGAATGAATGTGATGCACCAGAATCGAAAAGCGTAAGTGCAGGGTGACTGGCAACAGGGAACCTACCCATCATGACGGGCTCTCCCGCAGGGATATCATCCACTTGTGTATAATAGACCTGACCTGCTTTCTTGACGATCTTGCCCTTCTGAGCATGCTGCTGATGACCACGATGCTGACCCTGCTGCTGCTGCTGATGTTGCTGTTGTTGACCACCTGGTGCATTCTGGTTGTACCTCTTGGGAAAAGGACAGTTACGTGCCCAATGTCCCATCTTGCCACAGTTGTAGCAAGGATGATTGTAGGTGGTTTGGGGAGTAGTAACGCGAACGCCAGGGGCATTCGGCTGAGTGGCATTTTGTTGATTTGAGGTGTGGGAGGTGGCGGCAGTGCGCACAACCACCTGCTGATGAGGATAAGATGGGCGGCTTTGGTGAGTGGGGTGATAGATGATTCTTGGGCGCTTCTGGCTGCCAGCGAACGCAGACCTCTTGTTTTTCTTCTTCTCCTCCTGAAGTTGACGATTGCTTTCTTCAAAAGCTAAGGCGCAGTCAACAGCCTCATGGAAAGTGCACTTGAGGTTATTGGACAAGCTGCGCTGAATCTTGTAGTTGAGACCTCTGATGAAACAGGCCTTCTTCTTTTCATCGGTGTTGGTGTGTTCGGGTGCATATTGTGCCAGGTGATTGAACTGCCCCAGGTACTGAGTGACAGTGGATTCATTCTGCTTTAGTGCTAGGAACTGGTCTAGTTTCAGCCTCATCACACCCGCAGGGATGTAATGAGCACGGAACGCCTCGCGAAACTCTTGCCAGGTGAGTTGATGTCCATCATCCTGTGCAGCCAACAGGTTGGCATACCAAGTGGTCGCAGGACCACGGAGCTGCTGAGCTGCAAACAGGGGCTTCTGTATCTCAGTACAGCGGATCAAACTGAACTTCTGCTCCATAGTGCGGAGCCAATCATCTGCTTCCAGAGGTTCGTCTGCCTTGGTGAACACAGGTGGGCGAGTATCAGTGAAGTCAACATAGGTGGTCTCTTCATTGTCGCGGCGACCACGACGTCCACCACGGTCTTGCTGACTCTGAGCTAGCATGGTTGCGACGTTGGTAAGCGCGGTGATAGCCTCTGCCAGAGTGTTCGGAAGTGGTGGTGCTTGGGGAGCACCGGTCCCATGAGCAGAGTTGTCTCCCATCTGTTGGCAAGCAAACCACTTAGGACTTATATTACATAGGTGGAACATAGTAGCACACACAGAAATAATACAATACCAAGTTCATACAATAAGGCTTGCACCCAGGCAAAGCCACAACCCATAACTAAGGTTTTCTAGACAAGCACCTAAGATAGACAAAAGAGAGACTAGCTGACAACTCTAGGCCACACTGGCCTAGTCCTCGTCGATCTCCGACGCGCCAGAAGCGTCACTGTCCTCGAGGTCCTCCTCGATGTCCTCGTCACTCTCCTCGGAGTCCTCGTCACTCTCCTCGGAGTCCTCCTCAGAGTCTGCCTCCTCGACCTCGAGAGGCTCAACCTCCTCGTCAACGTCCTCCATGTCCTCATCCTCACCAAGGACAACTCCAAACTCCGGATCCTCCTCCTCAGGTGCCGGGATAGGGTAGAGCTGATCGTTGAGCTGGTGCACCTCCTCCTGCAAGGCGATGTTGTCCGCCTCAAGCTGCGCGGTACGCTGCTCCGCCTCCAGCATCCTGTCGACGATCGCATCCTCGCGCTCCCAAGCCTCATCCCGCTGCTGTGTCAGGCGGTCGACCTCCCGACGCAGGTCACGGTTGGTCCTCACGTCGCGGTAGTGGTTGCGACGAGCTACCTGATACTCTTCCTCCCACTGCCTAACCAACTCCTGAAGTCTCCCGACCTCGGCCTCCAACTCCTCACTGTTGCGACGGGGTGAGCGACTCCCAGAAGCCTCGCCCTCCCCGGTACGTGGTGCCAGCTGGTGGTGCGGAACACCACGCGGTCCTGTCATCTTCCTGGCGGTGAGCTTGCAACGGGCCATCTGGAGAAGGTAAGTGGATTTATAAGTAATACGGGTTAGCAAGAATAGGTTTGGTAACTTATCCCAAAAACCCACTTTTAAGGAGGAAGTTATTTAATGTGTGATTAACATGATGCATGCACGTACTTACGAATTTTAAATTATGCAAGTAAACACATACATAACTAAATAAACTTTTAACATAGGGCTAATAATAATAGCATTATTCCTCATGCTACTATAGCCACATAATATTAAATATAGGTTAAATTAATTCTACGGAATAAGTCAAGAATAGAAGCAATTTGGACCCAAAATAACATATTAAGTTTTATGATCCAAAACCTTTTGAAGTTTTCGAAAAGTAATCCGTAATGATTAGCAAGGTAATGCTCTGGTACCAACTGTAACAGAACCGGCTAAATCACCTGGCCCACAGGCGCCTGTCATTGTCACTAATGACTTCTGACAGCCGGGCCCGTGTCCCAAATGATCTAGGCAGATCTGTCGGGCTACATCAGCGCCCTAAACTCCGCAGGATCACCATTGCAGAATCATCACAGGATTACAACATTTCATAATAAATTACATCAGAGTACAGAAGCGGAATATTACATAACCTAAGTTTACAAACCAGTTGTTCCAAATAGAATTTAAGTACTATTATTACAAACCATAGATAGTGGCGGTAGCAGTTGAATAATTATACAACATTATGAATATGATAACTTGGACCCTGCCCACGGGTCCCACTTTACTCTTCCTCACTGCCCTCCTGGATGATGGTCATGCAACACGGAGCAAGGCAGATCTCCGATGGCGGTTCACCTGCAGCATGGGTTACAAACCCTGAGTACTTGGGGTACTCCGCAAGACTTACCCGACTAAGGGTGTAAAATGAGACTCAGGAATGCAGGTCATAGGTAGGGCTAGCAGAGGATAAGAATTTGCGGAAAAGCATTACTAAGCAATATTTTATTTTATTGATATTATAATTGTATCCATAGTTCTAATAATCAACCTCAACCATCATCATTCATCCATTTCCTTCATTCGATCAGTTGACCTAGTTGAGAACCACTTCTCGGGGTAGGAAAGTGGATTGAGTCTCCATTAACCGAGGAGCACGTCGATTCGAATCCAGAAATAAACCCAGCTGGGGATTCTAACCACACTGCATATGCAGCACGCCGGCATACATATACCAACCCTTCATCTAGGTCTTTCTATCCCGGAACCGGTCCTGCGCCACCCGGGAGCACAGTACTCCACTCGTCTCCAGGCACGCCGGCCACGTGGGTACATGCTACTCCCGCCATCTCTCCACTCCCAGTGCGTGGTTGTCGGTTCCAGCAATAGAGCCACCTGACTCTAGGCTTTCCACATTGGTATGTGGCTAGGCTGTTCATCTCGATCCAGCACTCCGACAACGAGCGGTCCCTACTTTTATTTTTGGTTCGTGCCTGCCGGGTACCAAGTCATGGGAAACGCCGTCCCAAGAGCACAACACCCGGCGAAACACATTTCCGGTGATACCGACCAGTTCCAAACTATTCCGAAGGCGATCATGCACCGGGACTCTAACCCGAATACACATCAACCAACGGATAACAAGCTCTTCACTTAGTCATAGAGTATATGTACATCCATAGCACAGAAAATAGTTTTTCTTTTATGAAATTCTAATTTTCATTAAGCATGTCTAAGCACTTTTTAAATCATTTATTTATTTAAATCAGTTTTCAGGATAATTATTTGGGACAATGCATCTGGATAGGTTTCAATCAACTCCTATCAACCTAATGCAATAAGTTAACTCGAATTATAAGGAATTTCACAATAGAGGGTTTATGCACCGGGGCTTGCCTTGGACGGAGAAGAGGGTGGGATCGGGGTCGGTCCCGCAGATGTCGAAACCCTGGATCACCTCCGGAGTTGTTTCCCCTGCAATGGCCTCGACTTTCACTCCTTCGCTCCCGGTCACTACACGTGTGCAATGATGCATGCTTAACATGATGCAATAACATAGATAGAAATGCAATAATCAAATATCAACATCTTGAGTACAACTTTCCTTCACGGAGAAGTCGTAAACGAGATCTCAAAAAGTAAATAGGCATCTCATGTTTTATGTTAAAACCCATTTTAACAGTCATGGAAAGCCGCTGCACAGCTTTATGACTACTACCTCATACTAACATCTTTTGTTGCCAAGGATCATATAGGGTAGACCCTTGGGCTTCAATCAATCAAAAAATCACACCAAACCCTAAATCCATTTCTTCTATTCATTTTATTTACTTTCCCTAATTTCACATATATTTATTAACTAACCAAACTATTTCCAAATGTGACCAAACTTTACCAACAGATAGATTTCATCAAGAAACAGTACCACAATTAATTTCATGATTTTTGGATTTACAGGAAATTAATTAAAATTGCTCAAACTTGCAATTATTAATTAAACTACTGATTTATTCATTAGGCAAAAAGTACTGGAACACACTATATTATATTTTTAACAAATACTACATATCACAGAGAGCATACACAAATATTTTCATAATTTTCCAACCAGCAGATTAATTCATATGAAATTAACAAGTATCAGCACTATTCAAACAAATCAAAATAGAAAAGATATTTGAAAATCCCTTTGGAAAAACGAAAACGGCCCACGGCCGAGGCGGCCCAGCCGGCCGCGTTCGCGCCCGAGCCGGCCCACCTGGCCCAGCGCGCACGCGCGCGCTTTAGCGCGGCCGCGGCCCACGGCCACGGGAGGCGGGACGCTGACAGGCGGACCCCGCCTGTCAGGTCCTTCTCCTACCTCCCGCCGGCGCCCGTGCACGCGCACGCGCGCGCGCGGCCAGCATGGCTCTCGCCGCCGGTGACCCTACCGGCGGACCCGAGCGTACCTACGGCTACTATCCACTCTAGCGGACACCCCTGAGCACTTAGCTTCTACCCTAGCCGCCTCCGACGAGGAGTTCCTCGCCCATGGCGGAAGCCGACGGCACGACGACCCTACGCCGGTCCACACAAGGTGAAAGAGGAAGGGGAATGGGGCGGAAAAGACTCAGTGGCTCACCACGAAGCCAACGGTCGAGTCGGTGAAGGCAGAGGCGGCGCGGAACGATGAGCTTGACGGTGACAGCAACGGCGGCGGCGTGCTCCGGCGATCTCCCTCCCGTTCCGAGAGCTCCAGGGCACGAAACGGAAAACCACCGAGCGCACCAGGTTAGGCATGGATCAGGGAGTCCAAGACGCAAGACCGGAGGAAGAGAGGCTCACCGTAACACGCTCGTCGCGTCGGGGACGACAGCGGCGGCGCTCCGGTCACCCGCGACCACGGCGATGAGCACTCCGGCACCTACGGGCAACTACAGCCCCCGCCAACGGTTGCAAACGACGCGCAATGGAGTTAGCGAGCCAGCGGGGAGATGGAGAGGGTGGTGGTGGCGCGACGACGGCGAATTTGGCCGGCGACCGAGAGACGGCAATGGCGGCCGGGGAGGAAGGAATGGCGCGGGGGAGGGGAAACTCGTCGTCTTTAAAGGACCCAGGGAGAGGGAACACGAGCAGCACGACGCGGCGCACGCGAGCAACGGTCGCGGGGACCAAATCCCGGCCGGCACGGGCGGCCACGCGCGCGCGCCCGGCACGGCGGCTGCCGGCTCTGTTCGCGCACAGAGTAGGGTGGCGCGGCACTGTAGCAGTAGGTTCCTAGGGCTGTCGGTTTTCATTCAAATTCACCCATTTTTGAATACAAACTTGAAAAACTGCAAAAACAAAAGTTGTAGGTTTTGAAATTCTGAACACCTTTGCTTTTGGAACCAAGTTCAAATTCGCAATATTTTTGAAACTACAGCAAAAGGGGTAAACTAGGTTTTTGAATTTCAAACTATATTTTCAAAATTACTTTTGATTTTACACAACAACTTGAAAAATGGTCAAAATAGAAGTTGTTCTACTCAATGAGCTCTACAACTTTTATTAAGGAAGTTTTGTCAGATTCCACTTAATTTTTGAAATGGTATTTCAATTTCACTTTTCAATTCATTGTTTTGAGTTTAATTCAAATTTTTATAATAGAACTTCAAAATCTCCAAAAATAAAATTTGTCACATCTAAAAAGATCTACAACTTTCATTTAGGGGTCATCTCAAGATTCCTTCTAGATTTTGAATTAGGGTTTTGGGGTGGAATTAGGGTTTAATTCAAACCTTTAATTTGAAATTCAAATTCCCAAATCAAAACCACATTACACCAAACCACTCTATGGCCCTAAGCACAATCATATGCAAATTAATTAATTTAAATATGATGACATGGCAGGTTTAATTAATCCGTAATACCCGGGGTATTACATTGTGTTTGAATCCTATCTTGATCTCTCGCCGCTCGCTCTAGGTAGCTATGTGCCCAGATACTTGAAGAAATTCTGACATCTGTACGGGCTGTAGTTTATGGACAAGCGTGCTACGCACCGAGCTGTCAAAACAGTCAACACCGGAGTGCGAAGCATAGGTTGGCTCACTCCATGCACCAATGACAGAGCATGCACAATGCAGGGAAAAAAGTACGAGAACTCACCCATCTGAAGTTGACATAATAACTGCCAAGCACTATTCGTTGGCACCAAGTGCAATCACCCTCCAAATGAAGCTATCATGGTACATCGCCGCAGGCACCATCGTCTCAACACATCCACGTTGTTCAAGACCAATTTTGGCTCCACAAAAACGACAGCAGCATCAACACAATAATGTCAAGTCACACTAACCCTTTCACAAAGCCACCACAAACCCAACTGAAATAACACCAAATCTACCTGGAAGAATTCCTCCTCTGAAGCACCTTACAGAACATCCAGCAACAGGCACGACCAGTCTGTAGCCGAATTGGCCAATGAACACGAGAACCACCCAGTTATATTGATCTCCCTAATTGCCTCCTTCCTCCACCTCTCCTGCATTCCAAGCACCTCCTTGGCCACTCGCGAGGCTGCCATTGCCTCCTGCATGTATGCCCTCTCCTCCATAGAGCAGCCGGTCGCCTCTCCCTCGCCAATGCACAACGCGGTGTTGTCCCTGCGCACCGCGGCGAGCACGGCCCTTGACCAGAGCGCCGACACGAGCGGCTGTGGCACACGTAGGCGAAGCGCATGGTTGTCAAGGACGGTCTCGAGGACAGCCCGCCGGATCACGCGCCACCTCATGCCGCCGCCGGCCATGGCAGCGTGGGGATGGTAGGGCGTTTGCCGTGCAGCAGCGATCGGATCGAAATCGGTAAATCGCAACTTGCAGGGCTTTATGTTGCGAGGCGGCGGCGGCGACCTTTTATTCTCTCGGAGAATGCAACTTGTATCGTAGGCCCTCTCTCCTCATGGCTGCACATCTGATTCGATTCCAATTGTATTAACCATGGACACCGCCACTCCGGTACGTGATTGGACAGTTAAAAGGAGAGCATAGGACTGGACGAAAAAATGAGTCAGAAATTTTCCCTCTTTATTAATAGGTATAGATTACAAAATCTGACTAAAATTGTGCATACCACCGGGGGTCTTACGAAGAGACTCCTCTTCCTCTGTTATCAGTGATAGTCATGCCACTACTGGGCACAGACGCTCACGCTTTAAGGTATGGTGACGGGAGTCCGATGGTGAAGCTAGTGGGTGGTATGGGTAGGGTGCAACATACCCTATGCTAATGCAACATCTCTTTCTTCTAATAAAGAGTCTCAGCCTTTGGATCTCAACGGCATGGTGGCTATGCCGTAGAAATCACGAGGAAGACGCAAAGAGAAGTGGAACAGTGAACAACCGACACATTGTCGGTGCTAATTTTGGCGAGGCTAACACCGGCTAGTAAATATGTGATTTGCGGTTGAGGCTACGGATGGTGTGCAAGGGGGAACACGGGGATTATACTGGTTCAGGCCGAGCAAGCCCTACGTCCAGTGGAGAGGAGAGTCGTGTTGCCTTGCACCGGGGTGCTTGTAGTAGGGGGTTACAAGCTAGGCGAGAGAGGGAAAAGCTCCCAGGTCTCTTGTGAGTGTCTAAGTGTTTACAAGTCGTTTGCTGTGGGCGAGAACTTGGAACTTCTCCGTCCGTTCGTTCGTTCGTCTCCCTGTCCTCTTGTCCTCTTTCTAAAGCTGGTCTCTGCCCTCCCTTTTATAGCCGCAAGGGAGAGGCAAATGCGGCTACGATGCTACCTATTAAAATAGTGAGGAGTTGCCGTTCCCGTTTGACTAGCTTCTGCCTTTTCTCCGTGTCTCCGGGGTATGGGTATGGCTATCTTGGTTTGCGAGTTCCAAGGTAGAAACAGTCGTCTGACTATATCGTCAGCTCTTTGGGTCTTCTGGATATGGCCGCCGTGGTCCGCACGACTTTGGTGAGTTCACACCTGCCGGCTATCCTTCCGTACGATGTGACAAGAGGGAGAGTCACCTTGGGGCGTTGTTTCCCGAGGCTCGGGATCCTGAAGGCGTGCTCGTCCTTTCGTGTGGACGGCGCAGTGGGCGTCTTTCCCGAAACGGGGCGGCGCACCGTGGACCATACCGTGGAGGACAGGTGGTATGGCTGTCAGGGGCGTGCGAAGCACGGTTGCGTTGAGAGTCTCGCCCGACGGGACAGTGCTTGTAAAGTGGTCAGAGAGATCTCTTGTCGTCCAAGATTGCTCCGCTGACATTACCTGTGCCTTGGATGTCTTCGCGAGATTGCGCTCGAGGGGGATAGGGAAGCTCGGGCGAACCGGAGGATTGGGCGCCGAGGACGCCGCTCTCCCGAGCTCTCCCGAGGAGGCTCGGGCGAATCGGAGGTTTGGGGCGCCGAGGACGCCGCTCTCCCGAGCTCTCCCGAGGAGGCTCGGGCGAATCGGAGCCTTGGGCGCCCAGGAGGCTGCTTTCCCGAGCTCTCTCGAGGAGGCTCGGGCGAATCGGAGGTTTGGGCGCCGAGGACGCCGCTCTCCCGAGCTCTCCCGAGGAGGCTCGGGCGAATCGGAGACTTGGGCGCCCAGGAGTGCTGCTTTCCCGAGCGCTCGCCCGAGCTCTCCTGGGGAGGCTCGGGCGAATCGGAGATTTGGGGCACCGAGGGTGAGGCTCGCCCGAGCTCTCCCGGGGAGGCTCGGGCGAATCGGAGATTTGGGCGCCGAGGACGCCGCCTCCCGAGCTCTCCCGAGGAGGCTCGGGCGAATCGGAGGTATGGCGCCGAGGACGCTGCTTTCCCGAGCTCTCCCGAGGAGGCTCGGGCGAATCGGAGACTTGGGCGCCGGGGAGGCCGCTGGCCCGAGCTCTCCCGGGGAGGCTCGGGCGAATCGGAGACTTGGGCGCCGAGGACGCCGCCTCCCGAGCGCTCGCCCGAGCTCTCCCGAGGAGGCTTGGGCGCCGGGGAGGCCGCTTGCCCGAGCTCTCCCGGGGAGGCTCGGGCGAATCGGAGATTTGGGCGCCGAGGACGCCGCCTCCCGAGCTCTCCCGGGGAGGCTCGGGCGAATCGGAGATTTGGGCGCCGAGGACGCCGCTCTCCCGAGCTCTCCCGGGGAGGCTCGGGCGAATCGGAGAATTGGGCGCCGAGGACGCCGCTCTCCCGAGCTCTCCCGAGGAGGCTGTCATTAGTGGAATGATGTCGTGGGGCTCTGTAGACGCGGCCTTCGTGGGCTTCCACTGGCCTTACTTGGGCCAGGCCAAGTTGGGAATGAGCTTTTTTGCATGGAAGTTGGGTACCCCTAACTTTGGTAACCGACAGTAGCCCCCGAGCCTGTGGCGGAGTGAAGGCACTCCTCCACAGGTTCACGCTGGTTCTTCCTGTCAAAAAAGATAAAGTGTGGGTTGTTTTTTCCGGGGGGTGCGCGCGAGCGCACCCGCCGGGTGTAGCCCCCGAGGCTTTGGAGGGATGATATATCCCTTCAAAGGCTTAGAATCGTGTTCGTTAGTCCTCGGGTGTTTTTCGATTTATTTAGGTGCGTTGTTTCCTTGGAAGCGGAGCCCCCGAGCCTCCCACCGTGTTGGGAGATCGTCCGGTGGTCTTTCCAAGGTGCAGGGCAAGTTTCCGAGCCTCCGTTTTCGTATCGGAGATCGATCGGGTTCCTCCCTGTCTTTTTTAATTCGACCTTCACGCTCTTTTTTCGGGAAGAGGAAGGTTTGGTCCTGCTCGACTTCCCCGCTGGGGCACGAGTCGGCATTTCCGGTGAGCTACAAACGGGTTGGTCCAAGTGGAGGTCCGTGCCCTATTCGTTAAGGGTCGGCTAGTGGCCTGAGCACACTCCAATTATTTCCCGAGGGTCAGTTAGTGGATGTCGGGTCCCTTCGATGGGTCCCGAGGGCATGATGCCTCCCACGGAGGGATTCCACGTAACCGACTCGCTACTGGGACTTGGACACAGCATGGGATGTCCCTTGTGACGTTCCGGGCGTCGGGATACTGGCCGTTTTCGTGACCCATCCACTAGCTGTCCCTAACTCGATTTCCCTGGGGCGACTGTTCGAGCCTCGGAGGGCCAGTCTTCGATCCCCTGGGAACGTAACGGGCGCCCGAGCCCGGGGTTTCTTCGTTGAAAAAACGTAGGTGGAATCGGGGCGCGCGGTTGTAATGACTCGGCTCACCTTTTGAGGCGCGAAGCCTGACGGACGCGACGGTTCGGCTCAGTCGAGGCGGTTTGCGTGCGCGGTGATGGCGGGTCTCTTCCAAGCCGAGGTCGAGCTCCCTCCTCTGAACCTGCCGTGAAGAAGAAGCGGGCCATAGTGCCCTTGTAAAAAGTAACCTTTCGGGAGTGGTTTGAAAGGAAACAAACAATATGGCCCTTCGTGGCCTTAACATTTATGTAAATATTTGCTGAATGTTTGTTTCGCTTTGCTTCGTGCTTTTTTCCTTAGGCATTTTTTCTTGCCGATCCTGTGCCCGGGCCATCGAGCCTCGGGGGACGCTTTTCGGGTGTCGTAGCTTTAGTGGCATAGACGCAGCCGATGTCCTAGGAGCTTTGGCAGAAAGAATCCCTTAGAAAAGAAGCTTAGGTGTTTCCTCCCGAGCTTCCTCCCTTGGCCGAGCGTAGATCTTATAGGTTTTCTTCCGAGTGCGGGTTAGCCTTCGAACACGGAGTGGCGAGGGAAGATGCTGTGGCCCTGAGGCATAAGCGGTCTCCGACTCGACCGGCTCTGTCTTCTGGGGCTTCCCTCATTCTTCGAATTCTATAATTCATGCTTGATTTCCGGAAGGAAGCGTGTTTTAGGGAGAAACGAATTCGACAAGTTTTGAAATTTTTGCGTTTCCAAAATTGTTTAATCTCAGGATAGTTCGGGGGTTTCCCCCGTCCTAGCCCCCGAGGGAGGGTCGGCCTTTCCGTAGGTTAGGCCGGGCCTCGCTTTTACTGTGCGGTGAAATAAAGGGTCGCTTCACCCCCGAGTGTAGGCTCGGATTGAAAATCTAAAATCATGTTAAAAAGAGCAGAAGTCGGGGCTTTTCATCGATTTCAAAATTTTCAAAATAGTATAATGCTTGGAATCTTAAGGATAGAAGCGACGTAGCTGTTCGATGTTCCAAGCGTTGCTGTAGACCTCGCCGTTCTCGTTCGCGAGCTTTGCCGGGGCGTTGCACCTCGGCGACGATGAATGGTCCTTCCCACGGCGGAGTGAGCTTGTGGCGCGAAGTCCTCTGTCGTCCTGTGAACAATAAGTCTTGGCCGAGTGCCCTTGTAAATATCAGACTTTGTGATGAAAGTTGAGGACTTAGCATTTTTAGGGATGCCGTAGCCTCGGTGGTGTAGACAGAGCCAGAGCTGTGCCAGTCCGACCCGAGGGGTTCCCGCTTTGTCGCGCACACAGCTAGGTATCTCAGAGAAGGCTCGAGTGAGATCGTTTTTTACTAAATTTCCCAAACGCCCGTCTCTCTTCTCGCACTCAGGCAAATTCGCGAAATCTTTCTGGAGCGCAAGTTGACCCTCGGGCGGAGGGTGGTGAGTGGAGGTGCCGTAGCCCGGAGGCGTAGGCGATCTCACGGCTCGGCCAGCCCTGCCCTAAGAGTGTCCTTTTACTTCTTTGGATCTCGCAAGTTTTGCTAGAGTGCAGAAAGGAGTTCGGCGCGGAATTTTCGAAAAAGCTATCGAAAAGGCGCAGAGAAAATTAGATCGTCGGTCCCCAAGCGTCCACCCCTCGTCCCGTACTTGAAAAACTCCATGAAATTGCCTCGAAGCGTAAGTCACCCGTCGGACGATGGGTGGTGAGTGGAGGTGCCGTAGCCCGGAGGCGTAGGCGGTCTCGCGGCTCGGCCAGCCATGCCCTAAGGGTGTTCTCTTGCCTGTTCGGGTTTCACGGATTTTTTCAAGAGTGCTGGAGTGGTTCGGACGTGAGGGAGGTTTCAGTTTAAATCTCAAAATTCGTGATAATTAAAGAACGCTTATTTATCGATTCCGAGACCACAAATATGAACAAAGCATGGAAGCTTAAGGGTAACTGTGACTTAGCTGCTCGAGCTACCAGCGTTGCGCTGGTGATGATCGTAGAGGCGGTGTCACGCGCGGGGGGCGCCGGATTGGTCGGGTTGACGCGGATGCGCTTCCCCCGCCTAGTTCGGCGGGAGCGGCGCGTGGCGTTCCCTCTGTTTCCCTGAAACGGGTGGAGGTGTCACCGGGGTCCCTTTCCCAGCCACCTGCTGGGCCGGGGTCAGGATGATGATGGCCCGGGGCTCGGGTTGGGCGGAGGTTCATCTCGAGGCCGAGGACAGTGGCCCGAACCGGAGCACCGAGCCAGCAGGAAGCGCAGGGACGTTGGCTGCCATCCGCAACCGGGATCAACACGCAAAAGGCCCCTACCTGGCGCGCCAACTGTCGGTGCTAATTTTGGCGAGGCTAACACCGGCTAGTAAATATGTGATTTGCGGTTGAGGCTACGGATGGTGTGCAAGGGGGAACACGGGGATTATACTGGTTCAGGCCGAGCAAGCCCTACGTCCAGTGGAGAGGAGAGTCGTGTTGCCTTGCACCGGGGTGCTTGTAGTAGGGGGTTACAAGCTAGGCGAGAGAGGGAAAAGCTCCCAGGTCTCTTGTGAGTGTCTAAGTGTTTACAAGTCGTTTGCTGTGGGCGAGAACTTGGAACTTCTCCGTCCGTTCGTTCGTTCGTCTCCCTGTCCTCTTGTCCTCTTTCTAAAGCTGGTCTCTGCCCTCCCTTTTATAGCCGCAAGGGAGAGGCAAAGGCGGCTACGATGCTACCTATTAAAATAGTGAGGAGTTGCCGTTCCCGTTTGACTAGCTTCTGCCTTTTCTCCGTGTCTCTGGGGTATGGGTATGGCTATCTTGGTTTGCGAGTTCCAAGGTAGAAACAGTCGTCTGACTATATCGTCAGCTCTTTGGGTCTTCTGGATATGGCCGCCGTGGTCCGCACGACTTTGGTGAGTTCACACCTGCCGGCTATCCTTCCGTACGATGTGACAAGAGGGAGAGTCACCTTGGGGCGTTGTTTCCCGAGGCTCGGGATCCTGAAGGCGTGCTCGTCCTTTCGTGTGGACGGCGCAGTGGGCGTCTTTCCCGAAACGGGGCGGCGCACCGTGGACCATACCGTGGAGGACAGGTGGTATGGCTGTCAGGGGCGTGCGAAGCACGGTTGCGTTGAGAGTCTCGCCCGACGGGACAGTGCTTGTAAAGTGGTCAGAGAGATCTCTTGTCGTCCAAGATTGCTCCGCTGACATTACCTGTGCCTTGGATGTCTTCGCGAGATTGCGCTCGAGGGGGATAGGGAAGCTCGGGCGAACCGGAGGATTGGGCGCCGAGGACGCCGCTCTCCCGAGCTCTCCCGAGGAGGCTCGGGCGAATCGGAGGTTTGGGGCGCCGAGGACGCCGCTCTCCCGAGCTCTCCCGAGGAGGCTCGGGCGAATCGGAGCCTTGGGCGCCTAGGAGGCTGCTTTCCCGAGCTCTCTCGAGGAGGCTCGGGCGAATCGGAGGTTTGGGCGCCGAGGACGCCGCTCTCCCGAGCTCTCCCGAGGAGGCTCGGGCGAATCGGAGACTTGGGCGCCCAGGAGTGCTGCTTTCCCGAGCGCTCGCCCGAGCTCTCCTGGGGAGGCTCGGGCGAATCGGAGATTTGGGGCACCGAGGGTGAGGCTCGCCCGAGCTCTCCCGGGGAGGCTCGGGCGAATCGGAGATTTGGGCGCCGAGGACGCCGCCTCCCGAGCTCTCCCGAGGAGGCTCGGGCGAATCGGAGGTATGGCGCCGAGGACGCTGCTTTCCCGAGCTCTCCCGAGGAGGCTCGGGCGAATCGGAGACTTGGGCGCCGGGGAGGCCGCTGGCCCGAGCTCTCCCGGGGAGGCTCGGGCGAATCGGAGACTTGGGCGCCGAGGACGCCGCCTCCCGAGCGCTCGCCCGAGCTCTCCCGAGGAGGCTTGGGCGCCGGGGAGGCCGCTTGCCCGAGCTCTCCCGGGGAGGCTCGGGCGAATCGGAGATTTGGGCGCCGAGGACGCCGCCTCCTGAGCTCTCCCGGGGAGGCTCGGGCGAATCGGAGATTTGGGCGCCGAGGACGCCGCTCTCCCGAGCTCTCCCGGGGAGGCTCGGGCGAATCGGAGAATTGGGCGCCGAGGACGCCGCTCTCCCGAGCTCTCCCGAGGAGGCTGTCATTAGTGGAATGATGTCGTGGGGCTCTGTAGACGCGGCCTTCGTGGGCTTCCACTGGCCTTACTTGGGCCAGGCCAAGTTGGGAATGAGCTTTTTTGCATGGAAGTTGGGTACCCCTAACTTTGGTAACCGACACACATGTTTTGGCTCTTGCCTATCGCCTCCGTCTAAACCAAAAATAGGCCTCCATTATGCAAACTAGGTTATTTGCCTGCAATTGTTAAAAATATTCAATGGTTCGTAAGAGAAAGGAGTGTAAATAAATAATATTGCCTCACATTCATCTTTCACCTCCTAACTCCATTCTTCTCTCTTCTTCGGTCTTCTTCAACACCTACCACACTGTGTCGTCCTATCCTCTTTAGCCACATGGTCAACAATGTCGCTCGATCGTCTCTCGTGCACCTCGGGCATCTGCCTCGTGCCTCACGCCTCCTGATGTCATCCCGCAGCACATCGGCTTCGGCTCCGCATGCCACCCACCTCCAATAGCCACCCGATCCAACCGTCCACCATTGTTTCCACACCTGGCGAAAGCACGTGCCTCAGTAGCCGACGCCAGGTAGGCTCCTGGCCAGACCCTGCCTTGCCTTGGCCCCTATTGACTAGGGGGGCAAAGTTTCTTATGGCCGTGTCGGCCCTCAGCGTGCGTCTTGACTCCAGTCTCCAGCCCATCACCCCTCCGCTTTGTCGCTCTAGTTCCCAACTACGCACTACCACTACCACTCCCACCCTACCCCTAGCCATCGCCGCCTAGGCTCCTCACTCCTGGCCTTGCCCCGCTCTCACCGGCACCCCTCTACGCCATCACCGCCTAGGCTCCCCAATGTGAATGGTTCGCACACCGTAAGAACATCGTGTCCGCATCCACCTCCCTGCCTCGCATAACATGCGTGTGTCGCACCATGTCGTCTCATCACTACACTTCGATGATAGTGACACTGGCGAGTGCATAGGGCGTGGGAGCTATGGGGGTAGCAGGCTCGAGACACATGGCGGCATGGGAGATCCGAACCAGATCATGCATGCTAACGAAAATAGGGTCCAGGCACTCCATGCTTGTCTCGTATTGATGTACTCTTGTTAAGCAATGTGGTTTAATTAATCTCGAGTACAGTGGACATGCTTATATTTGGACAAAAATGCGTTTTACAACTAACCCAACTTTTGGGCGTTTGGCTCGTTGTCTTGCAAGTGCAAATTGCATTGGTGCCAAAAAAATTCCTCATACTGTTGTTTACCACTTACCGATGCTTTATAGTGATCATTGTTCTATCCTAACCGTTATGGAATCTACCAATCCCAAGCCCCAAAGAAGATTCAGACTTGAAAATGGGTGGATTAGCAAGTCAGATTTCCATGAAACTGCTACCCAAGCTTGGACTAAAATGACTTCAAAGCCTTTCCACTTCCACACAAAAAATCTTGCAGCCTCTCTAACCCCCCTCCTTACCCAAAAAGGCTTACCGACACTGAGCAAGACTGCAAGAGATCTCCCAGCTACAGTAAGCTCCTCCAAACCTCATTGACCACTCTCAAGAAGAATCTCTAATCTACCTTCATAACTCTACCTTAGACAAGCTTACTGACTATCCAAAAAACAATGTGCAACTAAGGGTGATAGAAACACAGCTTTCAGCAAGCATGCATGGACAACATTGTGTGCTTATCATAGATCATCATCATCATAATTTCTTGTTTTCACTAAGCAATTAATAGATATTCTCTGTGAGTCTAATGACCCATCTTCAGTCACGTGCTCCATCCAGACCACAATCCTTAGCTCCCTGGCCGCCTGGTCCCATCCAAGCATGCGTTGGGCTGTTCTGTTCACACCGGAAACAAACGTCCAGATCTCTTCTTGCCGGCGAGGCAGGAGGTCCGGCCCGGCCGCGGTCCCGAATTCCGAGGCTGATTGATTCAGCAGCTTTACCGAGAGTTGAAGCTTCGTGCAGAACCAGCGACTGGCACTATGCGGGCGTGATTCCTTGTAATTGCTTCGGAATTAACTTACTTTCGACTGAAGGTTCCGGTAACTCCTTTTTGTTGCCGGTTAGATTTGTTTCCTAGCAGTACTATACTAGCCAGCAGTAACATGCCCACGCGACAGCTTTGGTTCAATTTCAATTTTCAATAGGGTCGAGATTGGTGCAATTAGTATAGTATAAAAAATGAAGCATGTGTGGAAAGTGACTTGTGTAAAGGGCACACGTAGGAACAGTATGACCATGAGGGGCAACCTGTCGTCCTCTCCTCTGTGTCGTTACCGTGAATCCGCCTTTGCTCATTCCCTCAGCAAATTGACACTACAAATGCTGCCTATTGTATGAAAACTGTCTTTTAGTGGCCAACTGTCCACGTGATTGAGCCTAATTGCCACTGAATTATTCTTATAGCCTATTGGTTATAACCAAATAGTAGTAATAAAGACTTCTTATGGTGATACTTCTGTTTATGTTTCTCAAGCAATGCACTGCAAATCTTCTACCTACATAATAAATAAATAAATCTACTCGCTGAATTACCACACAGTAGTAAATAGTTACTGAATGACAGAATGAGTAATAAATGGTTGATCCCGTAGTACACAAAATACCAACCTTAACATGTACCCAAAATAGATTCACAAGTAAAGGATCACGCCCATACAGATGTTCCAGTAGCACTCCTACAACCATACAACAGGAAAAAAGAAAGGGAGATATAAAAGATTTCCTTGATAAAATTAAAGAAGAAAAAAAATGCAGTAAAGCTTAAACCAAAAGGAAGTCTCAGTCTCAGACCTAAAAGGGCCCACCATCTCTTCTCACATCTTACCGCAGTTCCACCCCCTCCACCTCCCCTCCTTCCCCCCTCCGCTTTCTCCATCTCGCCGGAATCTCGCCTCCGATCCGGCGACTCGCTACCGGCGACCCATCCCACCGCCGCGCCGCTCCAGGGGCACCGTCCGGGGAGGCGGGGGTAGGATGGAGTCCATCATAGCGCGGGCGCTGGAGTACACGCTCAAGTACTGGCTCAAGTCCTTCTCCCGTGACCAGTTCAAGCTCCAGGGCCGCACCGCGCAGCTCTCCAACCTCGGTGTGTTCCCCTTCGCCACGCTGTGTCTTTCCGCCCACCCCGGATGCAAATTTCGTTGTTTTTTGCTTTTGTTTTGTGATTCCGGTGCTGAGTTTTTTGGTTCTGGGTGTGATTTGGCGGTGGTCCCAGATATCAATGGTGACGCGCTGCACGCGAGCCTGGGTCTGCCTCCCGCGCTCGCCGTCGACACAGCGCGTGTCGGGAAGCTCCAGATCACGGTAAGATGTCGCCACCCTCCCGCTCGTAACTCTCTGTATTTCAGCTGCCTTGCTGTTTTTCTCTCATCAGGGCTTATGGGCCGCATTGGTGGCAGATGCTTGCCCACGCTGCAGTCAAGTTGCCAACGGTTTATATGTTACAGTGAATTTTGTTTCCCCCTACTCTAGTTGTACCTCTAGATGTACTCGTGGGCAGTAGAAAGCAGTAATTATGTTGAACTTGTGATTTTGAATATCCTCGTAATAGATTATCGTCACAGCTAAGCAAATTAGAGTTGTATATTCGCGGTTGTGGTAACATGATGGTTCCATGAAGTTATTCTTTGTATTTAGCTGGGCATTCGTGTTGCGTGTGCTGCACTTGTGTTAATTTTTTTTTACCTGTTTTCAGAATTATGGAATTTGTGGTTGCAAAGGAGGGGTTTGGTGTTTTTCTAGTTTGGATGTTCTACATTTATGTAGTGGCCAGGGGTTGTCTCGGCTAGGTTTTGACACTTGGCACTCAAATTGCAGTGAATCCTGAGTTGCAGTTAATAACAGCCTCACAGTGTGGTTAATAACCTTGCTTTTGTTAGTTTTGGTAACGGAAATTTTTTGTTTACCACTGCAGTTACCATCTGTATCCAATGTGCAAGTAGAGCCAATTGAGGTGAACATTGACAAGCTTGATCTCGTGCTTGTAGAGAAGGACGAATCTGAAAATCTTTCCAGCCCTAGCAGGTGATTTTCATTTCTTTATGTCGTGATTTAAAACTATCGTGAGAGCAGTCCGTAATTGTACTTCTTTCTGTTATCTTTTTAGCACTGCATCATCTCCATCAACAGCTAAAAGCAGCGGATATGGTTACGCTGATAAGGTATGTCTCATTGTGCTTGATGTTTAGCGCACACACTTTCGACATGTTTATATATGTAACATCACCAATATTCTGATGTTTGCTCTGTGATAACTGATTACTGGAATGCCAGCTCCATGATAGCTGAAATTCAACTTATCCATTTTCTCTGTGATGATGCCTCCTCTTCTCTGATATATGCTGTTTTAACTATTATTCCTGTTTTAGACTATATAGATAACTTTGAGCAATATATACTTGCAAGAACTGAACTTAATCTTCTATGTCGGAATTAGATTGCAGATGGAATGACAGTGCAAGTAGGGATTGTTAACCTTCTATTGGAAACACATGGAGGTGCTCGCCGTCAAGGAGATGCAACATGGTATTTTACCTATATTTAAGCATTTTGGTGCCCTTTTACTATTAGTAACTTTGCATATTTCGGTTCTTGTTTGTTCGTCTTAAATTTATTCCACCAAGTAGAGTTTGCTGCAATGTTTGTGCCTGGAAAAAAAGGAATGCTAATCCTTCTAACTATCAGGTCACCACCACTAGCAGCAATCACATTCCGGGATCTTGTATTGTACACAACAAATGAAAAATGGCAGGTACTCCATTGTGATTTTAGAACTATATTTAATTTGGTAAATGATTTATTTGGCATTGCCTGATTTCAGCGCCATGTTTACAGGTAGTAAACTTGAAAGAAGCAAGGGATTTCTCCAACAATAAAGGGTTCATTTATGTTTTTAAGGTTTGATGCTCCTTAGTTGCTTCCAGAAGATTAATACCCGCTTTCACTGTTTCCTGATCTATAATCTGTGGCAAACTAAGACTGTCAAACTCAGAAAGGATTTCTGATCTCACACATATCTACTAAAAATTCGCAGAAACTGGAGTGGCAATCACTGTCAGTTGATCTGTTGCCTCATCCTGATATGTTCACCGATGCAAGATTTAACTCTTCTAGTAGTCAAGATAACAAAAGAGATGATGATGGTGCAAAAAGAATGTTCTTTGGCGGTGAAAGATTTTTGGAAGGAATATCTGGAGAGGCTAATGTGAGTGCTTTAATTTTTTTTTTGTTATAACATGTTGTGTAAAACTCATTAACCTGTTCATTTTTGCTGAACTTCCCTTTTCCTGGGCTTCTTGGCTCACACGTTGCAGATCACGGTTCAACGGACAGAACAAAATAATCCACTTGGGCTTGAGGTTCAGCTGCATATTACTGAAGCTGTCTGTCCTGCCTTAAGTGAACCTGGTAACCAGTTCCTATCAATGAAGCTTGACCATTCTTTTCAGTACTTCAATTTCTATTTGCAAAAATTCAAACCTAAAAAAAATATTTTTGACAGGCTTACGTGCCTTTCTTCGATTCATGACTGGGGTATCTGTGTGCCTAAACAGGGGAGATGTAGATCCAAAAGCTCAGCAGGTTTACTTCTGCGTGCTTTTAATATTGCGTTGCATGCAGTAACATATGTTTTGTCTTATCCTTATTCCTTTTTCTTTCCTTATTTCTCCACCAGCTTGCAGAAGCAGCAGGATCTTCCTTGGTGTCCATTATCGTAGATCACATATTTCTCTGCATTAAAGATACTGGTTAGTAGTAGTGCCAAATAACTTCAAATATGTTACTTTCCTGTCCTGCCATAGTGACTTGTTTGTTAAATCATTGGTGCAAACAGAGTTTCAACTTGAACTTCTCATGCAGTCTTTGTTCTTCTCACGGGTAATTTTCTCCAACTGCCATTAGATTTTACAGTATGATTTGTTCATTGTTAATACTGTCCGCTGATATGCTTGATTTAGAATGCATGACCTCATAGAGGATTTAATTATGAGTTTTCCTTTTATCTTAAAGGCAAGCATTTCAGACGGCGAATGTTCAAAGAACTTGTCTTGCATAAAGGTTGGTGGGCTGTTTCTGAGGTACTATATCTGTCCTTGCTACTCAAGACTGCACAAGTCCTGATGTTTGTATTCATTCACTCACAAATTGAGTCACTGTGACCCTTCATGCCTAAAGTATTGAATATCATTAGATCAATATTATTTTGATTAATGCACAACTGAGGTTCCTCACAGTGCTGAATATAGGATATTGGGACAGTCCATGTCGAAAGTATCAAATGGCATAAATCCGTCAATAGTAACAATGTCTGTATCACTTGCATATGTTGTTGAAAACATGATACTTCAAACATTAATTTGAATTAAACATGGGAATTTGGGATCTAAGCTATCAGAATGATTCAAGAACCTTTGCTGGGCCTAATGTATGGCTTTATTACTGTAGAGACACCTTCTCTCGCCCTCCATGCACATTGATACAGCCTTCTATGCAAGCAGTTTCACAAGAACCTCCACCTGTCCCTGACTTCGGTGAGTAAATTATTTGTAATCCTTTTATCAGATTAGATATCCACATGAATGCGGTTTGATTCTGATCTTGATGGTTTTGTCAGGTCAAAATTTTTGCCCTCCTATCTATCCATTTGTCAATCAACTATTAGAATTTGCTGCTGGAGTTCCTTTATTTTCCCTCTACTGTCTTCAGACCACACCTTCTCCATCGCCTCCAAAGTTTGCTTCAAAAACAGTCATTGCATGCCAGCCTGTTATGGTTCGTCACCTTTGTCACCTTAACATTCCAGTGAAGCATGTTTGTTTGGCCTTTTCTGCTTAATTAAATATTGCCTGTGCTTTTCATTCTTAGGTAACCCTCCAGGAGCAGTCATGCTTAAGAATTGCCTCGTTCTTGGCTGATGGAGTTGTACCCAATCGTGGTGCAATATTGCCTCAGTCTTCAATCAGCAGCCTGACATTTTCACTTAAAGAGTTTGATCTCTCTGTTCCATTAGATGCTGAGGAAATCTCAAGGTGCAGTGGAACCAAGAATACTAGCCCGCAATCATCATTTTCGGGTGCACGACTTCATGTGGAAGACCTATACTTCTGCCAGTCTCCATCAGCTAAGTGCCCATTGCTAAACCTTGACAGAGATCCAGCTTGCTTCCTTCTGTGGGAATACCAACCTGTTGATGCGAGTCAGATGAAGTGGGCTACTCAGTTTTCTCACCTAAGCCTCTCACTTGAAACTTCTACCACTTCAGATGGACAGAGAACAGTTAGGGACTCAAATTTGTGGAAATGTATTGAACTAGATGATATCCGATTTGAAGCAGCTATGGTTACAGCAGATGGTAGCCCTTTGTTGGATGTACCGCCTCCAGAGGGTGTTGTAAGAATTGGTGTTGCTTTCCAACAGTTTACCTCCAACACCTCAGTTGAGCAATTGTTTTTTGTTTTAGGTTTCTATACTTACTTTGGTCAAGTTGCAGAGCGTATCTCAAAGGTCAGCAAAGGTAACAGGTCTGAGTCAGTCAAGTCATCAGCTGACAATACAGAGAATAAACTGCCAAGTGATACAGCTGTGAGTTTAACTATGAATAACCTCCAGCTCAATTTCTTGGAATCTTTTTCAGCAAGTGATCTACATATGCCCTTGGTTCAGTTCGGTGGAGGGGATCTGTTCCTGAAAGTTTCTCACCGCACTCTGGGTGGTGCCTTTGCGGTCACGACTAACTTGATGTGGAGAACTGTCTCAGTGAACTGTTTAGAAGGAGAAAGTGCTATGATTTGTGAGAATGGCACTGCAGTGATTGGTGAACACAGCATTCTGGTGCATGAAAATGGGCACCCAAAGATGAGAGCAGTCTTTTGGGTTGATCATAGGAGCAAACACCAGGCTAAAGAAGCTCAGTTCCTTGATATAAACATCACTCATGTAATGCCTTATGATATCCAGGATATGGAGTGCCATAGCTTGAATGTATCAGCTAAGGTATCTGGTGTTCGTCTTGGAGGTGGAATTTCTTACACTGAGTCTTTACTGCATCGATTTGGTATCCTGGGTCCTGATGGCGGTCCAGGGGAAGGTCTCTTGAGGGGTTTGAAGGATTTATCTTCAGGTCCCCTTGCGAAGCTGTTTAAATCCTCTCACCTCACTGAAAAGGAAGGTAAAGTTTTCACAACTGTGCCATTTACTTTGTTCTATACTTCAGGGAGACCGCCTGTGTCATGATTTGAGATGTGATAGTTAGATAGGAATACCCAACATTCCTTGGCACCCATGATAAATTGATAATTCTAACTACATATTTTAGCATGAGCTGATACCACTTCTCCACAATATGATATTATGTTTAAATTCACAGAACCAATGATTTCAGATCAATAACCAATTTTCATTTGCACTATCCATAGACTTATGTCACTTGCACTTCAGTCCAAGTGTATTTCTGTTTTTAACTGTAATATGCTCAGGTATAGGTAACTATTACTATTGAAATAATGTATGAAGAAAATGCTTGATTCTTATTTTAGATGAAGGCCAAGTTCTCAATCTTTTGGTTTGCTGCATTTCCAGTACATTATTAATCATGGATTTTTTTCTTTCCCCTAATATTACAGATGAGAGGTCCAAAGCTGATGATCACAATTCAAAGTTTGATCTTGGGGTGCCAGATGATCTTGATGTATCAATTGAGCTTAGAAATTGGCTATTTGCACTTGAAGGAACTGAAGAAGTAGGATATTGTTTTTCTCCTCGTGGAGGTGATTGTATCAGCAGAGAAGAAAAATGCTGGCATTCAACCTTCAGGAATCTACATGTCTCTGGCAAGAGCAGTGACCGACTTAAGTTGGGAGGTGGAGGAAAGGTGTCGCCCAAAAAGGCATTTCCAGTGGAACGCTTTACGGTACAACATACATCACTGTCAACGTTGCATTTCAGCTTGGCACTCTCCTTTTTGTTGTTCCATTGTTTGATGCTCTGTGCTTGCAGGCTGGAATTGAAGGTTTACAGGCAATAAAACCTCGTCTGAGAGATCAGCTCACTCGAAAAGGATCATCAAACAATCATCAAATGGCCAGTGAATTTAATAGTTCAAGTTCTGTTGGTGACCAAGGAGTTGATGTTGAAGCTACCATGGTCATTGGTGAAGATGAGATTGAGGGTGCCAAATGGACAATGGATAATGTCAAGTTTTCTGTCAAAGAACCGGTATGAACACATTTTAGTCACTTGTCTAAACTTTTCACAGATTTGAATATGCTTTCTGAACTGTTTATCCATTTGAGTGTGCAGATTGAGGCAGTTGCAACAAAAGAAGAACTAGAGCACCTTGCGATGCTTTGCAGATCTGAAGCTGATGCAACGGGGAGGATCACTGCTGGAATTCTTCGTCTCCTTAAACTTGACAAATCTCTTGGGCAAGGAACTATAGAACAACTACGTAACCTAGGTATGGAGCTCCCCTGAAGTAATCTATAGATGATATTGTTGTACATTCTCTAGGATTTAAAATTTTCTTTTCAGTTCATTTTTGTCCCTCATAACCGTTCGCTATTTATTTGAGGCTAGGCATGTAACACTGTTGCTTTTTTGTTGGTCTACTCTTCTCACCAAAGGAAAAATGATGCTTTTAGTGTGGTTTGCAAGCATGCAAAACTTTATGTTTTCAGAACATTGTCAGGACATGCTTTTTTATGCCAAAAAGAACCTTTGCATATTGCAAAATCCAAAGGTTTCTACTGAATTTCCATAGCAAAGGTCAAGGACTTTTTTCATTATTATCAGTGCTGTAGCTTTCTCAATGCTTATTGTTTCTATTCTTTCACTCCCCTTACACTAGCAACTTTTTACCTAGAAAAAAAAAAGGCTCTGCAACTATCCTTTCCTAAAGGATCCAAATGTCCTTATGAATTGTGCTATTACAGGAAGTGGAGGCATGGACAACATCTTTTCACCAAGGAAGCTCAGCAGGCAGAACAGTTTTGGTAGCATAGGCACTCCTAGGACTCCTACTATGCAAGCCATTGCGGACGCCATGGGTTCGAAAATCACACTGGAAGCAACCATTTCTTCATTGCAAGGCGAGATTTCCGAATCCAAGGCCAAATGTGTGGCACTGATTTCCCAGGCAAGCAGCACTGAGGATCAAAACCGCGCCGAGGACATCAGGCAGCTTAGTGAAAAGCTCGAGAGCATGCAATCGTTGGTGACACGATTGAAGACTTTGATCAATTGATCCGAGTTGTACATGGGTTTTTGTGTACAGTACACAAGGTCGTTGTTCTGTCCAAACTTGAAGTGGCAAATGCTGCTTCCTGGTGGCTGGTTGAGTTATTCTTTTGTGTACATTTATATATGTTTCTTTCGGTGGGGGTGTATAGAGGAGGTAGAGGGGTTGGAATAATTGGTCGATAGGTAGATGGAAAGAATTTTGTAGGCAGCTAGTAGAATGCTGTGTAGCACTGCATCATGATCAAACAGGTCATTAAGAAGAGGGCAGTGCCATTTGTATCGTTGTATGTATAAAATGTGCACAGAACTTTGCTTTTCGCGCACAAAAATTTTTGTTCCTGACTATTCTGCGTGTTCGCCTATGTATGGCACTTGCGTCAACTATCCAAGTGTTTCATCCAAGTGCCGTATTGTCAGATATTCAGTATAACCTTGGTCACTAAATCAGGTAGTCAGGTGGATCCTCACGTTTTTGTCAGCAGTAGTGTCTTTCGTATTTTTATTTATTTATAAAACATGTCGTCAGCGGTTAGGATCTTTCCCTCTCCGTCTCTCGACACACAGTAGATGAAAATAGTAGAACAAATAGACACAATATAGGGAGACTATTCTTTATTCTTCTGAATATTGATGATTACAACATAGAGCTCTCACGTATATATAGTCCTGCCAAGGTCTAAGAGTTTCGGTAAGAGTCCACATACAAACGGACTATGATTACGATTCTTCCTTCTCCTTTCCTTCTAGGCTAGAAAGTCCATGTGTTTTACAACACTCTCCCTTGGGCGATTACCACGATATGCACATGCCTCATCAAAAACTCCATCCAAAAACCCGGTGGGAAAAACGGTTCTTGGAGAAAAGAGTACATCACATTCGTTAATTTAATTGCACATTTTGTCTCATTAAAAACCTTGTGTGAGAAACCTTCGAGTAAAAACTCATATAAGAAAAAAGAGTACAACATTTAACCTTCCCGATCATATATATATTCTTCAGGATATTCTATTCTTTGTGAATAGATATTGATCTTCATAATCTGTGCATAAACTTCAATGTTTTAGCAAATTTGATCTACTTGATCTTTATAATTCTACTGGTCTCAATTACCTTCAAGGTAAATTCAATAAATTGCTCCCCCTCATAAAACCGTCCTTTGAATTTCATTGTTTAAACCGCACTTTTATAAATGTGTGCTTAATTAATGGTATGCAGTACCATAAAACTATATCTTTTAAAAACTTGGCTCATAATTCTTCTATGAATTATATGGGTATAATAAAGAGCAATATGCTTCATGCATAAATAACCACTTATTAGTTGTGCAAAATAAATAAAAATTTATCCTTCAAGGTAATAAATCCTTTCAGAGGATTATGGGGGTTAAAAAAAACTTTATATTCAATATCTTCTGAATAGTATAACAAACTTATAGTTCTTTCTTAGTGGATTTTTAAACTTATAAATCTTCAGGATTTTGATTGTACCACTAAGTAATAAATCCAGTCTTGCATTTGACACTTAGGGGATAATTCAATTGTCAAAATCACCATTATTCTTATACCTTCTATGGTATTTAGAGGATATTAAAAATTCATAGTTAGCTTTACAATATACACTTTTCTAAGTGTTTGTATGACACCTTCATGGTGTTTAAGCTTCCTCATTTTTTCTCTCTCGGGTCTGTAATCACTTCAGGGATTAATGGTGTATCTGCAAGAATCGACTAGTAAATCCTTCGTGGATTAGTTCCTTCAAGGATGTTCTTATTATACTACATGAGAGATTATTAAAGTGATATATACAATGAGATTGTGTTATTCACTATAAAGTCATTTGATGACTATTCCTTCTAGGATATGTTCTTCTTGAGACTTTAATATTCATTCATGAATATATTCTGCCTTACACTTCATAATACTTGCATGAGATTTAATTTTCATATGTTGCAATTTATATTCTTCAAAAATTGTATGGATCTTCATAATCCATTTATTAACTGCATATATTCATTCATTTTATTTGCCAGAGATATAGCAGAACATTTATTTCTTCTTAGTAAGAGATTCAACCTCAATTGCTTTCTTCATTGACCCGATATAATCGCTACAGGCGACTTTGCCATGGACTTTGTTTCCGGATCCGGGTTCTCATAAGAGAAACATTTGCAATTATAGAGGTAGCGTTGTCGACAACTATTATTTTCTCCCAATATTCTCATAAATGAGATTATTTTGTCTCTTCATTTTTTCCCAAACAAGAGTTGATTTGTTGTTCTGCATACCCAACACTAATGATGTGTGCGCTTAATGTGTTGGATTTCATCTTCATGATGATCCTCTTCATGAGGTGTTGAAAGCCCATGTTTGGTTTTGGGTAATTGATGAAACCTAATTTGCTAATATTTTGTTCTAAGTGTTTCATGAGATAACTTAGCAAACGACAAGATAGAGCAAGGACTTGATCGGTGGAGGCCACAAATGGAGGGCATTGATGGCATCCATACAAATGGTATAAGTCCATCAATAATTGGAGAAAAGCCCTAATGACGGCATCCATGTAAATGGTATAAGTCCATCATCAAAAGGTGTCCACAAGCTTCATCAAGTGATGAGAAGGAATATGGAGAAAAGTTAGGAGCTCAAGGCAAAGGTATAACTTATAGGAGTTCTTTGCTTTTGGTGATCAAGACTCCATAGAGGGAGTGATCACATTTAGGATAGATAGCCGTACTATCAAGAGGGGCGAAATTATTGTGAAATGCGGTTATCAAGTGCCATTAGGTGTTCATGATTATTGCATATGCATATAGATGCTAGTGACACTAATAAATCCTTTGAAAAATGCTTGTGTAAGGGTAGCACACGTGCACAAGGTGTAGAACACTTGGTGTTAGCATTTGGGAACAAAGGGTGAAAAGTTGGGTGAAAGATCTGTGAAAAATGAGCGTCGGACGCTGAGTTTCAGAGCGTCGGACCCTAACTCGGAGAGCGTCGGACCATTGTTCCAAAGGTCCGATGGTGCAGCGGTGTTGTTGTCTGACACGTGGCGAGCTGTAGAGCGTCAGATCGTGCTGGATAGTCCGACGGCAAGCGTCGGACGGAGTCCGACGCAGTTTTAGCGCTATGGAACCTTACTGAAAGTGTCGGACGATCGGTTTCGTTAGTCCGACGGCCCTCTGCAGTTCAGTCCGACGGTGGTTTCGTGTAGAGCGTCGGACCGTGAGCTTTGGTCCGACGGCCTACCGTCCGACGGTTATTTTGGGGCGAGAATAGAGCCGTTGTGTTTCAACGGTCGACTTCAAACGTTGCCGGACACGTGGCGACCATCCGAGGCGTCGGACCATGCGAATTAGTCCGACGGTGTCGTTCGTTTCGGTCCGACGGTACGCTGTGAGACTCTAACGGTTATGTTTTTGAGTGGAGCTTATAAATAGCCCTTTGGCCGGTTTGGGGAGCGACTCTTGTCCACTCTAATCACTCCTACTTGCTTGTGAGTCTTCTTACTCCACTCTCACTCATCCTATTTGATTGTGATCATCATTTGGTGAGTTTGGAGAGAATCAAGTGCATTGTTTTGATAGAGATCATCTAGAGGCACTTGGTAGTTGTCTTTCGCAGCGGTTTCTCTTGTTACTCTTGGAGTTTGCCGACTCCTAGACGGCTTGGAGCTGCGAGGATCGTTGAGAGGAGTTGGTGATTGTCTCCGCCTCCGATCGGTGAAGTTGTGATGGGTTCTTGAGCCTTCCCCGCGGGAGATCACAAAAGGCTACTCTAGTGGATTGCTCGTAACTTGTGGATCCCCATCTTACGTTGGTTGTGCGGCACCCTTGAGAAGGGTTTGGCGTTTGATGCCAATTAGCGCGTGAACCTCCAAGTGTGTGTATCACTACAACGAGGACGTACCTTGCTGGCAAGCAAGTGAACCTCGGTAAAAATCATTGTGTCAATCTCTTGCCGAGGATTTCTTGATTATTGTGATTGTTCTTATTGGTACTCATCTCATCACTACACCGGCGGTATAAGATTCACTCTCTCTACTCTTTACATTCTCGCACTTACTCTTGTGTAGCTTGTTAGCTTAGTTGCTCACCTAGGAGTAGAGTAAAAGTAGAAACTTAGCCTCTCGTGTGTGAAATAGAGACTATAGCTTAGAACGGTTAGGTGGCTTGTATTTTTAGTAGGCTAGCGCAAGAATTCGCTTCGCTTATTATTTATCTAACCTCTTGCTTGAGTTGTTGGTTGTAGAATTTTTATAGGCTATTCACCCCCCTCTAGCCATTTTGACCTTTCAGGTGTTCTCTTCATGAGAATGGAGGAGTTTTATTTTGTTTCTACTCAACAAGTATACGCTAAAACTAGAACCCACAGGCGTCCCCGTAGATTTTAACTTGATAGTATACAATATTTAGTTTACTACTAGTAAACAAAACTTCTGGTTTATAATTTCAAGTTACTCCTCTCATTTTCGAAAATATCTGGCATATGCTCCGCTTCATACTTCACAAGAGCATTAGTCAAACTATTAGTTAACTTAGTGCGTGATTGTATTTCTACTTCAAGCTTCAAGGAATATTTTCTCTAGATTATTTTCCTTCTGTAGAGATAATATTTGGCATTCAAAATATGCTTTCTCTCCCCCTAATGCCAATATTAGATCTTTAATAACATACTTTAATAGATATCCCCTATCATGGGCTTAAAATAATCAAATTCATATATCTCCAACTGCAAGTGGAGGCCCATTCATGTATGCTGTGATAGAGTTTTATGGGAAATATTCACACACATAATTAAACATGGGGGTTATTATACATTATATGCAGTGAGCTAGAATACATAAAGTGCAATTATGGATGTTCAGTATCTCTACAAACACAGGGATGTTCTCCCCCTGATGCACATATCATAGTTCATAAAACTATTGTATTATGTAGCTTCTTTATTGTTTAGCCCAAAAATTTGATCCAAGTACTCATACATAACAGTGAACCATATATTTCAAATATATAAAATACACAACATTCAATTTCACATGGAATTTCTTCTAAAATTTTCTAATTGCCATTAATGCAAAATTCCCTTAATGTCTTACCTTCATAAATCCTAAATCATCATATATTGTGTTATCCACCATCTTAATTCCACAATTATACATCCCACCAATTGGGTTAGTTTCCATTGAGCAAATTTCATATCAACTCACTTCCTCTGATTTTAGGCTACTTGGCCATAGACCAATCTATTATTTATGCATGCAATGCATTGAAAACAACTTATTTCTTAGTTCAACGAGAACTATATAGACATAGCATGCTGGCTAGCCAATTTAATTATGAGGGAAGTGCAAAGGTAGCTACTACCTACACGTATAGCTGCTTTGCTAATATTATAGCTCAACGAGAGCACAGCATAGTGATATACATTCATGTGTAATGTGGAATATTGATATTCAGTCCAACAAAGTAGATAACAACAAAAATGTAAAGCTGCAAGCTTACTTAAAATTAGTGCAGTAGAGAAAGTTAACTCGGCCGGAAGGGTCGCGAGCAAAACTTTAAGTCTTGATACATGCACTTAAAGATAGATTTAGGAAGGGTATGCCTATTAAATACATATATTACCCATATTTTCTTATGCCTTTACCCAATATTCCTCTCCCTTTTCATGCCATAATTACTTCAAGTAGTAATTTGCTTCATAGAATTCAATCATACTTCTAGTATCCATTAGTTATGGCATGAAATATTTACATATCCAATGTACTATTTAATGTACAATGACAGAGTTAGGGTAGGACATACACTTCTAGTTTTGGGTTGAAATATTAACACTTAGTTTTAGGATTATACTATTTCTTGGCTAAATTTGTCCTTCTAGGATCAACTCATATGCCAGTATAGTCCAATTGTTCATGTGCTTCTAGTGAATTTAAGTTCCTCTTCTACCTACATGGTAGAGATGCACAACGAACTATAACCTTCATGGTTAATCGAGGCTTCTTTATGGATAATATTATTGTAAAACTTATTTAGATAGGCAAAAAAGCAATTCTTATATGTGGAACATATAAATCTTATTCATTCCATGAGAAATTAACATATATTACTTCGTGTAACAATTGCAATTAAGAATATAAAATATTTCATATTAGCCTTCAAGCTAATAAATTAACCATTAATCACTTAATTCAACGAAAATAAAAACTTAATGCACCACCACAACTACTATCAATACTTCAGGATATGAAGTTAAAATTCAACAAATCTATAAGCACATGAGTTAAGTTTTTCTTAAAAAACCCTTAAATGCTCTAAATAATATCATTTCTGCATGTCTTAACTTCTATACTTGACAAGCAGTAGCTTCATGCTCTATATTCAACAGTTATGATATACAGTCACAAGGCCTTCAAGGAGTGTAACATATGCAAGCCATAAATTCAAAACATATTGCAATCGGCAATATCCTGATTTATAAAACAGTCTAAAAATCTAACTCAATTTCTTTGAGTAATGGTAAATTCAAATACTTCATGTATTACATTGCTCTGTGATACTCTATATACAAGAAACATTCCTTCGAGAATATTATATTGATAAAATCTCATTTACCATCTTATCTTCAAGATATTTAGTTCAAAGCTTCAGACTATTATTTATAGAGCAGCATTTTTATACCTCAAACTATAGGCATATAAGGTTGAAAATTCAACTTTCAATACAATATGATATTTTGTAATCATAATTTGAGATTTTACTCATGCAGTGAGTCCAATAATGCATTTGTTACTTCTCTCAGCCACATTCTCATTCTGGAGAGTAATTATCACTACACTTCAATGATAGTCAAATATTCTACATGGGTTTAATAATGACCGTAACAAATAATTATTCCATTCATAAAAAGTTCAAGATATTTCTTCTTCATGAAGGTATGCATATATTATTATAACTAAATCATGTGCATATAGGTTTACTGCGAGTAAACAAGTGGCAAGATGAAAAAAGACAGTGGATGGTTATACAAAATATTCTTAAAAACATTCTACCATTTTATGCAAATTTTCAGAATTAATACTGACCATTCATACATCAGAAAAATACTCTTTAATTCAGAAATATAAAGCTAAACAGAGGATCTAGGGTTAATTATTTAGAAAATTGGTATAAAAACTGAAAGTTTCAACATATACATGGAATCTGCAGGATTCATGAGATGGGATGTATAAAATTCAGCTTAATACATGTTGTTTTCTTTTTCTGGATTTTTCTTCATGAAGCCCAGTTAGCTATAGGTCAACCGTAGTATGTTCCTTAGTCTGGCTGAGAATTTCGTGTTCTTTTCTTCAGCTTAGCCATCACATGGACGACAAGGTTAAAATCATAAACGACTATTCCCTTGTCCTTGCCTCAATGCCGGACTTGGTTATCTGTATCTGCTACGTTGCACGCAGACAGCCAACAGTGACCTATTCTTTGAAAAGAGCGACTTCTTACATGCTGTGAGTTTTGGCTACTGGCCTACAGTGCATATTTGTGCAGGCCACGTAGCTGCTACGACTTCAGGTTGTGAGGAGTAGCGACTCCGACTCGCTAGAGAATTAGCGGTGACGGCATGCTGGCCGCAGGTGGGGGTAGCGGCGTACACAGACCGACCATGCCAGCCACACACAAAAAAATAGCGTGATGCCGTGATGCGCTGCTAGCTGCATGAGGTGGTCCGTGGTGACATAGGGTCAGGCGTCACATACTATGGCGTGGTACTATATTACAGGGCACATGGTTAGAGTAGAACGTAGCCATTCAAGATCATGGTACTATGGCGTTCAAGCGTGGAACATGGAGCCTGCCAATTTTTTTAACCCGTAATACTAGATGCAAATTGCACGTACTTCCTGTACGCATGCTTATGTGTTCGGTAAAAGTAATTTCATAGCTCGATGGCATGCACAAAACGCAATATTCAGATTCGATTTTTTCGTACCTCGCAAAGGATGCCAATTTGATCTACCTCACATGCCGCGTGGGGCAGTGGTCAGTAGATACATACCGCGTAGAGCGTTTGGCATTGTCGTAGAGATACTTGCTTGATGACGACGGTACATGTCGACGACGGTACATGTCGACGCAGTGCAGATTAGTTGCAGGTTGAGGTAGCAGATCCGTTCCGCTAACAATGTCGGGATATCGACGTCGTCGAAGTAGTTGCGGTAGGGACATCGGCACAAGCACCGACGACGAGGATCGGCGGCAACTTCAGCGGCGATGTCGACGTAGAGCTTTTCGTGCTGATAACGTGTTATAAAACATGTCGTCAGCGGTTAGGACCTTCCCCTCTCCGTCTCTCGATCACACAGTAGATGGAAATAGTAGAACAAGTAGACACAAGATAGGGAGATTATTCTTTATTGCTCTAAATATTGATAATTACAACATAGTGCTCCTACGTATATATAGTCCTGTCAGGGTCTAAGAGTTTCGGTAAGAGCCCACATACAAACAGACTAGGATTAGAATTCTTCCTTCTCCTTTTCTTCTGGGCTAGAAAGTCCGTGTGTTTTACAACACATCCTATAGTTCGGATTAATGAGCACGCCACAATACAATAGGAATTCCCAATACAATAGCATTTTGTCAAGAAGGTCCCATAATATATTTAGCAAATGCAAGAGGGGAAAAAAATGACGAAAGGGCAAAGGAACAGTGAAAAGGCTGGCTCAATGTGAGCCAAAGCCCACACAGCAGATCAGGAACTTGAAGTAGACTCGAGCCCAGTGAAAGCCCCCATCCAGATCGAATCGGCCCCAATACCCGGCCCAATATGACGGATGGGTTACCCTTGCCCATCCGCCCGCCCGCCCGCAGACCCAGCTCGATGCCCTAACCGTGCCCACCGGAGTCTCGATCCCCTTCCCGGCGAGGACCCAAAGGTTCTCCATCTCCAGGTGAACCCTCCGCCTCGATCTCGTCGGATTTCCCAGCCGATTTCTTGGTCGATCGGCCTGTATGCGCGTGTTTGTGAGCGATCTGGGCTTCCGGCACGCCGCTTGTGACGCGATGCGTTAGTTTCTGGTGATTATGGTGGAGTGCTATGCGTACGCAGATCTTGCTCTTTGTGTAGCTGCCTGGTGTGTTTCGTTCGAGATTCCTTGCTCTGCTATGCCCGTTATGTGGCTATCCGCATGTTGTGGATATAGTGGATGTGGATATGATATTCATTTGCTTGATACTTCAATGTTGCAGTGTGTGCAGCTATGGAGCACCATGTATTCCAGCAAGCCATGGTGCATCCGGGAGAGCATGAGGAGGAGGTGGAAGAGGAGGAAGAGGAGGAGGAGGAGGAGGATGGCATGAGAGCGGAAGCGGCATTCGAGGGGGTGCACAGTCACAGCACGTTCAGGTACAAGCATAAGAAGAGGTCCAAGGTGTGGGAGGAGTACAAGCCTGTCTTCCTGAACGGGAAGGTTCGGTTTGCAGAGTGCCTGTACTGCCGCAGCCGCATGAGCTGCAAGGACTCCAATGGAACGAGCCATCTCTGGCGGCACCAGAAGATCTGCCCGGGCAAGGCGGACGCAGCGTTTCGGCGGCTCAAGGATTCCTACTTCCCATGTGGTATGGTTCGATTTGCCTATTCAGGATTTGTGCATTAGTTCCTAGATGATTCATGACGTTCTCCTGAGTGACTTGAGTCTATCAGCGCCGTGCTTGTTTCATTTTTTAAAGACGATTTACCGTGGCATGTATGTAACTGTCCAAATTTTTTATGCAGTTTTGGTGAATCAGAGTGAACCGGTTACACCAAGTAATCCGGTGAATCAGATTATTTCAGAGACACTTGATGACATAAACTCAGTAATTCCCAACAGATTCAAGTCCAAGGTGTGGAGAGAGTTTGCACCTATCTATGTCGAGGGTAAGCTCCAAGCTGCGGACTGCGTGCATTGCCACAAACGCCTCAGTGCAAATAAGTTTGGGGGAAGAAGCCATCTGAGTCGACATCTCCAGACCTGTCAGGCACGAAGGGGCTACAGTAATCAGAAGGGAATGCTTTACCCTTCTAGTGCTCCTAATTTGAAGTCCATTGGCCAAGATGAGCTCTCACCTGCCTTGGCAAATGGGAAGGTTCAGATGGCAGAATACTCCAACAAACACCTCAGGTCTAGTAGCTCTGCTGACACCTCCCCTATTGTCCGGCCCATTCAAGTGGTGCCGGCGCATCAACCTCTGCCATCGCAAAATTTTCCAAGCCTGAAGAAACAGAGAACCTCATCTACGACCACAACTACTGACCTAAGGAATGTTGACCAAGGAACAGCCTATCAAGAGCTAGCCAGAATGATAGTTTCGCATGGTTATCCATTACAAATTGTAGAGCATGAAGAAATGAGAAGATTTGTAAAGAGTCTCAACCCTATGGTTCTTGCAGATGCATTCTCACATAATGATATGGAAGGACATTGCTGTGCTCTATTTCAGAGGGAAAAGGCAAAACTTAAGGATCAACTGGCTCTTTCCTCCTGGCGTGTCTCTCTGTCAGCAAGCATCTGGACTCCTGATGGAGCCGAACCGTCAGTAAATTACCTTTGTTTGACAGCACATTTTATTGATAAAAACTGGAAAGTTCACCGAATGATAATCAAGTTTGGCATGTTTCGGTCCTCACCTACTGATGTGGAAAGGATGATACATTATAAGGAGGCATGTGTGCCAGAGTCTGAAAGTGGAGCATACAATGTCATATGGGATGCCATTAGAGATTGGAATCTGGATCAGAAGCTTTTGACCTTGACTTCTGTTGGTGAGGTTAGGAATGATGTAAGTTCCTCAAAGCTGAAGGAAACACTTGTAGAGAAAAAATGTCTTCCTGTCAGAGGCAAGCTATATGATGTTGCTTGTGTGGATGATGTCCTTAACACTATTGTTTCCAAAGTGCAACGAAATATTGTCCACCTTGTCGGTGACATCGTAACAGAGTTTTTTGTTGCACATACATCTTCATCAATGAATCAACAACAGCTTATGGAATTCATTTCACAGATGAGTTTGAAGTGTCCACAAGAAGATGCCAAGTGGTGGCACAGATTTTATTTTCGGCTTGAAGTATTTTTGCATTTCAACAAGTCATTTCCTTCTGAAGAAGCGGCGTCTCCAGAGTTCGTAGTTGCGGAATCTATTTGCAAGATTTTGAGGACATTTTATCGTGTTATTGAAGTCATTTCTACCTCGAGTTCTCCGACAGCAAATATGTACTTCAATGAGATATGGAAAGTGAGAACAGTTTTGCAAGAAGAAGCATCAAGTGAGCATGCAGTAATCACTGTGATGGTTACAGAGATGCAGGAAGCATTCAATGAGTACTGGCAAAATTCGTACTTGTGGTTATGCATACCTGTTATTCTAGACCCTAGATTCAAGTTCAGTTTCATTGAGTTCCGTCTGAAACGAGCTTTTGGATTACAATCAGCAAGCTACTTATCTGACATACGCGAAACACTCCAGGAACTCTTCAATGAATACTGCAGTTCAGTGGATCAGCTAAATGGGCGTGTGCCAAAAAGCGAAGCTTTTGATATAGACGATAGCGACTCATTTGAGGATTGGGATCAGCACCTCAATGAGCAAGCGAGCAGGCAGAAATCCACGGAACTCGACAACTACCTTGAGGATGGTTTGGTTCCAAGGAAGGATGATTTTGATATTCTTAACTGGTGGATGTGTCACGCCACAAAGTACCCTATACTTGCAACTATTGTGCAGGACATCCTGGCTATGCCAGCATCCGCTGTTCAATCTGAAGCAGCATTCACAAGCAGTGGACCAGTAATTCCAAAGCACCACAGTATGTTAAGCATCAAGACCATCGAGGCACTTGTTTGCACTCGAGATTGGATGAGATAAAGGTATCAATATGGGTTCGGAACTTCTATTCCTTGCATCTTTGCCTATAAACATGACGTGCTGCTGACCCAGGAAACTTGCCACCCCAGATTGTGTACCCTTGCTGGAGTGAACTCAGAACAACCAGTGCCAGGATGCAGTTTTGTTCAGGGGGTGATCCCAACCGTGCCGGTGATCTAGTCCCCTGCCAATGTTGGGTGGTGAATCAGATATTTGGTAGGTGTAGCTGATGATGTTCACGACGCCTGCCAAGGTTGGGTGGTGAATCAGAAATTTGGGTGGTGAATCAGATCTAGTCCCCTGCCGATGGTTCCATGTGTATATATGACATTTGTTCTACGTAGTTGCAGATGTGTTCTCGACGCCTTAGATTCAGATTCGAGTGACTGTTTTTTATGAGGGGTCTATCTGTCATCTGTGGCCCAAAACTGAGCTAAGGCTAATCTATAATGTTGCAGACATGCTTTATTGCTGAACTTGAACCCTTCTGGAGTAGCATGCAGTCCTAGTGGCTAAACCAGTTCATTACTATGGGCTCGCGGTTGAAAGAATATATAGGCGGCTGCCGTTGTGCTGTAGTTGCCACTCGTTTGCTTTACAAAATGATGACACTGTTAGCTGCTAATCACCACTACTACAGTAATAGTAGTTGTTAGTAATCTCTGTTACTACAGTAATCTCTGCCCCCCTAGAGGAAGTCTATGCTACAGCGCTTCTGCAGGTACTCTGCCATGAGCTGGCCGTCGGGTCCCACGGCCACCTCGCAGCTGACGTGGAGCGGGTGCCAGTGCCGGTTGCCCCAGAACGCCAGGCGCGCGCGGATCCTGGACCGCACCTTCACCGTGAGCTCCACCCTGCCGCCGCGCTCCGCGGCGTCCCGCGCCATGTCCCCGCCGTCCGCCGCCGGCACGCCCTGGAACGCGAGGGGCGCCGTCGTCTTGGGCGGCTGGTACAGCGGCGCCGCCGTCAGGGCCTGGTCCTTCACCACGTCGGCGCCGCGGTACTCCACCGAGAGGTAGAACCGGTCGTAGAAGAAGGCGATGTCACGGTTCGGGTTGCGGATGGAGAGCTGCCCCGACAGCGCCACGGCGCCGCCGGACGACGGTGCGATGCCCGACACGGAGAAGGCCGTCACGTGGAACCGCGGCCGGTGCGGGCGGACGGCGAGGTAGACGACGAAGAGGACCACGCCGGCGACGAGGAGCGCGGTGAGGAACGCCGAGCACAGCAGCCTGGTGCACCGCCTCACGTGCGGCCGCTCGGCCGGCAGCGGACGCCGGATGCGGGCGGCCACGTAGCCTGCACCTGCAGTTGACGAGGCGGCCTCCGGCGGCATGGTGGTGGTGCACAGGCGGCGCCGCTGGCTAGCTGCAGCTTTTGGTCGATCAATTTGTAGGCAAGGCATGCAGTAGGCGTATGTATAGCCTATGCGGCTATGCCGTGAACATGAACACTACTGGCATGGCAATGGCATCCGAGGAGTGACTGTCGCCCAAGTTTACGTGACAGGTCGCCAGCTATATTTGTTTGCGGTTTCGATCGGTCTCTCTTTCACATGGACATGGTGATGATTCTTTGACGAGGACGGAGGGAACGAAAAGGCGAGGAAAGCCATGCTACGTAGGCTAGGTACATTTCTTCGTGTCTTGGTATGCTACCTTTTTTTAGTTCGCGGCTGCGATTGGAGGGGCAAAGAAAGGTGATGAAAAGGTTGGAGTGAAAAATATGCCCCTCCGTTTCTATTTGGGTTTTGGTGGGCTTGTATTTTTCTCTTTGGGCGTCTACTGGGCCCACATAATTTTCAAAGTAACAAGTGTGTAGTGTACCGGGCTTTTCCCTACTCACTCCATCATAAAATAAGTAAGTATCGCTTTTTTTTTGTAGGTCAAACTTTGTTACATTTAATTATATTTATAGGAAATATTAACAGTATTTGTGTCTCTACTAAAATTGTGTATTTTACTGGTGGTGTTTTCCCTTATAGGCTTTATCGATTAGGTCGTTTGAGTTTATATTTGAGGTACTAATTACACTTTTGGAGTGAGATTGCAAGGGTGCTACAGTATTATTACTTGGATGCACTCCTATGTCAGGGCATCCTGATGAAACTAGCATTTGGAATTTGTCGTGAAATATAAGGGACTCCGTGAATAAAAGGATGCACTGTTCGCTAGAGTTGAAAACAAGCGCTGATGATGTGAGAGGAATATACTATAGAAAAACTAAAAAATAAGCGCTTGTAAGCTAAAGCGAATAGATCAATGTTTACTCAACAGAAATACATTTAATACTTGCCATATTTTTGTCGATGAATTACTGGATGTATTTTAGCAAGAAAAACAGGCTGGAAAGTGCAACAAGGGAGAGTGCCAGGCAAGGTTGAGCAGTTGAGCAGTTGGATGTGGTGATCTATGCATGTGGAGGTAGCTTATTATGTGTTCTTATGCTTCATCCATCAGATAGCCCGGGTACTGCACAAAGTACACTTGATTCTCGCAGGAAGCATATTTCAACCTCAAGTTTCCTAATCTTGCAGGTAGCCGCGATCGATCAGTGATGGACAGAGGCAAAGCAACACACTGTTGCAGATGCCCAGTAACCAACAGCCTCTTCTTTTGGCTGAAAAATAAGCGCTGATTTTGGCTCGTGCTGATTTGTTGTGAGAGAAAAATACTGTTTCGTGGCTGAAAATAAGCGCTGATTGGTCAAAAGAACAAGCTGCAAATAAAACACCTGTTTCGTTTCAAAATTTAAAATAAAACACCTGACAATCTAAGTGAACAAATAAAACACAGCTGTGTATTGCATCACTTAATTTGAATGAACCAACGCAAGAAGTTTATTTGATGACATGAAAATATTACTAGAAACGAACTGAGAGGAAATGAACATACTACACATGATGATACACTTTTCACACTGAAACTTACAACACACATGCATGAACCTTTCTACACAACGGCATTGGATGGGAGAAATAAAATTGACCACTAATCACACCAATATATAATCCTCATTACAATATAATCCATCCACGTCACTCTAATCTAATCAATTAAAGCAACGGAGATCGAGCTATACTATACATTCACATGCTGTGCATATACTCTGCTGCATACGCTAGTTGACGACGGCGCAGTGCCTTCGGACCTCGCCCTGCGCGCCGGTGAGCACCTGCACGCCGCCCATCTTCACCATGGACGCGGCGAAGTCGGCGAAGAACTCGGCAGGGTAGGCGCCGGCGCCGGCGATGGCGGCCTGCCGCTGGACGTAGGCCCTGGCGACGGGGTCGTTCATGAGCGTCTGGTCGGAGGCGAAGAGCGAGCGGCCCCTGGCGACGTGGTGGTAGTAGCTCGCGTCGAACGTGCGGAAGCTGCCGGGGTCCATCTCCACCAGCGTCGTCGTGTCGCCGGGGTTGCTGCACCTGCTCTTCAGCCGCGGCAGGTACCGCTTGTCCAGCGACGGGTCCGCCGTCATCGTGCCGCTGAAGTTGTACAGCCGGTCCGCGAACGACGAGCAGTGGGACGTCCCCAGAGTGTGCCCTCCTGCATATGCATATATATACAAGGGATGCATGGGGACTGAACTTCATATCTGAAAGACTGAAACAAATGTAATGGCAGGGCATGCAGGACCGCCGGAGCAAGAAAGTTCATATTTTGTTCTTGGAATGATGGAGTGGTTTGTGTTAATTTATCGATCCCTAGATTATTCTGTGACGTCATGTGATTAGACTAAGAATCACATAGTCTCGTTTCTCTCAACGACTCAGTTGACTTCGTCTCATGTCTACTAATTTCTTTCACTGACATAACAAGTTGCTTCGTAGTTAAACTACAAATGGTGACCTTTATTGGGGAATGTTGCTGCCACAGGTTTTTATAGACACATGGGCTACAAGAACGAAGAACCAGGCGAGATCTAGCGGTATCAATCAATCATCCGGGTGTGCCATGCATTTTTTTTAACTAAAGATAGCGCATCGAATTTAGCTCCTGGAGAAATTGAATTTTTACCTAGCAGAACAATCTGATCCTTGGCATCGAGGCCCTTGGGGATGAAGAACTGGTACAGGTTCCGACCAGCATCAAAGAAGGGCGGGGGGAGGTTGTCCAGAGCGTCTTGCTTCACCGATCTTCTTCCATCTCTCCGCCCCGTTGGAACATCCCAATGAGGCCCCTTGGTCTGTTGCACAGCACAGGAAACAGTAAAAAACAACCCAGGTTTAATTTAACTACAGTCGTTCAGCACTTCAGTAGTAAAACTTTGAGCAGCAAGAGAGCCAGCCAACACTGGCAAGCAATTTATCAGATAAAGATGCTCAAACTTAGTCAATACCATTCTATCTCCATTATCGTTGTGATGTGAACCAGCCAATTAGGGAAGTTTTTAGCCATTATAATCCATGTTTGCTTATATCATCCTACCTGAAGAATGAGACTTAAAGGACCCGATCAAGATTAATCATGTTTCTTACCAGTACAACGACGTCTCTTGCTACCAGAGCCAAGATATCAGCACATGACACCACTCCAGGGCAGGCCTGCTCCAGCTTCGCCTTCACACGGTCGATCGTGCCAAATCCTCGCAAGCTGAGGTTCGGAATCGACTCCTTCTCAGTTGGTACTCCCGGTATGCTGCTATTCAGAAGAACAGAACCATCGCAACCCTGCAGCACACATATATAGCACACACAATCATCCTTCAGTCACATGTATATATACCAATCAATTACCAACGGAACGCAGCTGAAGCACAGAAGCAGTTCGTTAGAACAAACTAAAATGCATGCATCATCACGCTTACATTCACAAAGCAGTCGTGGAAGTGCATCCGGAGCAGAGGCCCAGCCAGGCTTGGGACTTTGGAGATAATCTTGGTCATCTCATCACGAACAATGGCCTCTGCATTCGGACACATGTACTGGTAAAAACCAACCCTCAACCCTGATGGCGAGGGTTGTTGTAGCCCCAATTCTTGTAATGGATTGGACAGCACTGATGAGGATTGCAGGAGGAGAGGAAGGACAAATGCCAAGAGAAGCCTGAAAACCATGCTATGCATCATGAGCGATGTGAACCGACTGGGCATGATGATTGATGAGAGAGTTGCTTTCTTGCTGATTTTTGAGGTGAATTAGAACTTGCTGCCAGCTTTATAGCTCAGTTGCTTAGCTTGCACATAAATGATAGTACGCCAGCCATGCATTTTCTTCAGTATTACTATAGTGGCTACAGAAGCCCAGACGCCCTTGAAGTTGCATTCTTTTCTTATATGATGATCACGTCACTATGTGGCCTAGGAGTTAAATTGGTCATGTGCCTGGGGATCAGTATTTCAGGAGCACTAGGCATGTATTCCTGTATAGTATCTGAAACAATAATACTTTCAAGTCTTGGATCAGGCATCCGTGGAGCATATTACATTAGGTAGGTAATTAATCAGATTATTATCATATAGAGATTGGAGGCCGCTAGTTTACCAACAAACTATGCATCGCCGACAGTATAGTTCTACGGTGGAGATTCTTTGTGCCCAGTGTGGCCAGTGCACTTGTGTAATCAACACTGAAGATGATGCAGAAAATATGGCGTGTTGCTAAAAAGTACCACGTCAAAAACTTGAACTCTAAGCTGCTAGCTGTGATCCCGTACTCTGTATTTTTCTAAATCTGATATTTAGGGGGTACATTGATTCTGATGCATCATTCTTCGATTCAATATCAATAGGGATGAAAACGGTACGGATATTTTTCGACCGTATTCGAGACCGAATCCGTTTAGAGGAGTTTTTATCCGTCCGTATCCGAGTTGATATCAAACCAACATTGAATGAATTCTCCTAGTTGAAATAAGTCATGTATTCTAGTTCTGAACACCAAGAGCATGCTATATATTTTAGATTATCAACCTCAAGCAGCCAAATACCATTATATCAGCAAAATGTATCGAAGCAAAAATATGTTGAAGAAAAGTTATTTCCTTTTGTCCAAAGTCCAAATAACGTTGAGTGAAAGGATCTTTAAGTGCATGCTGGTTGTGCTTATCTCACAGAAGCAAAACAATTAAGTAAAAAAAAGGAGATAGTCAAGATAAGATCAGTGCTAGTTGATAATTAAGCTTACCAAGTTGTTGTAGTAACAAAGTTGGTATAGAGAAGCGGAAGGGCATGTAGCCTAGTGGTTAGGCTCAGTAGCACATGAGGTCCTGGGTTCGACTCCCTATGGGAGCGAATATTCTTAACAGTGAAATTCTACTTATCGTGAAGCGAAATTTAGGTCTAGTCAAACTTACATCGGTACATGTAGGTCAAGAAAGATGAGAACATGGTTTATATACAAATGATGTATATATAACTTAGGCCCTATCATGATTGGGCAGTCTTGGTATTAGTCAAACCATGCAATCTTATGCTACTGATAAAATGACGTTTCCAACAAATGTAAGCAAGCCTCTCCCGTATTTCTAAGTCCAAACTGTTGTCGGATTGTGATTAATGAGTACGCAGATAATTTACAAGTTAAACCTAGTAAAAAAAAGTAATAGTATTCCTGGTGGTTACTAGCACATGGTATGCATTCAACTGTTGATTGATTAACTGGAACGTGATAGCTTTTGGTTGTTAGACTTGAAGCCTAAGCCATTATCAGATCATACACAATTCTTCAGTTGAGTAGTTGACCCTATTGTAGCTTGCAATGATCACTTTACTCAACATAGCTATGGTAATATAATAAATTCGTTCCATGAAAGTTTTCATGAATTTTTAAATACCCATATTATACAATATGATTTGTTCCTGGAAAATCACAGCCTAGTTAGTTCATCCACTGTGAATTACACTTTTGGTTATCTAAATATTAGTACCAATTTGTATTTTTTTTGGAGGTTCCTGACAATTTTCCTAATATAACCCCCCCACTCGTTTTCCATAGTTTGTAGCTTATTAAACAAATATCGCGGAAACTATTGACCACTTGTAGAAAACTGTGGGTAAAAAAGAACGGTAGTAGAACTGCCGATTGCACTCTGATTAGAAGGAAGTGTGTAATGACCCAAAGGAGGAAAAGCACCGTAATGAACAATCACAACTAGAAGGGTTCCACTATCATGTTTGAAGACTGTGGAGTACCTACTGTACTTTGTGATTCAAATGCAAAAATTCTAGTCTTAAACAATTTATGGGTACAGAGCAATTGCAAGCTACATATTCATAATAAGGAACATAACCTTATAGCTTGGTAACGGATACTAGTAGTATGCTGCGCCTTTTTGACGACACCACGACAGGCGGCTGCTTGTTCGGTTGTTCCCACCTTATTTCTGAGAAAAAGTAAGCAAGAAGCTCAACAATGTTCAGAAGATCCCCGTAGTGTGCTCTGTATTATTCATGGGTTCGGATCGTGCATGCAGTACTATCCGTTTTTTATGTTGATCATGCAGTGTCAGTGTGTCACACAGTTTCTACCCATGGGACAGCCGTTGATCCTGCAGTATGTGACACAATGTCACTCTTGTGCTATGCTGCTCCTGCTGTGCCATTTTTCACAGGACTCACTATGTGATTCCACAATATGTCATCCCAACAACACATCTTGAAATTGCAGGCATATATATAGCATATTTGATGCTGAAGGTAATTTTTTTGGGCTTTTAAATCTTCCAAATGTGAGACGGTGAGGTAGCATCGCTGTCAAACCGCTCCTTTTTGGAAATAAAAACTGGCGGTTTGATAATCATCTCTAAAATTAATTTAAATCAGAATTAAAACGCTATACGATACCATGATATTAGCAAATTGAGATATAAACATTTGGTGGTTTGATAATCATCCCACTAAATCAATTGCAAAAAGAGGAGGAGACGGAGGCAATGATATGATCCTCCCTGCTGTTAACCTCTGACCACTTCGGTGGGGCACCGTTTTTGGCTTCAGTTTGTTTAAATGCTTTTCAGATTGAGAAATACTAAGTAAATACTACAAACACTGCACATTATGTGGGAGATAACAAACACTGAAAAAATCAACAGCAGCAAGGTTGATGCAAAAAATCATGATCAAAACAGCAATTCTCAATCATGTTACATGTCAATCAAGCGTCCAAAATATAAAACACAAATAAAGAGATGGAATCATTCAAGTAGAGAACTTGATAATATTTTTTCAAGTAACACAAATAAAGAGATAGAATGATCAGATATTCAAGTAGAACTTAATTGGTAATATTGTTTCAAAAGACCATCCAAAAGGCTCACAAGGCCTCTACAAATAATGATACTAGCACGATGACATAAAGTATACTTATTCAGATTGACTGGAATTCTGAAACTAGACCACTCTTAACATGACGCATACGCATCTAAGCTTGCAGCAAAAGCTCACTGGCCACCGCGGAGGCGTAGGACAAGGTGGAGGGTGGACTCCTTCTGGATGTTGTAGTCAGCAAGGGTGCGGCCATCTCGAGCTGCTTCCCTGCGAAGATGAGGCGCTGCTGGTCCGGAGGGATGCCCTCCTTGTCCTGGATCTTGGCCTTGACGTTGTCCACAGTGTCAGAGGACTCAACCTCCAAGGTGATGGTCTTGCCGGTGAGGGTCTTCACAAAGATCTGCATCTGGAAAGGACAAAGATATGTGATTAGCATGACGAATTCAAATCATACAGAAGGTACATTGGCATCGGAGACGTCAGCGCTGATCCACAGAAGCTGCACCGTAACAACAAATACAATAGAGCTATTTAATCACATAGACTTTTTTTTTTTAGATTATTTAATCACATAGACTCGAACAACAATGACAACAGAGGAAACTAATTTCCAGCATGACGGCATCCAACTGATTCATAAACCGCCAATGTACAAACAACCTTTTTTCCCCCCAAAATATACATGCAGAAGTACAGTATTTGACGATAATAAACAATAAAACCATCACAAATATTAATAATAATCACTAAATAAACGATATTAAACATACAAACAATTATAGGAATCCAAAATACTAAAAGGCCGGACGGACAATATATATATAATCCCAATTGTGTAATTATTACGGATCCCAAAGGCCGACTATATTATCACATCACATCAGACATCTATAAACACAAGAGTATCTCTAATAACAATCCACAAGGCATACAAATCAAGATGTAAGTGTAATCTGTCGTATATAAAAGTATTTACCCAGTCAAAGGCAAAGAAGAATCTAGTCTCTAGTAATAACTTACAAAAGTATACCTATTTATTTCACCCAATATCGGGAGAACCAGACCACAAAATCTGAAATAATTTGCCCAGATCAAATGAACTTAGAACATGATTTTGACTACAAACCCACATAGATCGAAACGTACCATAAATCCGCCGACCGCACTAACCACTGACTTGGCGAAGAACTGACAATGAGAAATTTGAGATAACAGTTTGTTTACCTTGATGAGATGAGGTGTTTCCTGGTGGTGGCGATGAATGAGAGGAGCCCGTGTGCGGGGCTCGCCTTTTATAGCCCCGCTAAGGCGGCGCGAAGTGGTGCGGTTACCGCCGCGGACGTCGGATGGCTGCGCGCAGCGCGGGCCACGTAGCACTTGGTGGTGACGGAGTCCACGAGGTCAGAACACAGCTGTCCCCATAACCAATCTTGCCATCTGAGACGCTCGTCGCTTGTTCTCTCAGAATCGGCGGCATACTTGGGCTGAGACTGATGTTGTTGGGCCAAGTGCCAAGTTTTGTTTAATCTCTACTCCTAAAAAGAGGAAAGTGCAATCATTCACATGGGCAGAACCAAAATCCCCTACTCCCATGGCTCGTCGCCCCCACATCGTTTCCACTGCCGCCCGCCCGCCTCGCCCTGCGCCACAGCCGCGGCCATCGCCCGTGCGTTGGCCCCGCCGCGCCGCCACGACCCCACTCCCTGCCCTCCCTACCCCAACGCCGCCCTACCTGGCATGCACCGCCCTGCCCGGGCTACCGAGCGCCTCCCCGGCCCGACGCCCCGCCGCAGCTCCCCGCCGACGCGACTGCCCGCCCCACGACGTGAGCAGTCGAGCCCTTCCCCGCCCCGATGCCCCGCCGCGCCGCCACGACCTCACCGCCGGCACTGCCGCCCGCCCCGACGCGCCGCCAGCCTGACGCAGCTCCTCCCTGCCCCGATGCAGCTCCTTCCCGCCGCCACCTCCTCAGGTACATGCCTTTTTTTTTCTTTCCCGCTGCAGTGAAGAGGATGCAGAGTTGAGGGAGGCGGCGGCGGCACGAAGTGGGTGCCCAGATGACGGCGTGTGGCCCCCAAGATGGAGATGTCCCATGCAATAGAGTAAGTAATGCAGTGATCTTCCATGTCTTTCCTGTCCCATTCTGAAACAGCGAACTTATATAAACCTGAAATACGGTGAACTGGTGAATTTAGTGAGGGCGGATTGGACATGTTCTACGTGTTGCTTGTTATTTTACTGCAATTTATTGTCTATCTTTGCCATCATACAAGATCTTGACTATTTTCAGTTTGCCATTCAGTCCATGGTTGAGTCTTAATTCGATTCATTCTAAATTGTAAATTCTTTGGTGTTTGCATATAGGTTCTTGGTTCTGAGTTATGGTACAATGATTTTTCTGTAGGTTGCCTTGCAAATTGTAAAAGTTATTTGCTGGTCTAATCCAATTCAACAATGGGCCGGGAAGGTAAATTCATGTGTGATGTTAACAGCTAGAAAGAAAGATAAATACAGTTATCTTTGTCTTAGCTAGATATTGAAAAATAGTGTATCTTTGATGAAGTAAATTTAAATTTACTTTTTAAAATGTTCAACGATGCTTTCTTATACTGAAATCATTGCCTTGGACTTGGTTAGAAAAACATGACAACTATATTCACTTGCATTGGCTCATGACAATAGCTATAGCTGAATATTCCTTGCCGCTGGATTTTTGCTTTCTTCTGTAACAGTAGGGAGGAATTATTATCGTGTTGCTTTGCATATTGTTCCATCCATGTTTCTGAAAGGTGATTCTAAAATTCATCTATGAATTGCAAAAGAATTAAGTTTGATCAACATCACACCTGATTGGTTAGGCATTACCTGTTCCATCCATGCCTTGGTAATTCTGCCAAATTCTAAAGCATGCATAGCAGAGAAAAGGACTCGGAACTGTAGCATTCAATCTACAACCTACATATTTTTTCGCATCTCTGAATATGTCTATCTTTTCAATTTCATTTATGTTTTGATAGTAGGTTGGATGATTCATTTAATAGCCATTTAAGTGCAATACCTCCACCATCTAATGGATGATTTTTTGCAGTTTTTATTTAGATAGTGAACCATGCTAGGTCTGCTGCCGATTCTCGTCCTTTGCTGAAGTCAGCCTTGCACCGGCCCATTCTTGAATGTCTCCCCTGCTCAGCGTCTTTCATTCGTAGGCATCATGGCAACTAGCAGGCCAGAGGTACGTCCCTAGGCATCTGCATCATTATAGCAAGCGACAAGAACAAGGCAGCATTTGCAACATCACAACAGACTCCCTCTTTAGATCCACTGCAAATTGCAATTGCAACTAGTCACATCAACGTTGCGGCACATGTATGGAGCATTAAATGTAGACGAAATGTTTGCATGTTTGTACCTTTTGCATATACATCACGAGATGAATCTTTTAAGCCTAGTTGGGCCATGATTGGACAAAATTTGTCAAATACAAACGAACATGCTACAGTGTAGAATTGCAACTGCAACTGGGATCTAAACACAGCCAGATTCTTCGGTTTCCTGAATTACTTTGCTGTTGAGAAAGAGCTGCAAGGTACAGTACACACATTGACACGCACTGCACCTACTGTGGTATGGTTGAAAATGACGCTCACCTGTTTTTTCACTGTCATCTCCCAAGAGCAGTTTGGTTCACAACTTCCACCCCCATCTACACTCTTCAGCTACCTCTAGAACAGGATGGCATCCAGCTCATCCTTTCTATCATTCTGCCTACAAGTGCCTCTGATACTTTGCTTCAAAATACTCTCACCACTCTGTGGTACTTGTGGAAAGTGAGAAATGACAATAGATTCAACAACTGCACGTGGACCCCTAACCGGTTGCACCACGCAGTACGGGCGCACATTACCACCCACAATTCGATGCTGCAGATGCAAGATCAGCCCAATGCAGATGACGAAGTGCAGGAGCAGCATATCCCTCTTTCTCAACAAATGTCACACTCTAACCCCTCCCAAAACACTGGGTCTCCTACAAGGACCCAAAACCACTTCTCATATCATACGCAGGGGATGAACAGGTACTCGATTCAAACCATGATGCAGCTTCAAGGGAGCAGATGCTTCATAGATGCCTCCAGAACCCCGAACGATCCTGGTTCCTCACTGAGGCCTGCCGGACTAGGCATTTTGATTCTTAACTTGCAGGTAAAACCGGCCCATACTGTGTACTTCATAGCGCGGCTCTACTCCACTGCTTCTGTGCTTATGGCAGAGGCGGCTGCTCTGGCTTTGGCGACAATGGTGGTCCAAAACATGGACATTCCTTTCAGACTGCGAAGAGCAGGTAAAGTTCATCAACGCAGAAGACCAATCTAACCCACCAGACCCACCAGACTGGAGGATCAAGCACTTTACTCAGATTTACTCAAATTACAGCAACACCAACACTAGCGCGACAGTCCTCAAGATCCCCAGAAGCCAGAATACAACAGCAGATTCACTGGCTCACTAGGCCTTCATCCTTGACTCTCCTCTCAGAGTGTTACCTGCTCCTATGAGCATTTGTCTTAGCTTTGCAACTTACAGCACACACTACTGTCCTCTACTGTTTGTAATGTTACAGTGCTTGCAGCTCGTTGCTGCTGAAATAAAACGTTTGTTGTCAAAATAAAAACGGATTAGCTTGCAGCCACTCCAGTGAATCGTGAAGAACTGATTGATGGGCGAGAGTATCAGTGGTGTTGACAGGGTTGATAACACATGACTATATATGTGCATTCTAAATTATTTCGGCTAAGGATTTGCTAATTTATAAACTATATATACTGTAAAAAAAATTAACCTTCATAAGCTTATATAGCTTTGTAGCATCAGACCTTTTGATTCATGAGTACCTCAAAGTGGACATCCCAAATGTGAGAATTTCATATGCATAGGAAGCATGATCTATCTTTTAAGCATGTCAAAATTTAAAGTAATATGTTGCTGAGAATATCATAATTATTTATGAGCATAGATGTATCTTCATCAACGCTGAAAAATAATCCATATTTTCTTGTGTTTTTTTTTCGAGGTGTTGGAGATGTCATCACAGGTGGAGATCTATATACTTATGTTACATGTTTATGCATTTATGTGCAGCATTGTATACAGCCAAAAATACAAGTATGACAATTTTCCATGGCCTGCAGCTACTGGAGGCAATGGCAATAGCTGCCTGTACAAAGACTATGCGTTGTGCTTCTGCACATGTATATAGAGCTCTTCATACTCTTGAGAAATAAAACATGCTTCTGTACATCTGCATCTTGTATTAAGAACAGAAAAGGAATTGGAAAGTAATTTAAAATAAAATGAAAACACTTTTTAGATATTCGTTTTAATCCATGGGATAAAATAGGCTATGACGTGGATACATATTGTTCTGCATATCGTTATCATGCTGCCATTGTCCACGATGACGACCTAAGAGGGTTGAGATGCTGGGTAGGGTATTGGTAATTCATACTTTGCACACAATGGCCAAAGAATATGACATGTTTTTGGATTGAGCTATTGGTATACTATGAAAATTATAGGATATATTCAATTTCTAATACTGACAGTGTTGTGGTATTTTTTGTCCGTTGCAACGCACGGACATTTACCTAGTCAAACAAACAGTGCCAAGGTTTGTGGCCTAACTGAGGCCCAGGCAAAGCATGGAGAGGGTGAGCCACCGTCCACGCCCCACCTTCCCCGCACTCCTCCGTCCCCTGCGTCCGCGCTGCCGCCCTCTGCCGCGTCTCGCCGCTCGCCCGCTCCCTTTCCTTTTACACCTCGGGCCCACTGCACAGCCTCTCCATCACGAAATCTTTGTGGCGGCAGGACACCGATCCGGAATCTGAGAGAGACCGTGGCCGCCAAGTTTCATTCCGCCGGATCAGAAACCGTAGACGCGGCATCACACGGCCACGATCCAGCCCTCGCACGGGCACAAGCGACCTCTCATCCCCGACCCGGACTCCGCTTGCGTTCGCAGGAGGCAGGAGCCGCGTATAAATCCGCGCCGCGGCCCCCCTGCAGCGCACAACGCAAACCACGAACGCCAACAACAACAACAAGATCGCAAGAATCCCCAAAGCCCAGCAAGCAGCCGCAGCCGTGTCGTCGTCCAAGTCGGAGCCCACCGGCGTGGCGCCGCCGCCGTCGTCCGAGGTGGAGACCAAGATCGCCAAGAAGGCGACGCCGGCGCGGGCCCCGGGCCTCGCGCTGGAAGGGTGGGGGTTGGCGAGCTACGACGACTCCTCTTCCGACGACGAGCAGGGCGCCGCACGCGCGAAGTCGTCCGCTGCGGCGGCTGCCAAGAAGGGCGGAACTACTAGTAAAAGCGGCGGCAAGGGCCGCGCGCCGTCCAAGGAGAAGTACCTGCTCCCGGTCCCGGACGGGAAGAAGAAGAAGCCCGCCGCCGCCCAACGCGGCGGCTGCGAGGGCGAGGAGGAGGACGACCAGTTCATGCTCGGCGTGGCGGCGGCGGACGGCATCGGCGGCCTGGTCTCGCCGTTCGACCCCTTCGCGGACGCTGACCTCGGCGGCGGCGGCGGCGGCGTCGAGGCGCCCAAGGACGACGTGGTGCACCTCCGCGTGCAGCAGCGCAACGGGAGGAAGACGCTGACCACGGTGCAGGGGCTCAGCGCCGACTACAACTACGCCAGGATCCTCCGGGACCTCAAGCGGGAGCTCTGCTGCAGCGGGGTCGTCGTGGAGGACGAGGACCTCGGCAGCGTCATCCAGCTCCAGGGCGACCACCGCAAGGCCGTCGCCGCCTTCCTCGTCAAGGCTGGCATGGCCACCAAGGCCAACGTCAAGGTCCACGGCTTCTGATCGCCGCACCGCGCCGCGCGGCCTGTCGTCGTCGTCTCAGTTTCGATCCCATCCGAGTCTAGTTCGAGTTGTTTACTTGTTTTGGTTGCTTCGTGATTTGTTTCTCGTTTAGTTCGAAGGTTGTCGATTGATCGTGTGCCGTTTGTATTATGGACTGCAGATGTCATTTTCTAAGAAGTCATGTTAAGATCTCGTGTTTGATTTTAGGATTAATAAAGCTTAATTTTGCTATGATTTGCTTCGTGATCTCAGTATGCCAATCTACGATGTGCAAAACATACACGTACACACAGCTAATGTTACATTCTGGCTCCAATTTCCAAGCAAGGCAATGAACTAGAGGTGGAAAACCTCCTCAATTCAAATTTGTTATGACAGATCTACTCTGCAGCAGCAGCACACCTGCAACACGATTTTGCAGCCATGTTCTTAGTTACTTACAACAGATGTACTCTTGAGTCTAACAAAGAAGGCGCATAATAACAGCAACAGTACAAAGCGATGTTCGAAACTTTTTTTTAGGAATATTTACTCGACCAGATGCGACGAGCCTTTTCGCCGATTTGGCAATTGGCATGGATACATGGGCTGGCGCGAGTCGCTCTGAAGAAAGCCCACCCGAGCTAACAATTGGGCTGCCCTCGAAGGCCTAGGCCTTTTTTACAGGAGAAAGCCGCGTGGGGACGGTCCAAGTGAGATCCTAGCTTGCGCCTGCGAGCTGAGCTGAGCAGCCTATAGAACGAAACGATGTAGTACCACCCCGGAAGCGCAAACCAAGTTCGGCCAGCTTATAAGGCTGAGTCTCGCCCGGTGCAGCACGACCTTACTTGAACAGGATCTGTTCTATAGGATCGTACCGCTGCATCCTTGACTAATAAGGAAGCAAGCACTTAAGCCTGGTTGATGACTCGTGTCCTGTGGGCTAGAGCGTGATTAACGGCTAGGATAAGCTCTGCTGTGTCTGGTGCTGTAGAGGATCGTTCCTGGTCAAGGCTTGCCTGGCTGGGGTGGCCCTCAGGTTGTCTGACACGCTCTTTTTTTTTTTTTGTTTTTGCTGTGCTGAATTTGAAGGAATTTGATCAAAAGAACTGTTGTCTGACAGGCTCTTTTTTTGTTTTTGCTGTGCTGAATTTGAAGGAATTTGATCAAAAGAACTGTTCTCCACTGCAGTTTGTTTTACTGTGCTGAATCTGAAGGAATTTGATCAAAAGACCTGTTGGACTACAGTTTTCTTCCTCAACATTGCTCTCAAATTTAAAGGGCCAATATAAGAAGTGTGCGCGATGTGCAACGCATTAGTGTTCAGTAGTGTGATGCTTCTTCTCACTACTCCAAGCAAAACCGAGAAATAGGGGGCGAAAAAGTTTCTATATGTTTTGCGAGCCTTGTTCATACTATATCCGTATTCTGCGTGTCTCTGCACACATACTCTGAAACTGAAGAGGTGCCACACCTGCAGTGTAAGGTGAGCCGTGAGTCCAGGATGATTCATGAAAACAAGTCCCATGCATATCACTGCAATATTGAACATGTATAAACAATAGTTGGCATTCGTATTTGTGAACGAGGCATTTACGTGGTGGTGGTTGGCGTTGCATATAGTTCTCTACTTTTTGAATTGAAAAGGACCAGCTTTGTTTGCCTGTTTCTACTGACGAAACTTCTGGCGGTTACACAATGTTTTTGTTTTTGAAATGGCTATGCAATGTTTGATTGACAGCAGCTCGTGTATGAAGCATGCAATGCAGAAGGTTCCCAATTGTTTTCTAGGATTGGGCTTTGTGAAGCGTGCGAGTGCGACTGAGGTGGATTGAGCCTCTTTTTCTTCTCTCTCTCTCTCTCTCTCTTTTTTCTTTTTTTTTTTTTGAGAAAGACTGAGGTGGATTGACTGGCAGTCTGTCACGGCTCCGTGGACCGTGGGAAACATCCACGTGGGCCGCGGCCCAAGACGGAATGCTCAGCTTAATTAGCTTTGTTACCTCCCCCTCAAAAAAAAAAAAAAAATCTTTGTTACCTGATTAGCTGAATCCAGTAAAAAAACCCTGATTAGCGAACATAATACCACCTTGAACTACAGACAACCAGCTTATAATGCCGATCAAAGACTTCAGCTTGGTTGATGAGTCCATGACCTGTGGGCTGTGGCCCAGAGCGTGATTAACGGCTGAGATTTGAGCTGATGGCCAGATGACTGTGGGGGATCGTTCCTGCCTGCTTGGCTGGAGGTGGGTGGCCCATAGGTTGTCTGGCAGTTTTTTTCATCTTTCCGTCCAGCTTCTGCATAAAAATCTCTGCAAAATATTCCTGCGGTCATCTTACCTTACAAACAGCTCTCAAAATATTCCTGCGCTCATCTTACCTTACAAACAGTTCTCTAATTTGTTAACAAATCATGAATATACCAGTTAGGCAGACTGTCAGCTACAAAACCCAGTAAATAGTGCTGCTGCGACAAAAGAGAGTGGGCAATTTGACAGATTCTACGATCATTCTCAAACTATTACTTTCCTACAGAACTGTTTGCTTCCTCGAAATCTTTCAATACATGACTACAACTTCACGAGTGGTGACAGAATTGTTGTTTACTCAAAATCTTTCACATCGCCAACAACTCTCTCTTGAGGCATGCAGCTAGCAGATGAACGCTTCTGCAGACACATATCACATCACTGATCCATCATCATGCACGCGACCAATGCAATTTCATTCTTCACGATCACAAAACCCCGGTTGATGCAGCATCTTTGTCAGCCGCAGGAAAAGCCTTTGAAACTGCTGATTTGCTGGCTGCCCTCGATCGCTTACCGCCCTCGCGTCTGTCGCCTTGTTCTCAAAGGGACGTGCAGCATCGATCTCCACTCCAATGGCCTACAAGGTGAAAGGGATGCTCAAGTGCCTCAAGGTCTTCTCCCGGATCTTCGGTAAGCGGGCATTTTATTCTCTTTCCCGTCTGAAATCCTGAATGAACTCTGGCCATGCACGGTGTGATTCCGATCCGACATGGACGCCTTTTCTGTTTCCTCCATGGATTGTCCTTGCAGCGGTGAAGGAGCATGAGATGGAGATCGGTTACCCGACGGACGTGAAGCACGTCGCGCACATCGGCTGGGACAGCGCGGCGGGCAGCGCGTCTCCAAGCTGGGTAAACGCAAGATACCAGAATTATTCAGTGCATTGCCGCTGCAAATTTTCTCCAAATACAAATGTCTGAATTCTCATTGGTTGAGTTTTAATCTTGCTCTATCTTGTCTTGTGTATCCTCGTAGATGAACGACATCATGGCGTCCTCGGACTTGTCGTCCCTGGGCAGCTTTGCTGCGTTGACTGGTACCTCCTGGGCTTCTCAAGGTACAGTGACCATTCGTCATGCTCTTCCATTCAGAATGCATCGCTCTGTGGTTCAGTCGTAATTCAGTTCATTGGTTGCTTCCTGTAATTGCACCTTTCTTAGCAAACGTTTTGGTTCCTTATATGATCTTGCCAGTAGAATCACGTGCATGTCGCAGCGTGTTGGTTTGTTCTTGTACCCGTACGTTGTCGCGCCGCACAAGTGCACAACACATGTCGGTAAATAAAACGCACTCGCTTCCGGTTTCTGAAGCCTGAGACGAGATACCAGCAGCATGTCTGAAACTCTGAGTCACTGTTGGTAAGTCCCGGGTCTCGTGCAGACAAACTGCGACCAAAATTGAACAACTCGATCCTGTTCGTGGCTTCACGCAAACAGTAGGAGAAACTTGTCCCAGAAACATCTTGGTTTGGTTCTTGCTTTGCTTCACAAGACGGTAACACCGGGAGAGGCAAAATCTGAAGCTTCCTGTGATGGGGACACGATCAGTTGGTGACGTTCATACTGTACTTGCCTGGACAGAATCACAGAAAAAGTGGCGTCGCCGTGTAGTTGGGTGGTGTTCCGGGCGACAGCCGCTGACCGCGGCCAGGCAATCGGGAGACATCCTCCTCCTCTTATCCGATCCGGAGCTCGATCATTGCATTGCCGCTCTTATCAGTTCCAAGATTACGCACTTTGATTTTACTTTCCAGGATTCGGAAGGATCTTGTGCCGTGTCGTTCTTGCCATGCGCGCGCCGCTGACACGCATTCTGTGTGACAGATCTCGACCGCCAGCAGCGTGTCGGGGCCGTCGTCGCGGAGAACACCGGCACCGGCAGGCGAGACGACTCGGCCACGTGCCCCGACGTTCCAAGGCCGCCGAGGAAGCCGGGGAGGAAGGAGCCTAAGGACGACTCGCCGACGGCGCCGTCAAAACCGTCCAGCAGCTCCACGGACGAGGTGGCGTCGTCGCCACCGTCACCAGCGGGTCATGCCGACGCTGCTGCAACTGCAAATGCCGCGTGATGATCTGAGCTGTGCTCAGGCAGCCATGCCTTCCGAGTTGTGTCGGCGATGCTACAAACAAAGATTGCTTTTATTAGTCGGCCAGTGAGTCAGCGGCGTCTCAGCTTTGCGTCAACTACTGTTTGTGTGCAATGGCTTTTTTTTTTCTTTTTTTTTCCATTCAATCCTCGTCTCAGGTCATGTTTCGTTTGTGGAGGACGAGAGAAGAGTCGGCCCAAATTGGCCCGCTAGGCCTTGTTCTGATGGGCCAGACCCGAATAAGCAGCATTGTCCCGTTGGACATTCCTCCGGATCGGCTCGTTACAAACCCATCCCTCTTTCCTTTCTTCACACTCGCGTTGAAATGTCGCGGACAGCCGGACTGCGGAGGCAAGCCGACGGCGAACCTCGGCGTTCGCTCTGTCGCGCGCGCGGTACTCCAACTCCAGCGCCGGCGCGCTGCCGGATATCTCTCGGCGCGCTGAGTCTGAGTGAGTTGGTTCACTCTAACGCTCGCTGAAAGTAGCATTAGCAACTGTCAACCCCTTCCTTTCCCCATTTATTTTCCTCCTTTCCCCGTGGAATCCCCATGAGACGACCTCCCTACCAAACTTGCGGATTGGGGTGCAACTAAAAATTTATCTCCAAGCCAAGACATGTTGCAATTGGCCCATGGGTGGTGTTGCGGCAGTCGGATACTCATTTGCCGGCGCGCCGTTTGGTATGAACGCGCGTGGGATCCCGCTGGCAGCAGGGTTAGACTTACACCTCCCACTTCCCTCCAAAGCGAAGTCCCGGAGAAAGTTGGATTTTTCGCTAGGCTGCTTGTCTCCTCTGAAAGTTGGAATTGCTTGATTGTTTATTCTCTGCCAATTTTTCACGTGCGAAAGGAATCTGCACAAGTCTACTCGCCCAAGTGGGCAAATAAATGGAGTCTTGGTGTGTTTCAGTGTTTGTCCTGTTTTTCTATCGCTGTGCTTATCTTGAGGCGTGACAGCTCAGCTTCACCTCATATGCAAGTTGTTGGCAAAACAGTTTTACCAACAACTTCACGCATGGTTAGGAGAGAGAGAAATGAGGGAGGGAGTTAGGATAAACTACTTTTTTTCAAGCTCATAGCAGGCTATACTTTTGTGAGAGAGGAAAAAAATAGATTCACACGTGAAGCTGTTTAAAAAAAAGGTGTTTGGTAAAAAAATAACAGCTCCGTGCCAAACAGCCCCTTAGTTTAGTAAAGTTAAGTTCGGCATCTGAAAGAGAAATCTTATCGACCCGAGCGGTGTATGAGGCCCGACGGCTCTCTTTCTTCGGCTCTATGCACCATCCATGTAATGATTTAACGCCAGTCACTGGTGATGGCAATAGCTACTGAAAAATATCAATTATCTTCACAAAGACTTGTTAACTGCCGCTATCATGCCTCAAATGAGAATTGAGAGCAGTACTTGCTGGGGTATAATTTTCTTGAATGCCAACCATAAAAAATTTGTCCTTATTTGTTACATCATTATCATGACTGAGCATTCAAGACATATTGGTTTGATTTATAGTCATATCGGTTTGGCCTTTTACAACTTATCCAGCTGGGTCTCAGAAATCACACACAGCCCTTTCCTAAAGATCTATCAAAAGTATGCTGCAAGATATGCTTATTTGAAGATCTATTAAGAACCTGAGTTCCTATCTACCTATCAAAGGCCTGATACCAGTATACCTGTAAGTTCAGATATCCATTCAAATCATGTTTTTAGCTAAAGATACCTGTGTGGTTCTGGTGACGATTTTCTGTATTTTTTCATAATTCCAAACAGCATATATTGGAGATGAGAAGTTGCTGTACACACATGGCCATTTCATGTCTATTGTAAGATTTTTCGAGAACCTGCTGCGTCCTAATGCTGAGAAGACCCGATAGTGGAGCCTCTGATTCTTTCGGGGGTTGCATGGGGACTATCCACCGCCGGGTGGATTATCTCCCCTGTCATCACCAAGCTTGTGAACAAAGCCTTGTCCCATATCAAACCCGGGAAATCGAAGGACGAGCTTCACGAGCTCTTGACTCACACTCTCCCTCGTCTCGCTCTTACTCTAGAAGCAGCAGAGGGCAGTGCACATAAGGATCACTTTGAGGAGTTGGTGAGAGATCTCAAGTCTGCCTTCTACGATTTGGAAGACGTGTTGGATGAGGTGGAGTACGTTCTTCACGAGAAACAGCTAACCACTCAGAAAAAGAGCAAGTGGAACATGTTTGCTTCACGTGATGATGCTAGTTCCTCGGACCAGGTCATTTCTTGGTATCCTCAATTTGCCATCTGCATGTACACATGCTTTAGCTACTCATCCCTGCCAGTACTTTCAATCTAATCAATTGTACATTACCCTTGTATCTTGGCACATACATGAAGATCTAGTATAAATATTGGTATTGAGATAAGATACCTTATTAGATCATAAAAATTCGAATCTGGTTTAATGTTTTTATTCTACTTACCTGGACTACAGAGTTCCAATTTCTAATTTCAGCCTAGTATTATCTGGCAGGGTGTCAATATCAACCAAGTTTGATTATCTCTGGATCTTTAAATAGCATGTTGAAGAAAAAGGTGAAGAAGATAAAAGAACTCGTCGGTGAAGCACAGGAAACTATTGAAGTAGCAAACCTGCCATGCCACAAAGGAAGTGGCAAAAATAGACCAATGGTTACAACAACATACACACAAGCCCAACACTGCAGATCCAGTGGAAAAGGTGATTGGCAGAGATGAAGATCGTTTGCGGATAATAAAAATGCTTCATGATACAGAAGGTGAGGCCAATGCAAGCTCATGTGGTGCTAAATGCTTTTCTGTAATCGGGATTTGTGGTATTCCAGGGTCTGGAAAAACAACTCTCGCACAGTATATTTTTGAGTCTGAGCAAACTGCAGGCTATTTCCACCCTGTTGTATGGATCCATGTTTCTCAGAATTTTAGTGTGTACACAATTTACAGAGAGATGTTTGAGGCAGCTTCAGCAAAAAAAAGCCCCGAGTTTAATAGCCTTGATGTTCTGAGAAAACAACTGGAAAATGAGCTATATAGAAAACGGTTTCTGTTGGTTCTTGATGATATCTGGTGCAATAAGGATGTCGATGACCAACAGTTGCCATTGTTGCTTTCTCCATTCAAGGTCGGAAACAGAGGAAGTAAGATCCTTGTGACAAGTCGAAATACAGATGCATTATCAGATCTAGGTCCTAATATAAATACTAGTACTATCACAATACCAGATTTGGATGATAAAGTCTTCCGTGAACTGTTAATGTACTATGCACTTGGAGACTCAAGGATAGATGATGTAGATCAGAAAAAACTTCTCATGATTGGTACTGAAATAGCACAGAGGTTGAGGAGATCACCTCTAGCAGCTAGAATTGTAGGTGGTCAGCTTCGCAGAAAACAAAATGATGTTGAGTTCTGGAGGGGAGTTCGAGATAGTGATCTCTTGAAAGAGAAGATGGGAGCTTTGCTGTTGAGCTACCAATATCTTGATGAGCAGCTAAAACGATGCTTTGCTTATTGCAGTATTTTTCCCAGAAGGCATTATTTGCCCCGTCATGAGTTAGTGAGCATGTGGGTGGCAGAAGGGTTTATAAAAACTAATAAGGAAGAAGAGGAGATGGAAGCTGTTGCTCGGGGTTACTTTGATGAACTAGTATCAACTTCGTTTCTGCAAATAGTAGGAAATACGTACCCCACATGTTATTTTATTCATGACTTACTGCATGATTTAGCAGAAAAGGTTGCTGGAAGAGATTGCTTCAGAATTGAGAATGGTTGGACAGGAGAAGTTCATCGGGATGTTCGCCATTTATTTGTTCAAACTGACAATGATTCCTCCATTATTGACAAGATTGTCAAACTAGAAAAGCTACGCACACTGATCATTCATTCTGGCCAGAATAACACTATAAGTGAGAAGACTGTTGAGAAGATTTTTATTAAGTTAACTAATTTGCGAGTACTGGTCATTCAATCATATTTATATATGGGTATCGGCTACAAGATCTCGTTTGCAGACTATATTGGTAATTTGAAGCACCTGCGCTACCTTTCTTTCTTCCATAATGGGCTGTACGACTTAACTTTGGCTGGCACAGTTGCCAAGCTTTACAATCTTCAGGTTTTAAATTTTATTTCATGCGATAAATTGGTACTTTCATCTAAAAAAGATATGGCCAATCTCACCAACTTGAGGATCCTTCAACCTGTCCCAGATATTCCGAACATAGGCAGTATGACTTCTCTGCAAGGGTTAGAGTTATTCACAGTAAAGAAGGAACAGGGTTATGAGTTACAGCAGCTAAAGAATCTAAACAAGCTTAAAGTATCTTTGTGTATTGAGGGTCTTGAACTTGTTGGAAGCAAGGAGGAGGCTACTGAAGCTAAGCTATCAGATAAGGAGCGACTTGGAGATGTCAGACTGGCCTGGGGTAGTAATAGTAGCTGTGACCTAGAAGTTCAAGCAGATGTTCTTCAGGGTCTTTGCCCTCCTAGATCCCTTGAATTCTTTGAAATCAGGGACTACCCCGGTTCGAGGTGTCCAGATGGAATGTGGGTAATACGAACGGCGAAAACTATCTTCAGTGTCTTTGGCTCAACCGTTGTCGCTTGCTGGGGCCTTCTCCTAAACTTTTTAATTATTTTGTTCACCTGCGTGAGATCATCCTCACAGAATGCAACTGGGATACCTTGCCAAATAACATACAGCACCTCGAGTTTCTCATCGTACTGCGTATCCAGGATTGTTTGAATATTCGGTCACTTCCAATATTGCCCCAGTCGCTGAAGAGGATTGAATTCTGGGGGTGCGAAGAAGAATTCATGAGGTCGTGTGAAACATATGGGGATCCTAACTGGCAAAACATTAAGGACATTCCCAGTGTATGTTTTGAAGGTAAATCTAGTTGCTCTCACGGTGAGACGGTTTATTATTTTGTGTGTTTCGTACCGTTATTCTATAGCTTCTCTATCAAAAGCTGTTATAGTGGTTTTACTAACCTGTTAGTAAACACCAGGCCGCCAGATGAGAACGGGAACTCAAGAAACCCAATCTTTCCACTGGACGGAATATGTCTCGCTGTGAGACTAACCACATTTACATGATGACAATCTTAAGGGAAGAAGATAGTTCTTTGTAATCCATAAGCTTTCATGTACTCAATATGCTGGTTGTGGCTGAGTTGCAAAAGAAGCACTGCGGCACTCAAAATGTCATGGATAAGCCCGGAATTTTGTTTGGTTGCAATTATCTCCGATGATAAGCATGGAATATTGTTTGGTTGATATTATCTCCGACGATAAGCATGGAATATGTTTGTTTCATATTCATATGTGACGACGACGTGCAGCAATGAACAATGGATTTATGTGTTTCCCATTGTTTGTAGTATTGTGGAATGTTGTACACAGAATTTATCTGCTTTGCATGGTTTATAAGGTTATGGGTCAGATGATGACACGTTCTGGATAAATTTTTTGGCATTGTTCGCTTGACATTTTGTAACTGTAGGAGATTAGAATCGTTTTAATGTTGGATGACTGTATTACTTGAGCTTCATGACTGTTTATATAAGAGGTATATGGCTAACTAATTATATATATACTCCAACAGTAATACTGCGGCGTAATTTTGAGTATCATGGAAATATGTAGTCACTAAGCAATTTTGTAGCACCGGTTTAATTTCAAGGTTAATGTGGGTATGCGCGGCTTTGGTAAGCTTCTGCTGTTCACTTGATGGTCACGAACAAATGGCTACGTGCTCTGTTTGTATCAAGGTATCTTTTATTTTTAGCATGAAATAGCATGTGCTCCGTATTTGTATTAAGTAGAGACGAAAGAGTTCACTAGAATCACATTCCGGTTAAGAAGTTTGAGGGGAAAAGGAAAAGAAATGCGGCTATGCAGTCATGACCCTTCCTGCATGTACAAATTGGAGACCGCGGCAATAAAGCTCTTTGTGTCCGCAATAAAGCTCTTTGTGCTCGTTGTGATTCAGTTGAGCACATTGGGAAGTTGAATTTGTGACCAGACCTACGTGAGAAAAGACCGCGGTTTGGTAACTATCTTCGCGTGAAATCTTTTAAAGGGAAGCCGAAAATTTCCTGCGAAACAAGCTTAGACAAACTTTGTAAGTGAAAATTTAACTCCGAAGTTCAGGAGCTGAGTTTCGTAGCGAAGTTGAATCCCAACACCATCAGTTGGTGTCCTTCATACTGTACGTGCCTGCAGGCTTCGGAGAGAGCGAGTGGTGTCGGCGTGTGGTTGGTTGGTGTGGCGGGCGACAACCGCTGATTGTGGCCAGGCAGTCGGCATACATCCTCCCCTGATCCGGAGCACACTGCATTGCCGCTCTTAGTTCCAAGATTACACACTCTTGATTTTGCTTTCCAGGGTTAGGAAGGACGATCACGTGCCGTGTTCTTGCCATGCGCCGCTGACACGCGTTTCCGTGGCGGTTTCTGTATATCTGACAGATCTCGACCGCCAACAGCGTGTCGGCGCCGTCGTCGCGGAGAACACCGGCAGGCGAGACGACTCGGCCACGTGCCCCGACGTTCCAAGGCCGCCGAGGAACCCGGGGTCCGGGGAGGAAGGAGCCTAAGGACGCCTCGCCGACGGCGCCGTCAAGACCGTCCAGCAGCTCCACGGACGACGTGGCGGCGTCGCCACCATCACCAGTGGGTCATGTCGACGCTGCTGCAAATGCCGCGCGATGATCTGTTTTTGAAAGACCCGGTTTCCCGGCATGTATATAATAAGCAAGAGTAGAGTTTTACACGCACGAGGGGCGCAGAATCATCAGCAGCAGACCGCTGCTGTGACTAGGAGATTCACAGTCCACTACTCATAGAAAAGAGATCAACCAAAAGAGGCCTAAGACATCTAGCTCCAGCAAGTGCCCACATGGCAGCTTCATCCTTGATCAGCGCAACGGTTTTAGTAGCTGACCGCCAAGAGTTGTTGAAGATTGCATTGTTTCTCTGCTTCCAAAGTGCCCATAAGGCCAGGATAACCAATGTATGCCTCTTCCTGTCACCTCCTTCAAGTAACATCGAGAACCAGTCTTCTATATTGGTCTTTGAGACCCAATGAGAAGGATTTAAGCTTGCATTAGCACTCCAGACCGCCACAGCCGCCCAAGTGGTTTGGGAGAAAGGACATTCAGCGAATAAATGCATCGTGGTTTCTAAGCTCCTAAAGCAAAGGCCGCAAAAATAGTTGTTGACCCACCCACGAACCTGAAGTCTAGCGGCAGTCCAAAGACGATCTTGCAGCAAGAGCCATAAGAAGAATTTGCACTTGGGAGGTGCACAGGCTTGCCAAATTAAGATTGGAAAATTGGAGGTGATCTGCCCATTGAACTGAAATTTCTAAGCTGAGCGAGTGGAGTACTTGCCGGAGCTTTCAAGTAACCATTGTATCTGGTCGTCTTCCTCAGTATCCAAGTCCACATTAATCGCCTGAAGAAGACTCCACATCTGCACATACTCTAAGAGGATAGCGCTGTCCACGTCATGTGACAAGTCTCTGATCCAAGTATCATGGCGGAGCGCTTCCCAGACTGTTCTATTTTTGCATCGAGAGTGTCTGAATAGCAGCGGAAAAGTGAGAGAAAGGGGTTGACTGCCCGCCCAAGAAGAGAGCCAAAACGAAGCCTTCTGACCATTCCGTATTGTTATCTTCGTCGCCGCTGCAAACAAGGCCATGTCCGTGTTGTCGACTGGCAGTTCCATCCCTGCCCATGCTCTGTTGGGCTCCTTCCACGATAGCCAAAGCCATCTTAGTCTTAAGGCACGACTAAACCGCTCGAAGTCGATGATCCCGAGTCCACCATACTCAATTGGTTTAGCTACCAAGCGCCAAGCCACCTTGCTTAGACTGCCTGTAAGCTCTTTGTCACCTGCCCAAAGGAATCGACGGCGGGCCTTGTCCAACTCTACCGAGAGTTGCTTAGGGACCCGAAGAATCGCAAGAGATAAAGTGGCAAGGCACTCAACACCGAGCGCACTAGTTCACGGCGTCCAGCTATAGTAAGCAGTCTCCCTTGCCATCCAGCTAGCTTATTCCTTGCCTTGTCAACTATGCTCTGCACATGACACATCTTGATCCTGCCGAGTGTGAGTGGTAAGCCCAAGTATTTGATTGGAAAATTCACTCGCTGTCCTCCAAAAGGTGCTAGAACTTCATCCAAGTTCAGCCCAGAACATCTAATTGGGACTACCTGGCACTTGCCGAGATTGAGTCTCAGCCATGGGGCATTACCAGAGTTTTCCAGAATGCCAAATAAGGCAGCAACCTCATCTCGTCGCGGGTTGAGGAAGATTACTGTATCGTCCGCATACAAGGAAAGGCGAAGCTTGGCATGTCTCCCCCTCAGCGGATTCAGGACTCCATCCTCTGTAGCGGCTTCCAGCACCCCCTGTAGTGCATCAATTGCCAGAATAAACAAGAGCGATGACAACGGGTCGCCTTGCCGAAGGCCTCGAACATGGTTAATTCTTGCCCCTGGCTTGCCATTAAGCAGCACTGTCGAGTGAGATGTCCTGAACAGGATACTTAGCCAGTCCCTCCATCTTTGTCCAAATCCTCTCTGGTCAAGAAGCTCGAACATGTACTGCCAAGAGATAGTGTCAAAAGCCTTCGAAATGTCAAGTTTAAACAGGAGAGCTCGTGTTCTTTTTCTGTTGTACGCCCTTGCTAGGTTTCTAACATACAAGAAGTTATCCTGGATGCATCTTCCCCTAATGAACGCGCTCTGCGAGCTAGAAATCAGACCATTGATGTGCACTACTAGCCTAAGAGCCAGGATCTTCGCGATCAGTTTCGTGAAGGAGTGAATTAAGCTGATGGGTCTATAGTCCTTGGCGAATTCAGCCACCTCTGTTTTCGGCAATAGGGCAATGTGTGCCCCATTCAAGTGCTCCATTGGTCCTGCCTGTAGTTGCTCAAAAGCACTAATAGCTGCCAAAAGGTCCCCTTTGATTATATTCCAGCATGATTTGTAAAAGGTTCCAGTGAACCCGTCCGGCCCCGGTGCCTTCTCTGCTGGCATAGCACGAATAGCTGCATGAACTTCATCTTCAGAGAAAGGCGCATCAAGAGGGTCTGTAAATCTCCGAAGTTGCAATCTGTCCCAGTCAAAGGAGCAGGACCGTGGGCTTAAAGTACCGAGGGTCTCGACAAAGTGTGCAAAAAGAACATCCTCCTTCTTTGTATGATCCCAGACAATAGCACCCGAGCTGTCACACAAGTAGGAGATCAGATTTCTTTTCCTCCGGCCTGAAGCCTTTTGGTAGAAAAATTTTGTACAGGCATCCCCTTCCTTAATCTGAATCAATCTTGAGCTTTGCCTCCTCCTGGAGCGTTCAAGAGCTGCCCATCCCAGTACCCTGGCCTTGAGTTCCTTGTAAAGTTGCAACTCATGTGAATTCAGGCTCCTGGATTCCTGAGCCACATCTAATTTGAAGATTATCTCATTAGCAAGCTGAAGCTGTCGCTTGGCTACACTGAAAAGGCCTAGACTCCAACAGCGTAAGGCTTTCGCAGTATTGGCTAGCCGGTTATGAAAAATCATCATCAGTGAAGCACCCCGCACCGGCGCACTCCACGCTGCTGCTACACAATCTCGGAACCCAGGTACTCTTGGCCAAAAATTTTCAAAACGGAAAAGAGCCAACCTTGGAGCTTGTTCGATCTGGCCAATAACGAGCGGTGAATGATCGGATAAGGAGCTTGAAAGGGCGTGCAGCATTGCCGCCGGGAAGAGATCATCCCATTCTTTGTTGTAGAAGACCCTATCCAAGTGGACTAAGGTCAGAGTGGCCCTCCCATTACTCTAGGTGAAACATCGGTTTCGAAGCTTCATCTCCAACAAGTTACTGTTATCCAGAGCCTGCCGGAAGACCCTCATCAGCCTCCGGTTAACGTTGTCATTGTTCTTGTCACAAGCTTGATAGATTAGGTTGAAATCTCCCAAGCAAAGCCAAGGAGTTCCAGCTGGCGGCTGGCAAGCAACTAGCTCATCTAGGAAGGATTGTTTGAGACCATCTACAGTCGGGCCGTACATAGCAGTCAACAAGAAGGGGGTATTTGTTAGCTTTAAAGTCAGTTGCAAGGTGAGAGAAAACTGTCTTCTATTAGCCGCTGCCATTTGAAAGAGGTCCCTATTCCAGGCCACCAGAATTCCCCCCTAGTGGAGGTTGCAGCCAGAAAATTGAAATCAAAATAATCAAGCCTCAAGAATTCTGCTGCCAGGAACCTGCTGACGTTGTCCAGCTTAGTCTCCTGGAGGCAAACTACACAGGGGCGGACTTGCGACACCATTATCTTCACTGCCTCACGACCCGTGGCACAGTTCAGACCATGTACATTCCAGTTTAGTAGCTTGATCTCACACATTGGAAACAGCAGAGCAGCCACAAACTGTAATCACCTTAGCGCACCCAACATAATCACAGAACAGCATCAAACTCTAGGCATCAACACAGGAGAGCAGCCCAATCACACAAACAGCAGTTAGATGTTGACACAAACAGACCAGCAAACCATCAGGACAGCAGCAACATCCCATCAGTCCAGGCACACACAGAGCAGCAATCTGGTACTGAGTTCTCACAGACAAAACACAGACCCCCTACACTAGATTTTGACAAACAACTGACGAATCCAGGCAACAACTGAACACACATAGACTAGCTGATCACCGGCAACAGCTAGAAAGGAAAGATACATTGACATCTTGCACATCTGAGACAACACATACTACATCAAGGGCAGCCTCAACACCATCAGGCCATTTTCATCCCAGCAACATCAGTGTCACCAAGGATCACCGAGAGAGCACTGGCCAGCTAACTGTTGTCAAGTTGTGCCGCCGCTTTCAGAGCCATCACAGCCTGCTCATTGAGCCCTGTGCTGAAGAGGTCAATGAAGTTCGCAACGACGTCGTCCGGAGCCGCCGACTTGCCATCAACAAAGGCAAGCTCCCGCATAAGCTTCCGCTGAGTGCGCTCAGCCACAGGCACTGGTGAGGGACGTGCTGCCAGCCTAGAGCTTGTACGACAGGGGACAGCAGCCCTCCTCTTCCCACGGTTGCCACTTGGGGCGGAGTCAGGTAGCTGCAGAATGGGGTCAGGAACAGCCTTGAACATACCAGCGGTGAAAGCAGCGTAGCCTGCCGAAGCCTCATCAATGTCCGGGATTTCATCCAAGACACCATCCTCTGTTCCCGCCCCGACAGGAACCGTCAGGTCCGCTCCAGCGTCCACCGCAGCGCCTTTGTCCGCTCCATAGATGTCCATTCGCGTGACAAGATCAGAGAGATCTGTCAAGTTGCTGTCCGGTGGTGCTGGCACGTCCAGCTGGACACCCGGCCCGAAGACAACCTCGTCTCCATGCTCCTCTACACCAGCCCAGGGCACCGAGTTTCAATTCAGCGACCTGACCACATCAATGGAACCTTCCGGCAAATAGGGAGCAGGCCTGTAGCTCCTGAATTCAGAGAGCATAGGGTCTTCCTCTGGGGAGAGGGAGGCACCCAGTTCCCCGTCCGCCTCCTGGAAGAATTCCAGTAGCGGGTCGTAGCCTGCCCCCTGTAGCGGATGGTGGAGGATCCTTCTTGTCAGCCTCGGCGTCAGAGAGCGGGAGCGGCGGCGCTCCCAGTCTTCAGTGGCATGCCTCAGCTCCTCCCGGTCCCACCCGAAGCTTCTATGCATGCGACTCATGGAGCGCCCCCTGCCCTCACCGTCGCGGTCAGCGCCACCCGCCTGATGGTAAGCCAGAGGTGATCGAGTGCGCACACGGACCGAGCGGTCCGAAGCACAATCCGGGAAGAGCTGCCGCACCCTTGTGCTCCTGGGGACATCACGGCGCCAGGGGGCCCGCGAGATCCGTTGTCGCCGTCGTCCCCATCCCGTGGCTGCCGGGGCCCATGCATCGGCCGGCAGTCACCGCGGCGTGCCTGCCAAACCGGCCCCGGCCGACCATTGATGACCCCCGGTACCCAGTTGAATGGGAAGTAAGGATGGCAACGGGTCGGGTTTGGACCCGAAACCCGCGGGTTTCAGACCCGGCGGGGGCGGGGGCGGGTCTAGATTTCCCCCCGCGGGTTTTCGGGTTCGGGGACCTGAAACAGGTTGGGACGGGTGCGGGTTTCTACTTTTCCCCGTGGGTCCCCGTCGGAGGCCCGAAATCTATGTAAACCAGCCTACAAATCGGCCCAGCTTGTAACCCTAAGCATATAAAATCGACTTCCCCTAGCGGCCTCCACTCTCCACACTCTCCCTGTTTCCAAAGCCAAAGCGCAGCCGCACATGGACGCGCAGCTCCGCAGCAGCACGCCTCGGAGGTCGGCGCCTCGCACGGCCGCCACGCGCGTGGCACGCCCGGCCCTGCCACCGCCGCAGGCTGCGGCCCCACGGCGCCCCTCGTTCCCGCATCAGCTCGCCGTCCGCTGGACTTATTCCCCTGCGGTTTGCGGAGGGAGGACAGAGGTCGCCAACTCGCCATCTGCCTGGGCGCCTGGCTCCTGCAGGCTGCGGCCCTCCGCGGTCCCATCCCAGGCACACGAGGGCAAGCCGACCCAAACGGACAAGGACGAGCGGCCCCAAGCCATGTCGAGTGTTGATGTTTTCTGTGACAGAACCGCCTAAATCCCATGGCCCACAGGCGCCTGTCATTGTCACTAATGACCTCTGACAGCCGGGCCCGTGTCCCAAATGATCTAGAAGGTTCTGCCGGGCTACATTAGCGCCCGATTTCCTCCGACAGGATCCCATTGCGAAGTCATTACAGAATTACAATATTTCATAACAAATTACATCAGAGTGAGAGCGCGGAAAGATTATAAGATACTTAGATTACAAACCATTTGTCCAAATACGATTAAAGTGCAAATATTATAGACCATAAATAAAAGAAGTAGCAGTGGAATGACGATACACCAATAATAAGTATTTAACGATAAGAACCCTGCCCACGGGTTCAACATTACTCCTCCTCACAACCCTCCTGTACCACTGTCACACAGCAGGGGGCGAGACAAACCTCCGGCTGCTGTGTCCCTGCAACATGGGGTTAACAAACCCTGAGTACTGGGGTACCCGCAAGACTTACCCGACTAAGAAAAAGGAATGAGACTCAGGAATGCAGGCCGAGGGGAGTCAAGGTAAGGCTTGAGCAAGAGTCAAAAGTTTTGCAGAAAAACATTACTATCATATTTTAATATTTTAACTCAATCTTATTTTAATCATACCCATAATTCCAACTTCATTCCCAAGTATCATCATACCTTCAAATTCTTATTCATTCTCAAAAACACCTAGTTCCGAACCACTTTTCAATTGCAGGTCAAAGGATCAAGTCTCCATATCCGAGGAGCAACGACGATTCGAATCGATTAGTACCCTGGGGATCCCTATACACACTGCATATGTAGCACTTAAACTTGCATATGCCAACCCCACCTGCCACGGCTTATCCTACCCCTGAACCGGTCCTGCGCCACCCGAGAGCACAGTACTCCTCTCCTCTCCAGGCACGCCGGCCACGAGGGTACACGCTACTCTCGCCATCTCTTCACTCCCAGTGCGTGGTTGTCGGTTCAAGCAGTAGGGCCACCGAAGTCAGAGGCTTTCCGTAGTATGTGGCTAGTTGCAAAGTCCCGATCACAGCAGGCCTACAATGAACGGTCCCTAATCCTTTTTCCGCCGGTGACATTGCATTGGCACTCTAACCCAAATACAAGTGTCCCAACGGTTTTCAAATCCCTTTTCCGTCGATAGTCAAGCATTGGGACTCTAACCCAAATTCACAACCAACGAACGGAAAACCCCTTTCCGACGGTTACGGTGCATTGGGGCTGCTACCCAAGTACATAATTTTCGAACGGACTCATATCCCTTTCCCTTTTCTCATGATTCATAATTATCACATTTTCATAGGTCAAAAATAGCCTTTTTATGCAAATCTAAATTGATTAAGCAGGGCTAAGCATTTTTGAGTATTTTTATTTTTAAACAGGTTTCCGGGATATTATGTATCAAGGCAGGTAATGCATCAATATAGGAGACAAACAACTCCTAACAACCTAATGCAATAATAGACTCAAGTGATAAATAATTTTATGAAACACAAGGCGGGGCTGAATGCACCGGGGCTTGCCTTGAATCGTGTACAGCGTCGGGTCGGGATCGGTCCCGCAGATGTCGAATCCTTGGATGGCTTCTGGAGTGACCTCCTCAGCAGTAGTCTCAACTTGGACCTCCTCGGGAACGGGCACTACACGTATGCAATGATGTATGCTTAGCATGGCATGAGGACAACGAATGAAATGCTTGAAAGTAAACCATTTAGATCTTGAGTACAACTTTCCTTCACGGTAAAGTTGTAAACGTTTTGTGGAAGGTAAAAGCAGTGTTTTTCTTACTTTTGTTTCATTGACCATTTTAACGGTCATAGAAAGCCGCTGCACAGCTTTACTACAACCAACCAATGACTCTAATACTTTTGTCAAGGATCACTACGGTGAAAGATCCCTGAACCCAATCAATCCAAAATCACACCAAACAACAGGGATTATTTTTATAACTTAATTCTACTAATCAAACACCCCATATTTAATAAACAAGTGTCCTAACAGTTTCCAATTGAGCCCAAACTTACCCAACAGATAGATCTTACCCTAAAACAGTGCCCCATAAATTTTCATAATTTTTGGATAATTCTGGAATTTATTAAAATTGCTCAAAGTTGCATTTATTAATTAATATGCTGATTTTTAGTTCCCACAGAAAATGTCAAAACCCTATATATAATATTTTTATAAAATACTACATACTCCAGAGAGTACTCACAATTATTTTCATCATTTTTAGATCAACAGAAATATTCCTAAGAAAATAACAAAACTGTTTACTATTCATTCATAAATATAAAAGAAAAGAGCATGTTAATTCACTGAGAAATTGAAAAACATCATCAGCCCAAGACGGCCCACGAACAGAGCAGGCCGGCCCACACAGCCCGCACGCACCGCGCCCAGGCCGTTTTGCTAAAAAGACCCCGAACTACTCAGCATTCAACCCGCAGTCCAAACGCTACTATTCATATGAGTCACAAGCTTTGCACTTAACCCCCTGCACTTCTTCTCCTTCTAACCCGAGAATCCTGGCCTCACCTCTGTTTAACACAGAGGCGATGCGCCGGCAGTCCGCCACCTGCAGCTCGCCGACGACGAGGCGAGAGGCGCAACCGAGGGCACCGCTGGATCCTAGACCCCGCTACGAACTCAACGAGCTAAGACATGCCAAGATCTAGGGCACAGAGCACCCGGAGGTGCGAACACGGCGGCTCGGTGGCGGCGGCGAGCACGTCGCCGGCGAGCACAAGCCGGTAGAGATAGAGGAAAAGGGTGCGCAGGCATCAGGAGCTCACCACGGAGTTAGCTAGGCGGTTGGTTGGAGCCGAGGCGGTGCAGAGAAAACGGTTTGACGACGGCGGTGGAAGTGGTGGCTCGGACACGACGGCGAGCCTCCGTTCCGGGGAACCTATGGGACCAGAGTGCACACCGGGACAAGAATAAGCAACGGGGGTCACGGTGAACACCATGCGCACCAAACCGAGCCCCAAAGCTTACCCAAACAAGCCAGTGGCGATGGTGGAGCTCGCGGTGGTGCTCCGACCGCCCGCGAAGAAGACGACGATGTTCCCACGAGTCTGAGGCACGGCTGCTTGCACCCCGAGGTGAAATCGATGCGCAAAGAAGCCAGCTATCTGGGTGCGAGGTGGAGAGGGTGGTGGTGGTTCGGTGAGGGCGAATTTTGCCGGGCACCGAGAAGAACACGACGGCGACCGAGAGGGGGAAATGGCACGGGAGAGGGGACTGTCGCCTTTAGGGGGTAAGAGAGAGGGGACAGGAGCATCCAGGGACGGCGCGCGATCTTCAGCACGGGAAATGGCACCGGGAACACGATCCCGGCCGGCACGAACGGCGGCGCCGCGCGCGCGCCCGACACGGCGGCGGTTGCGATTGTGCGCGAACAGAGAGAAGGGGCAGAGTACTGTAGTTCATTCAAACACCTAACGTCGGTTTTTGCCAAAATGCGACCGTTTCCAAATAGCAACGTGAAAAGTATAAACACGAAAGTTGTAGGTTTCAAAATTTTGGACAACTTTTGTTTTTGAACCAAACCCAAATTCCATATGGTTTTGAAACTACAGTAAAGGCGCTAAAAGAGGGTTTTGAATTTCAAACTGTATTTCTAAAATTACTTTTAAATTTCTTTAACAACTTGAAAAATTGTCAAAATAAAAGTTATTCTACTCAGTGATCTATACAACTCTTATTAAGGAAGTTTTGTCAAATTCCTAATATTTTTGAATTTGAAGTTTCAAACTTGAATTTCAACATAGTAATTTGAGTTTAATTTGAATTTTTATATTATAACTTCAAAATCTCCCAGAATAAAAGTTGTTTAATTTTAACAGATCTACAACTTTTATTAAGGCACTTTCATCTAATTCCAAACAGTTTTTAAATTAAGGTTTTGAGTCAATTTAAAGCTTAATTGGAATTTTTCTTTTGCTAATATCTTTAATTCCCAATTAAAGGTTTAATTACACCATCAAACCTAAACATAATTGAATCACTTTAGAAGCCCTAAGCACCATCATATGCAGATAATTAAATTAAACATGATGACATGGCATAATTAATTAGCCGTAATACCCGGGGTATTACATTTTCGTGTTCCTGTTCAGTATTTTATTTGCAAATCTCTTCTTGTCGTGGTCGGCTTCTTGCTGCTTGCAACCTTGCAGGTTGCTGCTGTGCTGCTGATGCATGATTATTTTATTGATTGCCTTCAACTAGTTGCTGTAGTGCATGGCTGGATGCTGCCGGCTGGTTACTTGGCGATTTGGGCACTGGTTCAGTGATTCTTGTCCCTGTGTAAACAATAGATGGTTTTGTATTCATTTGAATATGCTGTGATCTGTGAATATATTAGCATAGTATTGATGAAACTCGGGTGTCGGGTTTCCCGTCGGGTGTCGGGTCCCTGTCGGGTTCGGGGGCGAGAGTGGATTTTCACCTGAAGCGGGGTTCGGGTTCGGGGCGGGTTTTCTTATCGGGTTTCGGGGGCGGGTCCGCGAATGCTCCACCCGCCCTGAACCCGCCCCGTTGCCATCCTTAATGGGAAGACCGTGGGGCCACAACTTCCGTGCTCCGAGGAAGTCCGCGAGGTGGAGCCATCAGGCGACCGAGGGCTCCAGTCCTTGTAGCCTGCTAGGTGGACGAGGACGATCTTCTCCCCGCAGCGCCCTATCGGAGGAGTCGCCGGGATCCTTGCAGGCCTGGGCAGCCCGTTGATCATCATTGCCTGGCCAGCATGCCGAAGATCGTCAGCTCCAGCGACCGAGGGAGCAGGTCAGGATCACGCATCCAGACCCAACAGGAGAGGAACTGGGATGTCTCCCTCGCTGTCGTGCGGAAGTCGAAGCGGTCGAAGATGAAGTTCTCCCCTAGGATGAGCTTGACGCCGTCCGACGTGCTCCATGGTGACTTTGACATGGTACCACCAGGTCTGCTCACCAGTGCCCCCAGCTGAGACCCAGTGGAGAATGGGGAAGAAGACCCCGCCGATGTCGATGTGGCCTTTGCAGAGGGCCCTCTCCTAATCCGGTGGCGAAGTGAACTCCTCCACAAACTCCCTGGAGGAGTACCTGGAGACGCGATGGAGCGGCTCTCCAGATGCAGCTGCACCGCCAGTGCCCGGCAGACCTCCGAGGCATTGGTGTGGCCCCCTTCCACCGGCGAGGAGATGAAGACAGCGTGGACTCTTAGCCTGGAAGCCTCACGGTGCATAGCGTCCGTGGCAACAATGCTAACACTGCTGCGCAGGGGGCGTTGATGAGCCATGCCAGGAGTAAGGGCCATCGCCGAGACGGAAGCCGGGAGCTGGGAATCACGGGGCTGAGGTGGTGGAGGTGGCGAAGGTGGCGTCGTGGCCTTCTGAGGCAACGGCGGAAAGATGAGGCGGCTATGGATGCTATCGGGAGGAAAGGTGAGGCGGGCACGGAGCTTAGCTGAAATGGTGCGAGGGCGGCGCGAGGGGCAGTTGCGAGAGAAGTGGCCAAAGCAGTTGCAGGCGAGGCAACAGACTGGCTCACGGCACTTGGCGACGAGATGGTCTGAAGCAAGGCAGCGGAAGCATCGATCGGCGAAGGCTCTCTTGAAAGCCTCCTCGCCGGAGTTTGATTTTCCTGCCTCCGGTCTTGAAGGTCGGGAGTCCGGACGGGAGATGGCCGCAGCACTCTTCCGTCTTCCAGTCTTCGACAGTTGCCATCCCGGTGAAACTGGCTCCTTCAGCTCCGCATTAACACCAGAGCTGCTGCCCCTCTCCTATCTCTTGACAGCATCGGAGTAAAGACCCGCTTCCCGGGGCTGGTTGGGCGGTGCCATGGAATCGGGAGCCATGGCCGCACTAGATCCGCCAGCGGAAAGCGACTTGAAGCCGGTTTGCATCCATATCTTCTTCTGGGCCGGTCGCAGGTCATCAGACGGCGAGGCAGGGGAGCGTGTCGGCCTTACCAGCACCCACTTGAGCTTGGTCAGCGCAGTCTCCATTGCACGCGCCAGATCTGAGGCAGAGACGACCGGAGGCGACGTAACGTTGACAGCAGCAGCGGATCCTCCAGATCCATGGGCGACGAGGACAGCAGAGCCCGATCCCAGCTTTGGCGAGCTTGCGCCCCTGTCCATGGGGCTTGCAGGGGAGGCGTCATAACTGCTCTCGAAAACTCCCCAATCCACCAGTTCCTCCTCCCTCTCAGGCAGCGGGGAGCTAGGTTGGGATGGCGAGGATGAGAGGGCTGGCGCAGGTGGAGGCTTGGCTGGGGTGGACGCCGGCGCCGGAGTGGACGCCGCCGGGGGGGGGGGGGGGGGGGGTGTTGGGGACTCACGCTTACCTGTGGACATTTCAAATCCTCTCCTCCGCGTGCGTTACTCAAGTTTTAGGTTTGTTGATAATTTCCGCGCGATGATCTGAGCTGTGCTCCGGCCTCCCGCCCTTCCAAGTTGTGTAGGCAAGGCTACAAAGATTGCTTGTTTGGTCGTCGTCTGAATGTCTGATCGTCTCAGCTTTGCGTAAAGTGTGTATGTGTGTATATTAGTATGAGTTTTTTTTTCTTAATCCTATCTCTGCCAACTTGCCAAGATTGCTACAATCGCAGATTTTAAATCGAATAATAGAGATTTAAATCAGATCGTATAGTATATAATAAACATAAAAAACATAGAAAAGTGAGCTTTGTTAATTACAATTTTTAATAACACGATTGAGCGTCAGCCATATCGGCCTGTTAAGCGTTGTTTTGATGGGCCAGGCCCGAGTGGGTATTGCCTCGTCTGACAATCCGGCCCGGCCCATCACAAATCCCCTCTCCTTTCCTCTCGCTCGCCAGAATGTTGCGGAGAGCCGGACCGCCAAGACAAGCCAGCGGTCCGCCGCCGGCGTTTCCTGCGTCGCGTGGTTCTCCACCCCGCTGCCGGAAATCTCTCGGCGCGCGTAAGTGAGTTCCACTTTAACGCTCGTAGTACTAAACCCTATTTTCTTCCCCCACTTCCTCTCTTTTTTTCCTCGTGGAATCGCCATGAGACGACCATTAGTTATTACTGTTGCCTTGTTCCGGGCACCAAAATTGCAGATTGGCAAGCAACTTGCTAAAAATTAGGATTTCGATGAGTGGGGATGTGGAAGGACTAGAAATTTGCTGAGAGCCAAGACATTTGGAAAGACAATTACATGTTGCAATTGGATAACCGCTCCAAAACCCTTCCGCCGCTCGATGGGCGTTGCGGCAGTCCCACTGTGGGGTACTCATGTCATGTGCCAGCGCGTATGGGCGCGCGTCGGCGGCAGGCTCCAGCGATGGGCGACGCCCCCAGAAAAGTACAAAGCTTGTAGCAACTTGCGAGGCAGCGAGGGGACCGAGATTCGTTCAAACGACACACAAGGTTATACAAACTTCTAACTGCTGCAAGGCTTTTTTTTTTTATGCGCATGATTTTGCAGTTCCAACACATATCGGTTCCTTGTCTCTTTCGGAGCTGCTGATCATATAGCCGTTGCCGATTCCGATGCTTCTAGTTGGCTGCTGCTGCATTCTGTGAACCTGCCCTCCTTATGTTTGGTTCTGGGTTATGTCATACAGCCTGTTCTTTTGGGGCTAAAAAATAAGCGCTGATTTCGCTCGTGCTGATTTGTTGTGAGAGAAAAATACTGTTTCGTGGCTGAAAATAAGCGCTGATTGGTCAAAAGAACAAGCTGATACTGTTGTCTGGAATATTTTAGTCGTCAGTTAACTAAAAGAAGTATGTAGGTTTTGATCGATGATGCGACGAAATTTGGCAATGGCTGTTGGACACCATCAGCTGTCGCTGCCCTGTACTGTAATTACTAATTAGATTTTGACTTAAGAGTATGCGTCAAGGTCACCTAGTAGTAATACTATTCCATAACCCAACCATTACAAGTAGCAATGTGACAATGAACCATGATTTTTTTTTTTTTTGGAGATGGAGAAGAATCCTATGCATGATGTTCTACAACTTGGAAGCCGGAACTGGCCAATATTCTGAATTCTAACTTGCCATATGCCCTGCCCTTTCAGTTCAAAACATAATACTCTTCCATGTCTTGTCATTTATCATTTTCCTCATTTTTTTGAACATACACTTCCACTTTAAATATCTCCTAATAGTCACACTATTCAGATATTTGGTACTCTTAGTTCAGTTCTCAACCAGTCATTACCATGGACACGCTGAAAGTAACTATATATTACTCTCCCATTATAGGTCATTTTAGCTAAATCTTTGTGCCTAGACAAGCTAAAATAACCTTTTCATTTAGAATGGAGGGAGTATATATAAGGAACTGCCCAACGGCTATGATATTTATAACTTACAAATGCTTGGTTGTCACTGTTGAAAATTTCCATCAAATAGATGAATACTGAGGATAAGAGTCAGACATATCGAGTGGACTTTTATTTATAAAGACTTATCCAATGAGGCCTCCTATGGAAACTGACCATTTGGAAACACTAGGGATGTGTAATGAAATAGAAAAATAGTCACAACTTGGCAAATAAAATAACCATTGCCTTTTCCAGCCAGCTATAGTCAGTATAAGCATCTTGTGCATTGACAGATCACAAATGCACAGAAATGTGCCATGTATTTGTTTTGACAATCCTTGTTCCATGACGTGTTAAAATGTTACAGAGATGCACTTGTTTGCCATATTTTGAACTAATTTTCAGAACTCAGTACAACTTATGCACACATTCCTTTCAGAAACGCTCATGTTGTTTTCGAAGATCTCAAGGGGTCTAAAACAGAAATTACATTGTGAGCATAGGGGCAGATGCCCACCCTCATTCTGAGCCATCAGATCGCAAATATTGTAATAATTAAGGTTAAAGTGAAGCATGTCTCAACTGCAGTCATGTCCTTTAAAATGACAAATACACCATACAGTTTAGGAGCACTGAGCAGAATATTCTTACACTGTCCTGAATTCCAGGTCCACTCGATGCAAACTGTCTCCTTGTGATAGCACATGCAAATATCTTATTTTGCTAGTTGCAACGTCTGCAGAAGGTGTATAAATTATTGAACTGAACTGATTCGATGAACACTTAATTGCTTGTTTCGGTTTAGTCAGGACTTAGTATTTTTCGAAGGTCAGCGATGCCCCTTCTGCTTATTCTGACTGATTAAGCAGGTTTTTGGTACTAGCCACTCATTAAAGAAATGCTAGCATCCTGTGACATGAGGTCAGTATTACAGCTTGGGTCTAGTTGGTGACTGTATTACTGACGTGTGGACAAACGTAACGTAAGGGAATCATCCCTCTATCCATGTGGACTGCAGACTGACTGAACCTACAGCTAATTACTTTCTTAAACTGTTAATTTTGTAGTTCACACCCTAGCACTAAGATGTTATGTTGTACAAATTGCTGGTTAATCTCCTGCATTGCTGTACAAGGAACATAATGGCACAAAGGTTTAGAATCCTTTTCCGCTGAAATGAGGTTGGCACATGTGTTTTCAGCTTGGAAGCCTCAAAGAACTGCACTGCAGGGTTTACCTAAAATTTGAAAATTAATATGTTCCAGCTATTCAAAATTTTTCCTCAGTGTCATAAACTTAAATATCCTGCTTTGCTTTTTTGTTGTTTTCCAATAGTTGAATGTATGTTTTTTTTTCCTATTTGAATGGTATATATGATCGGACAGCTCAACAGCTGGATGTGGGAGTAGGTTCTGTCAGCTGACAGAAGAGTGTGATGTATGAACTATAATAATTGTATACAGTTGCATTGAATATACTGGTGGTACACATGGAAAATAACTAATCATCCGAGATAATTTATCAACATAGAGATAGGGACCAAGCAAAGCCCTTTCTTCCTCAACTCATTACTCTCATATAGTGCCTTCTCGTTGTTGCTATAACTATTGATGGCTTGTTGATCCACGCCAGTTGCCTGCTGTTTTGAACCCATGGCTTCCAAGTACTTGGCCTGCAATATTCCAAGAAAACATAGGTGTTAGTACAACAAGGGGCAAATAATCATCATCTTGAAAAGTTAGATGTCAAAGCTGTAGAGCAAGCTTACCGTGAACTGAGGCATGTTGAGCTCTTTCGCATCCATGGCTGGCATTGACTTCATATTGAAATTTTGCATGGTAGCTATCTGCACAGCGGGAGTCCACAATCACGTAACGTTAGATGATGAAGATAAGCTATGCGCTGCTATGCTGTTAGAAAAGGCCTAATCAGAGAGTCCTTTTGCTAACCTTTTGTGCAGCTGCAGAAGAACAGGCGGTGTCCTGTAGGGACTCATCCTCTTCGTCGTCATTGTCGCACATGAGCTCAGACGTGATGAAGGAGGCGTCATCGCCAAAGGAATCGAAGGAAGAAGAGAAGCCGGAGGAGAAGCTGCTGCCGCCAGAGACCACCGCTTGCTGATCCATCTCTCTGATGTTGTCTTGCGGCGTGGAGGCCAGGAAATTTGCGATGTGCATGGCCCAGCTGCTCTCGCCGGCTGACATGGTGGATGTGGCTGCCGGGCTGACGCATGAGGAGGGTGATTTGTTCTCCATTGTGACCAATACCCGTAATATGAAGCAGTAGGAGCTATCAGCAGCAGAAGAAGAAAGCAGAAGCTCTTGTTCTTTGATGCTGTGCTTTGTTGTCTGGATGGGATGGGAGTGAAGAAAGCTCGCTAGAGTCCCTGGGTACATATATACAGGTCCAGGGACGACCTGTCGTAGCAGCAGCAGTACATATGAACTGTCTTGCGTGTAGAGTACAGTTGAGAAATCCCTCTCTAAGAATCTTCTCGTTGCGTGGTATGTTATGTTATTCAGTAATGATATATATATATATATATCCCTATTGGCACAAGTATATAGTAGAGCGCATATGCGTATAGTGGCACAGTAGTACTATATAATGTGGTTATCATGGTGAATGATCGTATTATATTCGTCCTTGAACAGAAAAGAGAGAGAAGAAAAAAAGAGTCTTGCTTTTGTGGCGAATGAAGCGTGGCGATTGGGGTCTATATCAGCTCCGGCCAATGGTATCATTGATATGGTTAGATACAGTGAGAGGTCCACTTCACCAGCTGAAGGTTGAACAAGCTCAGGCCAATCCACATCGTCGCCTTTTTTGTTGCCTCGTTATAATAGAAACTGTGCTGGAGATGGTTTTCTTGATTGTCCCATATGGCCATGAGGTGCATGATATCGCGTTTTCATAAGCCCGGTTGAAAACTGAGCAGAGTTTTCATCAAAAAAAAAAAAAAACCTGAGCAGAGTGCATGTGGAGCAGTGGTGACCACTGGCCAGGGGGGTAATGACGAGCTGAACAATGGCGAAGTCCCAAACTAAGATTAAGGGAGAGAACTGTCAATGGAGAGGTCATTTACTCTTCAATTATATGGTAAATTAGCTACTTGTTCTCGATTTCTGAGAAGTGTAACTCAAAATTAACTAAATATATAAAAAATATACAGTTAATATTATTAGATAGCTCATTATTTTCATAGTATTTTTATTTGGAGATATGAATATTACTAATGTTTTGCACAAGCCTAGTTAAACTTTAAAAAAATGTATCACCATAAATACCATAGCAGTGACCCTTAAAAAGGATAGATGGAGGAGTACCAAATAAGTTTCATTAAAAATAGATTAAACGATTTACCTAATTGTACTAACTACGTACTATAAATATTGGCTGCGTTCGGTTGATGTGAAAAGCGCTTATAAGCGCTTATTTTTCAGCACTTCAGCAGTATTTTTCTCTCACAAGATTTCAACACTTCTACAGCACTTCAGCGTTTATCTACAGCACTTCAGTTTCACCGAACACAGCCATTATTGTGTTGTACTCCCTCCGCACGGTAGAAAATGCAATCGTGGAGTTCAAAAATTTCCGGTAAAAAATGCAATCGTAGCTAGGGATCAGTTGTATCAGTTGTCAGGCAAGTACCATGATACTTCCAGAAGTTGTCATAAAAAAATTTACCGGACCACTGCGCTGTTTCCTCCACACATTACGCTGCAGGCCAGCTAGTGCCGCATCCTCAACATGCACGTGGTGCAATCCCATCCACTCGTTTATCTTCTCAAGTGCAAGCACTGCCGCGTGTGCTGCTGCAAACCAGATGACTAGGAGCATTTTGGTAATTTCACTATTCGCGTTGAAGCTCATGCCAACTCCTGCAATTGCAATCTTTACCGGAGGGAGTATATATTAGTCAAGGTTGAGAACAATGCAAGTGACTTTTAGAAAAGCAAAAATAATAGTTAAAAAAGGAATAGAAGAGTATAGGCCCTGTTTACTTTCCAAACTTTTCTAAACTTTTTCTAAATTCTCCATCACATCGAATCTTTAGACGCATGTATGGAACATTAAATATAGATAAAAAAATTATCTAATTGCACAGTTTGTCTATACATATCGAGACGAATCTTTTGAGTCTAGTTAGTCCATGATTGGATAAAAGTTGTTACAACAAAAGTGCTACAGTACCAGACCCTAGACTTTTTCTGCAGTTAAATGAGGCCATAGTGAAAAACATCAAAGTTCGGGTGGACTGGAAAGCAATGGAATAAATAAAACTGGTGAGTACTGCTTTCTCTATTTTTTTTTAACTTCGACTAGATTTATAGAAAAAATATCAGCAACATTCTTATATTTAAATTACTTTATTATAGAAATAGATTCAAAAATGTTTATTAGTTATGTACTCTTCCGTTCCAAAAAGAGTGCCGTTTTTAAAAATTTCAGACATCATATATGACCACTGCCTTATTAAAAAATTTTATAAATATTATTTATCTTGTTGTGACTTATTTTATCATTAGAGACACTTTAATAATAATTTATTTATTTTATAATTTGTATAATTTTTTTGACTAAAACGAACAGTCAAACACAAAGTCTGAAAGTCAAAAACAAGAATTTTTTTGGACGAAGTAGTAGCATAGATATACCTATGTACTTAAAGTTGTGTATGTTTAACTTGTAGAAAGTGTGAACGACAAATAAGGTGGTGTTTAGTTACACCTATTTTGCAAAATGGGATAACTGTAGTAGCGTTCTATTTTTTTTAATAAGTGTCTAATTATGATCCAAGTTAAGATTCGTCTTGCAACATTTTGCGAAGCTGTCAAAATAGTTTTAATTTTTATCTACATTTAATGTTCCATGTATTTACCGTAAAATTGATGTCACAGAACTTTTTTTTATTTTGTGGTAAATTTAAACAGGGTTTAAGGGGCGAATTTAGTTAGTATAATAAGCAGTACGACTGGAATGAATGTGGCGCCGAGCAGTTGGGTACTCCTACGTATTAATGGCGAAAAGTAGCAGCGAGGAGATCGGATTTGAGAATCATCTCCAGGAAGAGATTAGAGAAGATGGTCCTACTCGTGTACGTGGTGCGTAGTGGATGCTCGGCCGGCCGGTGAGACGACGACGACGACGACGACAGAGCACATCGGAATCGGATCGGTGATACTAGCAGAGAGGGAGCACGCGGGCACGTTTTATATGGACCACCTAGCCCCTGTTTGAAGCATCAACTAAACTTTAGCTGACTAATTTTAGTTATGATGCATCTAAACATCTCATAGGTAAACCTAACTAAAGTTTAGTTGGAGGCCAAAATATACACAATCTAATTAACTATTTTAACCTACCTAAAACCGGCTAAAAGGTCTAAATGACCAAACTATCCCTAACTAAAGTTTAGTTAGAGCATCAAACACATTTAACTAAAGTTTAGCTATCTAAACAAGTATTAATAAGGGGTAGTATGGTCAAAATTTTAAATTAGTTAGAGCATCAAACATCCTAACTAAATTGATCTTTACCTATCTAAACTTTACCTCTATCAATTAGCTAACTAAATTTTAGTTGGGGTATTTCCAAACATACGCCTAGCTAATCCGAGTATCCCATGTAGCGGAGCGGAGATATGCGATCAGCTGGCGGCGATCACGAGCGATATCAGACCCTGTAAGGTTGAATTGGTCGTTTCCGCGCGAGGGAGAGAGATCGTCACGCAACGACGACGACGACCGATCGACGCAGGGATCGGCCGAATATGATCTGATCTGAAGCGACCGCGCTAATCCTTGGGATGGGATGGGACCATTAATACTGTTAGTTAGTTAGTTAATTATCTCGATCAATGACCACGATTAGTAGAGCAAATGTTTTTTATTTTTGGACACGTACTCCCTCCATATAAAAAAAAAGATGTCGTTTAGGACAGTGACACGATCTTCAAAGCATGACTTTGACTTCATGTTTCTATAAAAATATTTATTGAAAACTGATATATGTATACTTTTATAAAAATACATTTGAAGATAAACTTATTAATATAGATTTCATATTTCCAAACTCAACAATCTAAATGTTATTCATGATTTATATTTATAATGTTTGACCAAGATCTTCTTCAAAATAACATTTTTTATATACGAAGAGAGAGTATACATTAACATTGTCTCAAGTGCATGATGCATTTTGTATCACTATATACTTAATCCGTCCCAATTTATAAGTCGTTTGATTTTTTTAACCATAAGTTTGATCACTCATCTTATTAAAAAAAACCCAAAAAGAGTTAAATTTAACTTATTCTTAAAGAATTTTTATTAATAAAACTGGTTATAACAAAAAAAATAATATTTTGCGTAAGTTTTTTTTAATAAGACGAATGGTCAAATTTTAGGCTAAAAGGTCAAACGACCTATAAATTAAAATGGAGGGAGTATATGACAGGATAGATAGGATCATGCCTGCATGGACAAACGAGGCAGGCACAATACGGCGGCATATGGATATGCCTGGCCGACGAGCGACGATGCGAGTCCAGCTCGGCCGGTCGCCAAGCCAACCAATCATGTGCTCCGCCGTGCCCACCTGTCAGATGGGCACATCCGAGCTGGCAGCTGGGGACGACGAATCGAGAAGCGGCTGCCTCCATGCATGCGCCCAGACAGCTCGAAAAGGCTGCATGCGTGCGCTGCGCATTGCATAGGTGCCTAGGGCAGCCTGACTCAGCCATATGCATCTCCATCGCATCGAAGCCGGATGCAGGCAATTAACGAACTGACGACAATTAACGGGCGACGACTGTATGCTTCTGTGCGAGCGGTGCGGCCACAATTTTGTTTCTACCTAATCAATCTATATTTTGACTTTCCACTTGAATCTTACTGCTTGTTGCAAGTTTTATCCGTGTGGTAATTTTTTTTAAAAAAAATATAGTGCTTACCACACCATTTGAAATTCATTTGTATTGTGCTGCAACCGTCCCAATAAACCTTGAAGTACTATTTTTATGCCAAGTCAAGCAACGATAAGTTTAACAAAACTATTTAGAAAATAGAACAGATCCAAGCAGCAATAATGGTTATTTAATCCATCAAACTAAAAGTTACTCTCTCTATTCCAAATTATAAAGTTTTGGTTTTTTAGATGCATTACTTTTATTATGTATCTAAACATAGTGCATATCTAACTACATAGAAAAACCAGGTATCTAGATTAGAAAAGCTAAAGTGTTATAATTTGGAGCAGAAGAATTATTATGTATTTCTATATCTAAAAAAGAATTATTGGTCTATGATCTTTCTATGCACATGTTACATATGAAAGTTCATGCGGGCATGCATCACTGTTTACGTCATCGATACGTCGTCGTCGTCGTCTCTCTCGCTATGACAGCTAGTAGCCTGCTAGGTGCTAGCCATATGGAGGCTGCTGGCAGCAGCATCTCCATGCCTGTCTCCTCTCCTCCTCACGTCCGCATGCGCGTGCTTCCTCTGTGGATGTACGAGTACGACTAGAATTTTTTTTATTTTTAACATTTTTAAAAAATTATTTTTAAAACTAACACGTGCAAATTTTTTTAAACTAGAACGTTTGGACGCGCCATCCCGGGTGGCGCGTCCAAATAGTACCAACGCGCCACCTCGGGTGGCGCGGCAGAGGTGCCACCTGGCGCCGCGCTGGCTGGCTCTGCCGCGCCACATGCAACGGCGCGGGGGCCGCCGCGCCATGCCGCCTGGCGCGTCCCCTGCCGCGCCACCCCGCATGGCGCGGCCAGGGCGATAACCCTCTAACCGCGCGGCCCCCTCCCTCTCCCTCCTCACTTCGTGTTCGTCCAGCGCCGCCGTCGCCACTCGCCCAGCGCCCCCGCCGCCGCGTCCTCGGCTCCGGCCATCCTCCGCCGTCACCGCGCCGTCGGCCGGCCGTCTACGTCCCGGATCCATCCTCTCTTCCCCTCCACAGCTGTAGTTGGCCGCACGGGCAGGGGCGGCTGCCCTTGGCCAGGTAAGCCGCTGCGGGCGCCATAGCCGCGGCTCGCCGGCCGGCAGCGCTTTAGAGGAGCTCTTGCATCGTTCTTCAAGTGGTGTGAAGGTACATTGTCGATCTTGTGATTCCATTTCGTGTTTGGTTAGAGTTTAGGTAGGATTTCATTGTGTTAGTTGGTTAGTTATGTAGTTAGGGTTTAGTTAGGTTTTAATTAGTTCAGTTGTTAGGGTTTAGTTAGGTTTAGCGATTTAGTTAGTTTAGTAAAAGATGTAGTTTGTATGACCTAACTAGTTAGGTTTTGATTTATTAACTAGCTAGGGTTTAGTTTTAGTTAGTTAGTATATTTTGATTTGACGGAATAGTCAAATTCGTCCTTAAACTATTGCCGAAAGCTCAGTTTAGTCCCTGAACTATAAAAATGACCGTTTTAGTCCTCAAACTTTCACAGCCGGCTCAATTTCGTCCCTAAACTATGAAAACGACCGTTCTCGTCCTCAAACTTTCGTAGCCGACTCAATTTCGTCCTTAATCTATGAAAACGACCGTTCTCGTCCTCAAACTTTCACAGCCGGCTCAATTTCGTCTCTGGTCCGATGTGGAGCGCCACGCTGGCTTGTCTCGTCATCACCCAGTTAGCTGGAATCAGTTTTCGAAAGCCTGTAACTGATTTATTCTTATTCCAACTTGTCGCAACTAGTTGTAACTCTTCAATACAAAATGGGATGAAGATGATTTTTTCATAAAAATTGTAGATCTCGATAAGATCTACAACTTTCTAGTTTTAATGTTTTTTATTTGAGGACATTAAGATACTCAAAAAGTTCATATTATGGTGCTAAAATTTTATATTAACTTTTATATTAATTACAAGCAGCAGCAGGTAATTATTATGGTGCTAAAATTTTATATTAACTTTTTGAGCATCTTAACATCCTTAAATAAAAAAAATTAAAACTAAAAATTTATAGATTTTATTGAGATCTACAATTAAAAATCATCTTCATCAATGTTGTATTGAAGAGTTACAACTAGTTGCAACCAGTTGGAATAAGAATAAATCAGTTGCAGACTTTCAAAAACTGATTCTAGCTGACTAGGCGATGACGAGACGAGCCAGCGTGGCGCTCCACATCGGACCAGAGACGAAATTGAGCTGGCTGCGAAAGTTTGAGGACGAGAACGGTCGTTTTCATAGATTAAGGACGAAATTGAACCGGCTGCGAAAGTTTGAGGACGAGAACAGTCGTTTTCATAGATTAGGGACAAAATTGAGCCGGCTGTGAAAGTTTGAGGACTAAAACGGCCGTTTTCATAGTTCAGGGACTAAACTGAGCTTTCGGTGATAGTTCAAGGACGAATTTGACTATTTCGCCTTTTGATTTAGTGGGTTTTGAAAGGTGAACGGAGATGGTTGTAATATTAGAGTTTAATTTTGGTGCGATGATTCGCAGGCGTGGAATCAGGATGGATTGTTTTGTCCGTAGTTTTTCCAGGGGAAGTATTAGTAGAGAACATTGTATGTTTGAGGACATGGAAGAAGATTTGGAAATGTTTGACGAACCGCCTACGTTGATGGACCTTTTGGTGCGGTTGAGGTCGAAGTTTGTGGGTAACTTCACATTGAAAGCGAGGTTCGATGCCGGGAAGAATAGGCCACACTATGTGATAATGCCCTTGCTTGGCCCCTCGGATTGGAGCCGCTACAATCGAGCACTTCAGGCTTCGAATTCTCCGGTTCCTGAGGTTGTGGTGGAGAATGCCTACAAGGTGGCTGATGAGTCCGATGATGAGCCGTACCATGACGGATTGGAAGGTGACCAAGTCGGTTTTCGGGCTGATGCAGTAGAAGCAGAGGGTGTTATGGACAGGGATGGTGTGCTGACGCAGGATCGCGATGATATGGCAGCCGATGAGCCGATGAGGAGGTCACCGGGGCACATAAGCAATGACTTCGATGTGAATGAATTTGAACGAGAGGAGGAGGAGGAGCTGGAGGACGAAAGGATTGGTGATTTGGTAGACACTGATTCATCGGATTCGGAGGAGGAGCAAGGAGGCATTGAGCAGCATGGCAACACCGTTCGTCCTATGCCAACGCCAGTTAGTTTGCGAGAACTACATGCGTTGCCGGTGCATGGAAGATTGGTTAGAACTGAGGATGATGATGTTGTGACCCATGATTCGTGGGCTCGTTTGAGCGAAGCCGAGGCGTACGTTCCACCATCTCCGTACACGGCTACAGAGTTGATGCAATTGAGGGCTGGAAACATCCAATTTAGTGGAGTACCCAACTATAGGGATGTCAGCATGATGGATATGGCAGTATGTGACACAGGCCTGCAAATGTGCAGGGAGTCGACTTACAACCATGAGAATGAAATCCTTACTAAAGGGATGTTATTCAACACGTTGTCTGAGTTGAAGTTGTTTCTTGAGAATTATGCTGTTTACCACCATAGGCCATACACCGTCACTCATTCCAACAAGGAGGTGTTGTTTCATGTCATTTGCAAAAAAGGTTGCTTGTGGAGGCTAAATGCCCGTAAGAAAAGGAACGACGGGAAGTGGAAGATAACTAAAGTGGTGCAACCTCACACATGCGCGTCAAATGAGAAGGAGGAAAACCATCCTCAGCTCACAGCACGTTATCTTGCCCGTCGCAAATTGGGCCTCGTTGATGACAACAATGACATATATGTTTCTTCATTGATCCAGAGCATAGTGGGCTTCACTAAGTACGTGCCAACGTACGGAAAGGTATGGCGTGCTAAGCAGATTGCTCTGGAGATACGGTGGGGTAGCTGGAAGGAAGCCTACAATAGAGTTCCCAGAATTATGTGTGCAATGAGCTCCTATAACCCCGGGATGAAATGGTTCGTAGACACTGGCGGGATGTACTTCATTGTCGAAGGTCAACTGAAACACGTACTGAGGCGTGTGCTTTGGTCCTTTGCGCAGACAGAACACGCATTCCAGTTTTGTCGGCCAGTGGTACTAGTTGATGGCACTTTTCTAACAGGGAAGTACAAGGGGGTGTTGATGATGGCAGCTGCTGTTGATCCAGAGAATCAGATAGTTCCAATGGCGTTTGCCTTAGCGGTGGGGGAGAACAATGAATCATGGTCCTGGTTCATGCGACTTCTACGGACTGAGGTGCTTGGCTCATCCCGCACTGTTTGTATGATATCAGATCAGCACGCGGGTCTCCTTAACGCGGCTGAAGAACAGATACCGGGGTATCCTCCTCTAGTTCATAGATGGTGCATGCGTCATTTTGCAGCCAACTATTGGAGGCGTCATCGCAACAAGGAGGTTTGTGACAAGGTCAAGGAACTTTGTTGCAAGCGTACAGAGCGGGAGTTTAAGGAAACAAAGGCAGAACTTGATAAGATGGTGAACGCACAAGGGAAGGTGTGGTTGGCCCAACAGATGGACGAGAAAGCTAAGTGGGCGCTAGCATACGATGAGGGTGGTTACAGGTATGGCATCATGACGACCAACTCGTCCGAGTCTTTCAATAGGGTTTTTAAGGGTGTCCGAGCTTTACCCGTGTCTGGAATTGTGGAGTACTCGTTTCATAAGTGCAATGAATATTTTGTGAAGAGATGGGGAAAAGCGCAGAGGAGGCTAGCGAACGATGGTGGTCCGTTTGGAAAAGCAGCGCAGGAATATTTGGATGAGGCCGAAGTTTAGTAAAAAATGTAGGTAGGAGAGGCATACGGGCCCAACAGGCAGGTTTACAACATACGGGGGAGGGGTGGCACGACGCTGGGAGGTGAAACGTATGGAGGCCGCAATTACAGGGTAGACCTCGAGAAAGTTACGTGCACTTGCAATGTCTCGCAGATAATGCATGCCCCCTGTTCCCACATGATAACGGGTTGCAGGGTTATCGGATACGACCACAAAGGTCCCCCCTTTATGTCTCCGCTGTACCTTCGCGTGAATACCCTAAGTATATGGTAGAAAACCTTCGAGACGTACCTTGACTCCACCCAATGGCCACTTTATTTGGGTGCGGACTATGTACCCGATTCTGGGTTGATGAAGCTCGGTAAGGGAAGGAGGAAGAAGAAGAGGTTGAAAGGGGACATGGACGATATGAAAGGATACGGCGATGATATGTACGGCGGGGGCGACTTCAACGAGACACGTGGGACCAATCTATGCTCCGTTTGCCACGAACCAGGCCACAAGGCCTCTAGACATAGGAGGAGAGGCAACCAGGTATACGAATGCTCTTAGCAACCATAGTCTTTTCACTGTTTTCTTTTTATGCATTCTTTTAGGTCATTTAAATTATATAATTTCATTATTTATCATGATACGTTTGATTTCTTTCTAACACGTTTGTTCTTGTTCATGCAGGATGGCTCCTCATCAGTAGTACCCCCTTCTTGACTTGACCTACGACCAGCGGCACCGAGGCCACGTCCTGTCGGACCTCGGCCTTCAGGAGTTTCTTTCACCACTCAGGAGTCGTGTTCACGGTGTGCACCCTTGGGACGAGAGGTACGCGCCTTACCTACGGCGTGCGGGCTTCCTGGAGCTAGTGCGTTCGTACTTAGCCGGTCTGCCACCGTTGGACCCTGCACTCCTCACGGCAGCTGTTGACAGGTATGCGCTTTTTTTTGGAAAAATCATAATCATTCCCCCCGTCCGTGTTTTGGGTTTTCCCTTGCTGAATTTGTATTATTTTTGAAATTGTTAGGTGGAGGCCGGAGACCCACACCTTCCACCTACCAGCTGGAGAGATGACAGTCACCCTGCAGGACGTCTCGCTTATACTTTGCTTGCGCTTGGGTGGCCATGCAGTCACCGGCACTATCGACCCCGACAACTGGATGGACACGGTGGAGGAGTTCTGTGGACTTAGGCCACCAGAGGACGAGCATGTGAAAATATTCAAGTAAGTAGAGTACTGCAACATATTTGGTTTCATGTTACTACTACCTTAGTCTTATAAATGTTACTGTTGCAAGAGAACTTCCGGTGTCACGTCTGGTTAGATCAGAGAAAACTTTGGTTGGCTACCAGATGACGCACCGGACGTTGACGTTGAGAGGTACACGAAGGTCTGGTTGTGGCACTTCCTTGGTGCCTTCCTGTTTCCTGATGCATCGGGGAACACTATCAGCTAGTCCTTCCTCAATATATTGAGGCTCTCTTGGGAGGACATTGGAGCATACAGTTGGGGAAGTGCGGTACTTGTCTGGTTGTACCGCCAACTTTGTGTTGCCTGCCGTCGAACCGGAGACAACTCCAACCTTGGTGGTTGCCTTTACCTCCTACAGATTTGGTGCTGGGAGCGTTGGCCAGTGGGCAGATCACTTCGTTCAAGCTTGTCTGTAAGTCCCTTTCATCGTGATTGCCTTACTATGGTTGACTGATCATGCCCTTAATTTGTAAACTTGAATGGCTTCTTAATGCAGGCTTGGCCCCATGAAGAAGTTGGCCCCACTGCTCTCTTCGTGTGGAACAGGGACAGCGCTCCGGCGGTCAGAGGGAACCCTGTAAGGAGGTATGCGTCGTACACGGACACACTGGACGTCTTGACACAACACCAGGTAAGCTGCAGTAAGTGCAAACCGGAAATGATGCACTATTCTAAACTATGTACTAATTGGACTTTTATTGTTGCAGGTCAATTGGTGTCCCTGGGCTCGGATGGAGTTGGAGAACTACCTGAGTCCCAGGACAGAAGAAGAGAGCGATGAGTGGCATTCAGTTACGCCACTCATCTGCTACCATGTCATAGAGATGCACTTCCCATGCAGGGTCTCCAGGCAGTTTGGAAGGTTCCAAGAGTGTCCTCCGCCGCACTACTCGGCGAGCAGGAAGTTGCACGGGTATGAAATTGATGTAACATCACCGATCGACAATTTCAGATTATGTTATTACACTTATGATGAATGTATGGCATTCGATTGGTGCAGGTACAACCGAAGGAATAGGTACATCGAGAAGAACTGGGCAGTTACACACCACAAGTACATTCAGGCTTGGGAGACCCGTCAGAGGCTGCGGATACTGGATACTCCGGAGCACTCGCAAGCCCAATTTGATCGATACCTAGAATGGTTGCAGAGGAATGCGAGGACCTACTTGAAGTTGCCGTACGATGACGCGGCGAATCCCTGGAACTCTAAGGACGAAGACCACCAGGAAGATCCTTACGACGAGGCAACCCGGAGCAGTACGCAGCCAGAGAGAGGGCCCATACAGAGATATGTGGTAAGGAAGCTAAGTTGGCAAAACTAGCTGGTTTTTTTACTTATGCAACTTCTTCGATTAATCACCCGTTTACTATGTCCGCAGGCGAGACAGTTGTCCACCCTCTCCAACGAAGCAGTGTGTCGCCTAGATGAGACTAGAGGAGAAGAAGAGGGCATTCTACACCACTTTGTGAAGGTTAACATTATTTCCGTCCTCCAAAATAACGTCATCCACGGTTGATTTGTTTACTGTCCCTATAGAGAGTGAGCAAGACATGCAGGAAGCTAGCTCAGAAGCTAGCATGTATGGATCCGTGGTTCCAGCCAGCGTACGAAACACCGCCCTTAAGTCCGGCTCGTTCTGGTACTCCGGCAAGACGTGCACCTCCGCCGGTTTCCATGGAACTGGGGAGTTCACAGGCTCCGACTCGGCCGCATGGCAAGGGCCCCATGATTGAGCCCGAGGAGTCTTCAAAAGACTCCGAGGACGATGACGATGACGACGACGAGGAGGACCAGCTGTACGATGAGATGGGCGGGTCTCAGCTGTATGATGCACCTCTTCCGTCTCAGGTAACTTGCAAATAGTAACTTTCATGATTGGTATTGCATTACATCTCAAAATTAATTGCTCATGCTCTTAATTATTATGACAGGGCGCTACCCACACACAGCAGGTGAGGCCTGGCCCCAGACAGCGTGACCGTACCGATGTTGGGTACACCCCAAACATCGTTCTGACAAATCCGAAACGGCAGCGTCGTCCTCGAGACCCTTACACTCCAGGAGCTTAGAGTTAGCAGCTTATGATGAGTGTTTCAAATTAGGGTGGATGTTTTGTACTGTAGGTGAAATGACATGAACATAATGCGATTGCAACGGATGGTGGATGTTGCGATGGTTGACCCACTTGCGTATTTGTTTTCCTTACTGTTCTTAATTTTCCTTTCGAAGAAATCTTACGAGGCCCAAAACCGAAAACCGAAAACAGAAAGAAAACCGAAAACTGCAGAAAACAGAATGCAGCCTAGCAGAAAACAGAAAGCCGCAGAAAACAGCAGAAAAACAGAAAGCCGCAGAAAATAGCAGAAAACCAGAAAGCCGCAGAAAATAGCAGAAAAACAGAAAGCGGAAGGAGCAGAAAAATGCAGAAGCCGCGCCTAGCCGCGCCATCAGGAATGGCGCGGCTACTGACTGGCCAGGCACCGCCGCGCCATGCCTGGCGGCGCGGCACACGACCGCCGCGCTATCCACGGTGGCGCGGCAAAAGAATTGCACGGACAGCCGCGCCATGCAAGGTGGCGTGGCTTGGTCAGCTGCACGGCTCGCCTGAGGCCGGCCACGGCCGGTCACGACGGGCCACGGCTGGCCTGAGGCTGGTCAGAGCCCGGCCACGCTTACTCTGTGATTCAAAGGGCTTGCGAATAGCCTTTTTCAGTGCATAGCCTTTTCAGCGACTTGTCAACTCAAATCATAGTCTTTTCGGTCACTCATACAGCGCAGTGTCTAGCCTTTTCAGTGCGTAGCCTTTTCAGTGTCTACCCTTTTCAGTGCGTAGCCTTTTCAGTCCGAGAATCTAGCCTTTTCAGAGTACAAAGAACTGTGCTGAATTAACTCTGTATTAATTCAGTTGTATTTCATGGCAACGTCACCCCTCGCCTCCCTATATATACATGGGACTGGTCCTTCGACGAACATCACCAGCACAACAAGATGTCTGGACCAAAGGGTCGGGGGCTTGGGTTTGGGAAGGGCAAGGGAGTGGTGGAGAGCAAGGGCCCGCCAATAATATGAAATGATGGGGGTAGTTTTGGTCCCGAAGAGTGGGACGAACCCATTGACAGGTTTCCAGAAGAGAGAAAGAGTGATTATGGGAAGGATAGACCTCTGAGAGATTATGTCAAGCCGGGGAAAGAAGAGTGACCTAAATGCATGCATGGTGAGGACTGCCTTGTGCAGATGTACATCGAGGGCGGGATAAACGGGGGCCGGCAATTCTTCAAGTGTCCCTATGCATATGTAATATTTTGTTGTCATTTATTTCTGTAATGTATTTCACAACACCAAAGCGTGTTAACAAATCTATTCATCGCAGACCTCGTGGGCAGAAGGCAGTTGCGGGTTCACTAAGTGGGTGGACCCTCAACCAATTACCCCGCATTTGGAGTACATCTGGTACCTGCAGGACCGCATCGGCTCGCTCGGCCTAAGCTACAGCTCGAGCCACAACAAGGAGAAAGATGAGGAAGGAGGCAACAGTGGGGCCACATCGCAAGAGCCAATATGCACAGACCCGTACTGCCGCTGCCCTCATCACAAGAACAATGGCAATCCGCCGGCATCGCCACCGCCACCACCTCCGCCAATGGGCGGTTATTATGTGGAAGGTGCAACTCAGTTCAATATGTGGCAGCACTACTAGTAGAGTGTCCATTTGTCCGTCTATGTGTGTGGTGCATGTTTCAATTATTTAAGGCATGTTAGGTCTAGTGCAGAGAGTCTTAACCCTTGTTTGGTGCAGATTCTCACATGCCATTTCGTGTATTCGTTGTATGTTTTAGTTCCCAAGGCATGTTAGGGTCCACACATGCCTTTTCATGTGTTGTGCTTGTTCGCATCGTTTAGTAATATGTTTCACAAGAAAAGAAATATCCACAACATAAAACATCAACTAAAAACACTGACTAAGTGAACACAACAGTACGATTAGGTTACAATAGAGAAGTTCAATTCATGACAACCAAATATAGAGTTCTCAATACGAAAACACTAAGTTCAATTCAAATCCAACAAGCTACTGAGTGCAACGAGGCCACTTTCCATTGCCGAAAGCATCGGGGTTAGACTCCATGGCTGCTTTTGCACGACGTGCACGCTCAAGCTTCTTCTCCTTCTCCTCCCTGAAAGCTGCGAGATGTCTCAGCCGCGCCTCTTCTTCCCGCTCCTTCTCCGCGGCCAGCTCTTTGCGTCTCCTCTCCATCCTCTCCTCCCGCTCTGCGTCCAACCTCAAAAGACGCTGCATCCGCTCCTTATCCTCCTGGGAGATCTCGGTGTCGATCCACAGCTCAAAATCACAGAGCGGAGGTGGAGTCTAAAAAACACATTATTTTACGGCAACAAAATTAATTTATATATAGAGAGAGGGGGCCGCGCGGCCAGGGGGTTATCGCCCTGGCCGCGCCATGCGACGTGGCGCGGCAGTGGACGCGCCAGGCGGCATGGCGCAGCGGCCCCCGCGCCGTTGCATGTGGCGTGGCAGAGCCAGCCAGTGCAGCGCCAGGTGGCACCTCTGCCGCGCCACCCTAGGTGGCGCGTCGGTACTGTTTGGACGCGCCACCCGGAATGACGCGTCCAAACGTGCTAGTTTTAAAAAATAAAGTTTGCATGTGTTAGTTTTAAAAATAGTTTTTATAAAATGTTAAAAATAAAAAAAATTCTACGACTACGATAAGATTGCTCATCTCCCTCGCTCGCTCCAACGGCTAATAACGGCCAAATCATCTCGTTGATACTGGAGTGTAGTAGTTCTGGAGTATCAGTAAAATATCAGCGCAACTAATTATCCCGTCAATAAGTGCATGCTTGCGCAAGTTTAATTGTATAGTTATATTAGCTTCCTCACTCTCGGCTAATTAATTACTCATCACCACGAGCTCGATCAAATGGCCGCTGCACAGGATCTCGATCGCTCCGCCACCCACCTCTGCCATTCTCGTGCGCACAGACGCTCCTCTCTCTCTCTCTCTCTCTATATATATATAGTCATTTGTAAATTCCTCACTTGGTCCAATTTGCACAAATAATTTTTACATTTGTACTACGTCTCCAGCTAGATCCAACCGCACAACGGCCCAACAAGCTTATGTAACCTCCCAAAGGCAAAAGGTAGTTGAGTTAGTAGTAAAACCGTCCCCAAAAATCTACCTATTTTTTTAATTATTAATGGCAGTTGACATAAAGCAAAATCTCCTAGCTACTTTCTCCGTTCTAAATTATAAAAACGTTTTGGCATTTTAAAGTCATAATTTTTATTATGTATCTAGAATCAAAATATCTTATAATTTAAAACGAATGGACTAGAAATCAAACTTTCAGAGGTAGTTATCATGCTAACCAATCGTAGACGTACATGAGCGATTTTTGACGTAATCCAACACCTCTTAAAAATACTTCTTGAGTAGATAATTTAATTCATAATTAATATACTCGCAAAGAAAATCATAGTTAGCATTTTTACATAAAGTCACACGAAGATAAATTTTAGATCAAAATTGATGACTTTTTTGTTTAAGATTTCTTTTAGATATCTTAACGAGATCTAGAAATTTCTAATTCTTTTTTATTTGAAATCATTTATTACAATTTACAAACCCATATGTATGTATTAAGGTCTCATATTTTCAGATAAACTGTTGTGCCCATCTCTTAAAAGGAGGCAACTAACTAACCATGGGCGGATCTATATAGAGTGAGTTTGGTGCGGCCACACCCACACAAAAGTGAAAAAAATAGTAGAAATGATCAAAATTTCACTATATTTGCACCCTCAAGTTTGAAATCTCTGCATCCACAAAGGCAATTTCACCCCGCCACCCCCCCCCCCCCCCCCGCCCCCCTTGAATTTGCTCTAGTTCTGCCCCTGTAACTAACCCGTCAAAGTTCAAAGTGCATGCAGCCCCACAAACCCACACCAAGTATTTGTGATTATGGTAGAAGACCTCTCACCTAGACTGAAAAACCACTGAATCCTATGTGCCGCCTGTACACAAGGGCCTGTTACCCTGTGAGTGAGCCGATGCCATAAACCAGAACATAAGAGAAGCGAGAGAGCTTTTTTCCACGCTATCGACCAGAGAAGACTTGACCTGCTGGTCTATCAATCGTTGGCACGAGCCTCATATATATGGCGCGCAAGCACCCATGATTAGGAGCATGATCCCTCGCGACCTCGCCCACTTCCACTTGCCTTTCTCATGCACGCGCGCGCTCCTATAGGCTATACAAGATTGCCACCACCATTGTAAATCTCACATGGAAATTTATAGAGCTACAATTGCACAACATGCATGCAAATTAAGCAACCTAATGACGTGTGTTCAGCTTTATCATGCAATTAAGCTGAACTAGCTAGCTAATGGTCTGCATAATTTGGTTGCACTCAGCGCTTACTTCTCCGTGAGTGAGATTAATATTAAGAGTGCTATTTGGGGTCAAACATCCATGCTTCTCGAAATGGATAAGCATCTCTGGAAACTTTTCCTATATATGCGTTACCTGTAACTAGTGGCAACTAACGTTAGAGCAAAATGACTCAAGAGGTGTGCACTGTCAAGACTCAGGGGTAAGAGGCGGACGGCAGACTCTTTTAACGATCCGGCAAGAGGCGGGAAGGGACTGCAGGCGGACTCGCCAAGTGGCTGACAGGTGGGGATTCGGATTGAAGGTCTGGTAACTCGTGACGTTTGGGCCAATGGCGATTATGCCATGGGGCCGTGCTAGCTGGATGGCACCGATTGTAATTAACGTCTGAAATACTATCGATGAACTGAAACTATGAAACCCAACCTGTTCTCTGAACTCTGCTATCCCAGTCCGAATACTCTGTTCTTCCTATCTCGTGCTCCAATTCTTGATTTCGTACGATCCCAGCGGATTCGTGACATCCACTTTAACATCTATCTTGTTGGTGTATAGACGGAGTCAGACTATGTAGAGTACATTTATTCTGAAAGTATAGTCCTGGTCACTGCTAGTTTTATGTTTCGCCGCGAGTGCATCCGTACCTCCTAAACTGTAGTACCCCACTTACATTCGCCTCTGTTCACGTACGGGCGGATTTGGTTCAAGCTTGTCCCCTATTTCGCCATGGTTCTAGCTCTAAAGGTTCTTTCAATCACTCTAGCTAAAATTTGACAACAATCAGAACCCATGCCTGCTTCTAACCTCAAGTAAAGTACATATTTAAGAACCAATGCAAACTGGGCGACGCATGCACACGCAACCGTATGTGTTTCGTCCACTTTGTTCATATATGAAAATGAAATAGATCATTTTGGTTCAGATTCAGACATTTCTGAGATGGAAACGGACGTTCAGTTTTATCACGTGCTCCAGCCAAATCGGCTATACTGAATGCTACTGAGCCATTCCATGTACACTAGCTGTACATAGTTGTATTACATGCATGCATCAAACAGAAATACAGTAAACACAGAAAAGCAAAGAGGCGAACTATGACAATGTACTGAACTCTGAGCTATACGCAACATTTGCTCGGTTTTCATGTTGCTACGATCAATGTAACCATATATAGTCATAGGAGTACCACAAGATACAAGTAGTCAACATGCTACGTTTTATTGATGATCACACACACCGACTGCCACTCCTCAGTCCACCTGAACCGCGAGCTTGCCATGCTGCCAACCTCGCCGTCTTTATCCACCATTGCAACTGCAGTCATGCACGCTTGCTCCTTCTCTGTTTTCTCTGCAAGACTGGATTTGCCCCAGTGCGTACTGGTGTAGAGGTGCCTAATCATGCTGTCTTTGTCGCATCCATGTACGCCACACACCTCGCACGAGAGACTGCCATTCTCCTGCAGCATCACGGTGAACACCTTGCCCTCCACCTGGATCTTGATTGGCTTGCCAGGCGCAGCAGTGGTGTAATTTATTCTTTCTGGTCGATCTACTGCCATGGAAGCCAATTCAATTGCAACAGTGTTTTTCGTTTTCGGAGTTTCCAATGACAGGGCTGATTCTTCTTCCTCGGCAGCAGTATTTGCCTGTGGCACCGCGGACGGCACCAATCCTGTCTCCACATTGGCTTTCATGGACTTTGAGCTGTTGTCTTGCACCTCAGCAGCCCCGGTGGCAAGGACAGACAAGTCATTGTTTCCTCGTGCAGTGAGTTTCATCTTGCGCTTGTGCTTTTTGCCAGCCAGGTGAGACCGCATGATGGTCTCGGATGGTGCCTTTGCATTGCAGCTCAGGCAGACAAACAAGCCATCCACCTGGGAGAGAGGGTGCATCACACCGTCTACTTCCATGGTTAGCGACTCAGAATTAGAGACATTATTGAGCTGAGCCCCAGCAGAACTTGCAGTACTTTTCATCATTTCCGTTCCAACAGTCTTAGCATTATCCCTAGTGGCGACGTCTTCAATTGGTGGTGCCATAGTCGTTTCTTTCACCTCATTGTCATCACCAAGCTTTGGTTGCGAGGACTTCTCCAATGGGGCTTCTACCATTGCTGCCAAGTCAGAGATGACAGTCGTGTCTGTGTCAATCGGTTGTGCCTTGGCTGCTTCCTTTCCGCCTGTGGACACGTTGACAGAGACATCAGAGCTGGCCTTCACCTTATTATTGTGCTTCTTCCCTGACAAGTGTTCACGCATGCCATTCATCGATGGAGCCTTCACATCACACAGCTCGCAGAGCAGAAAGCCTTCCAAGCGCCGCACCTTATGTGGCAGCGGCACACTGAAATCCTCCAGAACCAGCTTTTTGGGATCAGCACTGCCAATAGCTGAAGTGGCAGCATTAACCGCCTCACCCAATGGCTTGCTGGAAGGTTGACGCTTCTTCTGGCAATTAGAGATGTGTTTGCTCCCTTGTAAGTGGCACATCATGGTAATACGGTCTGCCGTCCGCACATTGCACGACTCACAGAGGAGGTACCCGTCCATCTGTGTCACTTCGTTCAGCTCTCCTGCAGTCGTCACCATCATGAACTTCGTCGGTTTGTAATCTCCCAATGTCTCCATCGACATTGCCTTTTCCTCCCCTGCCTCGAGCCCTATCCTCTCCTCTGTCTCTGCCTCTGTCTCTGGCACTAGCTTTGGCAACTCTGGAAGTGCTAGCACCTTCCTCTTGTGCACCTTCCCATTGAGGTGGCCTTGCATGGCCTTCTCACCGTTTGTGGTGATGCCACAAACCATGCAGGTTAATGTGCTCTTCTGCTTCTTGCTGGTTAGAGCTAACAATGCTCCAGTGGCACGATCAGGGCTCTTCCGCTTGGTTGGCGTGGTTGCTAGTATGTTTGCTTTTGGGTGGGCCTGCACAACCAGCATGGGAATTTCTAGATGAGCAAACAAAAGTAACCGCAGCTTCAAATAGTAATGACAGCAATATCAGGGATTGTATGTTAAGAATACACATGAAAACTGAACTCCTAAAAAAATGCCCAAAACATCAGTAGATCATTAAATTTGGCTACTTTTATTTTTACTATGATGAACTAAACAAAGTTTTTTTTTTCAGGCAAAAACGACAGAATTGCATGAATATTGTGGGAGCAACTGGTCATGGTTTTGTACTCCTAGAAGATATGCAAAAGTTAACTAAATCCTTATCACATAGCTATTCCTTTCAAGTTTTTATTTAAAATTTTGATATTGCATATGACAATTTTGTTAGACGCTTGTAAGGTTTTGCAATTTTACAACCATGAGCATCAAAACTGCAAAAAAAAAAAAAAAAAAAAAAAAATGCAACATGTTTTTTTTTTTGTGAAAAGAACTGGCAGGAGAGCTGCCTACTATATTAAAAATAAGGAGGCAACATGTATTGCAAAGTCACACATTTAACAAACAGCTAAACATGATTACTATATATGATAACTATTTACACTCGACAGTTCTGTGGAATAATTTACCATCCAAAATTTAATTTCAGAAACAACAAATTGTTATGTTTTTTTTTCCACAACGGTAAAACCGAATTTTCATTACCAAGGCAACAAATTGATATGTTACATAGAAACTTCACTTAAGGTTTATGCTTTAAACATTCAAATGTGAATTTTGATATTTTAGGCACAAAGTCGGGCTCCAATTGGGAAGCAAATCAACAAAAGACTGAATGATGCATCGAGTTGTGCCCATCCGTCAGGGTGAATCTATCAGTAACTACGGCCAGGTTTAATCTGACATAGATTACGTTCGATCACTGACATAGATTACGTTCGATCAGAGATTCCATGATGCAACGTAGAAAACGTGAGGCCAGAGCTTGGAAGAAACGAAAAGCGTGATCAAACACAAAAGGCCAAAAGATAGCATACCTCGAGCACAACAACCGGCATCGAGGAGTTGGCAGCAGTAATGGTTCCTGTTGACAGCGCCGCCGGCGTGACGGATCCCCTCGCCGATCGCCCAAGCACGGGCCACGGCAGATGCAGCATTTGCTCCCTTAACTCGCTACGCACCTCCGCCTCGAGCTGCCAGTGCTCTGCTTCCTCCCTGAGGATCCGGCCCCTGATCCTCGCCTTCTCCGCTTGCCGCCGCAGCTCGTCGCCGTCGACACCCGAATTCCCCACGCGCTCTGCCGGACCGCCGCCGCTGTGGCTGTCCGCTAGAATCCCACGGCGTATTATGCATCCGAAAGCAATAGGCAGGTTAGGGAGATCGATCGATCCCCAATATGAAACAACGGAGCGATCGGGATAGGAGAATAGGGGATCTCACCTGCAGATCCGGAGCCAGGAGTGCTCGGCGCCGCTGGCAGCGACGGCGACCGGCTTAGGCGCTTATCGGTGGCGCGATACTGGAACTCCATAGGCTTCGCAACAGAGAGAGGAGGAGGTTTTGGGTTTTGGTCTTTTGGACTTCGGAGGAGGGAGTACTATATGTGAAGAAAGAGAGAGCGGAAGCTTTTGGAAAAATAGTGGGCTTTTGGAAGCTGTCGTCAAACTGCCACAAGCCCACGATTCAAATCGGAAACGACGACTTCCAAAGAATAAGTAAATAAACCTAAATATAATATATCTATATCTATATGTATATTAATTATACTTTATTTATATCTATCTATATATTATACTTTATTTATATTTATATCTATCCAGATAAACGATTTTTACCCAAAAAAAACTACCCGGCATCAACATCAACAAAGCCTTTGTTAAAAAAATCGTAGAGGGGTGTTAGTAGTTCCTCTTCCAGTTTAGTGCAAATATCATTGGGAGGTTCGTCGGGAAGCTGATTGAAGTATTTGAAAAAAAAAGGTCGTCAGAATTGATATCCTCTCCCAAACCCAATTCATTAATCTTCTACATCTCGGCATTTGCTTTTTATTAGAAAAAAAAGTATATGTGCCATCCATGATATCTACATGCGTCAAGTTGAGAATTTATACTATAGGTGGTAAATTGTATGACGGGTGAGGAGCAATCCGATGGCTAGAAAATCAGAGACACAAAAACAGTAACAAGGAGGAGACATTACTACAATAGACGACACTGGGTGCCTACTAAATTAATGGGAATAACACAAAAAAAAGATTCGTGTTATTTTTAAATTTTTTATAAGTAAAAGGGTAAAATAGTAAATCTATAGAATATTCTTAATACCCGTCGATGGAGGAGGCTATGGCGTCGCATGCACTGAAAAGCCTGCATCAGTTAGATTTAACTTGGAAGAAGCGGAGTAAAGCCTATAGATGGAAAGCACATCTTCATGAATTTCTTACCTTAGAAAAGTCATGGATTTTAAGAGGATTTAAGTTTCCAAAAAAAGCCTAAAACGCTGGTCCGACATAGTTTAATCTCTGATGAGATTGTATGAATGCATATGAAATAGCTAAAGTGCCCCCATTATCGAAAAAAGAGGCAACCTGCCCACAAACACAGTAGTACAATGTATGAAAGTAGTAAATTCTATATATTTCTTTTGAGTGATAGTACGACAGCAACATTGCCTTTATTCCTTACAGGCTGGGCGATAATTAACATTCCTTTGCAAAGAGGGTGATAATTAATAGTTGAAACAATAATCATTGTTTGCTTCCTGTAAGAAGTGGTAGTGAGGTCCTCCAGGGAACAGGAGTAAATAGAGTACCTTACTCCATGTACAGTGCAAGGTGCTTAGTCATGACTGCTTATTAAAATATATTACTCACTAGTGCTAATTTAAGCATCTTGTTCACCATATACCGTGACACTCACCTAGCCGGCGTGGCGGTTGACTCGAAAATATTGGGCAAAGGTAAAATTGTGGGTTCAATGTACCAAGTAAACACAAAAAATAAAAACAGATAAAATAATTGTTTTATCGATTAATTGCTTTATTTGCAAGTTCAGTTTGTGTATTTGGGCCGTATATAGCTGTTTACACCAAAATTTGGACTGAAAATGGATAGCCGATGCCGAGAGCAGAGACAGTCGATTTTCGGGAAGCAGAGCCTTTTTATACGAAGAGCTGAGAATAGCCGATCCGGTCCGGAATCGATTGTTTGACCGAAACGAAGACGACGTGTTTGAAGACAGGAGTCGATTGATGACGTCAGCACGAGTCTCCAGCACCGGGAAGCGATCACGTTCGGAGTCCATTTTAGAAAGAGAAGATTGGACTCCAAGTTACGTTTAGAATAGGAAAGTTTGTTAGTTTCCATATTTATTTTTTGAGTTGTAATTCGATTAGGACTCTATCTTGTCGAGCCCAGGGTATAAATATAAGCCCCCGGCCATTGTAATACGTACGTACACATCAATACAACACACCTTTCGGCTCCGGCCAAACCCTTAGGAGTAGGAGTAAAGTAGATCTCGACGAGTTTCTTCGAACAGGCTGGGTATCATCCGGTGGACGCAAGCTTGCTTGTAAGTACCGTCATGCTTTGCTAAGCTTTGTCTCCTTAATGTCATCCGGTGGACATGTGAGCTTTATAGATCAAGGTCAATTCTTGTTTGATATGAGTTTAGCGTCATCCGGTGGACGTGGGCTTAGATCAAATAAGGATTAGTTATCGATTCATGCTTGTTTGCTTGCTTAATCTATGTTTAACGTCATCCGGTAGACGTAGGCTTAGATTAAATTGGTTAATGCGCATGGATTAGTTATCGGCTCTAACTAAAAGTGGCACATTAGTTAGATTCATCAAGTTACCGGTGATGTATGAGTTTATTTGTTTATTTACACGTACCACTCACCAAATTTGGCCAATCTTGATATGTTTTTATCGACTTTATATCTCTAGATCTATTTGTTCAATGAATGATAATTTTCACATGTTTATGCATTGATAAATAGAATATGCTTGCAATAGCCGATAGATCTAGATCTTGATTGTGTTCGAGTTGCACTTAAGTTATAAGATGAATAATGTTTGAATTCGATGATCAATAGATTTAAATCATAGTTTACATTATGACTGCCTCGATCCGCTCGATCCCCACTGTTGTAAATGTTGAGTTAAATGTATTGGTTTGAAAGTTTAAGCATTACTCGTCTTATATGCTTATGCGTTGCTCGTTTTCGCTGAATCGGCTAATTAGCCCATTTCACCCTGTTTCTACATTCAGACATCTGTCGAATCGGCTGAGTAGCCGATCTCGATCTGTTTCTGCATTTAGATATCCTTGATCAATTTAACTTGATATTTGTGCGTTAATTACGTTATACCTTATCTTATGCAAGTTTTTATCACGATTGATGCAAGTGAATCGGTTATTTTTGCGCCATAATGCTTATCTCATGAAAATCGGTTCATGTCATCCGGATATCGACTCTTTAGTCGATAGCCTGCAAACAGGGTCTGTAAGGCCGAAAATTTGGAAATATCTAGACACACCAGTGAGTTCCGCCTTGTTGTTACTGATCATATCTCTTTCCTTGTCAATTGCAGGTCAAATTGACTGACACGCTTGGGAGTCATGGGCACTCTCAGATTGGGCCTGAAGCTAGCTGGATCTGCGAGAGCTCTGTCTGCTTTCAAGGATCATTCCGACTTCGCTGGTGTGTTGAGCGCAGAGAACCACTTTTTGTGCCAACATACTTTTTGGCACGCCCGGTGGGACCGTTTTCACTCATGGCCAAGAACAAGGGAGCTGCGAACAACCCTCCGAGGGATGACGGCGTCATCAGGGTCAAGCGTGAAGAGATCGAGCCTGAAGATGCTGTGATTTTAGATTAGCTCATCGAGGAATTTTGTGATGCCTGCCTGCTGTCATTCAGCAAGACCCGAGAGGGTCGAATGGTGAAGAAGAATCCCTTTCCAAGGTGGATCCTGCATGGCCACAGTGACAAGGGTGAAGAAGAGTTCAAGGACTATCTTCTCAGCGCCATCTGGTCAGCTTCGCATCAAGCGGTCGGGCATCATCACAACGTTTTCCTGCAGACATTCTACAACATCATGAGTCACTCATCAAGAGGCAGGACTGGGAATCATTGGGCCCAACATACTTCAACATATCTTCAGAAGATTCCAACTCGAATGCTGTAACAACCCAGGATTTTCCGTTAACCAAAAATCCGAGCTTTCAAAAATTTTTCATGCAAAGAGTGATTCATGTAGTTGCTAGATCAAACCAACAACAATTTATAAATAAATGGTTGCATTCATATAGTATTGATTGTAGGAGTTTGTTGGAGTCCTATAGTTGATCTAGTGTTTCACGTTGGAGAGCACAACTCCGTAGCAAATCCTTATCGACTCCTTTTCGAGCGTGTCTCGAATCTCCAGAGTCTCCTCCACTTGGTGTCCACTCAAACTCTCTTCCTGTGTATATTCCAAATTTCGCGTCAAGCTTCGCTCTAATCAATTTGAACCCCTCCAAAATTTCCAAATCACAAAAGGCGAGAATTCTTTTCTTACTCTCCTCAAAGCCCTACCAATTCCTATCATACATGTACAAATATATATATATATATATATATATATATATATATATATATATATGTATGTATGTATGTATGTATGTATGTATGTATGTATGTATGTATGTATGTATGTATGTATGTATGTATGTATGTATGTATGTATGTACATATATAAATATATCTCAATTAATAAGATAGTAAAGGTCATACGCTTCCCAAACTGGCCCAACACCACTACCAGCCCACCCTTCCTCCTTGCCCGATCGGCCTCTTTCCCTGGCCCAGCAGAGCGCGTGAGTAGCCCAGCCTGCCCCTTCACCCCGTGCGGCCCACTACGGCGCGCAGCAGCCCAGCACCTCACGTGGCCCACTCAGCCCAACTGGCCCGCCAGCAGCTGCACCCCATGAAACCCTAGCACGAGCCCTGTTCCTCTTCTCAGGAAGCCGCCGCCACCACCTGAGCCAGCGCACGCGCGATAGCCGCCCCGTGCCTTGGCGTCCGCACCAGCCTGGATCGGCCGCCACGCGTCCCCGCGGTCACATCAATGGCACGGATGCCGAGGATTGCAGCTGACGCCTCCCGAACCCTAGCCTCGCATGTATAAAAGCCATGGTCGCCCATCTTGCTCTTCTTCCTCCCAACAGCCGCTGCCTTTGCCTTCCCTGTAGCTGCTCCACGCTACCGCCGCGCGACCGCCCCGCTGCCAGCTGCGCCCTGCGTCTGCTCTCCGCGACTGTCACGCCGCGCGAGCCCACCGCTGCCACACAGTCCGTCGCAACGCCGACGACACCCTCCATGACAACGTCGCGCGCCGACCGGGAGCACCACCCGACGACACCTCGCGGTCGGCGTCACTCCGCCTCCTCGCCCGCCACCGGAACCTTGCCGTCCGCGCACGCGCTCCTGTGATCCAGGGCCGCCACGGCCACGACCGCCTCAACACCGGCAGCAGCGCGCCTCACCGCCCCACATCCGCAACGTCGCCCAAGCCCATGGCCGTGGTGACCACGACCTACAGCACCTCCGTCGGCCCCTCTCTCCTTCACAGGTGCACAACGTCGACCGGCCGCGGCCTCTGCGTCGCCCAGCGCCGTACTAACCAGTGGCACGACACCGAGGCCGGCCGCACCACAACCTGCAGCCTGTCTAAGCCACGACCGAGATCGCGACGTCAACAGCAAGCCACCAAGACCACGCCGTGACCCCGAGCACCTTCAACCTCGCCAAACCAGCAGCACTGCCGGCAACGAGCTCGACCTGCGTCAAGCGACCTGCCGTCTGCAAGCCCTCGGTGAGCTAACCAAAGACCCGACCCTTCCAACCCTTGCTGCCGGCCAGATGCCGATGAACCTTCCGCCTTCACCCCTGCCTACCTGCTGCCGGCCCAAGACCAATGATCCCTCCATGTGTCCGGCCTTCGAGCCGTGTTTTCTGCAGGGACCTCGTCGACTGTGTGGAGCTGACGTTAGTAGGCACGATGCACGCACACACACTCACCGTGTCCTTTTGTGGCAGTCACGCACACCATACTAAACCCAACCAACCAGATGACAGACCATGAACGCTTGGAACAACCATTACGGGCATCGCCGTCGCATGCACCCGGGGCGCCGACATCTCGACGGCGTTCCCGCGTGTTGTAGCTACTCACCCATGACGGGCATCGCCGTCACGTACACCTTGCCGTTTGACATCGGCCTTCATGCTGTGACTCCATGCCTTGTTGGAAACCCAGCCATGCTTCGCCGCCTCCCGGCCACTTGACGCCACCTCCAGCCGGCCTCCGGCCAGCCACAGCCTCGTTCGGCCAGCCTCAGCCCCGCCCAGCCAGCCACAGCTAGCCGCAGCCAGCCGTAGCCGGCCAGAAGCTACTAGCAGCTGGCCGAGAGAAGCCGGAACATGTAGCAACAAGCCTCGCCACTTCCCTTTTACACCGACCCTGTCCGGCCTTCGTGCCGTTGCCCCGTTGCTAGATCTCGAGGCCCCATAGATGATGCTAGACTGTTGGAGAGCCTAAAATAATAGATGACGATGGACTATTGGAGAGCCCAATCGATAGATGATGTTGGGCGGTTGGAAGGCCAAAGTGATATACGACGCCGGACTATTGAAGTGCCCTTCTCTTACTTCTTGTACACCTGTCCACCATATTAAACCCTATCCTTATGATCTGTTTGTTCATATATCTGTTGTACCCTATCCTTATGATCTATCTCTTGTACCCTATCCTTACACTCTCTCTGTACATGTATCCATAATACAGGATCCATCCATCTTCGAGCTATGGAATTGTGCTACTCCACTGTCTTGTCGAGTTGTGTTGTCTTTTGGTCATGTCATTGGTTCTTATTGTTGGTTGTTCTTTGTCTGTCTGGGTGCTGTGCCTTCGAGCCGGCTGGGGGATCATACCTCGTTCGGACGTTGCGATCGCGGGATCCGTCCTGCCATGACCGTAATGCCGGGTGTAACTCGACTCCTCGCTTTTTAGTTGACCCCTTTGAGCTACGAGTGTTAGCCCCTACCTTCGACCCTAAGATGTGGTCGTGTTGGACTTGATGTTGATGTCAGTACCTATGCTGATCTTACCCGCTCACATCGAGCCTATCATGATCTAGTCCTGTGGGAGATGACCTAGGGGATAACAACCATGGAACAATGGGTGCCAACTCTCGTTGGTGTAGCTTGTGGCCGCGAGCACGCCTCGCCATGACCATGGAGCTATACCCCGTGTGTTGTTCTATGATTCTTCATGCCCAAGCCCTCGTATGCTTGTACCCTATGCGACCGTCGTATTCCTTCGATTCTCGCGGTGACAACCGCACCGCTACGAATTCGGGAAATGACTTAGTGCCAGTGCACCCAGGTTGTGGTACCCTACGAGTGGTTTGCGCACTTGCGTCTTTTACATGTCACTCTCTTCTGATGCCCCGTCTATTCCATGGCGTGCGCGTTGGAAGAAGTAGACCACTGCTTTATTATGTTTCTCGCTCATTGTCCCCGCATAGCCCGCTCTATTCGATTCCGTCTTATCCATGGTGATTGGATCAAAGACCGAACTAACCCTTTTTAGTTAGCGAAGCTATGGTCTATATCAAGATCTTGGATCTATGCGAGTCGACTCGATCGACCGCTTAAAACCATCTTCACTGAAGGTGTGACTGAGAATATGATATGGATGTGCCTAGCTAACTCCTCTCTCTCCCTCTCTTGATTCTGGGTGTTTAAGCACTTGTATGATTATACCCGTTTGAATCACAGCCTTGGTACCCTACAAGTGGATTAAACACTCGCACTATTTTGTGCAACATTTATTGTTGGTAATTCCTTGTTCTTCCCTTCTAATCGGCCGTCCTCCGATCCCCGTCTTCTCTGTGGCGTTTGGATCGGAAGATTGCGAGCCATGGTGTTTGCTATGGATCAGCTCTGGCCTAAACCATTTATTATAAAGCCATATCGGCTTGGCCGTGACATAAGCTTGTGCATAACAAACCCCACTCTTAATTTTTCTTTGGCCTGATAAAATTGGACATACGCCGAGAGGGCCAAATCGTGTACCTTTTATTATTTCTCCAGTATTAATGGATCTTCCCGCGTCCCGTCGTCTTTTGGTGTATTGGGTGTTTTCTTGCCTTGTATTGCTTTGCGGAGTAGCCGTTTCCGGATTAGCGACGATCGGGTGGAGACCCGCTGGAGGAGGAGAACATGGACGACGACAGGAATCGTGGAGAGAAGTCACCCTGGAGGAGGTGACCCAGCAGAACGACTACACTAACTGAGGAGTGCTCATACCACTACTTCCTCGACAACGCAGGTGTCATGGCGGCACCTTCTTTTAGAGAATCCTATTAGACATGTCATATTTGAAATTGCTAGCGCTTTATATTTACTCCTTTGCTAGTATATGATGCATGCTACTACCTAAGCCGTTATCACCCTGCTTGCAACCACTCTACTGTGGGGGTATAAGCCCATATACCCGCATAGTCATACTTGGCCCAAGTCTATCGAACAGGCCTGAACTACCAAGGACGCGTCGCCCATACGATCTCCAGGAGATCGCGTATATCCGCCGAGTCCTTGGCGGGCAAGAAAATAGCTTTCCTAGGATCTAGCCGATTGGTTTCCCAGATCGACTAGGATTGTTATCTGTTATATATGGCAAGATCAACTTGTAACCCTGCCCCCCGGACTATATAAGGCGGGCAGGGGGGTCTACTCGATTCATCTAATCTACTAGCAATACAACACAGCAACATACAGGACGTAAGGTATTATGCCTCGCGGCGGCCTGAACCTGTTTAAATCTCTGTTCCGCACGAATTGTGCTCCCTCGTTCGTCTCAGGCGCACCCTCACCGTCTCATCTACTACCGCGGGCATACCCCTCGGTAGACTATCACCAGTATTTCGTCGACAGTTGGTGCGCTAGGTAGGGGGTGTGCTTTTTCCTGATCCATGGCGGGCAAGATGGAAATTTCTTTTCGTCGTCGACCACATCCGGCGGCGGCGGAGCAGATGGATTTTTTCTTCAAGTCGTCGCACAACCCTGACGATGGGTTCAATGGTTCATGGCGATTTGCGGTGGCTCGTTATCAGCATGAAGTCGATTTCCTCCGCAGACCAATCAGATCCGTCCAACAAGACAAACTCCATATCTCGACGATCAAGCCTCCACGCTCCTCGCGGCAACGAGCATCAGCACTTTTTTGTTCGTGGAAGTGGAGTCAAGATCGGCATCGCAGTCAGGTGTCCTGGAGTAGATCGCTCGGGCTCGGCTCCAGAGGCCTCCACGAGTCCTTCACGGAGTGTGCCAACACGTATCAGATCCGATCCGATTTTTGCAGCTGGCCCGAAGATTCACGTACCTGACTACATAACCCACGCAAGCATCATCTCCACGTACCGGCATGAAGATACGCATACAGGAAGCATGCGCGGAAAATTCCTTCCTTCATGCATGATTCGATCAAAAGTAAGTCACGTCTTTTATCTTAATTAAAATATTTTATATCATCTTCGGATTGCTCCATGAATCTACATGATATTTATTGACAGAGATTTAATTGCGATTTGATTTTTCTTTCGTCGACGGTCGACCGCGGTAGCGACCTTCGGCGTCGTCGTCATCCAAGATTGATCTATCAGCTCTGGCTCTTCGGACGTTGCCAAGCGAGCAACTCCCGGCGGCCTAACGATGGGATCTGATGCTGCACGAAGCTACAGCGCTCTCCATCGACGGTCGATGCGGTCTCCTGCAACAGCACACCAACCCTGGAAGTACGATTTCAAGTCGATCATCGCTGACGTGCACCAGGGGTCGATCGTAACTTGGCAAGATTTGACCATACGTGCAACGCCCCGCTGACCAAGATAACAAGACCGAATCTAATCGAAGTTCGAGATGGAGGCAGCATGCAAGCGACGCTCCATATAATCACGTCACATCCTAATACATGCATGCCGGGAAGGATATTAATATTCCAGATCTACATGCGCGAGCGTGCAAGTGAGAACCAATCAAGATACTCAGCATGAATATGGTTACAGCAAGGCCATGCAACCTTTCGTTCATCAATAAGGCTAAAGAATCAGTTATGCTCCTCGTCGTCAAACGCTCTACAGCGGCCTCGACAACAACAATCTTGGAGCCATCCGAGTTCTCCAAACGGCTAAACGAAGCCACGTCGAGCAGTCTAACGAAGCCACGTCAAGCCTCGCTAAGCAAGCCAAATTCGAATATCATCGCTAGGATTATCTCCAAGATTCTTCGCCATGAATGCATAAGCCCCGCACGGTTCGGGTAGCATGTCCAAGATAATGCGTAAGCCCCGCACCTGCTCGGGCAACTCGTCTTCGCCAATGCGTAAGCCCCGCACCTGCTCGGGCAGCACGACTTCGCCAATGTGTAACCCCCGCACCCGCCGGGCAGCATCTGGCTCGACGACGCGTAGGCCCCGCACCTGCTCGGGCAGCACGACTTCGCCAATGCGTAACCCCCGCACCTGTCGGGCAGCATCTGACTCTACGCCGCGTAAGCCCTACACATGATAGGCCGCCCAACTACGCCGCTTCACCGACCGCCCCGATACATCGGGTAGCCTTCGCCCACGATAAGCGTAACCCCCGCCTGGCGCGGGCAGCTTCGCCACCACGTAAGCCCCGGGGACGCCTGGGTCGTTAAATCTTCGCTAACACGTAAGCCCCGAGGACGCTTGGGCAGGTTAGCAGCGTCTCCAAAAGCCCCGGCAAAAGCACGGGCACCACGCAGGGCGTGGAGGACTCTTCGCCGACTTCTCAATAAGCCCCGACCTCGCTCGGGCACCTCGCTGCTCTCCATGACTCGCCAACCTCCAGAAGGTCTCCAAGTCATCGTCACTCTCCAAGACACGCCTCCGCCATATTCTCTAGTCGAGCTTTATGCTCGGGGACTTCGTCGAGACATCGGACTCCATAGCGTTCTCCAGTCAAGCTCTACACCCGAGCTTTCCATCGACATATCGCCGAGCACTCACTGGATACAGAAGGGTGTGAGATCCGATCTGAATTTTTCAACGCCTGGAAGATCCACGTATGGGTGAGCCATGAGATCAACGACTACTGCCTGCCATCGCCGAGCCATCAGCCTACAGCGTTATGCAAATTCACCGGCTTCAAAAAAATACGAAGACCACGATTTGCATGCACTCGTGCACGTGTAAGGATCGACTCAGCGAGCAAACAAATATATCTACATAGGCAAGTCAAGGCACTCTGCGGCGGCGGCATGGCGTGGATTTCATCATCGTCTACATGTCGTGTTTGCCGATGCCTAAGGCAGCTCTCCGGAATTTGGGCCTTATTCTTCAGCAGTCGTCCACGTCATGTCGTCAATGCGTCGAACAACTACCAAAGGCAAAGAAATTAATTACGCTTCTCGTCGTCAACACTCTGCGGTAGTCTCGACAACAGCAAACTTGGAACCGTTCAGGCCATCACGCGAGCCACGTCAGCTGGCTCCTCAACACGCCGACCACTCTTCGACGTCAATCAAGGAACTCGCCGCCGAGCTCTCGTCGCTTCTCGCCGTCCTCGCGCTGCTCGGACACCGCTTCCGACCAGGCTGGGGACTCGTCGTCGTCGCTCCTCGCCGTCCTCGCGCTGCTCGGACATCGTCTCCGACCAGGCTGGGGACTCGTCGCCGTCGCTCCTCACTATCCTCACGCTGCTCGGAAATCATCTTCGACCACGTTGGGACTCGTCATCGCTGCTCGCCGTCCTCGCGCTGCTCGGACTACGTTTCCGACTAGGATGGGGACTCGTCGCCGCTACTCACCATCCTCACGCTGCTCGGACATCGTCTCCGACCAGGCTAGGGACTCATCGCCGTTGCACCTCGCCGTCCTCGCGCTGCTCGGACATCATCTCCGACCACGCTGGGGCTCGTCGCCGTCGCTCCTCACTATCCTCACGCTGCTCGGACATCGTCTCCGACCAGGCTGGGGACTCGTCGCCGTTGCACCTCGCCGTCCTCGCGCTGCTCGGACATCATCTCCGACCACGCTGGGGACATGTCGCCGTCGCTCCTCACCATCCTCACGCTGCTCGGACATCATCTCCGACCAGGCTGGGGACTCGTCGCCGTCGCTCCTCGCCGTCCTTGCGCTGCTCGGACATCATCTCCGACCACGCTGGGACTCGTCGTCGCTGCTCACCGTCCTCGCGTTGCTCGGACTACGCCGGGGACTTCGTCGTCTTCATCAAGCGTCTCCGAGCACAAAGCTGCTCGGGGACTTCGTCATCTTCGTCAAGCGTTTCCGAGTAATAGATCTGCTCGGGGACTTCACCGCCTCGTCAAGCGTTTTCGAGCACCAACCTGCTCGGGGATTTTGTCGTCTTCGTCAAGCGTTTTCAAGCACCAAGCTGCTCGGGGACTCTCGCCAAGCGTTTCCGAGCAGTACAGCTGCTCGGGGATTTCGACGCCTCGTCAAGCGTTTCCGAGCAGTACAGCTGCTCGGGGACTTCGTCGCCAAGCTATCAAGTCACTCCATGCTGTTCGGATCAGGGTGCTGATCTTGGGCAGCGCATCGGGGGTCTTGATATGCGCCTGGCCTGCTCAGAAGATTTTTCCCGATCACTTGTTGTGCTCAGGGACTTCGTCGACACTTCACAAGATCAACAAGGATAAAGATTTTGACCCTGACACCACGTGACTACGTCACCTACTATCAGGCTCGGGGACTAAGTGGATACACTTCACCTGACGGTGAAGGTATTGATTCTAGCGAACCAAAAGTGGATACATTTCACCAAAGAGAACCTCTTTTCAAATTTTTTCTGAGCTCCTTACATCCGTCTGGTTAAGCAACTCTGAAGATCTGCATCTCCCGACGAATGCAAGGCGCTCGGGGACTAGCTGTGGGGATATAGACCCCCGGTACCACAAGACCAGACATGGGCCGCACCATCAAAGCTGGCCCGACCCAGAAGATAAAGACGTGCGGCGCAAGGCATTGCACCGCACGGTTATTGTACCGACTTGGATAGTTTACTTGTAACCTTGTCCCTTCAGACTATATAAGGAGGGGCAGGGATAGATCTCCTCAATTCAGGGCAACTCAACTCAACTCATAACAATACAACATAGCAACACACAGGACGTAGGGTATTACGCCTCGCGGCGGCCTGATCCTGTATAAATCTCGTGTCTCGCGCTTACTGCGCAACGCTTGTTCGTCTCAGGTGCACCCTCACCATCTCATCTACTACCTTGGGCATACCCCTCGGTAGACTATCGCGCTCACGCTCACGCTCACGCTACCTAACTTCGCGCTCACGCTCTTTTAAATATATACATCTTCCTAACCGCTTGCTTGCATGTTACATCACTTTATTTATTAACTCCACTCGCATTATATCTGTGATGTGATGTTGGTGGTGGGAATTGGTGAATGGATTACTTGAACATGGAATTAACCACTAGACTTAACCATTGGGAGAGCGTGCTGCGTGCGTCTTGGGTGCGTGGTGAGGGTCGAGTCGACCAAGTGGGCTATATACGACGAGCTAGGAAAGCAAGTCTTGCCGAGGTGCAACCTGGGCATTCCCACGAGAGATACCTGTGGCGGGTAATGGTTTATGAGGTGGTTCTAGGATGGATACCCTGCGTGGATTGAAATCCTGTGAATGGAGATGCTGTGATGGCATGGAGAGAGTATTCCCTAAGATGGAGAAAGCCTTCTTGGTCTATTTAGTCACACTTCCGGGGACCAGGAACTTCGGGAATCCTTTACTACTCACTCGTCTTCGATGGGCGGGGAACGGCTGGACTACTTGGTAGGGCGGTGCCACTACTACTAGGTTGAGAGGTGATAAGGGTGGGCAGTGACGGATGTTGAGATTCCCGTACCGTTCTAGATGCGCAGTACCACTGATTGGGCCCGATACTGCGTCTCCCAGTCTTAGCGTGATGGTGTAGGATCCAGAATGTCTCAGGGCTGAGTGGTAGGGTGGCATCGACCTAGGCAAGCAAGCACCCGGAATTCTGCGTAGATGTTCGTACGACATCTATGATGGCTAATCTTGTGAGTAGTAAAACCTCTACAAAGTGTTTGGTTGATCGATCGATACATGTGCCGATTCTTCGGCTATGGACCTTTCCTGAGTCCTGTTGCATTTCTTAGGGAGCGAAATATTGTTTTTTCCTCCTGGTTGATGATTGTCCGGTATTATGCCTGATGTGGCAGTGTGCCATTGAGATAGGACCCGAGAGGGAGTTGGGCCTGTCGATTGAGCGCGAGGTGTGTGTGAGGTGGTGTATGGGTGGGATGATGGAATTGGGATGGATTGATGGATGGTGTGATATGGGTTAAAACTTGATGAACTATTATAACATTTACTACTGTATACTACTTTGCATGTGCTTAGGTTGCAAACCACAGCCAAATGTTAGGATCGCCAGATCCTTTATTTTCTCTTTTCCACTAAAACTCATTGGTGCTGACCATGGCCTGCACATGTCTGGCAGTGTGCAGATTACCTGACTAACAGAGATATTGAGATAAGAAGTATTAAAAGGTCTCGTGCCTACGCTCAAGTTTGGTTCAGGAAATGAAGACTATCCTGCGCCAAGATTAACTCTGATGATGCCCGTGAAGGAGGAGCCTTCACTCGACGACATATTCCGCCAACTCTGATGACGTCTATATAGGCTTCCACTAGATTAACCCTGTAGTAGGTGTATCCTCAAATGAGGTAAAACTTGTAAAGCTTGTAATCATACGCTGTATGACTGTGATTTCAACTGATATATGATAATGTGATGGAATCAAACTTTGGTTTGATCGCATTATAACTCATTCTGTGGATTTTCCCTTCGTGGAAAATCGAGGATGTTTCAAATGCAGCGGCCGGAACGTCCAATCCTACGCCGCAACAGCCGAATCCACCAAAGCCGTTTGTTCAAAATCCCAATATGACGACGGATTCGGCTCCAAAAATAGCTGCGCAGCCCAAGCTATACAGAGACTACTCTCTAAAGCAGATCGTTGCTTACATGAATACAACTGGGAACGTGCCGGCTAGAAACGTGCCTCCAACAGCTCCAAATCATCACAGAAACGTGCCTCCAACCGCTCCAAATTATCACATCGGGCACACTTATAGTGACCTCACGTCGGCACCACACCCTGGTTATACTCAGTCGTCTCAGGATGAATTGCTGAGCAAGATGAGTACAATGCTCAAGGAACAATTTGGCTTGCAGCCGAAGGCAGGGGTCTCGATCGGATACAGACGCCCTTATCCTGAGTGGTTTGATTGTGTGATGCTGCCTCCTAGGTATCGCATGCCAGAATTCACCAAGTTCAGTGGGCAGGATGACGTGTCCACCTTGGAGCACATTAGCCGATATCTTACTCAGCTTGGCGAGGCATCGTATGAGGATGCTCACAGGGTCCATTTCTTCTCACTGTCATTGACTGGCTCGGCTTTCAGTTGTTTCACTACTCTGGAGCCGGAGTCGATTCAGAACTGGGCGGATTTAGAGAGCAAGTTCCACAACTATTTCTTCTCCGGTACTGGGGAAGAGACTATTGTCGATTTGACCAGCATGCGCTAGAAGAGCAGTGAGACCGGGTCGGCCTTCATCAAGCAATTCAGGGAGACGAGGAACATGTGCTATTCATTGAACCTCACCGACAAGCAGCTCGCTCGCCTCGTCATTGGTGGATTGCTCCCGCACGTTTAGGAAAAGCTGGTGGGCACTAACTTCGACACTATCAGCCAGGTGATGCAGAGAGTGTCAGCACTGGAATTGCAAGCTCAAGCCTTCAGGAAGGACGCGAAGTACAAGCACTCCACGTACGTCGGCAACTCTGATTCAGAAGATGAAGGTGAAGACGAGGTTGCTGCCATCGAGTTCAAGTGGGGCAAGAGTCCCATGGCTGTGCCCAAGAACTGGAGCATTGAGGATCAATATGATTTTGATACAAACAAATTATATAAGCTCTTTGACTTGCTGGTCAGTGCTGGGCAGATCACGTTCCCTGCAGATTATGTCAAACCCTCTCCTGAAGAATTAAAAGGGAAGCCATTTTGCCAATACCACGGCCGCGACACGCATGATACTAATGGGTGCCATGCATTCAGGACTCAGATCCAGAGAGCTATCTCTCACGGCCTTTTAAAGTTTGATAGTCCTGCCAAAGGGAAGATAAAGATTGACAAATTCCCGTTCCCGAAAGGCTAGAACATGGTCGAGGTGACATCCCCTGCAGGCAAGGTCAGAGTCTTGACTTCTGATCAGGCGAAAAAGAATGCGTCGGTTGATCCAGGCATGCAGGTAACAGCCGAAGAACTAGATATGATCAAGAAAAGCAGGGAGCAAAGCAAGAACCAACCTGAACAGGGGGAATCCAGCAAGACCAGGGTGACTTCCCGTAACCTATTGAACAAATGGCGAAGGCAGAGGGAAAAGAGTCACCAGAGATAGCTTGAAGAGGAAGAGTACCAGAGGTGGGCCCGAGATGAAGAGAAATCACGATATCAGGAAGAGTTAGCCTACCGCCAGGAGGAAGAGAAAGAGCATTGGTATTACCCGTTCTTTCGACACTGCTGGAATGAAGGTTTGAAACTGCCGACTATCCGCAATTGCCCGGAGTGTAGTGATCAATACCGGGAGTACAGGCAGTCTCAAACCAACCGCCGGTCTGTGCATGAGAGGCTTGGACGCCCGCGAGACATGCAGGATCAGCAGCGAAAAAAGGGATGTGCATGATCGTCTTGATGCAGCGTTAGTCGATCGCGAGGAGCCGGCCTGGTAGGAAGGCCAGTGGTGCCCTGGGTACTTGACCAGAAGTCAGAGACGCCATGTGCAGCGCCTCAGGAACAGAGAGCTCAAGGCAGAAGGCGGCCAAAGGCAAGTCTGGCAGGAGAAGCCCTCTCAAGACAAGGGGAAGGCAATTGCCGATGCGCAGATGGTGTTTGTACTTCTGGCTGAGTTCAGGGCGCCCAAGGCTAGGAAAGGGTATGTATCTTCCAAGTCTAACGAGTCAGAATCTGAGGAGGGCATCGCCAAGTTGGTTTTTGCGCAGCAAGCTACTTTTGACAAGCCGCCCAAGCATCGGCACCTGAAGGCTCTTTACCTCAAAGGATATGTTGATGGAATGCCGATGACCAAGATGCTGGTAAATGGTGGTGCTACAGTCAATCTCATGACCTACACTACCTTCCATAAGCTGGACAAGGGCCCTGATGACTTTATTGAGACCGACATGACGCTGAAGGACCTCGGGGGCAACTCTTTCAACACCCGAGGGGCAATCAATGTCGAGTTGACAGTCGGGAAGAAGACGCTGCTGACTACCTTCTTCATGATTGATAGAAAGGGCTCATACAGTTTGCTGCTTGGACGTGACTGGATTCATACCAATTGCTGTGTGCCAATGCACCAATGTGTGATCCAGTGGCATGGTGATGAGGTCGAAGTGGTCCCGGCTGATGATTCGGTGAGTGTTGCTATGGCAGATGCTGGCATGCTGCCTACTAGGAAGCCGGGGATCATGATTGTTTTTCTGGCGAAACTTGGGATGAAGGCTCCATCAAAGTCAACGATGAGAGTCAATAGCCGGTTCGGGCGATCGGCTCTGAGTCTTTTTATTAATAAAGAATTCGATCGATGGCACCGAGGGCAAGCTTGGGCAGGGCTTTACGTCGGCCAATAAGCTCGAAGAAGTAGATATTGGACCCGGTGACAGACCAAGGCCGACGTACATTGCCGTCAACCTTGACCCTAAGCTCAGGCGAGAGTTAATCGATTTGTTGAAAGAATATAAAGATTGCTTCGCCTGGGAATACTATGAAATGCCTGGTGTAGACAAGTCAATTGTTGAGCATAGACTGCCTATCAAACCTGGATTTTGGCCATTCAAGCAGCCTCTGCGGCGATTCAAGTCAGACGCATTACCTGATATCAAGGCCGAAATCGAGAGATTGTTGGAAGCCAGGTTCATTCGAGCTTGCCGATACGCCGAATGGGTATCGAATATCGTCCCTATGTATAAGAAGAATGGCAAATTACGAGTTTGTATTGATTCCAGGGATTTGAAAAGAGCAACCCCGATGGACGGTTATCCAATGCCAATAGCCGATATGTTGATTGATTCAGCGGCAGGACACCAGGTGATCAGCTTCATGGACGGCAACACCGGTTACAACCAGATTTTCATGGCTGACGAAGACATTCTCAATAAAGCTTTTAGATGTCCCGGTGCAATTGGTTTATTTGAGTGGGTTGTAATGACTTTTGTCTTGAAAATTGCCGGTGCAACTTATCAAAGAGTTATGAATTATATTTTTCATAAGTTGATCGACAAGATTGTTGAAATTTATATTGATGATGTGGTTGTGAAGTCCAAGAGCTACAAAGATCATTTAGCTGATTTGAAGGCTACCCTGGAATGCATGAGAAGCATGGGCTGAAGATGAATCCAATAATAAATGTGCTTTCGGGGTGTCGGCTGATGAGTTTCTGGGTTTCATGGTTCATCGCAAGCGAATAGAGATTGGTAGATCAACTTGTGCCTCCGATTAATAAGAAGGAGTTGCAGTCTTTGCTTGGCAAGATTAATTTCATCAGAAGATTTATTGCTAATCTATTAGAGAAGGTGCTCCCATTCTCACCACTATTGAAGCTTAAAGATGATCAAGAATTTAGATGGGGTGACGTACAGCAACAGACTTTTGATGAGATCAAAGAGTATATGAAATCTTCACCTATTTTGGTGCCACTACAGGTGGGAAAGCCTTTCAAATTGTACGTGACGGCCGAAGACCATACGATTCGATCGGCCCTTTTTTAGGAGTTCGAAGGAAATGAGAGAGCAGTTTTCTATCTGAGCAAGAGGCTTTTAGATCCTGAAACGAGATACACACCAACTGAGAAGTTATGCCTTTGTTTAGTTTACTCGTGTACCAAGTTAAGGCACTACTTATTGTCAGCCGAGTGTGTGGTGGGGTCTAAGGCGAATGTAATCAAGCATATGTTATCAATGCCAATCCTGAATGGGCGAATCGGCAAATGGATCTTGGCACTCTCTGAGTTCGACTTGAGGTTCAAATCGGCTAAAGCAGTCAAAGGTCAGGCAATAGCCAATTTTATTACCCAGCATCACGGAGGCACTGTCAGTCTGGTCGACGTAGCGCCATGGACTATGTTCTTTGATGGGTAATCTTGCAAGCAAGGCGGAGGTGCTGGAGTAGTGCTCATATCACCTCGAGGACAACATTTTGAGTTTGCTTTCCAGATTGGGCCTACGGTGACAAATAATCAAGCTGAATATGAGACGATCTGGAAGGGGTTTCAGCTTCTGCATGAAGCAAAGGCCGATGTAGTTGAGGTTTTCGGAGATTCACAACTAGTCATCAACCAATTGCTCGGCCTATATGAATGTAAAGATGACATACTCAGAGGTTATCATGATCAGTGCCAAGCTTTGATTAGAGGATTTATAGCAGTTTCACTTCATCATATTCCCAGAGCTCAGAATCAGGAGGCTAATCCATTAGCACAGAGCGCCTCGGGCTATAGGTCCATGCAGGAAATCTTCAACGCCGAGCGATCAGCTGATGACTAGTGGGGCGAGATAGCAAGTTACCTTGCAAATCCTTCTCAGAAAGTTAGTAGAAAACTGAGATACAAGGCTATCAAGTATGTGTTGCTAGATGGTCACTTGTACTATACGACTATTGAAGGGGTGCTGTTAAAATGCCTCGGGGCAGAAGAGTCAGCGAAGCTGATGAGTAAGGTTTATGAAGGAGTCTATGGTGCTCACCAATCTGCTCACAAGATGAAGTGGATCATCCGGAGGACTGGTTATTATTGCCCAACAATGCTCAAAGATTGTTTCAAATATTACAAGGGTTGACAAGAATACTAGAAATTTGGGAATGTATAGAAATCTCCTGCTTCAGTTATGAATCCTATTGTCGGTGCTAGTTTTGGCGGGGCTAACACCGGCAAGTAAATATGTGTTTTGCGGTTGAGGCTACGGATGGTGTGCAAGGGGGAACACAAGGATTATACTGGTTTAGGCCAAGCAAGCCCTACGTCCAGTGGAGAGGAGAGTCGTCTTGCCTTGCACCGGGGTGCTTGTAGTAGGGGGTTACAAGCTAGGCGAGAGAAGGAAGCGCTCCCAGGTCTCTTGTGTGTGTCTAAGTGTTTACAAGTCGTTTGCTATGGGTACGTTTGTGTGGGTGAGAACTTAGAACTTCTCCCCCGTCCTAAAGCTGGCCTCTGCTCTCCCTTTTATAGTCGCAAGGGAGAGGCAAGGGCGGCTACGCATTTTACAGTGAGGAGTTGCTGTTCCCCGTTTGACTGGCTACTGCCTTTTCTCCACGTCTCCGGGGTATGGCTGTCTTGGTTCGCACGATCTTGGTGAGTTCCAAGGTGGGAACAGTCGTCTGACTACGTCATGTCGTCAGCTACGATCTTCTCTCTGGGTCTCCAGGATATGGCCGTGGTGGTTCGCACGACCTTGGTGAGTTCCAAGGCGGCAGCAGTCGTTGGATTACGACGTGCCATAGGGTCACACCTACCGGCTATCCTTCCGTACGATGTGACAAGAGGATGAGTCACCTTAGGGCGTTGTCTCCCGAGGCTCGGGACTCTGAAGGCGTGATGGGATGGAGCGGGGGATATCTCCCCTGGTCATATTTCTGGACTTTGAACAGCACCTCTCGAGGGTTAGCGGGCCCGGATGGAAGGCGTGCTCGTCCTTTCGAGTGGACAGCGCAGTAGGCGCCTTTCCTGTTCTTGCGTAGCCCGTCGTCAGGCGCTTGGACTGTCACAGTCGTAGTTGATAGATCCCGGCGGAAAACGGGGCGGCGCACCGTAGACCATACCGTGGAGGACGGCCATAGTGGGCCTATCAAATCCGCTGCCAGGGAAATCCTGACAGGTGGTATGGCCGTCAGGGGCGTGTGAAGCACAGTCGCGTCGAGAGTCTCGCCTGACGGAACAGTGCTTGTAAAGTGGTCAGAGAGATCTCTTGTGGTCCAAGATTGCTCCGCTGACATCACCTGTGCCTTGGATGTCTTTGTGAGACTACGCTCGAGGGGGATAGGGCAGCTCGGGCGAATCGGAGATTTGGGCGCCGAGGGGCGCTCTCCCGAGCTCTCCCGGGGAGGCTTGGGCGCTCGGGTGCTCGGGCGAATCGGAGATTTGGGCGCCGAGGGGCGCTCTCCCGAGCTCTCCCGGGGAGGCTCGGGCGCTCGGGCGAATCGGAGGTTTGGGCGCCGAGGGTGCCGCTCTCCCGAGCTCTCCCGGGGAGGCTCGGGCGAATCGGAGATTTGGGCGCCGAGGGGCGCTCTCCCGAGCTCTCCCGGGGAGGCTTGGGCGCTCGGGTGCTCGGGCGAATCGGAGATTTGGGCGCCGCCGAGGGTGCTGCTCTCCCGAGCTCTCCCAGGGAGGCTGGGGCGCTCGGGCCGAGGGGCGCTCTCCCGAGCTCTCCCGAGGAGGCTCGGGCGCTCGGGTGCTGCTTTCCCGAGCTCTCCCGGGGAGGCTCGGGCGCTCGGGTGCTCGGACGAATCGGAGATTTGGGCGCCGAGGGGCGCTCTCCCGAGCTCTCCCGGGGAGGCTCGGGCGCTCGGGTGCTGCTCTCCCGAGCTCTCCCGGGGAGGCTCGGGCGCTCGGGTGCTGCTCTCCCGAGCTCTCCCGGGGAGGCTCGGGCGCTCGGGTGCTCGGGCGAATCGGAGTCGTGGGCCTCTGTAGACGCGGCCTTCGTGGGCTTCCACTAGCCTTACTTGGGCCAGGCCATGTTGGGAATGAGCGTTTTTGCATCGAAGTTGGGTACCCCTAACTTTGGTACCCGACACCTATCATCAAGCCATGGCCGTTCAGAGGTTGAAGAATCAATTTGATCAGCCAAATTTATCCACATCGAGCAAAGGTCACAAGTGGATACTGGTTGCAATTGATTATTTTACCAAATGGGTAGAAGTTGTGCCTCTGAAGAATGCTACATCTGGTGATATAATAGAGTTCGTGAAGGAGCACATTACCTACAGGTTTGGTATACCTCAGACCATCACAACCGATCAAGGAACAATGTTCACTTCAGATGAGTTTATGACCTTTGCTGACGATATGGTACTTGACATTGAGTGAGGCTCTGTGGGCGTACAGAATGGTGCAACATGGATCGATCAAAGCCACGCCCTATGAGTTAGTCTATGGACACGCTGCTGTCCTGCCATGAGAGATTCAGTCTGAAACACGGCGTGTCACGTTACAAAACAAGTTTACAGCCAGTGAGTATAGAGACATCATGATGGACAGTCTTAAAGATCTACATTGTCATCGGCTCAAAGCTTTGGAGTGCACTGGGAAGAACAAGATACGGGTAGCCAAATATTACAACACCAAGGTGAGAAGCAAGAGTTTTGTCGAATCAGAGCTGGTATGGAAGGTTGTATTACCTATTCGTTCTAAAGACAGTCGATTCGGCAAATGGTCTCCAAATTGGAAAGGCCCGTATCGAATTGTGGAGTGTGCGTCCGGCAATGCCTACATCCTTGAAGATTTGGAAGGGAGAAGATTTGCTAGGGCAATCAATGGGAAGTATTTAAAGAAATATTACCCTAGCATTCCAGTCGGGGGTTGATAGCCGATTCGTTTTAATCTGGCTCTGACAGCCGATTCTGAGCAGAGGATCGCCTTTAGGACAAAAGTAGAAGTTATGTAATAGGCGATTTCGTTTTAATGAGTCGCCTTCAGCACAAAAATTGTAACACCCTGGATGGAGTGTAACAGCCGATGCGATAAGCATCGCCTTTAGAGCAAAAATATAAAAAAGGAAAAATTCTGAGACATATGAAGATCAGATTGTTGGTTCTCAACAAAGTTTGATTACTGATTATATTTACATTACAGTCTGATACATTCTAGACATCATTGTTGGTGGCCCTAGCAATGACATCTTCGGTGTCAGTGACGACCGCGACTCCGTCGGCGTGGGGGAAGAAGGCCGCCAGTTGGGCACTGGCCTCTCCCATGTCCTGGCCCTCTGGGAACCCAGGCTTGACGGCCTCCAGGACGATGCCGGAGCGAAGTCGGGCCGCCACGAGAGTACCGGTGGCGCCGTGACGGACGCCAGCCATGGCCACCGGATGGACTCGGTGGTGGATGTCCTGGAGCCTCTGTGCCAGCGTCTCGCCACGGGCGTTGAAGACGTTGGTGGCATCCTCAGCGGCCACACGTAACTCTTGAAGCTGCGCGGTCAGGGCTGCAAGAAACAGAGGAGTTAGTACAAGAACCTTCATCGACGCATCACAAGATGACTCCAGAAAGTTACCCGCCACTACGGCGTCCGACTCGGCGAGGTGGGCCTGCATGTTCGCCACCTCGGTCTCGGCGGCGGTGAGCGCGGCTACTTGGGCTTCATTAACGCCCTGAAGTCGGCCATTCTCCTTCGTAGCCTCTGAATAGAGGTTACAGTATTCCACCATCTGATGGTGGAAGCGGCGTCCATCTTCGACGGTGTAGGAGTTGGTCGAGCCTGAGGAAGACCCGGACCTGGACCCCTCTCTGGAGGCAGCGCTAGAAGCCGGATCCTGTTGAGGGATCGGCTGAGGCGCGGTGCGACGCACTCGCGAGCTCTCGCCTATCGGCGCGCCAGACGGCAGGTGGAGGACGCGCTGCTAACTGAAAGAACGATGGAAGAACAAGAATGTTAGAAGTTGAGAGCCAGGAATCAACACCATAGATGCAGATCGGCTTACCTACTGTAGATGGCCAACTGCCGACTCGTCGCCCAGCGCCTTGGCGCGCGAGATGAAACCGCAACGTCGCCCGCTGCAGGGGTGGCTCCGGCAGCCGCAGGAGTAGCGCCGCCCAACACGGGGGTAGCTGGTGAAGGCCCGGTGGCGGTTCTAGATGCCCCGACACCGGTGGTTGCCCGATTGCTGCAGGAATGACGGCAGTCAGATTGGGGTTTGGGCAGATACATCAAGGAATGAACAGTGGCCCTAACTCAGGAAGGTTTCTAACTGACGAGCGTGGGACCTGATGCGGCGGAGTCCTCTGATGAACTCATCGCTTTCGGCCAGCTTCAAGGCCGGACGCTTGCCATGATCTCCATGACCGGCCATTGGAGGACTTGAAATTGGAACTAGGTCTGAAGGTGAATAGACGGAGAAGGAAGGCCGGGTGAGCAAGGGCTAATGGCGTATGCAGTTGCACGTTCGGGCCTGATGGATATTTATAAGACAGAGACGTCATGGTGGTTTCCTCGGGAGACGAGACGACGCGGCGGATTTTATGCTGAAGTTAAGTCATGTTTCTTGAATCCGGAACAGTTACCGCGATCGGTTGTTTTGAATAGGCACCCGGAATTGGCTATTGGATCGATTCTCACAGGCAATGGCAAGAGGGTCTGGCTGTTTAGCTGATTCTAGAGCAGACAGGTAAAATAGTCTATTTACGGTTTTTAAAGCTGGATGAAATTGTCAAAAGCTACACACAGAGTGAATATACCTTGTACAAAGTAAGTTTTGCAAGAAAGCACTACAAGGCTAGCATCGATCGAATGGATGGGATGATTTCAGCATGAAAGACTTGGCCGGCTTGTAGCAATGCTTGATCTTCATCAGCCATTGTCTTCAGAAGAGATAAGCGTTGGTGAATTGCCCTGCCATCAGCAACCATGACACTTACTTGCTTTCTTTTCTGACTAATGTCGATGGTGTTGGTTGATAAAGTGATTTCACGTTGGGTGATGGCAGAATTAATTTCCTCAAGCTCCTTCATCAGTTGGTCATGCCTGGTTTTCAGCCTTTCCAGCTCTGACTCGGCTGTACTGATTGAAGTTTTCAGCAATTTAACTTGGTTGGCTATTCCAGTTGCTTCTTACTTGTTGGTCAGTTTGCTGTTCTTCAATTGTTCCAGCTCTATCAGGTTGGCATGTGCAGACGTGATCCTTGGAGTTTCATTTTTGAGCTTGGTAGCTGCTTCAAAGGGTTGAAGGCTACTGAATGTGTTTGTTGCTGAAGCAATTGGATAGCTTGATTGATTGGTTCAGGATTCAGAGCAAGGTTGACCAAGTTTTCTTCCAACCGAGGAAGGAGCTCGCTTAGCCGATTTTTAAAATCTGACTTGGACAGTTGTAGAGATCTGGAACTTAGCTTTTTTTCGTCGTAGCATTCTTCTAGATCAAAAGAGTAGCTAGGAGATGAAATCTACAGTGCCTACATTTGGTATATGATTCTATCAGATGATGCATGTTAAGAGCAATTGGTCAATCTGAAAAGATTTTTACCTTCCCAGTGTCTGATGCAGAAGGAGCCGATGAGGTCTCTGGCTGTCTTGGTGTCTCTGTAACCATTTGTTTCCCAGCATCCGGTGCAGTATTAGCTGGTATTTCTGTAACCGAAGTGGGAATGGCCGATTGGATTTCTACAAAAGCGACAGTCAATGATATAATGGAAACACAATAGTGTTAACAGCTGAATTTTCTTACCTGGAGATGGTGTCCTTTCTTTCTCAAGCCTGCCCTAGGTGTCTTCAGAAGAAGGGCTGTTCGGCTATATTTTTTAAATCAGGTAGTCAAGATCATGTGCCCAGTTCTAATCATTTACTGCAATAATGGTTCCAGTAGATACCTGAGTGAGGGGTGCTTCAAGGGCTTCCTGTTGAGGTTCTATGATGCCTGAAGAACCAGACCGGTGTCTTGAGGCCCAGTAGATCCTGGTTGCTTTTCAGTCTGAGGTTCCTTAGGCAGTGTTGGAATCGGCTGAGCAGTCACCTGGTGATTAGCCGATTTTAGCTAAATGCCTAATGGATAGTACAGAAAATGTTTCAAGATATGCACATACCTAGGCAGGCTTCCTTTTGGACCTTTGTTTCTTAGTGGTCACCTTCTGAAGACTAGATAGGGCTTTCCTTTTTGGAGTTGGAGCAGTCGTTATGGCAATAGGGGCCTTCATCATCTTCTTCAGAGAGGGAGCTTGAGAGCCTAGCCTTGTAACCGGGCAAGAAGGATAGTACTTGATTTGCTCCGGTGGATTAGATTTTGGATTCTGCATTGGCAAGAATTAGATTACAGATAACTGGTTTAGATGAGATCGGTTGATAACACTTACTGCTAATTCAGAGTTGAAGCTGTTGTCCAGGGCCTTGCATTAGTCATGAATTGCCTGGCAAAACAGATGGGCATGCCATTGCTGCCACCAGTTGTCGAAACTCTCATGGGTGACTAAAATTTGATTCCACTACTCCATCGAATAAAGTGGCAGGTCTGCTCCCAGTGAAAAAACTATGTCAGCTTCTAGATTTTCGGTGATTTCTTCTCTAGGCTTCAGGAGGCGTAAGAATAGAAGCTTTGGGGGCAGTTGGCCAAAGCCCAGTTATCTTGCTGCAACATTGGGGTGGTAGAATTCATATGAACGCCAGCTGGGCTCGGTGCTGCTTGCACTTCGAAGGTGTTTGAAGTCGACTGGCAGTATGCAGGGTTTCATAATCACATTAAGGATTTCAGTTGCCCCATTATCTGAATACCCTATACTGAACTTAAAGGTATAAGGCATTGGGAACTCTTCATCATTTTCATAGGGGAATCAAGTCAATGCATCTGATCCCGGGCCTATATAGAATGTTTCAAACATGTTGCCCCCGGCTGACACATATAGTTATAGCTGAGGCAACTTCACCAAAGTTCTGGCCGCCCTAGTTATCCTCTTTTTCTCCTCCTCTGCATAGTTGATGGAGGGAGAGCTAAGGTTGTGGAGGTCTGGCCTAGCTATTTTGTGCAAGTACAGGTTGAGCCATAACTGAATCAGACACTAGGGGCCTGTTGTGCATTGAACTCCTTCACCTTTTAGCAGAAAGCCGGCAACTCGGCTCATCAACCTGTAAGCAGATCCCAGTAAAAGTTTACCTAAAGGAATTGAGTTTCCTTGGGCTAATCTCTCTGCAAGGGCCTTAAAAGTGTAGGCTGGTCCTAGAGAAGCACCACAGAAGACAAATCTCTCCAGCCACATGATCAAAAATGATGTGTGCTCTTTCTCACTGATGCTTGGAGTTGTCAGGTGGTGAGTATTGACATAGCCGGTACAGCCTTTATATACATTCAGCTTTGGGAACTGTTTCTCGCCTGTGGAAAGGAGATTCCAATACGGGTAAGTCCTGGTAATCAGAAGGCCGGTGAGCATGTGAATGTTACCCAAGGTAATAGTCATCGGCCCATCTCCAAACACGAAGGCATTCAAAGAATTGGACCAGAAGTAGCTGGCAGCAATCAAAAGCGGTAAATTCTTCTCCATCTGACAGAGTGAGACGTAGGCTTACATCAAATAAGGATTAGTTATCGATTCATGCTTGTTTGCTTGCTTAATCTATGTTTAGCGTCATCCGGTGGAGGTAGGCTTAGATTAAATTGGTTAATACGCATGGATTAGTTATCAGCTCTAACTAAAAGTGGCACCTTAGTTAGATTCATCAAGTTACCGGTGATGTATGAGTTTATTTGTTTATTTACACGTATCACTCACCAAATTTGCCCAATCTTGATCTGTTTTTATTAGCTTTATATCTCTAGATCTATTTGTTCAATGAATGATAATTTTCATATATTTATGCATTGATAAATAGAATATGCTTGCAATAGCCAATAGATCTAGATCTTGATTGTGTTCGAGTTGCACTTAAGTTATAAGATGAATAGTGTTTGAATTCGATGATCAATAGATTTAAATCATAGTTTACATTATGGCTGCCTCGATCCGCTCGATCCCCACTATTGTAAATGTTTAGTTAAATGTATTGGTTTGAAAGTTTAAGCATTACTCGTCTTATATGCTTATGTGTTGCTCGTTTTCGCTGAATCGGCTAATTAACCGATTTCACCCTGTTTCTACATTCAGACGTCTGCCGAATCGGCTGATTAGCCGATCTCGATCTGTTTCTGCATTTAGATATCTTTGATCAATTTAACTTGATATTTGTGCATTACTTACGTTATACCTTATCTAATGCAAGTTTTTATCACGATTGATGCAAGTGAATCGGTTATTTTTGCGCCATAATGCTTATCTCATGAAATTCGGTTCATGTCATCCGGATATCGACTCTTTGGTCGATAGCCTGCAAACAGGGTCTGTAAGGCCAAAAATTCGGAACTATCTGGACACACCAGTGAGTTCCGCCTTGTTGTTACTGATCATATCTCTTTCCTTGTCAATCTCAGGTCAAATTGACTGGCACGCTTGGGAGTCATCGGCACTCTTAGACTGGGCCTGAAGCTAGCTAAATTTGCGATAGCTCTGTCTGCTTTCAAGGATCATTCCGGCTTCGCTGGTGTGTTGAGCGCGGAGAACCACTTTTTGTGCCAACAATAGCCTTTTTAATTTAACATGGACACCTATCATCTTCTTAGAGTTGTTAACAAGTTTCCGGCACAAGTGGGTCTCCAGTGTTGAAAGCACTAGTTTGATTTTGATAATTGATGACACCCTAAAGACTAACCTATATGCTTGAGTGATGGCTAAGTATAGGTTGTCCTAACCATGGTGAGTGGAGCCAAGTGATGAGATTGGTGATGATCAAGTGGGCTCAACCATGGATCAAGAGAAGATGATCAAGGATAGAAAGAAAAGGACTTAAAGAAGGAAAGCTTGAAGGCAAAGGTATAACCCAATAGGGCTTTTCTTTTGGTGATTAAGACTTCTAGTGGAAGTGATCACATTTAGGTTTAGTAGCTGACTATTAAGACTTCTAGTGGAAGTGCTCTAGATTGCATTTCATGTGCATTGATCTAACCAACCTAGAACTTGACTTAGAAACCCTTGCAAAATGTTTTGAAAAGGCTAACACACTGTGCACAAGTGTTGAACAACCTTAGTGTTAACACTCAGAAACAAGGGTTGAGGTTGTTGACTTGGAAACGTTGAGTTCAGAGCATCGAACACTAGGTGAACCTGAGCGTCGGACCATTGGTCACCGTCCGACGGCTAACCCTAGTTCCCTGTTAACTGTGCAAAGTGCGTCGGACGCTGTTGTTTGGTCCAACGGCGAGCGTCGGACAGCGTCCGAGCATTTTTGGAGCTCTCTGGTCATTTCTGGAAACGTCGGACGCTGGAAAACTTTAGTCCGACACCCTGGGTAGTAGTGTCCAATGGTGGTGAAACTTGTGAGCGTCGGACGATTTTCATTAGTCCGACGGTGAAATTCGTGTGATCATCGGAGCGTTTCTCCAGGGTATGACAAGTGGCACCTGTGCACGGGAAGACATGTTTGAAGGCGTCGGACGCGACCTGTTAGTCCGATGTTGTGCCTCGGAAAATTGTCCGATGCGTTTTCGCGTTCTGGAATGTCTTTGGAAACGTCGGACGCTCGAGGTGATTAGTCCGACGACGCTGTCCAACGACGTTGTCCGACGGTTTGTAAAAGGGTGCGAGCGCATAGCCGTTGTGGATCAACGTCTAATTTTGAACCTGACTGACACGTGGAGAGAATCCGTGCGTCGAACGCTAATGGTTGGTCAGACGGACACCGTCCGACGGTAGCGTCCGATGCCCCTAAATCGTGTCTAACGGCTGTTTCAGTGGGTGCAACGGCTAGGAACTCACTTGGGGGTATTTATACTCCCTCCCCAGGAACTTGATATCTCTCTTGCATATTTGGTTCATTGACATACACTTTGTGAGCATTCCTAAGCCTCCCACTTACTCACTTGATTCATTCTTGATCATTCTCTTGAGTTGAGTGATTTTCAAGTGCATCATTACTAGTGAGCTGCATGCTAGAGCACTTGAGAGCAAGCCATTGCTTAGTTCTTGTTCTCTTGGGACATTGCCGTGTCCCTAAATGGCTTGGAGGTGATTCCGGTGTGAGATTGATTGGTGATTGTTCAAGTCCACACCGAAGGTAAAGATTGTGAGGGGTTCTTGCGGTTATTCCTCGACGGAGTGCCAAAACCGACTTTAGTGGATTGCTCGTGGTGAGAAGCCACTTCTCTTGTGTTGGTGAGCGGCTCCCGGTGACGAATTGGCATGTGAAGCCTAGCTCACAATCCACCAAGGAAGACCGGTGCCACAACGAGGAGTAGCGTGACGGCGATCACATGAACCTCGGTAAAAAATCAGGTGTTCATTCTCTTTTCCACCATCGAGCGGATGGTTTGGTTTTCCGGTGTTCTTCCTTGCTGATTGGTCTCCATCGAGCTCATTGGCTTATCTCTTGGTGATTGGGTCTACACGGCATCCGGGCTTCACTTTGTCAACATCGTCGGTATAGCCTTTCTCTCCCGCGTTACCCTTTTGTTTAGGTACTCTCACCTTAGGATCGAGGTGAGAGCTCACTCCCGGTTGTGTGCACATCTTATGTAGCATATTGTGATAGGTGGCTTGCCTAGAATAGCTGTTAACGGTCGCTAACACCCTATTTTACCGTCAATATTTCACCCATAATCAAGGTAAAACCACATTAAAAGCAAAGAACTCACTTTGAAACTTACCTAATTCCACATGTCCTTGGAGAAATCTTGTGTATGCAGGGAAAATGGTGAAATTAGGCAAAACTAAAGCATACCAAGGCAGCTTGACACCTCAACTGCCACATGGGAGCCAGGGGGCGCCCGTCCTACCAAGTAGGGCGCCCACCTTGTCAAAAGTGGCAAATGGCACTTGCCACCTCACTGATCCGTGTGCCAACTTCCCAAATAGCCTATGGCACATTGAAACAACATCAACGGCTCAAATACAAGGCATGAGGATCTGGTGACCCTATCAACAGGGCACCCGCCCTATCCAAGCTGAGTGACATGTCCACAATCCGAGGGAAGGTGTCCAAGAGTCATCCAAGCCATCAAATGAAGTTGGTTTTCATCCAACGATGATCAAGTGATGTGCCATGGATTGAAGGACCCACATGTCATCCTCCCAGGGGTTGCAACCATCATTTCAGGACACAAACCGACCTTGCAACCGCCATAGGGGAGGAAGGAGAGCCGTTTGATGCAAGGCGGTGCATCCAAGGGGGCGCCCGCCCGGCTCCTTCGCGCCACCGACCTCCAGGACTCCTACAAGTACCCCTGGAGCACTCCTACACTATAAATAGGACTTGGATCCTCACTTGTAAGAGAAACACACTAGAAACATCTCTAGAAAATCACTAGAGATTCAGCTCATAGTTAGTAGTAGCTCCTCTCTCTCTCTAGCGAAGCTCTGCTCTTAGGAATAGTGCTAGCTAGAGAAGAGAAGAGTGGTGGAGAGAAGTCAGGAGAAAGAGGAAGTCTGTGGAGGAGCTGGGCTTGTCGGCGACCTTCTCTGCGGTGTTCTTCACTCTTATCAGTAATAAAGATCCCTTCTTCATTTACTTATTGTTATACTTTAAGCAGTTGCATACTTGCTCATTGCTTTGTTAGAGTGCTCTAATTCTTGAGCTCGAGTTAGAGTAGTAAGTTTTATAGATTAAGCGCGGTGCTTAGGCTATTGCTTACCCTTGAGTGCGGCTAGACCCACGGATAGTAGTGGTAGGTTCTAGGTGGTGACAGCCCTAAAATCCTCTGGATTCCACCATGTTCGGTCTAGTTTTATCATCGTAGGACTTAGGGACGTACAGTGCCTAATCAGTCGGACCCACGACGAGTTTAGGACGTTGCGTGTCCCGGGTATAGCAGTCTCTTTGGTATAACAATCATTTGATCTTTTACTGAGATAGAGTTCTCCCCCAAAACTCCAGAGCTATCTAGCGTGTTTTCACCATAGTTATACTTCATTGATTTATCCTTACTAAGGTTATTACCCCATTTATCCCATATCTAGATCCATGACTATCAGATCCTTGGAATCACAAACCCCGCCTTCCTTTGGGAAAATATAAATTCGACACCTGGTACACTCAGGTAAAGTGCTACACGATAGTTCTATGCGCTTGCAGAATCTCATCACCTATCCTATAGAGCTACCCATAGCATTTTTGGCTAACAATCACATACTTTGAGCATAGGGATTGACAATCCTGTTGATTGCGTTGAGAAGTATTATTACCACTGCTAGAGGATAGATTTGGCTACATTCTTTTGATAGCGTTAGTATCTGTCAGCAACAGCCTTAGAGCTAGCGGTTTGCAAAGCTTTGTTAAATTACTAACTACTTGGTCTAGTGGTTTGTAGAATTTTTTAATAGGCTATTCACCCCCTTCTAGCCTATAGGGACCTTTCAAGTGTGCCTTGAAAGGCAATCCTCTTTCAGACCGCTCCTCGCTGTTTTCACCTTCCGACCGAACCACCACGGGCCTTATTCCCTTGGTACACGATGGTGGCCACACCACAAGCCGATTGGTGTGGTCTCGCAAGATTACAAGCCCCACTGAGTATAAACACGGTGCGTGCAAGCACCTTTGATAACGAGATACGCAAACCTCACTAAACACTAGGCCTAAACCTAGAGCAAGCGCATAAGTGGTGATCTAACTAGCCTGAGCACTTAACAAAGCACCTACACTAATCACCAAGTGTATCTCTAAGCACTATGCAAGTGGAGACTCTAAAATGGTGTAGCAACACCTTGGAATGATCCATCTCTTCTTCACGATCTCCATGGCTAGGTTGGATGGTATTTATAGCCCTCAAGAGTGAGCTAGTCGTTGGGCAGGAAACCCAGCATTTCCGCTCGCACCGGACGCATTTGATCAGGCCATGCGTCACCCCGGTATCAGCTGACCATTTGAACTAGACGTTGTTGCCATCTCTCGCTAGATTCTCAGCGTCCGGTCATGCACCGGACGTCCGATCACGCGCCAGAGAGCATCTAGAGCTGCTTTTCCTTCAACGGATGCATCCGGTCACGCCTCACCAGACACTTCGCTAAGTCATTCGATCTTCTTGTGAACAGTGTGCATGCTGCGTACGGTCGCTTCTCTGCTCCAGCGTCCGATCGCGCACTGTGAGGGTTACTCACGGGACGCGTCCGGTCGCCAAGGTAAAAAATCCTTCTTCACTTTGTTTCTTCGTGGGCTTTGCATCCAGCTTAGTTACATCTTGTGTCTTTGACCTGTGCATGGTATTTGGGGTCTTCAAGGCATCTTCTAATGTCTTGCTTGAGGTGTTGATCATCCGTATCACATCGTTGCCTAAGTCCAAGCCACTTTTGCATCCTATTGAACTACAAAAGAAACACTTGAAGAACCATTAGTTCAATTTGGTCATGTTAATAATCAAACATCAAAATCCAAAGTAAATGGGTCTAGGGTCCATTTTCCTTACACAATGGAATTATGATTAAAATACGCTTCCTGACAAAGCGTAATGCCAATATGAAGCAATGAATAAATAGGAAGGCCTACTCAAGCGAAGAACATGGGCCAGCCACCACCACCAAAACAATCCAAGCCCAACTAGTAGCCCACCAGAGCAAAGCAGTGCCGAGGTGGGCTAGGAGCCAACGCCGCTCGAGCCCAGGTTGGTCTAGCGGTTGCATTGTGGCACGCTGAGACGGTTTGGGTAGGTTTCAGCACCCCAAATCGACCTCTTGCCACTATAAAGAGAGAGGGAGAGCTCTGTCTCTCACAAACACCACACTTGATCTCTCTCCTCCACTTTTGTACTTTTGTCCCTTACTAGGTTGAAGCTCCAATCATAAGCACAACTATATATTATAATATAAGAGCCATCCAACAAAAATCAATAACAAACATTGAATGTGACATAAAAAAGAAAAGATAATGAAGACAACATAGATGCCACATATTATATAGGGATTCATATTAAATATTCAATGCAGAAGTTTCTTCAGTGACTTGTCAGTGTGGTCTTTGAGAGTTTTCCTCCTGTAAGATCTGAAAAAACACAAGAATCCACATTATCATGTCAACATAGTTTTCAAACTCATCAAATAAAGCAAAGTTGAATTTTAATAGTAAAAAAATGAAAAGATAACAATAGCAAAAACTTAAATTGTGAATTCAATATTGATAACTGAACAAAGCATGATTGGTACATGAGTATTCTCTCTCCAATATGTCATTAATGCGAAAATACATTGCACCCAAAGCGAAATGCTTCGTATGACGTTTCTCCATACATAAATGTCCTTTCATCCCCTCTATAAGTCAAGACTCTATATAATTCATCGAGTGGTCCAATTTCACTCCTCTAGTTGACAAAAATTGATAGTGCCTGAATCAGTCTAACTTGATTTGTAGAAAGTACTCATGTAAACAAAATTTAATATAATACCAATGAAAGTACTCCTCTAGTTTACAACTACTATTGACCACTTAGATAGAACCAACCAATACTCAGAAGGATTCTTATACAATTGTCTCTACACTTAGAACTAAAACTATCAAATGCATACCTTGCCCTCAGATTTTTCATCAATTTAATAAACTCTATTAGATCTGGATCCTTCCACTTGGGATAGATCTCCTTTTCTAGAAGTGTTGCAAATGACGATCTATGAATTATTGGATCATCATTTACAAATTTTTATGAATTGCAAATGGAATAACTTTTATTTTTGAGTTCAACATCCTATATGTTTTTGGATCTTCCAATCCTGTGCAGACAAATCCCTTCTTCCATAGAGTATCACCAAGTAAGAGGATAAAGCTGAAACAACAAAAGAAAAATCACAGAGGCATTAGAGTCACAAGATTGATCGCCTCTTTATGGACGAAAGAAGAGAAGCGCAGGTGCAACCTAAAGCTTGGTATAATGCAACTGACAAGATTTATCAATTCGTATCAGAAATATTGAATGCAATATTTTGTATTATTGAATTCACTGCCTCTTGGAAACTTCTCTTACAGAAAATTGCTATCGGTTGGAACTACTAAAACCTGAAACGGTATTACCGAATCATATAATAACAGGTACTTATCCAAAATTAGCATGAACTAATTAATCCTATTGTTTAAGGATCGACTACTAAATCCTGTAAGCCTGAACTACTGACACAAACCTAGATCTAGATCATGAAACAATCTTTTCTTTCAAGTGGTATGCAATATCAAGTTAATGGAAATGGAGAAATCTGGAAATGGAGAAACCTTCATGGTGGCAAACCATATACTTACTATGACATAATGTGTGGCAGCAAATTTTATTATTGATCAGAACTACTGAAGCCAAAAAGGAGCAACAAAGGAATTGAAAATACCGAAGCGAAACTACGAAACAGGAGGAAATACAGAAATCACTCAACAAAAATAGAAGGAACTGCTGAAAGAAAATAAAATATTGAAGCAAAAGAAGGAGAAACTACTGCTATTTACTGGAATTCTAGTAGATATTGTTTATTTTGTGGAACCACGGAAAGGATGAACATCACTAGAACGCCACTTGAAAAATACTAAACAGACTTGAAGCCAAAAATTGGTACAACCATGAACTACTAAGAAATAATGAAATGGTGAAAAGATGCACTACTAACACAATTATCGAATTATTGTACTAAAGGTATGACTACTGAATACATAATGTGGTAGACTAGTGAATACACAAAAGTGATGGAACACTGAATCATGAAGTATGGGCTACTGGATAAACAAACTATAACTACCAAATCGCTAAACTATTGACCAACAAAGCTAACTAAGAACAACTGAATCAATGTTAGAAACAACCAAGCGTTATGTTCTGTCCTTTTAAATCAAACAACTGGGCCCAAATTTGTTATTGCTTGGAATTAATAAAATTAAAGGACTGCTGAACTAAATAGCTAGTTGGCTAAACAAGCAAGAACTGTCAAGTAGACACATAGATTTGTTCAATAATTACTCAGAATTACTATACCGTTGAAGAAATGAAAAGATTACTAACAAAAGCAAAAACACTACTGAAGCAAATAAGTTACTGTTAACACCGGATTTTGGGCTGGTAGCCGATAGCCGATGCCGAAGGAAGATAGCCGATCTCGGAAGCAGATTCCGTCCAGCAGAAGGAAGGAGAATAGCCGATTGCACGGAGAATCGGTTATCGGGCGAAAGTGACAGAAGGCGTGCAGCGTCAGTATTGGTGACGTCATCTAGAGTCTGCACCGCCAAGATGCGATTACGATCAGAGTCCATTATGAAAGGGAAGATGTGACTCCAAGTTACCTTAGATATAGGATAGTTTGTTAGTTTCCTTATCTATTGATGAGTTGTGATTCGACTAGGACTCTATCTACGCTCAGGGTGTAAATATAAGCCCTCAGCCATTGTAAAAACAACAACATCAATACAACACAACTTTCGGCTCCGGCCAAACAAACCCTAGAGTCAGTCGAGTCCGGCGAGTTACTTCATCCAGACTGGGTGTCATCCGGTGGACGCAGGCTTGCTTGTAAGTATCGTCAACCCCCTGTTAAACTATGTCTTTTTAGCGTCATCCGGTGGACGTGGAAGCATAGCGGACCAAGGTCCTTGCTAAACTCTGTTTCTTTGGCGTCATCCGGTGGACGTGGGAAGCACAGTGAGTCAAGGATGATTCACGCTGGTTTACCCGATTAATCTGTGTTAACCGTCATCCGGTGGACGAGATGCAGATTAGGACGGTTTTCACGCGCGGATTAGTTATCGATTCGTGTTTGTTTCCTTGATTAATCTATTAGTTAACGTCATCCGGTGGACAGGCTATAGATTAAGACAGTTTGCATGCATGGATTAGTTATCGGCTCTAGTTAAATTTGGCAGTTTAGGTAGATTCATTAAGTTACCGATGTTGCTTATGTTTATTGTTTATTATTTAAAGCAATCATCAATTTGCCCGTCTTGATCCATATGCGTCGGCTTATATCTAATAGATCTATATGTTCAACGAATTATGTTTGCCATTCGTTTTATATTGATAAGATATAATGTTTTGCACCAGCCGGTTGTATTTTGGATCTAGATTAGATACGGGTCGCATTCAAGTAATAAAATAAACATTGTCTAAATTCAAGGGTTATCGGATCTAAGTTGTAACTTCATCATGACTGCCTCGATCCGCTCGATCTCCACTGTTGCAAGATTGTGATTTAGATCTATTAGCCGGAGAATTGAAACATTGTTTGCTTTATAGACTTGTATGTTGCTCGTATACACTAAATCGGCTGAAATAGCCGATTTCTTCTTGTTTTACATTGAGACATCTTATGATCATGTTAGCTTGCTGTGACTACATCTTTTATAATATACTTCCGTCTAATGCAAGTATATATCATTGAATTCATGTCTGAATCGGTTAAATTGAGTTATAGTGCATGTTTCGCTACAATCGGTTCATAACATGACGGAATCGGCTTTCTAGTCGATCTCCCATTACATCGGCTCTTCGAGCCATACATTTGGAACTACCTGGACATACCGGTTAGTTCCGCCCTGTGATTACTGATTACGTCTTGTTTCCTTGTCAATTGCAGGTCAAATTGACTGGCACGCTTGGGTGTTACTGACACTCTCAGACCGGGTCCGAAGCTAGCTGGATCTGCGAGAGCTTTACTGCCTCAAGGGTCGTTTCCAGCTTCGCTGGTGTGTTGGGCTTAGGGAACCACCTTTTGCGCCAACAGTTACTAGTGCAAAAAAGACAACTACAGAACATAAACAAAGAAGCACTACTAAAAGAAAAGGAGGGCTGCTGAACCTGAAAGGATGAACTAGAGATGAGAAGGAAAACTATGATGAAAACAGAAGGTACTGAAAATCTATGATTTTAAAGTACTAAAAATATGATTTTACTGGAAATAAAAAATATGAATCATTTCTTTAAAATTTCTATTACTTAATTTTGCTATGATTTGAAAAAGGATTAGTACTGAATCCTGCACAAACATTTTTCCTATGAATACTGAATACCCCACTGATAAAACTTTTCTTATGGCTGGTAACTAGTGAATCATGAAACATAGGAATACTGAATCCCTATAAGTTAACTACTGAACGTTTGGAGGTACTGAAGTACTTCAATCTTATCTCGATAAATAACATGGGTTTAGTTTTAAATAGCCAGCTATGACTGCCTCTATAGCCCGCTATAGCCTTTTGAGACAAGGTGTCGCTATTTGTGTTCATGTACATTTTAGTCGCTATATCCCGCTATATCCCGATATAGCTCCGCTAATAGCTGTTGTAGAGATAAACCACTAAACATCTTAACCCGCTATTTAAAACCTTTTTCTGTACCTAAACATTACATTTCGATTATGACTTGAAGATGCTTAATGGATGAACTACTGAAACACAGGGAAAGTACTGAATGGCAGGAAACCGAAGAAAAATGAAGAGTACTGAAAGGCTGATTATTGAGTTACCGAATTGAATCATAAACAAGTATAAGCATTGATGATCCAGAGGAGCAAACACTAAAAATGAAGCATGGCATTAGATCAATTAATTCTCACGGTACATTTCCAGTGAGTAACAACATGCCCAAGTGGCAAAAAGAAAAGAAAAACTACAACAAAGGCTATCCACGGCCCTGGCAGGATATTAAGCTGACACCGCCACCATGGCTAGAAGACAGCGGCGGTTTCTTGGATAATCCCGCCATCAACAAGGCACACAGCTGCATATCACTTGGGCATGTTGTAGGATGCGCCGGTCCAGTTTCTTGATGGATTGAGCTTCATGAGCCCAATCACCTTCATCCGCTGTGTTGTCGCATCATCCCCAGGACAAGCTGGATCAAGTTCAAGTGGAGGGTAAGAAGAGGGGTCACCAAGGGAGGAACAAGCACGAAGAAATCAAAGCTACAGAGAGGAACAGGGTTGCTGGAGATGCGGGTCTGTGCAACATGCCTGCTCCTACCGATCGGCGTCGGCGGCTCGCTGCGCCCCGCAGGCCGCTTCGACCGACCTGAGACTCGTCAGGCTGGAAAGAACGGTGATCCGCGCGGACTACGTCCGTCTTCGAGGTCCTCTGGCTCATGCCAAGCGGCAGCGGGAGGCGCATGTACAGCCCCGGGACACCTTCTCCGCTGGACACCGCCGCGCGCCTCAGCGTCGTTGTGGCAGATGGAGATGATGCACGAGATGCCGTTCGAGGGGCGCGGGCTGTTCATGGCGGAGGTCGGCGCGGTCGTCGTCGGGTTCACCATGGAGCCTAAACTGTTACAGACTTACAGTACTAGCTAGCACACACTCGTCAAAATCATCGTGTGATAATGAGTGTTGCAAGCCATCCGCGAGCCTCCTGTTGTTGATTCTCGCACAAGAAGTACGTAGATAAGATCTCCTCTCCCAAGGGCCTCTATGAGTCTTGCATTACACATATAACACACGTGCACTTTGTGACGCCATACACTGAATAGATTTTTTAGTCTTCTCCGACAACGATACCCAAAAGAGAATCTCTCTGCAAATGGATTTTGAGGAGAGAAAATACTCAAATTTAGGTTGTGCCTCTCCTTAAACTCAAAATGGATATTCTATATGGGTATTTCATTGGAGGCTGAAACAGTACTGTCGTACACCCATTTTGAGTTTGGGTCTCCAAATATAGGTCATCGATTGGAGATGCCTTATATTGGCGGTTTTGGATATGCTTGTGTTTGTGTACAGAAAAAGAAGATGCCCCCTCCCCCCCTAAATTTTCCACTCTGTCCAGGCCCAATTGCCTCACACCCTCATGAGCCCAACAAACATCTCGGTAGTCCGCACGGCTCAACACCCGCTGTCCTCCTCCCTCACACGGTCACTCCCCAGCTCTCCCCCACTTGGCCACTTCGGGAGCCTTTTCCCTATGTGCCATTAAAAGTTGGTCCTTCCTGTGTGTCATTAAAAGGTTTGAACTTCTCCTTATGTCATGACACTTTTGGGTTTTGCCCTACACGCCATTCCGTCCATATGCCGTCAGATTTCAGCCGTTATCCAGCCCTAACATGTGGGTCCCACGTGGAAAAACATCAAAAATACCCTTCTCTATCGGGACGGCAGTCGCGCACCGCCGCCGTCTTCGACTCCGCCGAGCGCGTCTGCGCGCGGTGGCGTGGCGTGCCTGGGCGAGCTCCTTTCTCGCCTCTACTCGCTCACCTCTCCATTTCTCACTCTCTCTCTCTCTCTCTCTCTACTCCCCTCGCTCCTAGCTGAAGCGCTAGCGCCATGGCTCCTCGCCGTTACCGCGTGGTGGTGCTCGCCGCCGAGAAGGTGGCGGAGATGGCGCACGGGCTAGCGTCCACGGGGCGGCCGGCCGTTCCTGTGGGTGGTCCAGCCGGAGACGCGGCCGCTGCTGCCGGAAGGGTTCGTGGACGCCGTCGCAGGGCGCGGCGCGGTAGTGCCGTGGTGCCCCCAGGAGTGGGTGCTGGCGCACCCGGCCACCGCCGTCTTCCTCACGCACTGCGGCTGGAACTCCACGCTGGAGACGGTGGCCGCCGGCGTGCCCGTCGTCGCGTTCCCGCAATGAGGCGACCTGTGCACGGACGCCAAGTTCCTGGTGGACGAGCTCCGGATGGGGGTGCGCCTCCGCGGGCGGCCGCTGCGGCGCGGCGCGGCGCCGTGCGGGAAGCGGTGGACACCGCCGTGGGCGGGCCCGACGCCGGCGCCATGCTCGCCAACGCCAGGAGGTGGAGCGCGGCGGCGAAGGAGGCCGTGGCGCCCGGCGGGTCCTCCGACGCGAACTTCCAGGCGTTCGTGGACGAGGTGGCCCGGTGAGCGTGTGGCGCGCAAGCGGCTAAGGCCGTCGTGCCGACGCCGTCGTCGTCCGTCACTGTCACAGACTCCTAGTTCACTGGGCACCAGGGAGAGTCGGAAGCTGAAAGTGAATAATGATTGTGTTGTTACTGTTTCACCGTCTTATACGAACCAAATTTTGCTTCTTCTTCTTCTTCTACGTACCGTCTTGACGTATTCATTTGGTGGATGCGCAGCTGTATTGCGATTCCGTGAACCAAACTCTGCTCGGTGATCGCGCCACGCGACGCTTTCTTGTGTGCTGAATCACGGAGCTCACGTGGTATATATATAATTTGGGTTTTAGATGGTGTCTCACTTCGTTAACAGCGATGATCGGATCCGGTTTTTTTTTTTTTCCCATTTTACGGTCGGCTGGGGGTTGGATCCGATCCCATTCGTTTTCGTATTTATTTCATCAAATTTCTAGTGATCCATATGTCAGCTAAAAAATATACGTAAATTACATAAAATGCTATGTATTACTAGGAATATGTGGTTGTTTTTTTTTTTGCATTTTTTTCACCATTGATGAGTTATCAAAAAAAACATACAAATTGGCTTTTTTTTGTACATGTATGTACACAACTTCTCAATACATGCAAGTTGTTCAAGTGGTACTTAGGTGCTGTTTGGTTCCGTCGTGGGATTGGTGACGTCAATATAATCAAGTAGCACTGCATTCTGTTACAGTGCAAGACAAAGCTGATTTTGTTTGGTTAGTTCGTGTAACGTAAACGGGCAAAGCAACTTGACGGGTCTCTGGAAATCAGCGTGTTCCCGACGTCCTGCCGCACTAGATGAGCGCCTAGATGCACGCCGCCGCTGTCGTCGCCGCCGCCGAACAGCGGCGGGCTTCCTTCCTCCTCGAAGCATGCTGTCATCTTCGCCGCTGCACGAGCGCTGAAGTTCTTCCTTGACGCACGCCGCCGCCGCCGCCGCCGGACGAGCGACCGAGTTCTTCCTCGACGCACCACGCCGCCGCAGCCGGACAAGCGCCTGCTCTCTTCCTCGAAGCACGCTGTCGCCGTCGCCAAACGATCGGCCGTCTTCTTCCTTGAAGCATGCTGCCACCGCCGCCGCTGGACGAGCGGCCGAGTTCTTCCTCGACGCGCGTTGCCGCGCCGCCATCGCCGGACGAGCGCCCGCTTTCTTCCTCAACGCACGCCACCTCCGCCGGACGAGCATCTCTCAGTCATGGTGCCGGTCATGGCCGTCTTCCCTCTTCCTTGACGCGGGCGATGCAGTTCGAGCGGTCGATGACGCATGAGGGTGCGGTCGAGCGGAGGGAACGGGAACGAATAGCCCTGGTTCGGGAGCGGTATCACGATTGTATAGGGCTGTATCAGATTGCGCTGTGAATCGATAACTGCTGCTCCAACCAAACACGAATCAACGGGATCTGGTCACGCTGCAAATCGATAACGGGCCAAAAGGAGCGAACCAAACGGCACCTTAGTTGCGCCTCCTTCTCGATGTACGAGAAGGTGCCGACGGTGGCCTCGGCCATGAGAGCCTCGTAGTTGCGCTTGTGCGCGGCGCCGGAGTCGGAGAGGAATATGTGATCCGCATGTTATGTTTTGAACAACTCATGCGAAAATAAATATAGTGCACACTGCACACGAAGTTCAATTAGTGGCACTAGAGGAACAATGAATTTTGCTTCACGTTCAAATATAAGGGTACTTTAGACTTTTTACACTGCTGTTTGACACCGTTATAGGCTAAACCGGATGGAATGGCATGTAGGGTAAAAACAAAAGGTGTCATGACACAGAGGGAGGATTGAACTTTTTAGTGGCATATAGGAAAAGCTAACTTTTTTAATGGCACACAGGGAAGAGGCTCAATAAGAAGGGAGAGTTATATCATCCCAGTCAAAAGCCATGCGCACAGCAAAGCTTTGCCGCTGGTACGCTCGTTTATCTCGCATGGAGCCTTGAAGCCCATTCACAGCAGCCTCACGGACACAGAAAGTTAGTTCTTTTGGCTGCGAGCCTGCGACTGTTGGACGGTTGGTGGCTAAGCTACCATTGGGTCATTTTCCTTTTTAATATAAAAAAATCGTTCGCTTATGAAAATTAATCATGGTTTTAAATCGTTGGCTAAGGTGTTTGCAGCAGGGCTGTCGTTACACGGTTAACGGGCTATAGCTGGCATTTAGCGGAGTATAGTCAGCTGTAGCGGGCTAAATGTAATAGCGGCTGACCTTTCTAGCAGTTATACCCGGCTATTTAAAACCTTAAAATTAATAGTGAGATTTCTCAAGTAAAGTCATGGGTGTGGAAATTAATTGCGAGATATGTTTAAAAAATCCATGTGCTATGATAATTGATGCTCTTAACATCCATCGCTATGTTAGAAATAAACGCACACAATCAGTGGTCCATATAAATGCTTGTTGTATAACACACGTAGTCTGCAGATGCTTGTTGTGCACGATTTTAGTATAGATGTTATTCGTGTCTTTTTGTCATACCAAAGACTATTATTGTTCTATTGATTGCTAAGCAACAATATACTATTAGCCTTTATACAATTTATAAATGCTTTAGTCTATATAATGCTAACTTAAGTTATTTCTGCTCTCATTTTTTCAGGAAGTTTCAGGAATGCCGACTTCTCGAAAAAAAAAAAAGAGCCACAACAGGCTGCTCCTTCACCGGATTCTAGTGGTGAACTAATCGTCCTCTGGAACAATAATGAAAAGCCACAAGAACGAAATGTCCTAAGGCTGTCCGCACCACTCGCCTGCACGTGCGACGGAACGCCAAAGGTAGCGATGAAGTGCCCGCAGCGCGCGACGGTAAACCTCCCGCTACAGTCCCTATTGCTACAGATGAACGTCAAAGGTAGCGCTGAGAACGCGCGCGCGCTCTCTCCCTCCCTCTCTCTCTCTCCCCAATGGTACAAAGTACTTCCTCCATCCTAAATTATAAGTCATCGCAAAAATCTTGGAGAGTCAAACCATCTTAAGTTTGATCAAAATTATAGAGAAAAATAGAAAGATTTATGACACCAAATAAGTTTACTATAAAAATATATTTAGTGAAGAATCTAATGATACTTAGTTGATATTATAAATATTATTATCTTATCATATAAACTTGGTCAAATTTGAAATACTTTGACTCTCTAAGATTTTTGGAATGACTTATAATTTAGGATAGAGGGAGTATGATATAGAGTATATATGGGTACGGGAGAAATTAATATAGATGTGGGAATCCTCCCTAATTATGACAGAATATTTCTTTAGATGTATTTTAGAGGTGGTGGGGTACGAATAGCCTAAGGTTCATTATCATCCAGTTCGGCATCTTATACTATTCTTATGCACCGGGAATAAATTAACATATGGGTGATGTGATGACCAACTTGTATCGTAGGAATGTGTAAATATGCTTGCATGGCAGCCTAGAATTTCTGGAAGTCTCCGTTTGGATCTTTGGAATTGAATTTATTTTAAAAATAATAATTTATACATATATTAATTAACTTAATATGGTTATATATAAATTATATTTATATATTATTGTTGGCTATATGAGAAGATATTTATGTGTTGTATTTTACCATGTGAGAACGAGTTAAAAAGCGTGCTATAAATTGCAAAGGAGAAATATAATATGGTGATCTACAAAATCAAATTACATCTCTTACTCTATGAATTTGAGGTAGGCTAATATGTGAACTTTAGAAAGTAATGGAATGTCATATCCTAAATAAAATAGCCTAAGTTGTTTCTAAATTTTAATTCCTCCAAATAAAAGGACGTAAACGACTCATAAGTGAAAATGCACGAGGAACATGGTTCATCTGTCAAGCCTGCTGTTTTCTGTTCTTTCACGACAGTCAGGTAGATGAAGTTTGTCATGAACATACCAATCCCTTTTTATACTTCCATCATTATTTAAGAGGTATTTAGTTCCTCTCTAAAATCTTAAAACCTCCGTCACATTAATTTTACGGCACATGTCTAGAACATTAAATATAGACGAAACTTTTGCTTGTTTGTACAGTTTACCTGTAAATCGTGAGACGAATCTTTTGAGTCTACTTGGCTATAATTAAATACTTACTATAAAAGATTGCTCGCTGTTACAATGCTAAAATCTCAAACAAATTTGGATAAACACCCCTTAGTGAGAAGTTACGTAAATCCCGCCATGTTTTTATCATAGAGAACGTAAATTTTGTCACGAGTCGACGAGTAGGACCCTATGATTTTTTTTTTTTTTTGCGAGAAGTAGGACCTACATAATGCGCAGAGGCGGAAAGCTTCATTCAGCAAGATGCAGCAGCCCAGTTACATCCACGTGAAGGCATCAACCCACTGTCTCCTTATTCATTTTGTAATGGCATCTAAACACCCTCAAAAAAAAAAATGGCATCTAAACCATGAATCCACTTTGGCTCTGTTCGCTTTACCTAAAAAACTAAGCTGATTTCGACTAAACCTGATTTGTTATAAAGAAAAATACTATTTCAAAACTAAAAAATATATACTATTTAGTTGAAACGAACATAGCTTTTATACCTATAAAACCCAGCAAACGTCCGTTGAGCTACACGTCTATCAGGTTTCTTAAAGAGTAGGAGTACTTGGAATTGCTCCAACCAGGGAATTCGAGGTATCGGTGGCTATCCGTGGGCTGACACGCGGCTTTGGTTGCTTTGCAAAAACACTCTCCAACTCTTCGTAAATATAGAAGAGATCCAATTCGTAGTTTCTGCACTCGAGAAAGGTTCAAATATTATCAGCCTGTTCTTTTGGGCTGAAAAATAAGCGCTGATTTCGCTCGTACTAATTTGTTGTGAGAGAAAAATACTGTTTCGTGGCTGAAAATAAGCACCGATTGGTCAAAAGAACAAGCTGTATACATACATGTCCCAAGAGTAAATTCCAAATCTTTGTCATTTTTGCATAAAACCGCCTGCCTACAAATTTACAGAGAACACCTCCCTCTGCCCTCTGGCCAGCGCTCCCAGTCCCGGCCCAGTACCCTCGTTCATCTCTCATTTCTCTCTCCACGGCGCCGCCGCTTTGCACGCGTCTCCCAGCTCGTGATCTCCATGGCGCCACGGGGCGTTGCTGTGCTTGCTCGTGGTGAGAGGGCTGGCTGTGCTTGCTCGCGTGAGAGGGCTGCTCCGAGACCTCGCTATTCTCCTGCCGAGTCGATGTCGTTTCTCATCCTCCACCCTCACTCTTTTCTCTAGATCTATTTTGCTCTTCACACCAAGATCCACCTCTCCGGAGACGCAGCCCCGTCCCCAGATCTCGCCCTATTCAAACCATGCGATAGGGCCTGGTGGAGCACCCAATGGCGAGGTGTGGTAGACCTCTAGGTGACGGGCGCTCCTGCCGACTTGCTGTCCGACTGCGCCATCTTTAACGAGTGAGGGGCTCCTCTTCACCACATCTACGTCCGCTGGCCCCACCTCCACTAGCCATCCTGGTGCTGCCACGGCAGCAGACGCAAACGACGGCGACGGCGATGGCAGACCTTCCATGCTTCTGCTCGGGATCTGAGGCACATGCTCGGTGGACTTCAGAAATCTGAGCGCAGGTCAACAGGGAGTTCTTAGTGAAAATGTGAGACATCTCCCCATCTGTTCGCCATAGTAAAACTGTCCTCCACTAGACTTAACTCCGTTTGGTATGCTTCGGTTGTTGCTTTTTTATCGATTTTTTTCTTTTTTTGCCTACACGGGATGCAAATCCACCAGCTCACGTGCATAGACAGACAACCACTAGACTTATCTCGGATTAGTAAGCTTCAGTATTCTTTTTATCAATTTTTGTTGCCTACACTGGATGCCTCATGCGATCCACGGCTCATTGACTTTTTCAATTCTTTGATTATTGCAGGGAAGCTAAAGGCAGGTGGAGGTAAGAGCGAGATAGGTACATCAGGAATTCAGGATTCCATCCAGACATGTTCGAGGTAGGAAGATGATAGATGATATGAGGAATGCTAGCCCGACATGGTCAATTGAGTGGCAGGATTGTCTACTCTCCTCGGATACAAGGATACTGGCCAGCTTGCTATTGGGGAGTTCTCCATGGCTGTAGTGCAGACCAACGATCTATATCAGAGCTATAATAATTGGCAATAGTATTGTTGGTTTCTTTTAGGTTTCTAGTTTTTGCATCTTATGTTCCTTGCCAGATGAAACTGCATCAATTTTCTTCTCTCCGAATTTAGTACAGCCAATCCTATACGTTGTTTCAATGACATTAATACTTTGTGGCGTCTTTGACGATTGATATCGGTTATCAATGGTTTTTCCTTACTTGCTTCTTGCTTAGTTCATAGGTGTAGCCAAATTTGTGGACCTTACATTGGATGTCATCTAGAGTGGATCAATGCAATTATTTGCTTTGATAATATTTGTGGATGTCAGAATCAGTAGTTGGTTTGCCCAAATTTGCTCTTTGTTTTGACCGTTTTATCTACCAGATACTGCATTGGTTATTAGTTTTGAAATTTCCTCCTGATATTTTTATGTATTATTCTAATAGGTTAATACTTTGTTGTAGCACAGGCTTCCACTTCATAGCAAGAGCCAACATACGTGATCTTCTGACCATTGTCCCCTTCAACCAATGGACCTCCATAGCTTATTAGCCTGGCCGTGTTGAAATTCACCAAACATATAAGCAGGCAGGAGCAATATAGTGAACTCTTTTGTATATGTGCAATATCACCCAAGTGTTTGGCGATGAAAGAACCTCCGATTAATTGGATACCTGGGTGAACATGAACATGGCTACAAACTGTGAGCTACTCTCTCCATCCCAAAATAGATGTTATTGTCACTTCCCGAGAAGTCAAAGACTTTTTACTTTTGACCAAATATATATAAAAAATATTAATATAATTAGTATCATTAGATAGATCTTTGAATATACTTTCATAATATATTTATTTAGAGATACAAATGTTGTATGTGTTTTCTATAAACTCAGTTAAAGTTGAGAAAGTTTGACTAGCACGCACCCCATAGCGACATCTATTTTGGGACGGAGGGAGTATGTCCCATTTTATGAACGGCTTTAGTGCTTTGGATGGACTTGTACCTGTATTTTAAACTGCTGAGGCAATGAAGAATTTAGGTCTTACCATGCAATCTAGACTGTGGATAAACTATATATGGCGTATAAGGACCATACATCAATAATACATATTTATATGAGTTTTTTCATATGTATTTTATATTTTGCTTCTTAATGTCACGGTGGTAGGGCGCCCGTAAGGGCGCTTCCTTTTCTAGTTTTATTCATTCCACCCATCTTTCACCATGAACCCATGTAATCCAAACAAAAAAAAGAAAACTAAAAATTGACTAATCTAAAGCATAGAGGGCATGTTTGGTTCATATCCAAGTAGTGCCACACTTTAAATTTTACCCCAGTTGTGGCTGACAATTTGTTTGACACAGATTAGGCAAAGTTTGGAAAAGGTGTGAGAAGAATGTCATGTGGGCCATATAGGTTAAAAAGTATAGCAAGCCATAATTGTGGTACAGAAACAACCGTTAGTCTAAGAAAGTGCAGCGCGCCTTAACTTGTGGTATAGCACATTTATGACATTAACCATACACTACTGAACGATGTACCCCTGTCCAATATGTTCGTGAGATGCTGCAAAAGCCTGCAAACAGAAACATCATTTTGGCTATAAAAACATACCCTACCAGTATCCCCTAAATCAAATTGTCCCCGTCTTCACTCTGTAGAGGAATATGTTTATTTGTTGTGTACATGCATGCTGAGGGTTTAGCTTTGATATCTCTTTTGTGTACATGCATGCCAGGTTCGTCCCAACAAGATTGCTATGTGTTTTCTTTTAGTTCCCAATTGTTTATGTGTCCTTGTTTCTTCTTTTTGGTCAGTCTCAGTGGAGATTTCATCTGAGTTTCATTTGTATTAAATGAGTTGTCACATAGGCATATTTGATGATATAGCGGTGTATTTAAGAGGAGAGAGAGGAAATGAGTTGAAACCCTCTTGGCACGATTACGAACTCTCTATGAGTCACGGAATTTAATACCGATGAAACTATGAAATGAAACTTTGCAATGAGAGTGGGTGTTTCATCCAGGTTTTATTTTGTTTTATATGACATGGCAGTCTTAGAAACAACCTTACGAGACTCTCCCCTGAGACTGGCATAATTATACAGTTTATTTGGACACTGCGTTTCTCTAGATTCTACAATAACAGCAACACAAGACACAAGGCATAGGGACCGAACCGTAGTTCGGATGGTAAGCTCTCCGGTTGGGAGGCTATCGACCCGCGTTCGAGCCTAACTCAACGCTGGTTTTCCCACCAGGGAACAGTAGTTCCCTTAATATTATTTCCGTTGCCTCACAGGTGGATGCGTCACAATGGTCAGAGTGACGTGCCCGTCACGTTCGGAGCCGGTCGACTTCGGATACCTCTCAGCCACCTGCAATCTCTTCGTATAGGTGTAGATCTAGCTTGCGTACTAGTGCGTGTGTGTGAGTGTGTGCGTGTGGTGTGAATTGGTGCGTGAGTTCAGATACTACATCTTGTACCTGAAGAGTTGAGGCTCAGAAAAAAAAATTCCATCTTGAGAGGCTCTGACTCGTTGCCAATGCAAGCCACGCGCCTGATGAGATCAGCTGCCGCTTAATGTTCTGTGCTTACACAAGCCAATAAATTCATCAGCGTAGAAGATTCTTCCGATGGGGGGCGAGTGAAAACCACCAAGAAAATTATTGAATTTTCGGGGTTCGCTCTCTATTTGTGAGAATTATTGCATGAAGGTTGGCCGGTTTTGAGTGTTCTTTTTTCGTGGTCTAGATCCTGGCCGGTCGGTACGTAGTAGGAGTACGGGCATGCACCCACAAGGCCGCAAATTTTACACAAGGCAACCTGATGAAAGCTGCTAAGGCTAAACTGGCTTACACACGCCAGATGATAGATTCATGTCTTCTGCAGCTGCCCAAGGAAGAGGAACGGTTGCCACCGTTGTTGTTCATCGAGGGTGGCTTCTTGCCGATGAAAACATCAGTGAGCACCGCCTTGGACTGCAGAGAGGCCCTCAGAATCTCCAAACCCTGCAAATGCATTAGCATCCAACAGTGAGTCAGACTGATCGATCAGTACATATGCATGGAACGCTACTGAACACTGCAGTCACCTCCTTGTAGCCGATGTGCACGGTCCTCTCCTGGAGCGCCCCGAGGTCCCTGACGCCGCAGGCGCTGAGCAGCGCGATGCTGGACACGTTCGACATCGGCGAGATCACCAGGTCGTCCGTCACCGTGTACGTCACGGCGCCCTTCACGAACCCTGTCCTCGCCGGCTGAGCTGGTGGTACCGGCGGCGACCCGACGAACTTGGTGTCCTTGTTCATCTGGGCCCCGCAGCTGGGGCAGCGCGCGCCTTGCTGCTCCGTTACGTACCCGCCACAGGCGGAGTAGCTGTAGGTGTTGGGGCACACGTAGAACCTCTTCGGGGCCGGGGCCGGGGGCGGCGTGGGCTCCGGCAGCGCGCGGAAGAGGAGGCAGCTGTTGGGCCCCGCCGCCGCGGGGCATGGCACGGTGGTGCAGAGGACGTCGTCCCTTCTGCCGGGCGGGCCGGGTTGCACGTAGGTGTCGTCCAGCCTCTCGGCGCTGTCGTAGAGGTTGCCCATGCAGCCGGACATGGATTCCTTCCCCAGCAGCTTCACGGCCGTGCCGGCCGGCATGGCCAGCAGGGAGAACAGGAAGTCCACCGTGTCCTTGCCAGCCTCGGCGAACACCACGCGCTGGCGCAGCGGTCTGGATTCCACCAGCAACTTCATGGACAGCGCAGTGTTGCTCGGCGTGTTTGTGCTGCCGGCGGCGGCTGCCATCTTGGACGGTTAGTTGGACCTCGACGACTAGCTACTTTGTCTGGCTACCACCAATTTATAAGCTGATTCAGAAGCATGGATAGAATTGATGTGGGCACCACGCGCCACTAGGCCTTGTCACTGCATTTTGCAATGGAATAGTATTCTCTGTCTTACCTACGAATAAAGGTTACACAGCCTCACGTGCAATGGAATAAGGGCACCAACAATGTGTTTGCGCCTTTGCGGCCTTAGCAATAAGGATGGAGCTCACTAGTACTGAGCAACAACTAAAACACATGTTTTGAGAATAAGGAGGGTCCGGTTTCAAGGAAAAAAAAAATATTCCAACAACAACCTCCGTGAGATGCCCTGCTCGTGTTCACATCCAGCTGAGAAAAATATCAGGCCCCTGCATCGGCGCCCTTCCCAGCGGCGGCAGCCGGCCGGGGCTGCGGCGTGCGGGGGATTCAGCCTTTAGTCCCGGTCGGTAGTTCCAATCGGAGCTAAAAGGCTCCCCAGCTGAGCCATGTGTCTGATATCTTTAGTCCCAGTTTGTATTGCAGACCGGGACTAAAGTGTTTTATTTTTTCTTTATTATATTTTGGTTCTTTTCTATTCTTATGTCGTTGGTGTTTGAAATCAGGTTTTTAAATACGTTCTACGCTGCTAATATATGAATATATATGCGTATCATAAGTAAAGTTTAAAAGCACAAATAACACAATTAAAATATGAAACTATATATACACACAATTTAAAGCATGTTCAAATAAACCGTGACATACATAAACCATACAATAATTTAAAAGGCATTACACACATAATATGTTCAAGTGCTCTCAAATAAACATTAGATGACACAACTACTATATATATATATATATATATATATATATATATATATATATATATATATATATATATATATATATATATAGGACCCCACTTAATCAGAACGCTGGCCGCTGATTATTATTCAGGCGCGCTCGCACTGACCGTGGAACAGGTGGAGTTATTTTATCGTAGATGAGTCAGGGATGGAGTAAATTACAACGTCATGCATGGTAGCAATTATTGCCTTGTATTTTGCGCCATTGACCATTCTGGCGTGGAGAGCACTGGGCAAATCTTTTTATTGTAGATGGTGAGTCATCCAATAAATTTCTAACCTATTGCATGCTAGTAATAATTGCATTAGATGCAACGCCATTGGAGGAGTTGCACGCTCTTGCCGTGGACCCTGCTTTCTTTAATTTTATTATTGTCGGTCACTGTATGATGTGTTTTTTACTTATAGTATAATATCATTTGAGTCTTGAAAATAATTCCGTTCAATCCCTAAGGCAGTAAATAATTTTATCATTTTACTATATAAATAATTCCATCATGATACTGGAGGAGTAAATTTGCATGTGACAGTCACCGGTGCGTCTAGTGAAGACATAATTACTCTTTATTACTATTATAATCATTTTTTTAGGTAAATAGTTATGTCCTGACTTATGAGGAGTAAATTTACAGGGATCTCTAATCAGATGAAATTAGTTTACTCCTCACGGGACAGATGGAATTATTTATATAAGTAGATGATAAACATTTATGATTCCACGCGAGCTTTAATATTACTACATCGGGCCGGTTGGGTGGTAAATTTCAATGCTCTTGCTGAGCAATGCCGGGGCGGGACTATTACGAGCGTTTTTTTTACTATTAGAAGCATCGTATTGCGAGAAAAATTACTACCTCGGTCAGCATCTTGAGGCCTTGAGGAGTAAAATTAACTCTAATAGTCATTATGGTGCAGTCTCATGTTAGGATAATTTTTATTAGTATTACTATATTTTTCATTTGCTTCCATAAAATAATTTTGTCATATCCCATGAAGAGTAAATAAACTCTGATAATCGTCGGGGAGTCCAGTCTCCAGTTTGGACAGTTTTTATTACTAACATAGTCTTTTTCTTCTATAAAATAATTCATTGGCACTCTTGAGAACTAACATTAACTCTAATAATCATCGTGGCGCATAGTCTCCGGTCTCACAAGGAGTAAAATTGTAAGGATCCACATTTGTACAAAATTCGTAAAAAGTTAGTGCTGTATATTTTTTTAGAGTAAAATGCGTTGTGGGTTCTTAAACTTTTGCCTCACTTTTCATATAGGTCCATGAACTTTTTTTTCGCTCATCTGGATCCATGAACTTTTCTTCACTTCTCATTTAGGTCCAGGTACTTTTTCTTCGCTCATCTGGGTCCATAAACTTTTTTTCACTTCTCATCTAGGTCCACAGTAGACCACATAGGACTCTGTTGTCTACGTGGCCGCTGATGTGGCACCACGTGCTCTTTTTTTTAATTTCATAAACTGGACTAAAACCTTAAAAAATTATATAAAATCACAGAAAAATCATAAAAAGGAAAATCTAATTTTGTTGGACTTAACATGAATAGTCTATGCAATAGATATATAATATGATATGCTTTAATTTAAAGTTTTTAATGTAGCTGTAGATCTATGTAAATCTATGTGCTCCTGTGTTTAATTCATAACTGCAGTTCCTGTGTTCCTGAGCTTTAAATTTATCTTTACATCACATGCTTTTGTTACAATTAAAACTTGTTTTTATTGTAGTAATTAATTTACTAATTTTAGGTATGTAATATTTTTATACTAGTCATGTTTTGTTATCATCCATCACCATAAAAATCTCAACTTCAAATTAAATGTTTGGTACACCAACTATTTATTATGAATTAAACATAAAAACACATAGATGTACAACTATAATAAAAATTTTAAAATAAAGCGTGTCACATTTTAGTGCCATATCAATGGCCACGTAGGAAGCAGAGTCCTACGTGGCCTGCTATGGACTTAGGTGAGAAGTGAAAAAAAGTTCATAACCTAGATGAGCGAAAAAAAAGTTTATAGACCTAGATGAAAAGTTGGCACAAGTTTAAGAACCCATAGCGTATTTTACTCTATTTTTTATTTATGGTGTAACCTGCTCGTTACTCGCTAGTTGGTGAGATGTGATTTTACTGTTTATTGGCGGTGTTATTTACAGCTGCGGGATCCTCGTTGTCCTTAGATATTGTGACCCGTTTAATATTATTCATAGTTGCACATGTTAAAACGGAGGAGTAAAAATAGGGACCTATTGATTGGCCAGCCTTTTCCACCACTGGGATGGGCATGCTCCGACCGGGAGGGGGGCGGGTGGGGCGCTGATTATTAACCAACGCCGAGGACTCTGATCAGTGAATATATATATATATATATATATATATATATATATATATATATATATATATATATATATATATATATATATATATACACACACACACACACAACCCCACAAATATCAAAATTCAAATAAGTTGGACATAATAGATTGAAGCTAGACTTGGGTGAAAAATTCATATAAGTCAAACTCTTCAAATACTTATAATGCTAATGCATGATGTACTCTCTCTTTCTATCTGTTTTTCTTTTTCCTTTTTTTTTGATTTTAGTGTTAATTAATATCTCATATTGACAAACACATTTGATAGTATGTCTGTAGTTGCGCTCTCACCTGCGAGATTCGGGGTCGGAGACGAGCGCGGCGGGGTCTGAGACGGCGACAGAGTCAGAGAAGGGAGCGGCGGGGTCCGAGGCTGCAGGCGGGGCGCGGACGAGGACATGGCTCGGAGGTCGGAGACGGCGGCGAGGTCGTGGCCGGGCGCGGGCGTAGCCGGAGGCGAGGACGCGCGAGGTCGGGGATTGCAGCGGGCAACGATTGAAATGAAACGAACAGAAAAGATTGGGAGGGTGACGAACGCTATATATACGTCTGGGGTATTAGTCCCGGTTGGTAGTTGGAAACGGGACTAAAGGTCATCTTTAGTCCCGGTTGATAGTTGGAACCGGGACTAAAGCCAAATTTAGTGCCCTACGAAACTTCTGCCTAGCAGCAGTTTCGTTTCACGCCCATACAATACTAGACGGTTTCTTTATTTTTTATTTCTTGTTTTTTGTGGAGTGCTCCATTCCCATTCATGTTTTCTTTATTTTGGTTTTTCCTATTTTGTTCCTTTCTTAAATGTGCATGGTCTTTTTAATTGCATAATAAATTAATTACTTGGCATAATTTTTTTGAAAAATAACCTTGATATTTCTTTTGCTGTTATGTACACATGATAAAAAATATTTTGTTTTTTCTTGTAAATGCCCATTGTCTTTACTAGTGTTGTATAGTAAATTTGTTTTCGCATCATTCGAACGTTGTTAATTTGATTTTTCATCGCTTATTGTCCAAATCGATCTAGCATGCAACAAACATAAATTAAATCTCTACATATATAAAACATGAAAACATGACAGAAATAATACAAGCATTCGTAAAAAAATTATCAGAAGATAGCCAGCTGAGCTATTTGAGATTCTAGCATTTTGTTAAGGCTGAGCTGGTTCGTGATAACAGAGGCAAAACCATCCATCCTAGTTGTTGATGGCTTCTAGCAACTTGTCATTGAGACTAGCTTCTTGGAAATCTGATCTAACAGTTTACTCTGGCCAGAGACTAGATCTCTCAACGGTGTGTTGAAATTGTTACCTTGGTAATTACCTGAGTAATTACCTTGGTAGTTGGACCTCTGTTGCTGATTCCAACCTTACTTCTGATTCCAATTCTGATTCTGGGGACGGTAGTTGTTGTTATTGACGTAGTTCACATCCTCTTGAATCTCCGGACAGCTGTGACCTGAGTGGCCAGTGCCTTCACACTCTTCACAAGTCATGTACGCATCGTGAGTGCAGTTGACCTCTCTCTTGTCATTCACTGGATCATCAAGCTTCTTTATCAACAAGTCCATCTTGACAGAAATCATGTCAGTCTCCTTGAGCTGGTGCATTCCTCCTCTCTTGCGGGTCGAGGCCCGTTCTTCGTTCCAACTCTGGTTGGACGCCATATTCTCCACAAGGGTGGTAGCTTGCTCAATGGTGAGTGACAGAAAAGCTCCTCCAGCAGCAGCATCCATCGTCTCACGGGTGCTGGTAGTCAACCTATGGTAGAAGGTCTGCATTAACAACCAATTCTCCATCCCATGGTGTTCTGAGATGTAGTTTTGGAAGCATTCCCATGCTTCCGGATCAGATTCGTCGTGCTGTTGCTGAAAGCTGGTGATCTTCCCACTGAGAGCATTCGTCTTGCACACAGGGAAGAACTTTGTTAGGAAGGCAGTGGAGCAGAGATCCCATGTTCTTGTATTTGTTTGCATAGAACCACTGTTTTGCTCTTTCCAACAGTGAGAATGGAAACAGGCGGAGCAGAATTGCATCTCTGGTTACTCTCTTGATGGTGAAAGTGCTGCATATCTCCAAAATGTGTTGGAGATGTGCACTCGCATCCTCATGCGCCTTTCCACAAAACTGACTAGCTTACACCATGTTGATGAGCGCATGCTTGAGCTCGAATCCATTGTCTCCAACATCAGTGGGTGGTCCAGTATGGATTTTAGCAATGGTTGGAGCAGAGAACTCGCGAAGGATCTTGTTAGCCATAGCCTCGAACTCTGGTGTCAAACTTCTTGTACGGATGTCTTCCGGCGAAGGATCTGGGATCTTCCTGAACTTGGCTCGGGTCTTCCTGATCAAAGCTTCTGAATCTTCAATAAAATTCTGCGGAAGGTCAAATCCATTCATACATTACCCTGCATAAGATACACAACTAGACAAAACATGGGTAATCCTGTTTGAGTAAAGGGTTATATGGTTTCTCAATATATTTGGTATTATGCATATGATCTGTCTACATCTTATGTATGCCAAATAGCCTTCCCCGGCAACGGCTCCAAAAATGCTTATTGACATTTCTTAACAAAATGCTGGGAGGTTTAAATTAATGTGCCACCTGATTAGCCTATAGATCAATTAAACTCTTAACCTCTATCTCTTAGAAATAACTAGTTGTCATCCCCTAGCATGATTCTAAAAGATCTCTCCTTCTGGCAAGTGACTGAGAAATGTATTATATTGTATCCGCAAGCGCACAGATAAAATATACACCATTGTAGTATTTTACCCAAGAGTATTCCGGGGTTGTCATTCATATTATACCACTGGGAAGGGTTGGCAATAAATGGGATGCAGGTAGATAGATAGTTATCATATGCATATGCAAATATGGAGAATACCATGCATGATCTCTGAAAGGTTCTTGTTTGTTTTTGGTAATTGAGTGACAACTTAGGTGGACTAATATGTGTTTAAGTGTTGATTACACAGGTGATTAGTCCACAGGTACATGTGTGTGAGCATTTATGCCATGGAGGTGGAAATGGCTTGGAGATGATGCTTAGCTCACACATATGGTATGAAGGAGCTAAACGCATGAGACATGACATGGAGTCATGTGGCTAGGTGGAGAAGATCAAGACATGACTTGGCGTCGACGGACCGGTTGCAAGTGTGAAGGGCAAGCTAGTGGGCTTGGCGCCGATGGACCAACGCAACGGTGAAGAGCAAGTGAAGTCGAGGATCGATGAACCAAAAGCCACGTGATGATATGAAGTGGATCATATCATTGTTGAGGTGTTAGTGCATGTGTTGCACCGGCATCGATAGTGTTGGAGACGGTGATGAAGACTGTGATTGAAATGGAAAGCGCAAGGCAAAGGTATAACATAGGGCATTTCCATTTCACCGGTTTAAGGCTGAGTAGAGAAGTGCTTGACCGGGTTTTAGGATAGATGGCCGTACTATCAAGAGGAGCAAATATCAGTCATCTAGTGCCACTTGAACGATCTAACTTGCATGCATTGATAGGACCGAGTGGCGTTGTGAAAAGAGTGGAAAAACCTTTGAAAAATGATTGTGAAAATGCTAACTCACATGCATAAGGTAGTGGAACACTTTGCAGTTGGCACATTTGCAAAAGGGTGGAAGTTTCGAGCTCGCAGGAAGCTTGGTTAGATCTTGCATGGATAAACTATTTTTATCCTTTGAGTTTTGGTTCAAGCAATCATATGGGTTGTGTTGCCCTCTGAATAAGCCTTCCAAAATGTCCTAGATCATCGAAATCGGAGTTCGGAGCTAAAAGATATCGCTGTTTTTCCGAACGGGGGCAGGCGTCGGACCCTGGGAAACATTAGTCCGACGTTAGTCCGACGGTTCAGTCCGACGCCCTAAAAATAGCCGTTCAAAGGGGCTAAAGCGTCGGACCTTGAAGGTATAGTCCGACGCCCACCCCGGGACAGTCCGACGCTATTTTGCTCTCGGGAAAACTCTCTGTAGACCGTCGGACCCTAAACAATGGTCCGACGCTCCGGTCTGACGCACGGTCTGACGCTCCCAGAGAGCCGTTAGAGCGCGGTAACGGTTGGATTCAAACGGCTAGTGACACGTGGCACAAATCCAAGGCGTCGGACCATGCACATTAGTCCGACGGTAGCGCGTGCGACGGTTCGACGCTCGGTCCGACGGCCGGTTTGAGTTGATAACGGCTCCTTTGGCTTGAGGGCTATTTATAGGAGTGTATGGCCGGCTGTGAGAGGGGCCTTGCACCTTGGGAATGTGTTTCCCTTGCTTGTGCTTGGCTTAGTGCTCTCCAACTCACTTGTGCTCATACAATTCACATCGGAGAAGTGAGTGATCGATCGCTAGTGCATTGCATTGTGAGATTACTTCGAGTGGCACTAGGTGATCGAGTTGCAAGCCGGTGGTGCTTGTTACTCTTGGAGGTTGCCACCTCCTAGATGGCCTTGGTGGCTTGTGGCTCCGTGAGGCAAGCAAGAAGATTGTGCTTGGCTCCGGAGAAGCTTTGTGAGGGGTTCGAGCTCACCCCGCGGGAGATCGCGAAGAGCATCGCTAGTAGAGCGAGACGTGAAGAGCGACAAGTGGTCCGGCCGAGTCAAGTGCTAGAGCTTGTGGTAAGCACTCCACGTGGGAGAGTGTGACTTGCGGGTCGCCACTAGCAAGAGGACCGGCGACAACCTTGGAGCTTGTCTCAACGGAAGACGTAGCTTGTGGCGACAAGTGAACCTCCAGAAAATAAATTACCGCGTCAACATCTTTCCATCTTTCGCGGTGGTTTGCTTCCTTCTACACAAGTTATTTATTTTGTGCATTACTTTACTTGTGTAGTCGTAGTTGCTCTTGTGAGACCGGTTAACTTGTGTAACTTGCCACTCATATTCTTAGCTTGTGTAGCTTAGAACTAGTGTCTTGCTTAGCTTGTGTAGCTAAGTAAGTTGCGCTCCTTGATTAGGATTGTGTATCCTTGTCATTGAGCAAGTAGTGAGCTTAGGTGCTTAGTGCGCTTTTGCTTGCTAGTTGGTAGGAGTTTCCCTCGTGCTTAAAGTACTAGTGCTTAGGTTTGTGTGATCTTGCGCTAGAACGGTTTAGGGAAGCTCAAGGTAGGCTTGCACCTTTGTTTTTGCTAGGATCTTTTACAAGGTGCATAGAGTTATAGTTAGAGGGGTGAATTGTTGCTAGAACCAAATAGGTTTTATTCCGCTGCGATTAGTTGTTAAAAAGGACTATTCACCCCCCTCTAGTCCGCCATCTCGACCCTACAATCTCAAAACAGGGGTTATGTCATAATAATAATGATATATGTGATAAGCATAATGATCAATCAACTAATCAATCAATATATAATAATGATCACTTAGAGCACTTCCTATCTGGACACTAACATGGATTAGGTTGAAGCATAAGGATATACTAAGTTATTCTAACTATACTATTAAAGACATATTAGATTAGTGCAATTACACTAGCAATCATGGCAAAGATAGTTCATACTCATACTTAAGGGAATATTTTACTATGGAAGATCAAGATTCATAGCCAGCCTTCTAAAGTAATAATAACTTCCTACTCTCCCTACATTCGGAGTGTGGACTACAAAGGACTCAACGAGAGTGTCACATCCGCGATCTACCACAGAACCCAGAATATAAGGCGCATTTGCAGACAAACCACATCTAAGCACCATGCTTACATGCTGTTCGTCACCCACCCATGATATCAATGAATGAGCGCTATACAAACCTATGTATGAATATGAATGCATCCTAACTATGCAAAGTATACAATCTATATAAGCAATGAATAGCATAATTGAGAACATAATCAATAGTAGAACAATGTCAATCAACTTTATCTCAAGCACTCACGAGAGGTTTAAGATACAAGAGAGAGCTTACAATGGCTCCGAAAAGCCTCTAGCTCTAGACAAGATCCGGAACTCAACTAGAATTTTTCTCCTTCTACTTCTAACCTATGTAGCTATGCTCTAAATGGTGAAGCTCTAATGATTTTAGGGTTTCTAGCTCTCTATGACTTGATTGATATGGATTGATATGAAACCCTGGGGAGTCTAGGGCTATTTATATAGGCCGGTGGGATGAATCGTAGCCCTTGGACCAAACCTACTTCGACGGGTGGTGGAGATTGATCCTCAAAGGCGGTGGAAAGTCAACTCTGACAGGTCGGGCCCCGCTTCTGCAGGCGAGTCTCTGTTGTTCTCTAGAATATTCTTGATCTCCTTTCGCGGTAGAATTCGATGTATTAGTCTGACATGTGGGTCTCCATTGGTTCTTTTCTGATTAACCCCCTGTAAAACACTAATTCACCAAAACTGTGAAATTCTGTCAGTTAAAACCCTATTATATGGTAGGTGTTTGCCTTTATACCCTTATTTCATATTTAGTTGATGGGTAAAATCAGACAATAATTACCGTCAACACTCTGCAAATCCATGGACTAGGCCATGGTTAAGTCCTGTCATTTGTGCAGAAGCTTGCGATTGTTCATATGTGTTGTCATCAGGGATCCCATAGGAGTCTCTCTCATCCTGAACTATCATGTTGTGCAAGATAACACATGCATACATGATATCAGCTAGTTCTTCCCTTTCCCAAAGCCTTGCTGGATGACGGATTATGGCCCAACGTTACTGCAAAACCCCAAATGCTCGTTCCACATCTTTTCTTGCTGATTCTTGTCTTTGTGCATGTAACACCCCTGGTGTTACTGTAATTAAAACCTGCCATGTCATCGCAGGCATTGCAAATCCTCTATCTCAAATCACTATTGATATGCATCAACTAAAATAAATTTTATTTCACAGTGTGATTGTGCGTAGGTGATTTAGAGTGATTTTATTATGTGAATTATTGTGGGTGAACATTATTTGAGAAATTCAATTAGAAATCAATTATAAAACACTAAATCGGACCAAAACCCTAATTCAAAAACTAATTAGAATTTGATGTTAGTCTTTAAACAAAAGTTGTACATCTTGAAAAGTTGAGTAACTCTTATATTAGGTGTTTTTGAAGTTATTGAATAAAATTTCAAATTAAACCCTAATCTATGTTGGGAGATTCAAATTTAAAATCCTATTTCAAAAATTGTTGAAAATTTGGGGTTGAACCCTTTAATGAAAGTTGTAGAGCTCAGTAAATAGAGCAACTTTTGTATTTACAGATTTTGAAGTTATTCAGTAAAATGTTGAATTTGAATTTGAAACACTACATTTACCCCCGTTTCCATAATTCAAAATCTGTTCAAAATTTGAATATAGTTCAAAAGGAAAAGATGTTCAGTTTAAAATTTGGAACAACTGTTATTAAGGGAGTTTTTTGAGTTTATATATAAAATTAAAATAATTTGAAGAAAATATCAGGAACATGGGAGTATTGGGCTACTCGGCTGATTTTCTTCTCCCGTCTGTTCATGTCGTCGCCGTGGCGACGGCGAGCGTTCCGGGCGTCTTCTCATCCTGGCCACGCGTCCCACCACCTGGACAGCTTCGCTACGTTGTTTGCCACCTCATGCACCTCGGATTGCTCTAGAAAAGCCACCGGTGGCCGCCCATTTCTTTCTCTTTTTCTCCTCACCGTTTCCGGCCAAGTTTCGGTTGGAGGCAAAATTCGCCGTTGCTGCTCCACCATCACCCGCTCCGTTTCATAGCTAGCTTCATCAGTCCTCTGCGCACCATTTGAGCCAACCCGCGTCGTGTTTGGTTGCCGGAATTGCCCGAGCGGCTGCTTCTTCCTCGCGGCCGGTCGCCGTAGCTGCCGCGTCCACTTTCCTGTGGACAGTTCATTTCTATGAGCTAATCGTCGTTCTGTCTATCGTTTTGAGTCACTGGTGTTGCCGTGGCTACGATCGACCAATTCGTTTCAACTCTACCACAATGTGCACGACAGAACGACCTCGGCGCCACCGGAGAACGCCACAGTGTCCACCATCCTCGCCACCAGGGAGCTGTGTGCCATCGCCGTCTCAACCAACTCGTGCATCAAGATTTGGTGAGCCCATAGTGCTGTAGGAGTAGATGGTTAGGTCTTGGGTCGCCTGTAGAGGCGGGAACGCGTCTCGCCGCCATGTGTTAGCCCGTCGGAGCCGCCATCGTCGCGGCTGTATACGTTCGGGGTTCGGTTTTGCTCAACCGAGCCCACCATCGGATGCGCCATGGTTTAGGGAGTGTTCGAGCCGTGCGTAGCCCCTCGGTCACCGTCTGCCGCTCGCGGCCATGGCCGAAGTTGGGGCGGCCGGCTGCTCGCTCGTGTCTGAGGAGTTGGGAGGACCGCGAGATGAGAAGAACAGGAAGCTCGGAGGTTAAGTGCAAAGCGATAGACTCAGATGAATAGTAGGCTCGGGAGTGCGGGTTGAGCAGCTAAAAGCCGAGAAGCTTTTCTGCATTTTTGCCAGGGCACGCGTGCGAGGGCTGGCCTGGGCCGTTCCTGCTGTGGCTGGGCTGAGCCGGTGGGCTTGAGGCCCAAGGGGACTTTTTTCTTTTTTCGGATGAATAATTATTTTCAATGATGAGCTGAATTTGTTATTTTCATATCTAGTTATTGGCACATGATAAATTCATGAAAATTTGTATATAGTCCTCTATAGGAGATACTAAACACATAAAAAATAAAACTTGGATTTTGAATAGTTTTTGTATGATTCGAAATTACTCATTTTAATTAATAAATGGAACTTCTATGATTTTTAGGGGCTAAAATATTAATCCAAAAATCATGAAAATTATTTTGACACTGTTATTTGCTGTGAGCTACCTCCACAAAAAATTGTAGCTTGTTTGGACAAATTTAATTTATTTCCTAATATATATTCAATTATATAATTGATAAAGACAATGTTTAATCCTATTGAATTAGGATTTGTGTGCCTTTTGGATTGTGAGATGTCCCTGGGCCACTGACTTGAGATGATCCTCGGCACTTTAATTAGTTGATTGAGTTCATAATTGACTTGTAACTTGAAATATTAATAATTTATATACTGTCACATATGATAATAGGGTTTTATGAATTACTTAAGTAAGTACTTGATATTGTTATAGGGAAGCTATTTTGGCTTTCAACGACTGTTAAAATGGTAATAAAGTAGTTAGGACATAATCACCCTGTTTAGTGAGATTATAATTACAACTTTATCGTGAAGAAAAGTTATACTCATGGTTGTTAATCAAATGCTTGTTTTACCTTTCAATTAATGTCATCCTGCATCATGTTAAGCACGCATCATTATTTACTGAAGAAGTGAAAGTTGAGTCTACTGCTGAGGAAATTACTCTAGAAGTCCAGCAGGGTTTTGATATTTGTGGTGCAGATCCAGACCCTACTTTGCCTGCAACTCAAGGCAAGCCTAGTGCATTTAAACCCTTCCTTGTGATTTATAAATTTTTATCACTTGAGTCTATAAATTACTACATTAGGTAATAGGAATTGAGTGATTACCTAATTGCTGCATTACCAACCTTGATTACTTGATTATCATCCTTGAAACCTGATTTAATTGAAAATGCCTGAAAAATGTTTAGCTCTGCTTAATTAGTTAAGCTTTTTCATAAAATACTATTTTATGAACTTTGTGGATAATTATTAAATGGTCCAATGATGGCGCACTTAATGGATATGGATATTATGATGAGGAATTTGAGACCGGTTGGGTGACTTGCATTGGGAAAGGCGTCTCAATGTAGTGTCTTCGACTGTGTCGATTAAGGACTGTCCGTTGTAGGCTTGCTTGGTTGAGACTTGCAATTAGCCACATACTACGAAAAGCCCTGGTTCCAGTGGTTTTACTACTTGAACTGACAACCGCGGATTGAGAGTGGAGAGATGGCGACCGTAGCATGTACCCTCGTGGCCAAGGACCGGATTAGAGGAGTATTGTGCTCTCGGGTGACGTAGGACAGGTTCAAGTTTTGGAGGAGCCGCGATAGACGGGGTTGGCATATGAAAACTTAGGTGCTATATTTGCAGTGTGGAGGAAGACAACTGTACCGTTTATACTGACATTTTAATTAAAGGTAATTTTTTGGCGGGCCACAAAAGGCAGCGCACCTTTAGTCCTGGTTCTCAGTAGAAACCGAGACTAAAGGTGCGCTGCATGTTCACTTCCCATCCATTTCTTCATTTCTTTATATTTTAATTTATAAAAATGGTAAAGCCTTATTAATTCATTAGTAAATTAAAAACTAGACAAAATTTTTTTAAAAAAGGTTTATACTTTCTTTTACTGTGTACTACACAAATGAAAAATCTTTTACCTATTTTTTTTGTTTTCCTTATAAATATTGAAACTAATATATAGTAATAATCACTAATTAATTAATGCAAAAATGTAGCGCTCAATAAATATAATTAAAATGATTGGTCTTTGACAGAAAAGTTGTTTTCACATTATTTTAACGTAAATTCAAAGATCTGAAGTTTCACAATTATTACATAATATCTCAAATATCTCTAAGCGGTCACAGTAGTAAACTTTTTCTTAACATATGTCCCTTGATCATGGCCGTGATGTAACCAAGGAGTGCCCTCATCATTTAGTAGGATGCTTAGGTCTCTGTTGACCATGAAGGGCGGGATTCGTTCATCCTTCTCATAATCTTCTAACGTGTCTATCTTGTCTTCAATTCTCACAATGTTTCTTTTTACTGAAAGAAATATATGGCGCTATGCTCATTGTTCATTGGGTTCTTGTCGTTTCGGTTTTGAAGACATGTTATTGACATAGAACACCTGATTCACATCCTTGGCAAGGACAAATGGTTCGTCTTTGTACCCGGTGTTATTGAGGTCCACTATTGTCATTCCATACTGGTTGTCCACTGTTACCCCGCCTTCGGACACCTTTACCCATTGGCACTTGAACAAAGGTACTTTAAAAGTAGGTGCATAGTCTAGTTCCCATATCTCCTCTATGCGGCCATAGTATATTTGCTTAGTCCCACTCGGGTCTGTGGCATCTATGCGGACACCACTATTTTGGTTAGTGCTCCTATTATCTTGGGCCACTGTGTAAAATGTATTCCTATTTATCTCGTACCCTTTGTATGTGAGGATATGCCATGATGGTTGCCTAGACAACAACTACAGTTGCTCTGAAATACTCTCATCACCCTGACATTCTTTTCGTAACCAACCGCTGAAAGTTTCCATGTGATGACGCGTAATCCAAGCTTCAGTCATGCCTGGAAACTCTGATCGTAGGAAGCCCTTGTGTCTGTCCATATATGGCTCCACCAAGATGGAGTTTTGCAGAACTGTATAGTGTGTTTTATTGAAATAATCGTCACCTGCGTTTTCTTCCCTAGTGCCCCCTTTCCACTTAGCCTTCCCTCATGTCGTGATTTCGAAACACCAATCGGGTCTAGGTCAGGAATAAAGTCAACACAGAACTCAATGACCTTCTCGGTTCCGTAGCCCTTGGCGATACTTCCTTCTGGCCGAGCACAGTTGTGAACGTATTTCTTTAGCACTCCCATAAGCCTCTCAAAGGGGAACATGTTGTGTAGGAACACAGGACCGAGAATATCTCCTTGACCAGGTGAACTAGGAGGTGCGTCATGATATTAAAGAAGGATGGAGGGAATACCAACTTAAAGCTAACAAGACACTGAACCATATCATTCTGTAGCTTAGCAAGATCTAGAGGATTGATTGCCTCTGAGAAATTGAATTGAGGAATGCACAAAGCTTCACGGTGGCTAGACGTACATTTGGAGGTAGAATTTCTATTAATGCAATTGGAAGCAACTGCGTCATGAGCATGTGGCAGTCATGGGACTTTAAGTGTTGGAATCTCTTCTCTGGCACATTTATTATACCTTTCATATTCGAGGAGAATTCAGATGGTACCTTGATGCTATTTAGGCATTCAAACAAGCTTTCCTTCTCTTCTTTGCTAAGAGTGTAGCTAGTAGGTCTTAAGTATTGGCGTCCATCATCTGTCTTCTTTGGATGCAGGTTGTCTCGTTCTTTCAAACACTGCAGGTCCTGTCGTGCTTCAAGTGTGTCCTTGCTCTTCCCATACACACCCATGAAGCCTAGCAGGTTCACATAAAGATTCTTTCTTAGGTGCATCACGTCGATCGTGTTGCGGACCTCTAGGACTTTTCAATATGATAGCTCCCAAAATATGGACTTCTTCTTCCACATAGGTGCATGACCGTCAGCGTCGTTCGGAACGGGTTCACTGCCAGGTCCCTTTCCAAAGACTATTTTCACATCCTTGACCATATTGAGTACATCCTCACCGGTGCGGTTGACAGGCTTGGACTCGTGGTCTGCCTTACCCTTAAAATGCTTGCCTTTCTTTCTTACAGGGTGATTCACGGGAAGAAATCGACGATGCCCAAGGTAGACGATCTTTCTACATTTTTTTTTCAAAAATATGCCTTTAATGTCCGTGAAACAGTGCACGCATGCATTATATCCCTTGTTCGACTATCCTAAAAGAATACTTAGAGCAGGCCAATCATCGATTGTTACGAACAACAATGCACAGAAATCAAAGTGCTCCTGTTTGTGCTCATCCCACACACATACACCTGGTTTGTGCCATAAAAGTAGTAGTTCTTCAATTAGTCGTCTCAGGTACACATCGATATCATTGTCAGGCTGTCTTAGTCCTTGGATTAGCACTGGCATCGTAATGAACTTTCTCTTCATGCATAAGCATGGAGGCAGATTGTAGATATATAGTGTAACAGGCCAAGTGTGTCAACGGAATATCGTCGATAGTCTACCGAGGGGTATGCCCATGGTAGTAGATAAATCGGTAGAGGTGCGCTTGAGACGAGCTAACGTAATACAAAGAGCATCGAGACATAAGATTTATACAGGTTCGGGCCGTCAGTGTGACTGTAATACCCTACATTCTATGTTCCAATGTATTGTATTGAGTTGGGTTGTGATCGTCTAATCTAGATGTTGTATCCCAGCCCGTCCTTATATAGTCTGAAGGGATAAGGTTACAAGTAAATTATCCAAGTTGGTACAATAACTGTGCAGTGCACTCCGACCAGAGCCGTGTGTCGCACGCCTTCATCTTCTGGGCTAGACCACCTCTAATAGTGCGGTCCATGTAGTGTCATGCGGGTATACGGGTCTATACCCCCCCAGCTAGTCCCCGAGCGCCTTGCATTCGTCGGGAGGTGCAGGTCCGTGCCAACGTGTCGTCCTCAGAGTTGCTTGACCTATAAGGATGTAAGGAGCTCAGAAAAATCTGAAAAAGAGCTTCTCATTGGTGAAGTGTAGCCTACTTAGACTCCGTTTGATGATGTAGTCAATAAGGAGTGTAACGATGTAGAAAGCACTACATTCACCGCTTAGGTGAAGTGTAGCCACTTAGTCCCCGAGCCTGCTCGAAGATGACGTAGTATCTTGTAGCAGGATCAAGAAGAAAATCCTGAAAGTCCCGAGCATGGCAACGTGCTGGCGAAGTCCCCGAGCAGGCGAGGTGTAGACGAAGTCTCCGAACACAACATGGTGTGAGGAGCGATCCCCGAGCAGACGAGGCGTAGACGCATTCCCCGAGCACGGCGAGGCACATATCAAGACCCCCGAGGTGCTACCCAAGATCAGCACCCTGATTCGAACAGCGTGGAGTGACTTGATAGCTCGGCGACGAGTTCCCAGCGTGGTCGGAGGCGAAGTCCGAGCAGCGAGGCCATGGCGAGGAGCGGCGATGAGTTCCCAACATGATCGGAGACAGAGTCCGAGCAGCGAGAGGACGACGAGGAGCGACGACGAGTCCCCAGCGTGGTCGGAGACGAAGTCCGAGCAGCGCGAGGACTACAAGGAGCGGTGACGAGTCCCCAGCGTGGTCGAAGATGGTGTCCGAATAGCGCGAGGACGGCGAGGAGCGACGACGAGTCCCCAGCGTGGTCGGGGACGATGAGGAGCGACGACAAGTCCCCAGCGTGGTGGAGGACGGCGAGTCCCCAGCATGGTCGAGGACGGCGAGGAGAGACGACGAGTCCCTAGCGTGGTCGGGGATGGTGAGGAGAGACGACTAGTCCCCAGCGTGGTCGGGGACGGCGAGGAGCAACGACGAGTCCCCAGTGTGGTCGGAGATGGTGTCCGAGTAGCGCGAGGACGGCGAGGAGTAGCGACGAGTCCCCAGCGTGGTCGGAGACGGTGTCCGAGCAGCACGAGAACGGCGAGAAGCGGCGACGAGTCCCCAGCGTGGTTGGAGACGGTGTCCGAATAGCGCGAGGACGGTGAGGAGCGGCGACCAGTCCCCAGCGTGGTAGGAGACGGTGTCCGAGCAGCGCGATGACGGCGAGGAGTGACGACGAGTCCCCAACGTGGTCGGAGATTGTATCCGAGCAGCGCGAGGACGACGAGGAGTTCCTGCAAAACAAGTGCATACAATATGTAGCACGTGATGTTGATTTTGGAACGGATCCCAGCATTGTAGAATGCATGATAAAATTGCCCGTTTCTTGCTCTTGTTAGGCCATGTAATTTTCCCTGGTAGTTGGCCCGCTACGTTTAAGCACCTGGTCCTCGGCATATGGTTCAGAGGTTTCAGTGACGTGACCATGTGAGTCTTATGTGGTGTCGACAGGCTTCACAGATTAATGCGTGTGCTATCAAGGTACTTTAGCAACCATTAAGAAAAGAAAGCGGAGAGATACTAAGTATCTCGTCGGTGGAGAAAAAGTCTTCTGTGAGTGCCCGAGCGTGGTCGGGGCTTATGGAGAGGTCGGCGGTGAGTGCCCGAGCGTGGTCCGGGCATATGAAGAGGTCGCGGTGAGTGCCCGAACGTGATAGGGGCTTATGGAGAGGTCGGCGGCGAGTGCCCGAGCGTGGTCGGTGGTTATGTAGAAAATATCCGGAGATATATGGAGATCGAAGAATATGCAGAAAAATATTAAAAATATCACTTGGCTTGATCGACGTCGAGCGGAGTGGTCGGTGCGTCGCTAGCGGCTCGAAGGAGTTACTCGAAGTGACTTGCGTGATGGCTCGCGCGATGGCTCAACATGGCTCGCTGGATGGCTCGGACGGTTTCATGCTTGTTGTTGTCGAGACCGCCGTAGAGCGTTGACGACCAGAAGCACGATTGATTCTCTGCTAATAAATATTATGTAGATTCGTGGAGAAATCCGAAGATGATATATAATAAAACATCCGAATTAAGATAAATAAAATATGACTTGGCTTTGATTGGAGCCATAAACGCCGGTTCATGCAGACCGTGTGTGTGTGTATATATATATATATATATATATATATATATATATATATATATATATGAATATATATATATATATATATAATAGATATAATATAGACACAACACACACACACACACACAACACACAACACACACACATCTGGATCTCAAAGATTCTTATTTGCTTGTACGTGGCACTGTTGAGCGTGACATTGTAAGTCTTGATCCTTGGGAGTTGGGGCTGTCGGTCGTGCATGAGGCTATACAGTATGACGTATGCCTATTGATCTGTTTCCTCTTTTGCTGATCGGATCTGCTTGTCAGTTGGGGCACGCGTGGTGCTGCTGCAAAACCCTAGGGCGAGGACTCCGCCGCAATGCTGGACCGGACTACTACCACGTCGACGACGGTGCAGTACCACTCGGACACGGCCTTCCCGGACACGAGTTTGCACGTGTTCGTGCCTGGGTGTCGCCATGGGGTTGTTCCGATCTCCTAAGATTGGATCGGGGTGTCGGACCCATTGATGATCGGCATGATCAATCTCCGCGCGAGAGTCGGTCATGTTGACGATGTCCGTCTTCACGTAGAGACCCATTGAATTCGCCGTGGGTGACGATGTTGATCTTGAAAGAAAAATCTCCATCTAGCTCGCACGGATTCAGAGTGCACACCCCCTACCTAGCGTGCAACTGTCGACGGAATATCCTCGATAGTGTACTGAGGGGTATGTCCACGGTAGTAGATGAATTGGTAGAGGTACGCTTGAGACGAGCTAGCGTAATACAAAGAGCATCGAGACAAGATTTATATAGGTTCGGACCGTCAGTGTGACGTAATACCCTATATCCTGTGTTCCGATGTATTGTATTGAGTTGGGTTATGATCGTCTGATCTAGATGTTGGATTCCTGCCCTCTCCTTATATAGTCTGAAGGGACAAGGTTACAAATAAACTATCCAAGTTGGTACAATAACTATGCGGTGCATGCCGACCAGAGCCGTGCACCGCACGCCTTCGTCTTCTGGGAAGGGCCACCTCTGATGGTGCGGCCCATGTAGTGTCATGCGGATATACGGGTCTATATCCCAACAAAGTGCTATGACTACTATTCTGCTCTCCAAAAGAATTCATACCATCTGTGTTTAATGTAAACTTTATGTTTCTTATGTCGTCTGCAAATTCTGAGAACTCTGTATCGATTGCTCTCCATTGAGACCCATCAGCAGGGTGTCTCAACATATTGTCTATCTTACTGGTCATTTTTGTGCCACCACATTAACTTTGCATGATCTTTATTTCTGAACAAATGTTTCAAGCGTGGTATTATATGAGCGTACCACATAACCTTGACAGGGATTTTCTTCGTGGTACTTTTACCCTCAACATCACCAGAGTCATCTCGCTTGATCTTATACCACGATGCATGGCATACCGGGCATGCATCAAACTTCTCGTACTCTTCGCCACGGTAGAGGATGCAGTCATTAGGACATGTATGTATCTTCGTGATTTCTAATCCCATAGGGCAGACAACCTGTTTTGCTTCGTAGGTAGTTGCTGGCAATTCGTTATCCTTCGGAAGCATATTCTTTATTTTTCTCAGCAACTCCCCAAATCCCTTGTCGGATACACCATTCTTTGCCTTCTATTGCAGCAATTTTAGTGTGGTACCCAATTTTTTCTGTCCCACATCACAAGTTGGGTATAGCAACTTCGTGTGATCCTCTAGCATGCGCTCGAACTTGATTTTCTCCTTTTCACTTTCGCATTCTCTCTGTGCATTCACAAATAGCCTGAGCAAGATCATCAACAGGGCTCATCTTGTGCTGCTACCTCTTCTTCAGCTTCCCCCATTGGAATATTATTATTTAAAGCACCATAGTCAGCAGTATTGTCGTCATCGTCCCATTATTCTTCTTCACCTTCTTCCATTATAACACCCATTTCTCCGTGCTAGGTCCAACAGATATAGTTTGGCATGAAACCCGACTTAAACAAGTGTGAATGAAGAGTTCTTGAGCAAACATATTCCTTCAAATTCTTACATACAGCTTATGGGTAGCACATGAATCCATCCCGCTTATTTGACTCAGCCATATTTAAGAAATTATGCACGCCCTCAATGAACTCATTGGAGCGACGAACAGTGTTGTACAATCAATGCTGACTCATCTACATTACAAGACAAATGAACCTTATATCACAATATTGGACATTAATTTATGTAAGCCTCGCTGCAATGTAGATAGTGACAACTAGCACTAAACAAATTAAACCTAAAATACACTTCAGCAGCACAAGGATATCGCGACCGATCCCAAGTAAAACAGACAGATCATTCGTCTGTTCAATGTCAATGTGCTTCTTCCGCTGGCTCACTGCCTCATCAGCTAACTCATCACCCAGCCCAGGCGTCTCACCACCCACCGCAGGTGTCTCATCACCCACCGCAGCCGCCTCTGCAAGAGTTTCAAATACGTGTTTGAACATACTCTTATTTCCAGTACCACCCTTCACATCCAACGCCATCCCACTGAAATTAGAACAACAAATTCAGAACTTTAGTCAAAACCATCAAAAATATTTAGATAAACACAATTTACTATAATCATCAAATGCGATCGAGTAACTCACACTGCGATCCGGACACTTGTAGAAGATACGACCTTTGTTGGGACCCTCCTTCCTCACTCAGAACTCCAGCACAATTAGCCCTGCTAATGGTTTGGGTTAAAACGGGTTGAATGGGTTGGGTTCTCAAATAGGTACACTTTAGAAAGGTACAAATGGATTGAGACACCTAACGGATTGGGTTGGGGTGGATTTAATAAGAAAATGGGTTATGACGGGTTGGAATTGGCTTTCTTTTTTTTTATATTTGAATGGATTGAACCCATGGATAGATGTTAGATTAATAAATATCTAACAGCTGTTGGTTGGCATAAAGTTGCTGCTTGCTATATTAAATTATCTGTAATAAATTTTGATCAATTTCGATAAAATTTTATAGTGTGAACGCGAGGTTTTATTTCTAAGGTCCGGCTTTAACTTGAGGCCCACATACACATCTGGCAGTGTCGGCTGACATGAAGTTGCCGCTTGTTATATTAAATTATTTGCAACAAATTTTGATCAATTTCGATAAAATTTTATAGTGTGAACACGAGGTTTTATTTCTAAGGTCCGGCTTTGATGTGGGGCCCACATACACATCTGGCAGTACCGGCTGGCATGAAGTTGCCACTTGCTACATTAAATTATCTGCAATAAATTTTGATCAATTTCGATAAAATTTTATAATGTGAACGCGAGGTTTTATTTCTAAGGTCCAGTTCTGATGTGGAGCCCACATACACATCCGGTAGTGCCGGCTGGTATGAAGTTACCGCTTGCTATATTAAATTATCTGCAACAAATTTTGATCAATTTCGATAAAATTTTATGGTGTGAACGCGAGGTTTTATTTTTTTGTCCGACTTTAACGTGGGGCCCACGTACACATCCGGCAGTGTCGACTTGCATGAAGTTGCTGGTTGCTATATTAAATCATTAGCAATCAATTTTGATAAAATTTTATGGTTTGAACGCGAGGTTTTAAATTTAAGGTCCGGCTTATAGGGTTAAAACGGTTTGGATTGGGTTGGTTCGAAGCTATAATGGTTTGGAGTGGGGTGGGTTGGACAAGAAAATTAATTTGTTATGGGTTGAGTTAGGTATAGCGTGGATTTCAACCCATTAGCAGGGTTAAGCACAATCTTTTTCTTACACTTGTCGCACTCAATGAGAGGGAGGTCCGGTCTCAACCGCTTTCGAACCCGATGATAGGCCGAGGACCCAGAAGCAATTGTCATCTACTCTTTACTCTCTATACTCAAATTTGTAGAGCACTTAAATTCCTAATGTATCTCAACAAGTCAAACTAAAAAATCCATAAAATTTAAAACAAAATTTATATATATAACACTTGACCAACAAATGTGCTATGCATACTAGCAATGAAATGTGCATACTAGTTCAGTATCGGCTACTTTAATCTTCCTTCAACCAAATATGCAAACTATCAAGTGATTTTGAGCTTCAAATAGAATTGGAGAAATAACCATCCTTTTTTCTAGGCTAAGAAATCAAATGAGATATGCTAGTGATTAAACAAGACAGAATAAAGTTGGTAACCTTTACAACCATAGAATTAGAGAAGTTGAGGAAGAAGAGTACTGTAGGCCGGAGCTCCCACACGTTGAGCAAGAACTGAGTTTGAATCTTGAATTAATGGCCGGCCGAGAGAAGAAATGAGCTTGCATGGCTCGGGCTTACAACCATAGAATTGAAGAAGTTGAGGAAGAAGAGTACTGTAGGCCAGAGCTCCCACACCTTGAGCAAGAACTAAGTTTGAATCTTTAATTAATGGCCAGCCGAGAGAAGAAATGAGCTTGCATGGCTCGGGCTCGGGGGTGGAAGAAGGCTAAAATAATAGAAGGGAGGCAAATTAGTCCCGGTTTTGAATTCAAACCGGGGCTAAAAGTCAACGTTTTTGTCCCAGTTGTAGCCACAAACCGTGACTAAATAATTAGCCCTGGTTTTGAGCTACAACCGGGACTAAAGATTAACTTTTAGTCCCGGTTTGGGACTCGAACCGGGACTAAAAGCTCTCCCAAGCGAGCTAGCCGTTGGGAGCCGTTGGGAAAGTGGATTCAGTATTGGCTGCTACCTCTAGCCGGGAGTAAAGGTTTTTTGTTCCCAGGCGTGAAAAATTTCGGTACTAAAGCCAAAATCAGTAGCGAATCAAAAATCTTTTCTCTGCTAGTGAAATGACGCCTGCAATGGCAATTAAGACAACAGCGATAATGCAATCACTATACTATGCGTGCACTTTGTTAGATACTACTCTGTCCACACCTATTTAAGTGTCGCCGCGGGATTCGTGCTGGTCAAACAATTAGTAAGTTTGACTAAGTTTATAAAAATTATTAGCAATATTTGTAGCTCCAAATAAATTTTATTATGAAAATAGATTGAACGATCAATCTAATAATACTAATTATATGCTATAGATATTAATAATTTATTTTATATATATCTAGTTATATTTGATTTCTCGGAAAGCGTGAACAACAGATAAAAAGGGACAGAAGCAATATAGTATATATAGAAATGCAATAATGAAACAGCATTAAGCAGTTTGAGCTGAGATAACGTCACATCTCATCTCATCTCATACAACAAATCGATAGAAGACATATATACTGGCGACGAGACGACACGCACAATCTCTTCTTCTTCTTCACATAAAAAGGCAAACATGCATGCATACCCTACAGGCTACAACTAACATCAGTTAGCGCTCGCCTAGTCTCCTGTTCGTTCGTTCGCCTCCAACAAAGCTCAGGCGCAGATAGTTTTTTGCTTTTTGCAACAGCAGCAGCAGCAGCACTGTCCTCGAGGCCGCCGCTGAGAAGAATGCTTGCTCGAGAGGCGCAAAAGCTTGGTTGTTCAGCCAGCTCAGATGCAGTGCAGAGCGTGTGGGGGCTGGCCGGGCTGCGCGCTCCGTTAGTTGCTTTCGCCCCTCGTCCTAATCCTTAGCCTAGCTAGCTTTCTCCATGTGATGTGCGTCGGTGGGACACTACTCTCGCTTGCTCCGATCCCCAAGCGCGTCTGGAAGTTAGCTCGCCATGCGTAGCGACGGCTCTTTTTCCCTCTTCTTCTTTTCTCTCTCCTACGTACTTGAGCGTCGGCCGGCATGTTTCTCACAAAGACTGGGGCGGAGCTATGTTGCTCACTAAAATTGAAAATCATTGCTTACTGCTGAACTTTTACCACTTTCGCTCCCCCTAAGAGCAAACCCATGCACCCAGTCCTCCCAAACTCGGTTCATTAGCTAACTAAGCAGACCAACACACTACTAGTTCTTTGTCTCCTGTCTTCTGCGCCTCAAGCCCCACCCCCAGGTGCTTAGCGGCAAACCACATCAGAGCGCCCAAAATGGTCAGTGCTTTGGCGTGCCACATCCACCGCCAGGCAACTGATCAACTCGGCAAGACGGCTGACGGCTCGCTGGTTGGTTGATTCGCTCGCTGGTGTGCGAGCGGCCGGGCGTGGGTTCCATCCCCAGGATCGACACTCACGTCCCTCACCGGGGTTTTTCCCCAGCTAATAATCTTGCAGGTCCTAGACATACCTGTGGAGCCACGATGGTACTGCGACGTGCCCGTCGCCTGCGAAGTTCTGTTGGACTTCGTCGATCTTCTAAATGACGTGTAGTGTGTATAGTTTGTAGGTCTAGCATGCTCACTAGGTGTGCGTTGTGTGTGTGTGATGGTGTGAGTGTGTGCGTGTGTTTATGGGTATGTTCAGATACTACAGCTGTACCTTTGGAGTCTAGGCTAAAAAAAACAGTCTGCACCGCTCCGTCAGATCAAGAATGCTTCCGGTATTGTTTTACTAGGTGTCCTTCCCCTAGGTTGGTGACAAAGAAAGCAAGGGAAAGGAAACTTCAAGATTAATTATTTTATTTTAATTCCCATCAAGTCAATTAAGTGCTAAACTGTATTTTGATTTTAGAATTCCTGACCTAAAAATGGTCGCGCCTCCTCTACTATTTATCAAATAATGATCTTTTTTTTCTAAAATATTTGGTACGACTACTAGAGTGTTTATTGGTACGGCCCCTTTGGCTCTTTCGTAGAAGTTGTTGTCGGAGCCGGAGCGGGAGCCGGAGCCGGAGGCATCCCAAACAGGCCCCACCATAATTTCTTTGCTTTAAAATTGAATCGACTATAGGCTAGGTCGTTGGGTCATGCATATTTTATCAACGTTGACATATTTTTTTTCTAGTAATTGTGTACATTATATTTTGGTAAATGGTAAGCACTAGTATTGGTCATTGTTAATGCATATTCTGACTTATGTTCAATTATTGATGCTAAAAGTGTGTTCATTGCTCAACTAACACTATTGATCAAATATCGTACATTCAATGTTTCTGTCAAGATATCCTTATTGGTATTTTTTGTGTCGTTACACCGTTACAAAAATATTTTACTCGCATGATATAGCCCGGCCCGCCCCGATCGAATCCAGTGGAAAGCCGAAAGTTTTGTTTTGCATAAAAGGAAACACCGGACATGCAGACAGAGGCAAACACCGGCCCTACCCGATCGAATCCAGTGGAAAGCAGTATTTTTTTTTTTTTGTGAAAACAGTGGAAAGCAGTTAAGCAGGGGTGTTTGCCTTTTCCCGAGTACAACTACCTGCGCTTACTACCCTCTTCTCAGTTCTCACTTCTCACCCCCATTTTCGATGGACGGTCAACGAATTGGGGGATAGCTGCGCGAAAAATGGACAAAAGAAATCCAGAAATGATGAAGCTAAAGGGATTATATATTAGTATTAATCTAAATTTTAACCTTACAACTCGCCCGACTGTGACAACGACGTACTTACGCGTGACTGTTGCAGACTCAATCAAAATTAAAAACAGAATCAAAAAAAGAAAAAAAAAAGACCTGGTGATGATAAGTAGCGTACTGAATATGAGCGAATACAACAGCAACAGCAACTAAATCAAAATGCATGCAAGACAGAAGAGAGAAAGCACATTCTTGCGGCGAGGATGAATAATCAATCCTCACTCTCGTCTTTTCCTGAGAACCCGTACGTCTTGAATTTTCATTAATTCTTGGGATTTCTTCAATCAAACTCTAATAAAACCCCCGTTACTGCTGGAAATCAGCGGTTTGCCGAGTGTCTGAGACACTCGGCAAAGCTTCAAAAACACTTAGCAAACGGTACCGCACTCGGCAAAAAATCACTTGGCAAAGCTGGATTTACCGAGTGCGGTACCGCACTCGGCAAAAAATCACTCGGCAAAGCTGGGTTTACCGAATGTCAAATGTCGAGCACTCGGCAAACGTTTTGTCGAGTGTCAAATGCGGCACACAGCAAAGGTAGACGGTAACGGTTCAAATGGTAACGGCCAGTTTGCTGAGTGTCAGGGAGCTGACACTCGGCAAAAACCATGCACGCTTTGCCGAGTGTCAGCACTCGGCAAACCTTGTATCCAGACAAGCCACGTGCCTCCACTTAGCCGAGTGTATGACACTCGGCAAAGCGACCAGAATTTGTATTTTTCCTTATTGTTTCATTTTTGACAATACACAAATATAATATCACAGAATATATATCACAGAAGTCATAAATCACATTCACAACAAGCTCACAAGTTCAAATGCAGCCACAATCACACATGTTCACATATATGACATGCTCAAAACCAAAAGTCCAAATATACCACAAGTTCACAAGTTGACACGTCTATAACCAAATATCTTAACCATAGGTCACAACAACCCGCTCATGGCAATTGTAGGGGGTAAGGAGGCCCGAGATTTGATGCCAGCGACCCTCCGTGTAGATTTGGCGCCATTTGAGATGCCGGTGACCCTTCGAGCCGATTTGGCGCAACCTGTGATGCCGGCGACCCTCCAACCGATGACCCACCAACATGATTCGATGTCGCGGCCGATTGATGCTGCAAAAAAAATAAAAAGAATGCTGTCAATTAAAAATTTCGGCAGAACCTCCCCTGCACGGGGAGGTTTCTAAACCCTGCAAGAAAACAAACGGCACGATGGCCTTCAAACACACATATATATATCAATACACCGGCACCAACACCACCACCACCACCCAAACACCACAACCACCACCGCCACCAACACCATATTGCATGTTTTTCTAGTGTGCCCTATGTCATGTTGAAACAAAGTAACTAATATATTGGTACTCACCGGAGTAGTTGGCTGGTCAAGTGGAGCGATTAGGCTAGCTGGTATAGGTCGACCCATAACGGCGCCAAGAGAGGTCACGAACCCCACCAGCTCCACTATCCTCTGGTTCTGCCTCATCTCCGTCTCGTACCGCTGCCTTCTCTCTTCTTGCAGTTGGGCCTACAACATTTCACCCCAAATGTTAAAGTAATGCAAAGGTACGTACAAATCAACAAGCAACAAAAAAAACAGAAATTACCTGGAGTTCGTTGACAAGGTGTGAAGAAGTGGTTGGCCGAGGGCGTATGGCCAGACTTGCGCTTGTGCTCCATGCTCGGATCTGGGGGAAAGAGGGAGTAGAGGACGTGTCGATGATGCCGTCGCCCATCCAGTACTGCCCATGCTTATTGCCTCCTCCCATCCTCATGACGATCTCTCCGTCAAAGTCCTGGGTGCTCGGATCAAAGTCTTGCCCATGGACCTCCCTTGCCATCTCAGTGTACTGACTAAGGCGGCTATGGACGGTTGCGTTGGTGTACGTCGAGGGTGGGTCCTCCGGGTTGTAGGATACATCAGACGTCGCCTTGCCCTTGTGGGCCATAGCATATGCCATGAACTGGGAGAACTGCTGGCCACCATGCGATGATGACTGCAAGAAAAACAGCAAGACAATTAGAAATCATGCAGAAGGGAGCGTTATAATCAAATGGGGAATTCTCGTACCCATGTTCGCGCATATCCACTGAGGCTACGGCCGCCTTGATGGTCTGATACACCTGCCATCTGCAAACGGCGCTCCCGACAAGCGTTGTGCTAGACAAGCCACTCGGGGTCGCACCACTTGTCCACCATCATTTCCCAGCACCGGGGATCTCCAGAGCACCATTCTGGAATCACCTACAAGTCATCAAGTAAAACGCTGTCAAACTTATACTAATTTGGAAAGGTGGGAGATAAATTAAATGTGAACTACATAATAAATCATTACTAATGTTAGACTACATTTACCTTCATGTACTCTTTCTTGGTCAGCATCATCTCTCTTGCTTCTTTCTTCGTGACCTTCTTCACAAGGTACGACCCGTTGTATGTTATGACGGCCTGGATGTGTGCATCATAATGCAGGTTCTTCACACCTTTTTTACATGCTTTGTCTAGCACTGAAGCCGCCGCGTCCTCACAACCATCTTGAAGTCTGAAGAAATCCTGCATATACACGCGTCTTATCCATTCATTATTTCAAAAAATGTCCAATGAACAATGTAGAGCAAGGAAGACTTACCCAAAACTCGGCCTTCACCCGCTCCGCCTTGTTTAGGAATTCCCTTTCAAGCAAATCCCTTGCATCGGGGGCGTTAGCGTAGTGGGCAAACGTGTAGGGCGGCTCCTCTTTCCTGTCGAACTGAACCAAGCTAGGGAAGTGTGCCTTGAGCAGAAGGCCGAGGATGCCAGCGGGCGAGCGTGTGTGGCAACCTGCAAACTCTACAACCGTCCAACTCCTACACAAGTTATTAAGGAACAATGTAAGTTTATATTGTGATTTTCAACATATCATTTGAAGTAGTGATAGCGTGTTAAGTTACTTACCTTTCCCCATCGGGTGCAAGCTTTGGGCGTCTATGAGGAGGTATCGGTCGCTGGGGGAGGCTCGCGTTACCTCGCAAGTACACACTCGACTGCTCAGAGGAAGTGTCACCCGCTGCCTCCTCATCGACCTCCTCCTCCTCGTCCTCGTCCTCGTCCTCGTCGACCTCCCGCTCCTCCACCTGCGGCGGAGGTGGCGGCTCCTCCCACCTCCTCCTGCGGCTGTTGCTGCCCCTCCTCCTCCCCGAGGACGCCAACGGCATTTGCAAGTCCTCATCTCCTGTGCCATCTACAGGTTGTGATCTTTGGTAAACCGAGGCCACCTGCCTCTGACGCCCGCCCACCATCCTTGTTCAGTCACCTGCAATTGAAAACAAGAAACAATGCTGTATTAGAAATAACATAATTATATAGATGCAAAAGAAATAAACCATAATTACAAAATAGCATAGTATTACATGTATTAGAAATAATCTTCAGGATCAGGATTAGCTGGATCATAAGTCTCATCATCACTATCAACCATATCGAAATAATCGACACTATCCGTATGAGGAATGTTGTCAACATTGTCATCGCCTAACTGCAATCGGTCAAGCATACTGAGACTTGTACCCCATTACACGTCCAATGGCATCCAGTTGTGAAACTGTTGTCCGATCATGCAGGGGTTTCTGTGCCGACTCCAGCATGTCGTAGAATACCTTTGCCGTTGCCTCCATCTCCTCCTCCGTACGTCCTTCAACATACTGTGCTTCGTGAAAGTCCTCTAACATGTCCGCTACCCCTGGCATCAGCATCAAAACCCTCCACGCGTGCTCTCACCGCCTCCTCTCTCATACGATGGGCTTCACCATGGTGGACCCACCGGGTATAGTTTGGCATGAATCCATTGTTCACAAGATGTTTACCCATGTTCACCTTGTTATGCCTTTCCTGTTTGCACATTTGCTGCAAGGACACACAGCTAGAACAGGTCTGCCACCAGTCTCACCAAAAGCTAACTCCAAGAAATCATCAGTTTTGCTCATCCATTCTTGGCTGAAATCACACTGATTTGTGCGGCCCATGTATATCCACTCACGGTCATCCATCCTCTAACATATATATCAGCGAGTGATATAAGCATCATTTACATGTACACGATGTTCCTACCATCTAATAGGTCAGGGTAGGTCCTAATCCCACCCGTGGATGCGTAGATGAGGTTAGTTCCCATGCTCTAATCCTATCCGGGACAGAATTTCAGCAGCACCTCCCCGCTGTTCTCCAGATACACGTCCTGGCAAGGAGAGTGTGTATCCGGAGAACAACAGGGAGATGAGGCCGAAACTCTGTCCAGGATGGGAGCAGAGCATGGAAACAAACCCATCTACGCAGCAACGGGCTGTCCAAAAAAAGTGGACAATTCAAAACAGATACGGTTATCGATATGCAAAGACTTGCATACCTCCACCCGTATCTCTTTCGAATGGGAGACGCCTAACTGGGTTACGCCATCTATGACCTTAATACGGTAAGAGGGGTTATACCTAAGGTGTCGGTGGAGTCAGGCTAGCGGGGCTGTGGAGGGTCGGTGCAGTGGCAAGGCGGCGCAGTGCAGGCAGACCCGCAGTGACGTAGGGATACTCCGGCTTGGCAACGACGGGGTCTTCTCTAAAAATAGTGGATAATAGGTGTTAGCACCAATAAGCAAGTAGTAGCGACAATATACATGAGGCAGGGTTCAGTGATGTGTTCATCCAAAGAATTAGTACTATGCAAGTAGAATTAGCATAGTATTGCATGGGATATGGGCATGAAGCACCATTTTCTGCAGTAGGTTTCAACACTCGTGTAAATATTTAAGCCTACTATTTACTTTCTTCAGACCTCAAGAATAATAGTAGATTTCACAAAATAGCTAGGGAGCTGTCTTTCTAATAAACACCTAACTAACAAATCAATGCAATCACTTATACATATCACTTCTCCATGTCCTGCTCAGCCAACAAGCACAGTCACTTATCCATATATTGGGGCCAAACCAACATAACAACAGTTGAGGACTATAACAAAATTACTTCAGGTAAGGGACCCCAAAAGCGGCCTGGCCTCCACACAATGCAAACGAGACACTGCATGGATTTAGAGCAACATATCATACAGAGACGAGCAGAGATGATTCATTAGCAGAGATCGAGGACTGACCGACAGCAGAAACGAGCAGGAGCCGGCCGCGCTTGTGGGTGGGTCGGTGGGGGGCCGCGCAGGAGCCGCGGCTGTGGCCGCTGCGCTCGGCGGCGAGGGCGCCGCGGACGGGAGCCGGCCGCGCCCGAGGGCGGCCCAAGCGGCCGCGATGTTGACGGTGGATATACCATAAAATTCCACATTCAAACACCGTCAACAGGCCTCGGATTCAAGAGAAGATAAACATATCATGAGCATATTTTATCAATAACTAGTTCCACATGTACTCTTAAACTTGTGATTGTAGGAAACACCAAAACAGTGCAAAGTGAGCAACTAGGGGCTAATTACATGGTTCAGCCGAACCATGTAATGTTGCCCCAGGCCACCACCTTTCAACACAGTGCAAACAACATCAAATGGAAGAGATCAGAGCCAAGGGTGGGCCCACCCATGGGTTGGCCGAACTGCCCATGGGGCCCACCTGGCTCTGGTGATGTGGCAGGATCTATGTGACACTCCAACCATGTTATTTCATCCATCGGATCAACTTGTGCTTTCATTCAACGATGGAGATCAAAGGCACACGGATTGAGGCATGAAACGAAGCAACCAAGACAGAACCAACACATAGGAAGAGTATATGACTTGTGGGGACCACACCTGGCTTGTCCCCACCCATCATAGGGGTCGGCCGAACCATGGGGTGTGGCCCCCAGCCACCTACACACTCAGTGACAAGTGGGGACTCCTTCTAGAAGACCCTGGCTGGGCCCACCAGTCATAGGGGGGGTCGGCCGAACCCCCCTGGTGCCCAGCCAGGTCGGTTGGCTTCCACCGACTCCAAGCATGCTTCCCATGTGTTCAAATTGCCAAGACCGTCCATTTTGAGGCGGTTACAAGGCGGTGGATCCAAGGGTGGAGAGTTGAGGAGCACACGGATCGCTGATGTGGCATCCCTCCACTCTCCACTATAAATAGAGGCTGCCCACTCCTCTTTAAGACACACCATACACCATACAACTCAAGAAGCAAGCTAGAGTTCTACTCTTTAATAGTAGTATTAGTCTAGTGTGGGAGTTAGAGTCGAGTCGAGCTGTGCTCGGAGTCTCCGGAGTCGTCTGCTGGAGAGTCTGGTATAGCTCTTGTACCTTTCCTTCTGTAAGACTTTATCCTTATCAATATATATTATCTTTACTTTACTTTACTAATTTCTTACTTAGTCTTTACTATTCTTTATAGTATTATTGTGTCTTGTCTTCTTCTATAGATGTTTTATACTTGATAGTGATCTTGTCCCAACTCAACGTGTGTTAGTTCATCGCCTGTCATAGGGTGTTCTAGTTGTTGGTACGCAGCTAGAATAGTGAGACTTAGTGTAAGCGTGGTGCTTAGATTAGATCTTGCCTTTGATTACCGCTTGTCACACGGATTGTTTGTGGGTGCTAGCAGGTGGTGACAGCCTTATCTAGTCTTAGTATCCCTCCACGTGTTTTATGTAAGTTCTTAAAAGGTAGGCTCCCATAAGAGTGTAGGCGCTTCGGGTAGAGGTTTTGTCCTCCATTGTCTCGCACTACCCCCTGCACACCGGTAGTAAGGTACTATCTTAGTATAAGTCATTTATTTGATAGGGCAAGTCACAAGAGTAAAGCAAGTGTCATAAGAGTCTTATACCCACTCGTTGTCCTCCCACCTAAGTATACTCTACTAGTTATCTTTTAGTTATCTTAATACTTGTTGTGTATTGGTGCCATTACCCTTTCCTCTACCTATCGATTTACCCCCTACCACTAGCTGGTAGTAAGTTGGTAAAGACTTAAGGATCTCTCTTTCTTTTTATTAATTATTCCTAACAACCGCTTTCCTTTGGGATAAAAATAAATAACGATACCTTGAAATACTCCCGGGTGAAGTGCTACAGCGGTATATTCTGTGCGCTTGCGGAATTATCCAATAGACATAAGAAATACCCTCAGGGCACTTTTGGCGCCGTTATCAGAGATAACCTAACACCCTGTCTCTGGTGGTTGCGCTAAGAAGTGTAAACACGCGGCAGGGTGGGGCGCGCAGGGGCCGGCAGGGGGGCCGCGCAGGGGCAGCGCTCGGCGGTGGGGGCGCCGCGGGGGCGCCGCGGGGGCTCAGCTCGGCGGAGGGAGCAGGCCGCAGGGGGCGTCGGCGGGCTGGCGCGGCCGCGTTCAGGGGGACGCGCGGCGGGCGCGGCGGGGGGACCAGGCCGCAGGGGGCGCGGCCGCAGCGGGGGAGGCGCGGCGGGCGGGGCGGGGAGAGGCGCGGGCGGCCGGCGGCGGTGGGTGGCGGTCTGCACGGGGAGGGAGCCGGGAGGAGCACGGGGTGTTTTTTTATTTTGAATGGGCAGGGAGGGAGAGGCTCGAGGATATAAGGCCCAGTTTGGAAACTTTGCCAAGTGTCCAAGATCGGACACTCGGCAAAGTTAGGGTTCGGTTTTCTTTTTTTTTAACAAGCGTTCAGTCATATTGACATCCACCGAAACTAATAAAGCATAAAAAAAATATCTTTGCCGAGTGCCGGACAAAAGGCACTCGGCAAAGTGACAGGTTTGCCGAGTGTATATTCAAGACACTCGGCAAAGTCACAGGTTTGCCGAGTGTCAACTCAAGACACTCGGCATAATTTTTTTATTTTTTCTTCCATTTTTTTCCGTGGACTTCCTACAATACCTTGACTAATATATTGAAATTTGGCACAATTCTAAGATTTTTTACTATATTTTATCAGTTTATTTTATTTTATTGGATTGTTTTGGAAAGTGCCAATTTGAACTGTAACTGTATCGAATAATGACATTTCATGAATACAAAATTGATATTCATATTATTGAGTGTTGTTTGAGGCCGTATTCGGGAACAGATCCGAAATTTCTTACATCTTATTCTCGAAACATGGCCACGAACTTGGAGACACATTGTTTTAAAATTATATAAAATCCAAACGGAGTCCAAAATTTATGAAACTTATCGACTAGTCTTGATATCACATGTGGATATGGTGATAAAAATTTAAGAAGATTTTGAGCATGTCGTCACATACACTGCTTAGAAACCGTCACATCTCCGCATGTGATATCATTGTCAGTAAGTCTCACATGTTAGGGTTTGTAAGTATCGTATGTGAAGACGTGCTCTAAATCTTTTCAATTTTTTATCACCGCATCTACATATCATATCACGACTTATCGACAAATTTCATGAATTTCGGACTCCGCTTGGATTTTATATAATTTCAAAACTTTGTCTCCGCAAGCCCCTCTTTATGTTTCGAGAAGAAGACGTGCGAAATTTCAGGTCTCTTCCTAGATACGGCCTCAAATAATACTCAATAACATAATTATCAATTTTATATTCATAAAATGTTATTATTTAATGCACTTACAGTTCAAACTTGCATTTTCAAAAAAATTCAATGAAATTAAATAAATTGAACAAATATAGCAAACTATCTTATATCTGTGCTAAATTTGAACATGTTGATCAAGGTATTGTAGGAAGCCAACAGGAAAAATTGGAAGCCAACACTGAAAAAAAAAATTATTTTGCCGAGTGTTTTAGAAGGACACTCGGCAAACCAGCCAGTTTGTCGAGTGTTAAACGGTGGCACTCGGCAAACTGCTGACGGCGGTTACCCCGTCAAACTTTGCCGTGTGTATTATTTTGGCAAGTGTAAACACTCGGCAAAATGTGCAGTTTGCCGTGTGTTGCTCTTTACCGAGTGTTAACACTCGGCAAACTGTATTTTTACTGAGTGCCAGTTTTTTGCCGAGTGTTTAGTGCCTAACACTTGGCAAACATTCTCTTTGCCGAGTGCTCGCGTTTTGGCACTCGGCAAAACGTAAAATACTTGGCAAATCTCGGTTCTCCGGTAGTGCGTAAATGAGGGTCTATCATGGTGTCCTCTTGCTCTGCGAAATCATCAGGCGGCTGAATCCACTGATGGGACATCGAGCTCGCTGCTGATTGGCGTACGTCTGCATTTGCATTGCATGAATATAGTGGACAAAGGAAGTTAACGAGATCACTGAATAATACTGTAGTATAAATTAATACTCCCAAGATGCACGCGCTACGTGTACGTACTGCTGATAGACGAATATGCATACGCGCAGCTGGAGCCCTCGTCCGCGGCACCTCCATGAAGTTGAAGGTGGTCGGCGAAGGAGGCGGCGGCGGCGTCGCGCACCTGGCCGCCCGGCTGGAAAGACCCAGCTGCTGCGGTAGGCGCAGCCTGCAGCTCCGCCGCCGCGTCCACTACATCGGTGACGGAGTAATGCACTTGGTGGCGGCTCGGCTGGAAGCTACTCTCCAAGTGCCGCGAAAGGTGCGACGTGCCGTACCAGCTGCCTGGGTAGGCCAGCTGCTTCCCACACTTCTTGCAGGTTGCATGAATACCCCCGGCGGCGGGGCGAAGGAAGAAGTCCCACACTGATGAGCCACTCCTGGTCCTGGGTGTGCGTGCGCTTGCCATAACAAGCAGTGTCAATGTCACGGCGTAGATAGTAAGATGCGGGTGGTAGCTCGAGAGGTAGACGAAGGAGGCTGCAACTAGCTAGCTAGCTTAGCGACGCGGGTATACACCCGATCGAGAAAAAAGCTTAGCGACGCGAGAGAAGGGTGTGCGGCGGGCTGCGGAGCGAACAACGTATATATAGTACTCGGGGAGGGCCCGGGCCGGGCTTTCTTTCTTTTTGAAAAAAAGGCCGTCCATTCAGATTTGATCATCATTTAATTGATCAGGACGAGCCGGATTCCATTTGGTGGATCGTCGGGCGGCGCCTTCCCCTGAGGGGTCGGAGAGAGAGCGAGTGTAAGGAGCCTTTGAGCTCTACTGTTCTTTTTACCGTGCTGTGCTTATTACCGAGGTCCGTTTGGATTCACTATCTATAATAGTTAGTTAGCTAATACTCCCTCTATTCTAAATTATAAGATGTTTCACTTTTTATCCTAAATTTGACCACTCGTCTTATTAAAAAAATTATGCAGATATAGTTAAATTCATTCTGGAAGAATATTTATTAATAAAACAAGTTACAACAAAAGAAATGATACTTTGCACAAATTTTAAAAATAAGACGAGTGGTCAAACTCGTGGTAAAAAAAGTCAAAGTCTTATAATTTGAAATGGAGAGAATAACTCATATCTGATTTGATTTAGATGGTGGGATAATTGCTATCTAAGTGTTCAGCTAACAATTATACAATATACTATTACACATGTTTGGATTAAAAAAGATAGTTATTATCAGATAGTTACTATCTATGTATAATCAAACGGGGCCTAACCTAGCGTGTCATGTGCAGCTACATCTGTATGCAAAGGCAGGTCATTCTTTGTTGACCGTCTGGGTATATGTTTCTATTGCAAATCCATCCATGGATGGTGTATGCATGGTGCATGTCATGCCCACATACTCACGGACAGTGGCGGAGGGAATGTGGGGCTGAGGCGCTGAGCCGCTGAGGGGGTAGGCTGGTGGACTTGACCCGGAAAGAAAGGGGCATGTGTCGGGAGCACGCCGCAAACCAGGCAGATTAGTTATCCCTTATGATTTCATTCACCAGGGAGATTAGTTTATCCCCCTTTGGATTGAAAGAAAGGAGAGCATGATGTGGTGGAGCACGCCGCACCACCAGGGAGATTAGTTATCCCTTTTATAGAATAACAGCTACTGGTAGCTACGTAACGTAACTGTGTGGCAGCAACAATCAGATCCCGAAGGGGCCCTGCGCGCTGCTGCCCATGTCTGCACGCGCCCCCAGCCCCTGTAGTACTACACATCACTCGAGAGTAAACTACTGTACATGCTGCATTCCTTTTCTGGTGATTCACAGTGCTGTCGCAACAACACTCGAGGAGGATCCTTCCGGGTTTTCTTTATTATTTTCGGTATTAGTTACAGTTAAGACCGTTGCATGCATGGCAATAAAGCCAACAGCAATTAATAACACAAGCACTGCCCTGCACTATGTGTGCAGACTGTGTTATAGATTACTACAGTACTAGGTAAATACCCGTGCGATGCTACGCGAATCGAATTTTCAATCCAATTCGGCACAATAAAAGTAAGAAAAAAAATAGTATGTTAGGAGCTGAAATTTTCAATGTCATAAGATCACAAGAGTATAAAAAAGTAATGGGTCGAATAAATACAAAATAAATTAACTTTGGCTTAGCAATATAACGTTTGGAGCCACATTGAAATAAATAAGCATCAAATTTAATAATATAGTGTCAAAGTAAGGGCACAATAGTTAAGTCCACAACTATTTTTTCCATTGTCTTATGTCCGTGATGCGGCTAAGATAATCTTGTATGGATAGAGGAATCATGCACCGCCGTGAACTCCCATCGTAAGCCTAATAGGTGGATCACAAATTTCTTCCTTAGTCTTTGACCATCCTGTGCACAAGAGAAACAAAAATAATAAGTTGGCAACACATAAATATATGACCACAAAGATAAAAGTATTGTGCTCACCATGAAGATTGGCATTAGTTCTCCATTGTTCCATGCGGACATTGAATTGCAGAAGGATGAAAGCATTTAAATCCATAATAAATGTTCAACTTATCGTCTAACTCCCATACCTCCTATAGCTTCCATATCTTCGACTCATCTCTAGATATCTGGTATCCTAACAACACACAGAAAACATCTATGAGCATACAGATAACCCTCCATACTTTATTTTGGTTTGGCAAGTATTTTAAACAATCACAAAGTAATGGCCGAAAAGTATCAAAGTTTCACTGATAATGTGAGTAAAGCCAACAAATTTGCTGCCACTGAACAAATAAGACATAGGCTAGCGGATTCAGCTGCTTACATGTTCACCTGCTTCAGTACTGCTACTGTTGTGCTGAATCGAACTAAGGTCCTACTCCTACACCCTTGGTTGGTCTGTTGTGCTGTTTACCTGAAAAATGGAACTAAGCTGCTGCTCACACTGCTGAACCTACAACACTGTAAAAGATACAAGGAGTGCAAACAAGTGCACGAGCAGGTGAAATAAAATTCAGATTGAAGGCAGAGCTCCAGAAAGATGAAACTGAGCAGCATATAAGTCTAGTAATTCAATATTACTGATTTGTCCTTTTAGCACATACATATATAAGCAGTACTTTAGGCATCAAATGGTCTAAAGGAACATATTATCTTTATTTCTCCAATTGGAAACTCAAGTTATTAACATGTTGGTCTTCACCCGTCAGGCTCAAACACTTGGACTATAAACGCCATGTCGTCCTCATACCTCAATAGCAGAAAATTAGCTTCAGTGATGTCATGAAGCATCAGAAACTATTACCAGCTACCTCCGAATAACGACTCTGACAAATTTACCTCTGGCTCAACCAAAGAAACTTTGCCAAGGAGCCCAAAGATAAGATGGTTGTTGAGGGATTTACTATTATGCTGTGTTGTGCAAACTAAGCAGGCAATAGCTGCATGAAAATTCAGGCCATTCCAATAATTAGTATATAAAAATGAGTGGAAGCAAGTTGGCAGCAGTAGTCCTACAAACCATCTTTTTGGTGGTGCACGGTAAAGGATGTGCAAGATCAAGTCAGTTCACAATGCAACCAAAATGAACAAAATAATGTCAAACTTCAACTAACTGATCACTCAAGGACCTTTACCATTGACCAGCAAGCAACAATTGTTCGCACCAAACTCCCCTTCTTCTCGACCACAGCCAGAGTCATCCAATATCTCACATAAGCTCTTCCTGCTGCTCCTCCTTCACATGGTTATGCACAAAGAGAATAAAATCATTGAGCAATCATTTAGAAAGGGCAATCACCATGACCACAAATGCTTATGTGGTTGGTGTTGTCGTCCCAGTAGGGCAGCATAGCTGCATAGGGGTGAACGAAGTAGACGAATTTTGAGAGTCAAAATTAAACGGGGAATGAGCATACCAAGCTCATGTTAAGCTTCTCATCTACTTCAAGGGCAACGGAAGTTCCTTTTACATTGAGATCTTGCACAATTAAAACATTATGCATAAGAAAAAGAGAAACTAAGATAATGGTCCGGCTAGAGATATCAACAAAAGTGAGACAATTTTCTTCACATGAGCAGAGGTTCCAACAACCCCTCATTTGTTGAGAACGACTAGGTGCATGCATTTGTAATTTTCTTTGAACTTTTGTAGTCCTTCAGGTAGTAGAGAGCTGCACCTTGACGGTACCTGAATTAAATCTTTAATGCACTCCGCTGGTTCAGGCTTCATGAACTGACTAATCATTTGATTTGGTGGTGGCCTCGCTGACATCAAGGCCGCAAACTCTATTCTGGCAATAACAAAGTGCATATGCAGAGACTAAGAATATCGATTGATTCTGCTACCTATGAGATTGAGGGACCTCAACCTCAAATGACAGCAAGCCAACCGCCCAGAGAACACGAATGGTGCTCGCCTCTACTGCCGTTCTACACTAAAATTAGAGAGAGTGAGTTCAAAGTTCAAACCTAGCTGCTAGCGATGGCCTCACCGGCACTGCCCCTGGATCCGGCTGCTGAGGCACCAAATCTAGTTGCAGGATCACCGGAGCGGCCGCTGCTAGCAGCTCCCCATGGGTTGTGATATAGAGAGGAATGGTGATTGCAGGCAGAAAATTGAACGGAAATATGTAATAAATCAAATGTGCAGTAAATTGCAGGACCGGATGCTTGAAATACTGAAAAGGAAAAAAATGGATGTGGATGATGACCCATTGCGGGCAGAAAAATGAACGGAGTTTGAACACATAGTAGAGAAGAGATGAGTAGCAAACGTAAAATTACAGGTATATTTGCTCAACCGGTCACCACTTGCCTCGTTCGTCGTTCCTTCTCCTCGCATCCCTCTCGTCCGTACGTCATCGCTGGCGGCACCTCCTGGCTCGCACCCCCGATAGGATCTCAGCCCAGATCGAGCCTCCCCCATCCCAAATCAGGCTCTACTTGGGCTCCCGCCACCACCGCCGCCGCCCTACAACCAGGTGACGAGGCCTTCGCCGATCTCTTCGCCAGCGAAGAGTGCCCAGCAGGTATTCTTCTTCTTGCTCTTAGACAGCGTGGGCGCAGGCAACTCGGCGGGCTTGGTGGCGGGGGCGAGGGGCAAGGCGGCAGGTGGCAGCTCGACCGCAGGCGGGGAGGCGGCCGGCGCCTTGGGGGTGGCTGGTGTGTTGAGCAGCGCGCCGCCCGGGGTGACGGTGGCGCAGCGGCCTGGGGTGAAGGCGGCGCCCGGGTCCAGGAGCTCGCCCGCGGCGGCCTCGCTCGAGCTTTCCCAGGCGCGTATTGGGGAATCACGGCGGTGGCGAGCGCGGTAGGCAGGATTGGAGGGGCGCTATGGAGTCGGTGGGTACGGGCGGGTAGCGGCACGGGAGTCGGAGGCATGCTAAGAAGGTGCCAACGATTCCTGTTTGCGCTTTTTAGGAGTAGAGATAGAGAGATAATGAAACAACATGAACCAGTTTTTGAGTGAGATAACGTCGTATCTCATCTCACACAACAAATCGAGCGGAAGAAGACGACATATATACCATAGACGAGACGACACGCACAATCTCTTCTTCATCTTTCTTCTTCACATAAAATAAGAAGGCAAACATGCATGCCCTAGGCTAATTAATGAGAAAATTCCCTCATTGTCACTCAAACTTATAACAGTCTCTTCATTGCCATCGAAAATTAAAGACTCCCTTTATTGCCATCCATTTGGAATTTTTGATCCCCTCATTGCTATTACCGTTATATGGAAACACTTTATTCCCTTGATTGCCATCCATGTAGATAATTTATTCCCTTAAATGCCATTGAAAGAACAAAACTCCGTTACAAGGTGTTCGTTACAGAAGACTAACTACCATTAATGACCAAAAATTATCACTTTCTATAGTCTGAGCTTGATAGTAAGATTAGACAGTTAATTAAATTTAAGTTTAATTCAGTAATATCTCTACGTAGATATTTTTACTTTTATCTCTTAAGACTATTAAAAAAATTGTCATCCTCCACTGTTCAAAGTCCAAAAAAACAAAACACCGTTACAATTTATTTTGCTGGATTACTTAAATTTAAGTTTAATTCAGTTTAGTTATCAAACTTGGCTGTGATTATTAGAATGCTCATTATTTGTCAAATGATTAATCGGCAGGCCAGTATTTCTAATAGCTAATTAGTCTAATTAGGAACTAGTGATCAGAATATGTTTTAGACACACACTGTTTAACCGTGAAATGAAGCTGGCTATATATTAATTATTGCTAATATTATATTAATATTTGACAAAGGGAATCGAAAATAGAAGCCGCAACTCTAGTCACATACTGAAATAATATACAAGTGCTCTCGTTTATTCGGCCACCAATACCTTTATTTCCGTTTAGCTCTCTCTTCTCGGCTCCCACGCTGCATGGCGCAAGGTGGAGCATGGCGGCGATTGATGACTCGATTGGTGGAGTTGGAAACTTCGAACGGGTGGCTCGAATCGTGCAATGAGCTGCAATCAACAGGGATTGTTCCAGACGTGGAGATCAGGTCGACGGTGGCCGGTAGCTGTTATTTTATGGGGAGGAGTGTCCGTAGTCGTGCCCCGAGGATTAGACACATTGCCGAACCTTGTTAAAAATTTTGTGCTTCGGTGTCGTTCCTGTTTGCCTATTTTCTTTTATGGTGGTTATGCTTTTGCATTCGTCGATTAATAGTTCCGTTCGAAACTAGAATTAACCGTGCACTCTAACATGTTTAAATAATAGCGTTCACAAGAGTTATCAGATCAGGAAGAGTTTACATCAAGGAGGGAGGTTTTTAGGAAGTACTTGAAGATGCATCGCGCTTCATATGGAAGGATGTGTTGTTTTCTTAAATTTAAACAGTGGAGGATGTCGATTTTTCTTTTATTTTTATAGTCTTAAGGGATAAATATAAAAAATATCTACATAGAGATATTACCAAATTAAACTTAAATTTAATTAATTATCTAAGATTACTATCAAGCTCAGACTATGGAAAGTGATAAATTTTGGTCATGCACACGGAGTTAGTCTTGTGTAACAAACACCTTGTAACGGTGTTTTGTTCTCTAAATGGCATCCAAGGGAACAAATTATCTATGTGGATGGCAACCAAGAGAATAAAGTGTTTCTATACAACGGTAATGGCAATGAGGGGATTAAAAATTCTAAATAGATGGTAAGGAAAGGAGTCTTTAATTTTGGATAGCAATGAAGGAATTGTTATAAGTTTGAGTGGTAATGGAGGAATTTGCTCCTAATTGATCCTCCTCCAGCGCGCGCGCGACAGCGACGCGAGTGCGGGGACGTGAACGGACAGGCGAACGAGGGAAGAGAGAGGCAAGCACAGGGCGGCAGGGGGAGCAACCCGAAGGCAGGCACGACCGCACGAGGCTGTGCCGCCTTCCTCGACCCAGGCAAACGGACGGAGAGTGGCAGCAGGCTTGCGACTTCGGCGTCTGCATGCAGATGCAGCCGGGGCTCAGTTTGGTGTCAGCGGCTCAGGGCATTGACGCCACGCCAGTCTTGATTGCGCCCGCTCTCAGCCTCTCACCACGTACGGGCTTGACCGGTCTCCATCAGCGGATCCGCCACCGCCACTCCGCCAGGGTGCGACGCGCGCTGCCGGCGGACTGCGGCTCTGCCTCTGCCTCCTCCCATCCCATCCCATCCCACGCGATTGATCCGCTGCGTGGCGTGGTGGTACAAACAGAAAATCTTTAAACAGTTTCCGAAAATCTCTAAATCTTCGAGATTTTTCAACGGCGACTTAATTTAATATTCAGCATTCATAACCGGCGGGGAAAAGGGGCTGAAAACCAGAGAATCAGATGGCCCGTGAAATGATCATGCACCAATGACAGGCCCGCTTTCCCTTTTCTTTTCCAGTCCACCCCGTCCCCCTTTATCCCCGCCGCGTCGACCTGTTTTTGACACTGTTTCACTTCACTGCTCCATTCCGGAATGGAAGCCGAGGACTACTCCGTCCGTCCCTTCGTGTTCGGGGACAACAAAACGCAGACAAGCCGAGGAGGGACCGAGAGAGAGGCTTGTACTCTCTCCGTCCACGAATAGATGTAATTCTTTGACTTCTTCGATTTGTTTTTGACCGTCCATCTTATTAAAAAGATTTTATAAATATTATTTATTTTGTTATGAGTTATTTTATTGTTAGAGATATTTTCATAATGATTTATTTAATTTATTATTTGTATAAAAATTTAAATAAGACGAATGGTCAAAGAAAAATATAGTAGAAGTTAAATAATTACGTCTATTTATGGACGAAGTGAGTACCACCAAAGATCGCTACGCAGCTCGCACTGCGCACAGCATGTACTCTCCCCTGAAATCGTTGGCCTGGCCAGTACTATCCTATCTTTTCTGGCCCTTGCCCTTGCCATGCTTCGCCTCCCTTTTCCTCTGGACTCACTGGTCACTGGAGCATTGTGCAATTTTTGTGGGGGCCGCCGGCCAGGCGAGGCGCAGCGAGCGAGATGGCGTCCTCCCAGTCGCAGGCGATGATCGAGATCGAGAAGTTGCAGTGAAATCAAATACCCCTCTAAAAGGAAAGCATATAAGCGGAGCGAGTAGAGCGACTCTCAATAGAAGCGGTTTTTTTTTTTTTGCCCTCGAGGGCATGTGCCCTCATCGCATGCACCGTTGGATTCACATTGAGATGTGTGCAATACGAACCCGCTTTGAGATGTGTGCGTGCACACTTCTCAATACTAACGGGGCATGTGCTGAGGGCATGTCAGCACATGCCCTCGAGGGCAAATTTAACTTTCCCGACTCTCAATACAAATGCCATCACGCACACGGCCAACCGAAGCATAACATACGCATATCCTCGAGTATCTCCTCGTCGATCCACCTTCTCATGAGACAGCCACGATCCTGTGAGGCACGCACGACAATCGTCTCCCGACTCGTAGAAGGATGGAAAGCTCTTGCGGTGAGTTTGATCGTACTCCCTTTACGCAAAGTCCATTGGTCAGAATTTACCTACTCATTCGTTGATCGTAGGGCAAGACGACGTGACGCCGGCGATGACGGGGGCATGGTCCACAAGCATCCTGGTGGATTTGCTTCGTCGAATCGCAAGCCACCTCGATGACGCCTGCGACTTTGTCCGTTTCCACTCCATTCTACAAGTTATGGCGCTCGGCTATGTGACCCAGAGTACTTTTCTCTCATGGCTGCTTAGGGCACGAACAACGCAGGCTAACAGTGTTGTTAGCCCCAACCAAAATTCATAGGCCCTGTTTGGATCCTCTAACAGTGTTAGATGTTAGAGTTAGATTATAACATTAAACTAGCAGTGAAGTAGCACTAACACAATTACTGTTTGGATCCCAGTGTTAGATGTGCAGGAAAAGTACTTTTCCAATGATTGGCCTTATCTAAAGCAGCTTTTCAGCAGGATTCAGTGTGGCTGTACTTGTGTGGCCTCTATCTGCTCATAATTTTCATAAATAAACCATCCAAACAAATGATCGATAAAATTTGAATCCTTCGTACAAATGAAATGTCTCTCAAACTTATAAGTCCTCAATGAAGCAAAAAAAAAAATTACACTCCATGAAACAAAACATGAACTAACTCATCACGGAACGCATTCATGCTAACATCTTCGACAATAGGTTCATCTTCTTGCCATCCTGAAGGAGGAGCTGGAGCACTATGGAATGGGTTATAATTTTCATCCTGTTCACATGCATCAAATTCTCTATCCGTAATTCTACTCTCTCGAATAAAATTATGAAGAGCCATAGAAGCGACAATGATTCTAGTTTGCTTGTCCTCTGGAAATCTTGGCATTTTCAACAAAATCCTAAATTTCATCTTTAACACTCCAAAAGCTCGCTCTATGGCATTTCTAACCTTTGCATGTGCATGGTTGAAGGTTTCTTTCATACCTTGTGGCGGGGTCCGTTTTGCCATTGCTCCACATGGTACCTTGTACATCTAAATGGTGAAAGGTAACCCAGCCGATTTGGGTAACCCGCATCAACCACATAATACTTCCCTACATATTTTCAAAGGCACACAATGAGATTCGATGAACAAGTGCATGTGTATTCAAATAATTGCAAGACATTTAGATGCTAACCTGGTGGTGGATGTGGAAACTTGTGATGATGAGTAGTTATGGCATCTTTGAAAACTCTCATGTCATGTGCTGATCCAGGCCATCCCGACAACACAAAGGTAAATCTCATATCGAAATCACAAACAGCAAGCACATTCTGACTAGTTTCATTGTGCCTGTTCAAGTATGAGATCCTCTTACTCTTATCCACAACAACCGGCACATGTGTCCCATCTATAGCTCCTATGCAGTCGTTGAAGTGTGGCCAGAATGCTGGATTCTCTAAGTTTGGATGCACCTCTGAAAATGATGGGTCCTTTGGTGCAATTATGTCATGTGCTAATCTAAGGACGCATCTCAGAACTCTAGTAAATGTCCTGCTTATTGTCTCCATTGACCTCTTGAAACGATTCTCAGCCTGCCTAACTGGCTGTGATGAACCAACAATCCATAAAAACATAGCAAGAGCCTCTATAGAGGCCATTTTTTGGGTGGACTTGAGCCCACAGTGTTGGACCATGATATTATGTAGCCTGTTAAACAAAGGTCTCTCTACCCTAAACATGTTGTAACATTCAGTATCACGGGCTAGTGTCTAATGTACCCAATCCAAACCTGACTGTACGGTTTCCCTCTTAGGTAGTTTCACAAAGTATTTGTCAGAGTACATACCCAGTATAGGAACCAACTGCAGGGTCAAACTCTGGTCTTGCACCAAATTGTTGCGGCACATGGCTATGATCTCATCCTCACTTGAACTGCCTGTATCATCTTGATTGTAACAGAACCGCCTAAATCATGTGGCCCACAGGCACCTGTCATCGTCACTAATGACATCTGATAGCCGGGCCCGTCTTCCAGATGACTTAGGCGGGCTCTGCCGGGCTACATAAGCACCCGTTATCTCCGACAGGATCCCATTGCGAAGCCATTACAGAATTACAACATTTCATAACAAAATACATCAGAGTAAAATTTGCGGAAGAGTAAATAGTACTTAATATTACAGACCAGTGTTTCAACAGAAATTAGGTGCAGTTATTACAGACCACAAATTAAAAGTGTAGTAGTAGCGGTAGAATCAACAGTACGACAGATAGATAAATATTACACGAACCCTGCCCACGGGTTCAACCTTATTCTTCTTCACTTTCCTGGACGATGGTGACGCAGCACGGAGCGAGGCAGACTTCGGTCTCCTGCTGCCCTCCTGCAACGGGGTTAACAAACGCTGAGTACATGGGGTACTCCGCAAGACTTACCCGACTAAGGGTGTAAAATTAGACTCAGGAATGCAGGCTGAGGGGAGTCAAGGTAAGGCTTTAACAAGAGTTCAAGGGTTTTGCGGAAAAGCATTACTAGTCCTATCTTAATATTTTATTTCAATAATACTATTCATCATTAACCATATCTCCAAGTTTTTTCTCATATATCAACACTCTTTCATTTGCTTTATCCATTCAAAAACAATTCTAGTTCTGAACCACTATTCGCTGAATGGTCGAAGGATCAAGTCTCCATATCCGAGGAGCAACGACGATTCGAATCGATTAATACCCAGCTGGGGATCCCTATCCACACTGCGTATGTAGCACTTAAGCTTGCATACGTCAACCCCGCCTACCACGGCTTTTCATACCCCGGAACCGGTCCTGCGCCACCCAAGAGCACAGTACTCCTCTCGTCTCCAGGCACGATGGCCACAAGGGTACACGCTACTCTCGCCATCTCTCCACTCCCAGTGCGTGGTTGTCGGTTCCAGCAGTAGAGCCACCGGAGTCAGAGGCTTCCCGTAGTATGTGGCTAGTTGCAAAGTCTCGATCCAGCAGGCCTACAATGAACGGTCCCTAAACCTTTTTCCGATGGCGGCAGTGCATTGGGACCCTAACCCAAATACCCCTGACCCTTCGGTTTTCAAATCCTGTTTCCGTCGGTGACAATTGTTGGGACTCTAACCCAATGCCACGATCACCGAGCAGGAAAAACCCTTCCTCGTTGATGACAGTGAACTAGCTAGGAACACTGCCAACCAACAAGGACATAACCAGTCCCATAAAGTGATTCTTGTGCTTTTAGATCATCACAGTTTGAAATAGCATTTTTGCAAAACTAACATTAGGCATGACTAAGCATTTTGCAATACTTTTTAATAAATCAGGTTCTCAAGTATTGTCAGGTATTCAAGGATGGTAATGCATTAATTGGTTGTCACCCAACTCCTATTAACCTAATGCAATTAATTAACTCAAGTGGTAAATATTTTTAAAACAACAAGGAGAGGGGCAAATGCACCGGGGCTTGCCTTGAATTGCGTAGAGTGTCGGATCCAGGTCAGTGCCACAAATATCAAATCCTTGCACAATTTCCTGAACAGTCTCCTCAGATGGACCCTCAGACTTTACCTCCAGATTCTCGGTCACTACACGTTTGCAATGAATGAATGTATGAATGCGATGTGCATGAAATGACAGATAAATTTAAAATAGATAAGGTACACATATGATCAAGACCCTACCATAGGCTAGCCATAATTGCTCTAATTCACAGTGCCCTAGGTCATAAAGGTGATTGACCTAGAATCTCAAGCAATCTAAAAATCACACCAATCAATAATCATTTCATTTGCTATCCGTTTTATTAATCATTTAAACCAATATATAATTTAATAAATATTTAAATATTTCCATTCAATGTCAAACTTCACCAACAGTTAGCTCTGGTCCTAAAACGGTACCAATTAAATTTTCATGATTTTTAGACTCACAGAGAATTTATTAAAAATCATCAAAGTTCCTTTTATTATTTAATGTGCTGATTTTTAATTAATACATAAAGCACTCAAATCCTACCTTTAATATTTTTATTAAATTTTACACATCACATAGAGTATCCACAAATATTTTTGTAATTTTTGGCGCAGTAGATTAATCCACACAAAAAGATTAAAAGCTAACACCATTCATTTTAATTAAAAATGAAAAAGCTCTTGTAAATCGACCGGAAAAAAAGAAAACGGCCATTCGGCCCATTCATGCGAACAGGCCCAGCATGGCCCAGCCGCCCCCGCGCGCACTCGCCCCCGTACCGGCCGCTGACAGAGGGGCCCCAGCCGTTAGCCCCGCGAGTTCGCTCTCTCTCTCGGCCGCTGACAGGCGGGCCACCCCTGTCAGGGTCGTCCCCTTCCTCCGGCCGAAAGCTACCACGCGCGCGCGTGCGCAGCACGGCGCGGCCTCCGCCGCCGGCGACCCCAACGGCGAATGCTAACGGACCTAAGACTTCCCTAGACCCTATACGACACCTCTACACGCCTAGCCCTAGCCCTAGCCCTAGCCGTTTCCGGCGAGTTAGGAACCCGCCCATGGCGGAACGGCTGCGCGGCAACTCGCGTTCCGGCCAGTGGAGTGCGGCAACTACACTGAAAAGGCATGGATGGACTCAGGGGCTCACCACGGGGTAGATGGGCGGATCGATTCGACCAGAGACAGAGCAGAGAGGTGGGCATGACGACGACGACGGCTGACACGGCTCGGCGACGACGGCGATAACACGTTTCGACAAACCTGGGACGCAAGAAGACAAACCATCTAAAGGATTAGACTCACCGAGTCACCAAGAACTCGAAACACTCTGCGAGAAAACCAGACCTCCACCACAGCGGCACGGGCTCGACGGCGAGTCCTGCGGCGGAGCTCCGGCGGACACCGAGGACAACCGCGCGCGTTTCGGGCCCAACAGAGCACTCCAAACCGAAACAAGGGCAGCACTAGATGCGCAAGGGAAAAGGCTAACTAACTGGAAGATGGAGGTGGTGAAGGAGGACGGAGCACGGCGAATTTTGCCAGACACCGACGAGCTCAAAGGTGGCCGCGGTTGGGAGAAATGAGGGCGGGACGGTGCGGTGGTGGCTTATAGGCCGGGCAAGGGTGAGGATAAGCTCGGGCTGGGTCCGGGGCCCCCTCTCGGCTGCTCGACAACGGCCCTGCCCACCCACGCCGGCCGAACGGCGCCCGGCGCCGCGCGCGGCACGCGCGTACGGCGAGGAAGAAAAACAGGGGGACCCCCCCTGTTGCTACAGTAGAAGTGCTAGTAGGTCAAATGCTATTTGCTGCCAATTTGAGCTGATTTCAATCGAATCCGAGGAAGTGGTGATAGAAAAGTTGTAGGGTATTTCCAGTAGATCACTTTTGCTTTTGACTCCAAATTCAAATTCGGCCAAAATTTCAAATTACAGAAAAGGGGGTAAAAGTAGGGTTTGAATTTCAAACTAAAATTTTAAAATTACTTTTGATTCTTCTCAACAACTTGAAAATTGGTAAACATGAAAGTTGTTCTACTCAGTGAGCTTGACAACTTCTATTAAGGAAGTTTTTGAATATTCTTAATATTTTTGAAATTGAAGTTTCAAATGTAAATTTCAATATAGTAATTTGAGTTCAACTTGAATGTTTATAATATAACTTCAAAATCTCGAAGAATAAAAGTTGTCCCATTTTAAAAGCTCTACAACTTTCATTAAGACACTTTTATCAGATTCATTATAGATTTTGAATTAGGATTTTAGGTCAACTCTAGGGCTTAATTTGATTTCTATTTAATTTTTATTTTTGAATTTGATTAAGGACTTAATTACACAATCAATCACTAGCTGAAAATAAATCACTTTAGGCCCTAAGCACAATCATATGCAGATGCTTAAATTTAAATATGATGACATGGCAGATTAATTAAGTTGCAATACCAGGGGTATTACATTGATCATCCCCAAGCATTGGGCCATCATCCTGCCACACCACATGTAACAAGATGTTAGCCCATACAGATTTGAACAAAATAATTCAGCCCATAAATAATGGGTTCAGCACAAAAGGTGTATCACATAAAATAATTCAGCCCATAAATTCAGCCCATACAAATTTGAACAAAATAATTCAGCCCATAAATTCAGCACATGAAAGGTCATCACAAGACACACATAAAGGTCATCACAGCACACACATAAAGGTAATCACAGTACACACATAAAGGTCATCACAGACACACATGGACCAAAAGATCTCGACATCTCAGTACTAGATCAAGTTATTGTCCCTGCACCATTTCTGGAAGTAGCCCAAACGAAGATCAGGACTTAGTTGGCCACAAAAGAACTCCCTCTGGTACTGTGTGGCAAACATCTTGGACATAGCATAGACATTATCAATTGTCTTCTCAACGCCACACTCAAATGCTAGCTCTTGGCACCTCTTGACAGAACATGCAGCCTTCTCATTTGCACGTTTCTGGACTTGCACAGTATTGACTGCAACAGACTGCTTGAAGGTAGCTGCTATATCTTTGACAACCTTTACCATTGGGCTCTTGCTCTTCTTCACTCGACTGATCATAGTGCTTGAAGTGCTGCTGGACAACCTCTTGCCCCTCCGGTTCCTTGTACTACTAGGTGTTGCCTGAAAATCTCCCTCTTCTTCTTCATCTTCGGTCCCTGCATCATGACCCATATTCTGACCATAATCATCTCCAGGCACAAAGTCCGTGCTCCCATCCATGCTGAACCCTCTGAGCAGATCATCAAGCAGGTCCTCGTTTGGGGGTGGACCAAACTGGAGCCTCTTTAGGTATGGTTTCTTCTGTTAACATATTACAACACAAAAGATGGTCAGTGAGTAGTTTACAAAAAGAACAATAGAAGATTAACATGTTAAATACAAAGGCATATGAGAGCACAAAAGGTTACCTCTGTATGTGTTATCCAAAAATCAGAAGATGCATCAATGCTTCCATCCGGTCTCCTCCCCAACCCAGTGTGTGTTTGCAAGTAACGCCAGAAAGCGTGAGTTTGTTTAAGTACGCCGATTTGGTTCCTCACTTGCTGACGGCTATACACCAAACCCCTTTGAGCTAATAATCCATCGACAATAGCTTGGTACCCATCACCAGTCATCTGTGCACCATTGTACGTTCCTTTTCTACGCTCCTCTATGCACAATTGTAACAAACAAGCATTATTTGCATCATTCCAATGGGCACGAGGGGCATTGCTCACCGGGTGACCGCCGGAGCTCGCTAACTCCTCCACATCATCATCCATTGCTGCATCAGTGTCAATGGGAACGCCGGAGCTGCCTGCTTGCCCCAAACCGGCACTCCTCGGTGCCCTTGGTGCTCGGGGACGAGGTACTTGCAGGCCGACTCCATCCGGTCTCCTACCATGGGACGTAGTGTTGGCACGCGGGCACGGCGGCTGGGTGCTGTGGCGGCCGAGTTCGCGCGTCTCCGAGTGCCGCGGGCTGCCCCCGACGACAAGCCTCCAGGGAAGACAGTATTGTTGCCCCCGCTGGGTGCTCCGCGACCGACTGCCGCTGATGAGGAGCCTCCGAAGTGCATTTGCGGGGCGTAGGGTGCCCCTGCTCCTGCACGCGGTGGGCGATACGCCGGGAGGCCAGAGCTCCTCGCGCGGCGAGGGAGGAGAGCGTCGTCGTCGCCCTGGAGGAAGTTGCTGTACGCGTCCAACTCAGGGAACTGATCGGTGGCCGGAGCTTGCGAGTTGAGGTCGATACCGGCACCGGCAGCGGGAACGTCGTCGGGGCCGCTCGCCACCGGCTGCGAACTCCAGAACTCATCGTCGAATCTGTCCATGGCGCCGGTTCCTGGAGACGGCGGACTGGATGAAAATTAACGCGCAAGAACTACCAAATAGGGCCGGAGACGGAGGGGGATGGGGAGGGGAGCTCACCACGCCAGAGATGGAGGAGGACCTGCGCCGCCGGAGAGACAACGGAAACCGGCGAGCCGAGGAGGCCAGCGCTCAGTGCTTGGGGGACCCGGGCGGGGCGGGGAAGGGCAGGCCCCGGGTCGCGGCGGCCGGGATCCGCCGCCCGGCGGCCGCGTTCCGCCCGCGCCGGCCGAGATCTGTCCGCGGCAGTGCGCGTCACGGAGGCCTCGGCGGCGAACCGAGGAAGCGGCGTCCTGCAGTGGCGAACTCGCGTGGCGGCGCGGCGACGGGCGGCCTGGGGTAGCGGCCTGGGGCAGCGGCGACGGGCGGCCTGGGTGGCGGCGAGCCGCTCGCGTGGGTGGCGGCCAGGCGCTCGCGTGGGTGGCGACCGTGCGGATCCCGTGCGGACGGATGCGGGTGGAGAAAGGCAAAAACGCGTGGGCCCCACCAGAACTAACACAAAAAAAACACCCCTTAGGGTGCTATTTTTTAGGGTGTGTTAGATGCAACTAACACAAACTAACACACCTATTTGGATGCTTTTGTGTTAGTTATGCACAAAACTAACACAAACTACCACTAACACAGAGATCAAACAGGGCCGTACTCCACATAGATGAGGACACAAATGAGGCAGCTGGCTCACAACGCGGGCAGACACCGAAGCACTTTGAGTACAGCAGTCTTTATTCCTGGTCCCCATCATACACCAGCTTTTTCCATCACAGCTCTCTCTAGCAAAGCGCTGCTCGCTAGGTGCTTCGTTCTTTTCTCTGACGAAGCACTCGTTGCCTCTGGGAGCACCCCTGACAATCTGCGGAGCCAACAACCTGTGTGATGTGGAAGTGAGACGTATACGTGGACAATGAGGCCAATGGCCAAGCTGGAGCGTTGGGGAAGCCCTTATCCCACAACTACGGTGACTACGACCAGGTGATGCGCTTCCGCTTGGTCTTCTGCGGAAGCGCGCTCCACCTCCGTGGCTAAAGTGCCCACGACGACCGCCTTGCCAACCACCTCGGCAGCGCCGCCACTCCACTTCCATGGCTCCCTGGCGGCCTGGCCACCTATTGTTGGATGAAGCCACGTGCACCGTGTCAGCCGCCAGATCAAAGTCGTGATGTGCACTGGGCCTCCTTGTTCGGCTGCAGAGTTGTTCTAGCAACTATCCTGCGCTAGCAGAACGAAGCGTGCTCGTAGATGGATGTGACGGTGCACTGGACGACACTACAATCGAGCCCGGTGCTGTCGTTGCCATGGCCGCGGTTCTACATCTTATACCACCACAGGCGGATCATATGCGGTAACAAAGAGGCCGCGCCTGTATTTGTGTGCTTCCACTTTCAAACCACAACGTCTACTGTGCCATAGGTATGACCGCATTTGGGGTGACTAGTGACAACTTGTCATAACTTCCTCCTTTTGCTTATGGATAGGCAACTTGTATAGTTGTGTCGGTTTCATCTCAGAGACGGCGCAACATTTCATTTTGAAAGAACTTTTACAGTATCCTCACATAAATGTGAGTCCTCTATTTTACTTCCTTAAATGGTCCAGATTGATTTAATTATACTACTTTTTCCCACTTGCTAGTATCGGAGTAAACATAGGTAATTTTGACAAAAAAATAAGTTAATAACAAAACTACCCTAATGAATGAATGGTTGGATTTAAGCAATGATACCCCTAGCCAGGTATATAGGGCCTGTTTGGCAGGGCTCCGAGGAACCCTGCCAAACATTTTCATGAAAGAGTCATTTTTCAATGAAAAATAGAAGAGCTAGAGCAGCCACAAATTATAGCTCCTCCAAAATAGTTCTGTCTCCTCCATAGGAGCCTTTTAGGAGAAGCCTTGCCAAATACCCCCATAGTATCAAAAGTCACCGTAAATGCTATCTTATCTAAAAGCTACTAAAATGGTAAGAGGTTTTTACTTTCCCAGAAACTAGTATTTGTAGTCCAACTCAGTAGCAAAATTGTGATTTCCCTGAACCTAGCATTTGTTGTCCAATCCAATAGAAAAAATTGTTGTCCATGAAATAGGTGGATTTTTTTTTTCATCTCGATATATTTTGCAGGAATGTTAAATATGAGAAGATAAACAAACGAACAATTTTATTTTGGACAATTGAAGATGCACTTTCGTTCACTACCTAATTTTTATTCCCATGAAGTATGTCTCTGAAACGGACAGATGAGAGAAATCACAACTCTAGACTCACTAAAACGATGAAAAAACACTAGGCCAAAACAAACAGAAGATTGATTAAAAAACATAAAACAGTTTGCATATTCGTAATGCCAACATTCAAATCTCTGCAGCGACGGCACCCTTAACCCTCATCATTGTTTTATCAATTCCGATTTCTGAATCATCAATCCTCATTCTTCAGTTGCCACACACGCACAGCGAACAGGTCAGACGATGATGCAGTTGTCGCACTGCGTGGTCTGGATGTTGAAGTCGAGGAACCGGGTAGAGGCGACGGAGTTGCCGAAGCAGCAGATCGAATCATCCAACACCTCGGTGGCGAGGCAGACCTCGGGGCACTCGCTCTCGCTGCACTTGCCACTGCACGGCATGTTACTCGGCGCAGCACACATATCTGGAACGCACACAGCAAGACAGCCTGAAGAGGTTTAGCACCATTGAGAAAATTAAAACAGAAACAGGAAAGGGGACGAAAAAATTTTGGTACCCTGACATGTCAGTGTAGATGGATAGAGGGTGCGCCTGCGCAGCATGTACGTAGGACACGCATGGCCGCTGAGCAATACGAGAACGTCGCTTCTCCATCACCTCTTCTCTTGCCAGGACAGTAGACAATTGTTCCATGATCACCTTTTCCCTTTCTGTTGGGCCACGGTACAGGATACGCCCCCTCTCATCTTCCAGTTTGGACCGCAGCTCTTTCACTTTTTTCTTTACTGAACCAAAGACTTCTCGATCCCATAACTTGAGAGAAGATTGCAGGGAAGCAAGAGTCCTGGCAGCTGTAGCCAAATCCGTGACCCCGGGTCCAGGGTCCCATGTGCGATTTACAAACTCCATATACTCACCATGTTGTTTCCACATATTTTCATACCTGAATGGTTTAGCTCGACTGCGCCCCACTCTACCACTCGCCTCCCTCTGCCGCACCTCAACCAGAAGAGCAACATGGTCTGATTCCGTAAGCGGGATATGAAAAACCCCTGAATCTCCAAGGGCCTCCAAAAACTTGCTGTCACCCATGGCGCGATCCAACCGTGCTTTAACATTCTTGTCCCCTTCTTGGCGGTTATCCCACATATACTGCAGTCCATGGAAGCCAAGATCAGTGAAGCCACAATCATCAACAATGTCCTAGAACGCTGTCACCTGCCATTGCTCTCTCTCATTCCTTCCTATTTGTTCCTCCACCGCCAATACTTCGTTGAAGTCCCCCGCGCACAACCATAGTGCAGACGATTGTGCACGCAGGAACCTCATCAAGTACCAACTCTCCTTCCGGCGTTCTCTTCTTGGTTCACCGTAGAACCCTGTCAGCCACCATTGTGCAATTCTTAGTCGATCACATGACAACATGACATCAATGTGTGACCTTGACTTGCTCAACTCCGCCACCATGACATCTTGGTGCCACAGCAACAAAAGACCCCCACTTAAACCCTCCGACTTGACGACTATGGCGTTCGGGAAGCCAAGATCGCGTTTCAAGCCAAGGGCACGTTCCTCCCCCATTCTCGTCTCCATCAAAAACACCACCACAGGCCTCCTCTCCTCCACCAACTGGTGGAGCTCCTGAACTACCTCGGGCCGCCCGCAGCCACGGCACTTCACACTGAGGAGATTCATTGCGTCCGGCGGGGACTGCCCACCGCAGTCGCCGCCGATATCTCAGAGTTGTTGTTGCCCCGCTTCTGCTTTTTCAAAAGCTCAATCATGCTAGCCCCGCCGCTATTCTCTAGGGTCGCATCAAGCTGATTTACCCTAGAGCTCACCAGACCCGACGGCACAATGGCACCCGTCTCTCCCAGGGGATGTTGAGATCGGGGGGCTGTGTCGCCGGGGAGGTTCATTTCGACTTCCTTTTCCTGGCCTTCTGATGCACAACATTAGGCTCCTTTGAGAGGTCAAGGCGCCGACTAGCACTCAGAGTCCCTCCCTCCTCTCTATGCATCTCCGATCCCTTAATATTTTGCTTTAAGGGTGGTTGCACTTCTGGATCTTCTGACTCATCCACTAATTCTTCAGACCGGTTAGAATCCGACCTGATGCCCCTCTCATTAGAGCGGTTAACGTGCCTCGGCGCTCCGCTGCCGACGATGAACCACTCCCAAATGAATTCGCAGCTGCACTAGCAAAAAAAGGGATACGGCGACGCCGCTCCTCCGGGGTCCTGACTTGGACATCGTAGGGTAGCTTGCCCTTCTCGTCACGTACTGCCGGAGTAGGGCACTCCAACTCCGAGTGACCCATCCTTCCACATGAGAAGCAGATGAATGGAAGCTTTTCATACTGCACTTTGAACCATTTAGGTTCCTCATTCCTACTCATCCGAAGAAAAACTCCTCGTCGAATGGGCTTGTCCACCTCAATTGCGACCCTGGCGCGCAAGAAGGCACCACTGGCCTTGTCATCCACATCTACATCATCGTTATCACATTTCCAATCAATCCCATGGCTTTTGAACCCTTAGATCGGTTCATCCAGCCTAAGGGAAGATCGAGAATCCGAACCCAAATCTCTAGACGATCAAAAACAATGTCTGATGGCCTCAGAGTTGGATCATACTCAGTTAGCAACACAGCGTATTTTCTGAACAACCAGGGTGTTCCTGTCAGCACCCTATTCAGGTCGCGTCCACTGCCAAATTCCGCCACGAAAAGGTTGTCCCCCTTCTCCCTGATCGAGCGAAACGTGAGGCCAAACGGGTTTCCCCACGCGGGCCTCACTGCTGATCGCAGCGTGTCGATATGAACCGGCAATGGTGAAAGGATTTTACCCACCAACGCCCACTCCACCAGCGCCAGCGCTTCATCCTCATCGTCGTCAATGAAATCTATCACTGCCCCTCCTCCTCCGTGAGGTGAAGTTTCCCGAGCAAGTCCATCACACTAGGGTTTGGGCCATTCGGTCCGCCCCCCCTTCACGCCTTCTCCTGCCGCCGCCATAGCAGACTACAGGGGCACTTTCAGGGATGCACCGTACAATCACACGTACGGTCACCAAAACCGATCCGACCCAGGAATAAACCTAAGCGGCAAAGCCCTAAAGGCAATCTTTGGTTGACGGCGCCTGGACGGCTAACCGTCAATTTGCGGTGGTCGGCACCAAGCTTGCACCTCGGTGACGGGGCGTGGACACCGTAGCCAGACGGCTAGCAGCGTTACGGATTGAGGACGCCGGCGGCGGCGGCCTAGATCGGGGTCGGGAGGGAAATCGCCTCAACGATCGCCCAAACAGAAGGTCCGAGAATTACGGACATGTTCGCTATCATTGCACATATCTCGGAGCTTCGCGTCACTGGGAAGCTACCAATGGAACTATCGGTAGTGAGCCTAGACTAACCAACTAGTCCGTTCCCAACTTCAGAGTGATGTACCCTTATCTCATTATGCAGTTTGACGTGGTTGGGTTTTAACGAAACAAGAAGTACAAATTTACACGCTGGTGACTTACTTGTGACGTGAGAGTTTGCACTTTGCTTAAGATATACATGTACTTCTGCAGGTGGCAAATACTATTTCGGCATATCGCCAAATGGCAAATAATTAGATGAATTGGTGATACGAATATTCATATACAAAGCAGCTAAATGCGAATAATAGAACATGTCGATCAAATCCCTTTTGTGATTTATATCTAAGTGCGAATAATTAACTTATCGGGGCTGTCTTGTAATCCTTCGCTTGGTACTCCCTCCGTATAGGATTTAGATGTCGTTTAACGACACGGTCTCCAAAGCATGACTTTGACTTTATATTTCTGTAAAAATATTTATTGAAAAGTGATATATGCATACTTTTATGAAAGTATATTTGAAGATAAATCTATTTATATAGTTTTCGTATTTCTAAACTCAATAATTTAAAAGTTATTCATAATTTATGTTCCTAATATTTGACCAAAACCTTATCAAAACGATATCCTTTTTCTTTAGGGGGGAATATGGATGACCGAGATGCTCTAGGATCGTCATTGTATACATGACGAGTCCCATCGATAAGGGCTTCGCTAGCCTATGAACCTGTGAAATTTTTGTGGCCTCTCAATAGAATACTAGGATGATCGGAGCGCGCCTGGAAACACGCGAAGGCTAAAAAACGAACAGAAATAAACAGTGATGAACAGTGTCTTTAATAGTAAATCACTGTAATGTGCGGGGATCTTTCCTCGTTAAAGAGTTAATAATATGTGAGATAAATGTAACAGAGAGGTCAGCGTGATAACATGTTTCTGCAAAGATCTTGGGTTTGATCCTTGGTGCTAAACTAAATTTTGCTATTTTGCGAAACAAGAAAACCAGTTATATATCTCGGTCTTTGGTACGGATCCGCCTGGTGTTCCCACTTGCCAATTGCCAAAGTATTGCTTGCCTCAAAGTTGGCTATTGATCGTAAGACACAGCTGTCGCGATAAGCGCAAATGTAAGCCCAGTATAAAATATAGATTTTGTTTAACAAAGGCACTTGAAACTCATCTGGATTATGCGAACTGTAGCTACCGTTTTTCTGTGCACAATGATCGGACTTTTATACATCTATACCCCTTATAATAAAATTTCTGGATTTTTTTCTTCCTACACTCTTTTTTCTGCCTCCAATGGAGGCCTGCCAAAGCGAACTACTGGAGGGTTTTTTTTTTTTTCCTATTCTTGTCTGCGTCATGACGCGCCTCCGCCTAGGACTCCACAAATCTGCTGGAAGACTTCTTCAAACTATGGCATGCCATTGATGATGCTGGTATTAATCTAGATGATGACAGGGAGGACGGTGTAAGATGGACCCTCGAAAGCTTAGGAACATATTCATCTGGTGTCAGCATACAAAATCCAATTTGGGCACCACCATGGTACAAATTTTTCTTATGGCTGCAGCACGCTTGCAGTTGCGAGGATGGGAGAACAACTACTTTTGTGCCTTATGTGTAAGGACCTAGAGACTGCCATCACCTCTTCTTTGAATGCCCATGCTCTCGGCGGATGTGGATGCTATATCTTCTTGGTGTGGATGTCAGAAGCTGAACCCCAACCTAGGCGGAAGTGGATGATCTTGAAGCCTAGTTCAATCAAGTCACGACGGGGAGCAAAGTCGGCCACAGGCCTAGTGATCCTGACTCTTTAGTGCATATGGAAGGAAAATAACACGATCATTTTTCGAGACAATAGGAAACCTGAGCAAGCATTGTTTGCTGAGATGAAAGACATATGCCACGTGTGGTCTCTTGCAGGAGATTGTTCTTGAAGCCAATTTTGTTAAGCAGTCAGGTTATATGTACTATAATCTCAATGTGCTTAAAATTTCTTGTAGCCTACAAGTGATGACATTTCTATCTCCCTATTGTTATAAATTATTAAAGCTAGGCAACTAGATCTTAAAAAATATTTGAAGCATCTTTTGTTCCTCTAGTCAACCAAGGTAAGATTCCGGGGCAACCGAAAGAATTCAAAACTGCAAATCTTGTAGACATATTCAATGCAGGATGCTACTACGAAGATCAACCATCCGGAGGTTGGAAAGAGGAATCAATGCCAGTAAAAAAAGGGTGATCCGGGAAGACCAGTCATTCCAATATCCATTGGACCCAACACCTTTGAAGAGGCTATATGTGACTTTGGTGAAAGCGTGAACATCATGTGTTTGCATTATTGTACACAATCATATGTTTGTAGCTTGCAGACCGGTCACTCTACTACCCGAAGGGCATCCTTGAAGACGTTTTGTGTACGATGGACACTCATATGTACCAGCAGATTTTGTGATAGTTAAAACAGGAGGAGATGAGAAGTCATCCATCATCTTGGGGCGACAATTCTTGAGCACTGCAACAACCATCATCTACGCCGGCAGTGTCAAGATTTGTTTCACTATCAAGGATAGGAATGAGATATTCACTTTCAAGAACAAGACACTACAATCTCCTGCACATCCACAGAAATCATACGTATATGAGGACAAGACAATACAGAAGAAGACAAGCAGAAGGAAGAACAAGACCGGACAAGTGCAATCAAAATCAGCGAAGATGGTCAACATAGTTCATACAGAGTATGATCACCTCCTCGTATCACCGCACCTAGCTAAACAAGATGATCTAGGTGTAACAACAATTGAGTGCACAATTAACCAATGAATCTTCCATAAGACTTTCTACGATACTGGGTCAGGAGTCAACATAATGGCCAAGGTAACTTATAAATATCTATTTGGCAAAACATCCTTGTACCCTGCCTACACGCAGCTACAGATGGCAGACCAAACATTCCAGTTCTCGGAGGGGATAGCAAAGGATGTCATGGTACAAATTCAAGATCACTACGTCCCCACTAAGTTCTTGGTTCAGTCGCCAGAAAACCCTTCTTCACTTCATTTCTGCGCTATCTTTGCATCCTGCTTAGTTTCATCTTGTGTCTTGGACTTGTGCATGATCTTTGGGGTCTTTAACACGTCTTCTAATGTCTTGCTTGAAGTGTTGATCATCGGATCAAACCATTGCCTAAGTCCAAGCCACTTTTGCATCCTATTGAACTACAAAAGAAACATTTGTAGAACCATTAGTCCAATTTGGTCATGTTAATCATCAAACACCAAAATCTGAAATAAATGGTTTCAGGGTCCATTTTCCTTACATAATGGAATTATGATCAAAATACGCTTCGCAACAAAGCGTAACACCAAACTGAAGCCTTGAATAAAGAGGAAGGCCCACTCAAGCGAAGTACATAGGCCAACCACCACCACCAAAACAATCTAGGCGCCCAACCAGTAGCACACCACAGCAAGGCAGTGGCGAGACGGGCGAGGAGCCATCGCCTCTCGGGCCCAGGTTACTCTAGTTGTTGCATGCTAACGGTTTGGGTAGGTTTCCATGTGTAGCATCCCAAATCGACCTCTAGCCACTATAAAAAGAGAGGGAGAGCTCTGTCTCTCACACACACCACACTTGAGCTCTCTCCCCCACTTTTGTACTTTTATCCCTTAGTAGTTTGAATCTGTCTTTGACGTCTTAACTCCTTAGAGAAGAATTCCAGTATGAATAAGAAAGATCTTGTTTCCAAAATCTTACTCTTATATTATCACTATAGTTGTGCTTATGATTATAGCTTAGTTCTTATGCACCCGAGAGAATATAAATGACAAAAATAAAATGGCCAAGTGCAGCAATCAAATTATATAAAAAAAGTTGTTCCTAATAAATTTCATATCATTCAAAAAAGTGAATTCAATATTAATAACTGTACAAAACATGATTTGTATATGAATATTCTCTCTCCAATATGTCATGTAATGTGAAGATGCATAGCAAGCAAATAGAAATTCTTTGTATGTCCTTTCTCCTTACATAAATGTCCTCTTGCCCCCATAAATCAAAGACCCTGTACAATTCATGGAGTGGTCCAATTTTACTACTCTAATTGACAAAAATTGGTGGTGGCTGAATCAATTTAACTTGATTTGATTAAAATCAGAAGTGTTAGGACTGCATGTGTCGGGTACCAAAGTTAGGGGTACCCAACTTCGATGCAAAAACGCTCATTCCCAACATGGTCTAGCCCAAGTAAGGCCAGTGGAAGCCCACGAAGGCCGCGTCTACAGAGGCCCACGACTCCGATTCGCCCGAACTTCCCCGGGAGAGCTCGGGAGAGCGCCCGAGCCTCCTCGGGAGAGCTCGGGAGAGCGGCGTCCTCGGCGCCCAAGCCTCCGATTCGCCCGAGCCTCCTCGGGAGAGCTCGGGAGAGCGGCATCCTCGGCGTCCAAACCTCCGATTCGCCCGAGCCTCCTTGGGAGAGCTCGGGCGAGCGGCACCCACGGCGCCCAAATCTCCGACTCGCCCGAGTCTCCTCGGGAGAGCTCGGGAGAGCGGCCCGAGCGCCCGAGCCTCCCCGGAAGAGCTCGGGAGAGCGGCCCGAGCGCCCGAGCCTCCTCGGGAGAGCTCGGGAGAGCGGCATCCTCGGCGCCCAAACCTCCGATTCGCCCCGAGTCTCCTCGGGAAGAGCTCGGGAGAGCGGCCCAAGTCTCCGACTCGCCCGAGTCTCCTCGGGAAGAGCTCGGGAGAGCGGCCCGAGCGCCCGAGCCTCCTCGGGAGAGCTCGGGAGAGCGGCATCCTCGGCGCGCAAACCTCCGATTCGCCCGAGCTTCCCCGGGAGAGCTCGGGAGAGCGCCCGAGCCTCCTCGGGAGAGCTCGGGCGAGCGGGACCCACGGCGCCCAAATCTCCGACTCGCCCGAGTCTCCTCGGGAGAGCTCGGGAGAGCGGCACTGTAACAGAACCGGCTAAATCACCTGGCCCACAGGCACCTGTCATTGTCACTAATGACTCTGACAGCCGGGCCCGTGTTCCAAATGATCTAGACAGGCCTGTCGGGCTACATCAGCGCCCAAAACTCCGCAGGATCACATTGCGAATACATTACAGATTACAACATTTCATAACAAATTACATCAGAGTACGGAAGCGGAATATTACATAACTTAATTTTACAACCAGCTGTTCCAAATAGAATTCAAGTACGATTATTACAGTCCCTAGGTAGTGGCAGTAGCAGTTGAATAATTATACAACATCATACATATGATAATTCGAACCCAGCCCACGGGTCTCACATTTACTCTTCCTCGCTGCCCTCCTGGATAATGGTCATGCAGCACGGGGCGAGACAGACGTCAGACGGTGGTTCTCCTGCAGCATGGGTTAACAAACCCTGAGTACTTGGGGTACTCCGCAAGACTTACCCGACTAAGGGTGTAAAATGAGACTCAGGAATGCAAGTCATAGGTAAGGCTAGCAGGAGAGAGAAGGTTTGCAGAAAAGCATTGCTAACCAACATTTTAATTATTTATCATTATAATCATAGTCATAATTCCAATAATCAATCTCATCTATCATCAATTCTCAACGTCCTTTGATTATTCGGTGAACCTAGTTGCGAACCACTTTTCGGGGTAGGTGTGAGGATCAAGTCTCCATTAACCGAGGAGCACGTCGATTCGAATCCAGTAAATATACCCAGCTGGGGATTCTAACCACACTGCATATGCAGCACGCCGGCATACATATACCAACCCGTCATCTAGGTCTTTCTATCCCGGAACCGGTCCTGCGCCACCCGGGAGCACAGTACTCCACTCGTCTCCAGGCACGCCGGCCACGTGGGTACACGCTACTCCCGCCATCTCTCCACTCCCAGTGCGTGGTTGTCGGTTCCAGCAATAGAGCCACCTGACTCTAGGCTTTCCACATAGGTATGTGGCTAGGCTGTTCATCATGATCACAGCAGGCCTACAACGAACGGTCCCTACTTCCTTCCTGCCGTCAGACTTGCATTGGGGCCTAGCCCGAATACAATACTGCCCGACAGTTTTATTATCATGCCTGAAGAGTAGTGTGACATGGGAAACGCCGTCCCATGAGCAGGCCACTCAACGAAACATATTTTGGGTGAGACCGACCAGTTCCAAACTATTCCGAAAGCGACCATGCATCGGGACTCTAGCCCGAATACACATCGACCAACGGATAACAAGTTCTTCACCAATCATAAAGTATATACATGTACATAGCACAGAAAATAGTTTTTCTTTTATGAAATTCTAATTTCATTAAGCATGCCTAGCGTTTTTCAAATTATTTATTTAAATCAGGTTTCAGGGTAGTTATATGGGACAATGCATTTGGATAGGCAACAATCAACTCCTAGCAACCTAATGCAATAGATTAACTCGAATTGTAAAGGATTTCATAATAGAGGGTTAATGCACCGGGGCTTGCCTTGGATCGCGAAGAGGGTGGGATCAGGGTCGGTTCCACAGATGTCAAATCCCTGGATCACCTCCGGAGTCGGCTCCCCAGCAGTGGCCTCAACCTTCACTCCTTCGCTCTCGGTCACTACACGCGTGCAATGATGCATGCTTAACATGATGTAACAATGTAAATAGAAATGCGATAATCAACGATTAACATCTTGAGTACAACTTTCCTTCACGGAGAAGTTGTATTCGGAATTCGCAAAATAATATAACAATTACTATTTCTAACCGTCGTAGAAAGCCGCTGCACAACTTTATCACTACAACCTACAATATCACCTTACATTGCCAAGGATCATAGGGTGGTAGACCCTTGGACTACAATCAACCCAAAATACACACAAAACCCTAAATCCATTTCTCCTACTCATTTTATTCATTTTTCTAATTTCACTTATATTTACTAGCTGACCAAACCCACTCCAATTATGACCAAAATTTACCCACAGCTAGATTTCATCATCAAACAGTGCCACAATTAATTTCATGATTTTTGGAACTACCCACAATTTATTAAAAATCATCAAAGTTGCATTATTCATTTATTTTGCTGATTTTTACTCCCAACAGAAAAGGTCCTAAATCTAGATATTATATTTTTCCTAAATACTAGGCATCATAGAGAGCATACACAAATATTTTCACATTTTTCCCGCTAACAGATTAATTCCTATGAAATTAACAAACATCAGTACTATTTAAACAAATCAAATTACAAAAGGTAGTTGAAATACCTCTGGAAATTGGAAAAACGAATTCAGCCCATAGCGGCCCACGCACCCGAGCGCGGCCCGCGCGCGCCTGCTGCCAGCCCCGCCGCAGCCGCGCTGCTGGGCCGGCCCAACGGCCCAGCAGACGGCCCGCACGCACGCCTCTCTCTCCCCCTCTCTCACCCGCGCCGAGCCGGCCCACGGCCAGACACGGCCCGGCCGAGCTCCACGCTCACGCGCGCGCGTGCGCCCGCGGACGCGGCGGCTCGCCGGGAAACCTGCCGGCGACGATCCCCGCGACCGAGCCGAGCCTACTACCGCGACCTAACGAGTCCCGCGAACCATCCTAGCCAACAGCCGAAGGCTCTACGCGCCTCCGACGAGCACGGGCTCGCCCATGGCGGACCGGCGGCGACCCGCTCGCCGGCACATCCTACGCCGGCCGCGAAGGACCGGGAGAGAGGAAAAGGGACAGGGAAAACCACCAGTGGCTCACCGCGATCCTAGCCGAGCAGTCGGGTGAAGCAGAGGCGAGGCGAATCAACGGCTTGACGTCGAGGGGATCCGCGGCGGCGACTCCCGGCGACAAGCTTCCCGTTCCGGCGAACCTATTGAACGCAAGAGGAATCCGTCGCGAGTATCAGGAACCAAGGGACCCATAGACCCCGAAACGCAAGAACCCAAGGGCCAGAGCTCACCCGAAGAGCTCGGACGCGACGGTGGAACTCGCGGCGGTGCTCCGGCCGGAGCCGAGGAAGAAGAAGACGGCGTCTGGGCTCCTCCGGCGATGACAAGGCGGAAAACCGAGCTCAAACGATGCGCAAAGGGATGTTGAGTCTAGCCACACGGTGAATCGGATTGGAGTAGAGGATGGACGACGAATTTCGTCGGAAACCGAGAGGGTCACCGGCGGCGAGGAGAAGAGAAAAATGGAGAAGAACGGCGGCCGCGGGTACTTATAGAGGTGGAGCGAGCTGGGAGACGAGAGAGACGACGCTCGCGGTCGCTTTTGCGAGGTCGTGGGCACAGGAGCGACGAGAAGACGGCCGCGACGCCCGGCCATGCCGGTGACGGGCGAACAGGGGAGGGGAGGACGACGCCCATGCCGGCTACTGTAGCAGCTATCAACTCCTCTCTGATTTGTTTTGCTCAATTGCGCCCAAACCGTGTGTCAATTGAAGAAACAGCAAACACCAAAGTTGTAGGGCTATAAAAACTGAACATCTTTCATTTTTGGACCAACCCCAAATTCGGCCAAATTTGAAAACTATTCAAAAGGGGGTGAATAGGGTTTTTGAATTTCAAACTGTATTTTCAAAATTACTTTTGATTTTACACAACAACTTGAAAAATGGCTAAAATATAAGTTGTTCCCCTCAGAGAGCTTTACAACTTTCATTAAGGAAGTTTTGTCAGATTCCAATTAATTTTTGAAATGGCATTTCAAATTTGATTTTCAATTCGCTGTTTTGAGTTAAATTCAAATTTTTACAACAGAACTTCAAAATCTACAAAAATAAAAGTTGTCACGTTTTAAAAGATCTACAACTTTCATTTAGGGGTCATCTCAAGTTTCCTTCTAGATTTTTAATTAGGGTTTTAGGCAAAAATTAGGGTTAATTCGAATATCCGATTAGGGTTTTGAATTTCTAAATCAACAATTCATCAATCCAAACCACTCTAGGGCCCTAAGCACAATCATATGCAGATTAATTAATTTAAATATGATGACATGGCAAGTTTAATTGACCCGTAATACCCGAGGTATTACAGGCACCCTCGGCGCCCCAAATCTCCGATTCGCCCGAGCTTCCCTATCCCCCTCGAGCGCAATCTCGCAAAGACATCCAAGGCACAGGTGATGTCAGCGGAGCAATCTTGGACCACAAGAGATCTCTCTGACCACTTTACAAGCACTGTCCCATCAGGCGAGACTCTCGACGCGACTGTGCTTCGCACGCCCCTGACGGCCATACCACATGTCCTCCACGGTATGGTCTACGGTGCGCCGCCCCGTTTTCCGCCGGGACCTATCAACTCCGACTGTGACAGTTCAAGCGCCTGACGACGGGCTACGCAAGAACGGGAAAGGCGCCTACTGCGCTGTCCACTCGAAAGGACGAGCACGCCTTCCATCCGGGCCCGCCTGACCCTCGGGAAGAGCTGTTCAAAGACCGGAAATATGACCCGGGGAGATATCCCCCGCTCAATCCCATCACGCCTTCATAGTCCCGAGCCTCGGGAGACAACGCCCTAAGGTGACTCACCCTCTTGTCACATCGTACGGAAAGATAGCCGATAGGTGTGACCCTACGGCACGTCGTAATCCGACGACTGCTGCCTTGGAACTCACTAAGGACGTGCGAACCACGACAGCCATGCCCCGGAGACGCGGAGAAAAGGCAGTAGCTGCATAGTCAAACGGGGAACAGCAACTTCTCACTATTTTAATAGGTAGCATTGTAGGCGCTACCCTGGCCTCTCCCTTGCGACTATAAAAGGGAGAGCAGAGGCCAGCTTTAGGGGGACGACGGAGAAGTTCTAAGTTCTCACCCACACAAACGTACCCATAGCAAACGACTTGTAAACATTTAGGCACACACAAGAGACCTGGGAGCGCTTCCCTCTCTCGCCTAGCTTGTAACCCCTTACTACAAGCACCCCGGTGCAAGGCAACACGACTCTCCTCTCCACTGGACGTAGGGCTTGCTTGGCCTGAACCAGTATAATCCCTGTGTTCCCCCTTGCACACCATCCGTAGCCTCAACCGCAAAACACATATTTACTAGCCGGTGTTAGCCCCGCCAAAACTAGCACCGACAGCATGCAATTATAATTTTCTTGATTTGAGGGTTGCGTATACAGAATAATGGCTGCATAAAAGCATTATGTGATAGTTGTTGGAGGAAGGAAGTAATCTTTTTCATTTCATTTTCTTTCTGCACCTCAATTGTCCAAAATGATATGGGTTTCCATTTACTTCATCAAAATTCTCTTGATTTTCATGAAAGGGTGCTCTTAATTTTCATGAATGGGTGAAACTTGTCCTTCATGCCATCTTTCATCTACATCATTGTAACTGAAGCTATAAAAGTGTGTGGTAATACCCAATTGTGCTCCTAGTGAGTATTCTGGCTTCCAGCACTTTCACTTTGTCCATCTATTCATTAAAAAAAATTAATTAAGCAAACCGCAAAAGATCATATTGTAATATGTAAAAATAAAAACAAGATTAGTTATAAAATGTTCGTAAGCATTCCAAAAAATCAGTGGCAAAATATAGAATGTTTTATCATGAGAAATATGAATTAGTCTATTTTTGGTCTCTCAACTTGTCCACTAAAACCTGAAACATTTCATCCTCCATCTTCTAAAACTGTATAAAAAGTGTCCCTTGCTAAATTTGAAGGTTCATTTACACCACATCAGCGATGACATGACATTAGCGCTGATTCAGCTCTATCCTAATCTTTGGTGGAGAGAGAGGAGGAAGTCAGTGCTGATATGGCGGCACCACATGTGCGAAACAACCATCAAACCCGTTGACGGACGATTTTTTTAAACAGATTTAGAAGATGGGAGACGAAAATAAAATCGCTCGCATTGTTAAGGGACCAAAAGTGGACCAAGTCCTAAACAACATTATACCACAAACATAAAGCGGTAACATAGAAGTGTACATTTTACCAGACACATTCATATTGATTAATAAGGTCTTAAAATCAACATTTTAGTCTGAAATATTCATTAACTGATAAGAATGAGGTAGTTATCTGCTTCTAGTGTTGTTAGGAAGGCCACCATCAAGTGACATGCACAATCGTCCATTCTATTCAGATCCAAGCAGTCAAGACATATATAGCATCTCAGCGCCCAGAATCTCACGGATGCTCCTTGCAACTGTTTGGTTTTGGCTTTCCAGAGTAAGGGTTTTACAGTTTGAAAGATACTCGGGTTGAGTAGCTAGCCGGTTGAAGGTCATATGAAGACAACTGAACTACTAAGTGGGATTGCATCTGTGGAGAAAATTGAGGAACTGAAAAATCTTGACAATAGCAAACAAGATTGGAAGGTCAGAAACAAAAGTTAGTGATATTGAATATTTGGCTTCCTTTCTAACAAGGTGATTTTGGAGACTCTTTCCAGATCAAATTGCCTGGAGCTAGCCATGTATAATATAAAGGCAGGAGTAGCTAAATCTAAAAAAACTCTACCCGCGGGGGTAAGACAGCCCCAGGGCATTGTATTAAGAAAAAGACCTCACGTAGGCTGAGAACCCCCCCCCAATCCCTGCCCCACCCACACATCGTGGCAAAGCTCCATCATTCCTTCAGGCTGGTTGAGTCAAACTTTTTATGTTCCTACTGTGGCTAGATTTGCATATGCTGTCGAATTAATAGCTGAACTTGAATGGGAGGTTATTGTTGTTGGTGAACTCTCTTCGATCAGAACTGGGGGCTTGTGAGGGTAAAGTTGAGTGATAGGAGAATATCTAGCATTAGGCGGTTTGTAGAGATTTTTATTGACGAGGTGGGATATGAAATCAAGTCTGTCCTCTACTCTATAAATTTGGTGAAACTTAGAAAAGTGAACTCAAGATAAATCTAAAATGCACTATATTTGTGGACAGAGGGATACTTGGTCTGTTGATGGAAGGTGATGAGGATAACGCACTGCTGCTTCGACCATTATTAACTGAGAAAGAGTCAGGAATGTGGTTTTGAAATGGAGGACTCAGGCACTCAGCCCCAGGTCCTGATGGATTCAGCATCTCCCTCTACAAGAATTTTTTGGGATGTAATAAAAGATGTGTTTATGGAAATGATTAATGACTTCTACATGACCATATAGTCATATAGGTAACCTTGACATTCTAAATGCTTTCTTGTAATTCTGGTATCGCTAGTTGTTATATATGCTTTCAGAAAAGCAGGGATTTCCTTCCTTCAAAAATATTAAAGAAGCTTACAAACAAAGCACTCAGATTTATCAATAATCAACTCTCCGTTATTTGAGCTAGGTTTAGCTTTATCAATAAATTAATCAGCTGAACATGGCCGATTTCCCTTGTCTCAGAATAACAGAGGCCACGAGATCTTAGTAGGCTAGCGGCCGCATAATACATCAACTCTATCACTATCAGCACTCGCAGCTCTGCATCCAGGGTGAAACGAAAAAAAGGTTCATGTCCTTCGTTATCCACGTACGGCTCAAGCGAAGCAAATACATGGAACTAGTTGGTTCGATTGATCGGAAGAAAATTGAATTCACCTTTTCAATTCGCCGCTCCGTTGTCGGTGTTTCTCTCTTCCCCGCTGCAACGACGTGCCTGCTCCTACCGATCGGCGTCGGCGGCTCGCTGCTGCCTGTAGGCGCACCGCAGCGGCGCTCCCGTGCGTGGTGCGCCCACTCGTCAGGCTGGAAAGAACGGTGATCCGCGCCGACTCCGTCCGTCTTCGAGGTCCTCCGGCTCATGCCGGGCGGCGGCGGGTACGTGGCGCACGTTCCCCCCTCCCGTGGGCACCAATGCGTGTGTATCTCCTTCTAGTTGGCGATGGGCACGAGTGTGTAGGTCTCCGAGGCCGGCGGGGACACCTTCTCCGCTGGGTACACCACCGCGCGCGTCGGCGTCGTCGTCGTGGCAGGTGGAGATGATGCAAGAGATGCCGTTCGAGGGGCGCGGGCTGTTCGTGCCGGAGGTCGGCGCGGTCGTCGTCGGGTTCACCGTTCACCGCGGAGCCTAAATTGTTACTAGCTAACACTCCTCTAGCTATCGGTTATCGCCGCCGGATCCACCGACGGGCCCACCCAATGACCTCGCTGCGCCCACCCATCCGCCTTCATCTAGCTGAGCGGTCCCCGAGCTACCGACATCACCTCCCCGGGCATCTTCCAGCAGTACAAGCTGCAGCTCAACTGGATGTCCCTCAAGGATGTCGTCAAGGAGAAGCTCACGGTGCTCGAGAACGTCCAGTGCTCGCAAAGCATCTTCACCCTCGAGTCCTCGACCGCTACGGCGCCCCGGGCAATGGGAGGCACGACGACACCCAGTCGCTAGAAAGGCATAGAAGGCGGCGTGCGGTTCGGCCCGGCCGGGGCCCTCTTGCTCGTCCTGAACAAAGAGCAGGCGCCACCTGCTCACTCAACCAAAACTGAGTTTGAAACCATGGGAGGCGCCGACGAATCCTCTTTGGCTGAGCTTTTGCTTTGGCATCTTCTTGCCGTGATGTTCATGGTTATTCAGGTACCCTTTGGTACTTTAGCATATGTGCTTTGCTTTTCTCTACCATCACGTCAAGAAGAACAATAAACTCCATAGAAGAAGTTTGCCTTCCAAAACAAAACCATTCCTGCAAGAACCTCCACTGCATTCTACCCCCCAATTCCATTTGCAACCAAGCATTCAGACTGTGAGAACAGAGAGAAGGCGTGATGGTTGAACCTGCTGTTTCCTATGTGGTTGTGAGCATCAGCGATCTAGCTGTCCAGGAAACCACATTACTGTGTGGAGTCACACTTGAAGCCGGCCTCTTGAAAGATGAGCTGCAGCGGCTGCAGGGATTCCTCCAAGATGCCAACACCTGGCGGAGATCGGGGAACGCAAGTGCCGGTATATTGGTCAGCCAGATCAGGGATGCTGCGTATGAAGCTGAGAATGACATCCAGGTTGTGGACTCCTTGGAGAAGAGAAACAGGCTCAAGAAGGGCTTCATGGGGGCAGTTTCAAGGTATGCTCGCTTACCAACTGACATGATTACTCTGCATAAAGCTGGTAATGAAATTCAACGCATAAGAGGGAAGGTTAGAGAGACATTTGAAAGCGCAAAGGGTTTGGGAATCAATTTCGGAAACACCGAGGGTCATGTTGTGGATGAGTTTCGACAAGATTACGGTCTTGTGCCCCAACATGTTGAAGATGTTACTGTTGTCGGTTTTGAGGATGAGAAAAAAGAAATAGTTGAAAAACTAGTTGAAGAGGATATTATGCTTAGTGTTATCTCCATAGTTGGTATGGGTGGAGCAGGAAAAACTACACTTGCTAGAAAAATCTTCACTCCTGATATAATCAAACAACATTTTGACACAATTACTTGGGTGACAGTGTCTCAAAACTTTAAGGGTGTTGATTTATTGAAGGATATTATGAAACAAATCATGGGGAATAGATACGAAGGCAGAGAAATTGATCAGATGCAAGAGTATGATCTGGGAAAGAAAATACAAGGGTTCCTTAGAGACAAAAGATATTTAGTTGTGCTTGATGATGTGTGGAAAACAAGTACATGGAACCAAATAAATGGAATGGTGAAAGTATTTCCAGATGTAAATAATGGCAGCAGAGTAATGTTAACCACCCGAAAGATTGATGTTGCCAATCATATTGAAATGCCAACCCATGTTCACAAATTGAAGCTCTTGGATGCCGAGAAAAGTAGGGAACTTTTTAGTAGCAAAGCTTTGCCATCATATAAAAGGTCTTTGATACATAACATTCATGAGTTTGAAGAATTGGGGAGAAAGCTTGCAAGGAAATGCAATGGATTACCACTTGCACTTGCTGTTTTGGGGGCTACCTATCAAAGAATTTAACTGTAGGAGCATGGTCAGATTTATTAGGTGGTTGGGCATCAACCGAAAATGGACAGGTGATGAGAGATATACTAGGTCGAAGTTACAATGACTTACCAAGTAGTAGTATAAAATCTTGCTTCCTCTATCTTGCGGTCTTCCCTGAGGATTACTCCATATCTGCATCCGATCTTATTGAGTTATGGAAGGCTTTATTCAAAGTACATCCAAGCACAGAGAGGAAGAAGTAGCACGCAAGTACATAAATGAGCTGTATCAAAGAAGCTTGGTACAAGTTGTTAGCGAAAGCAAGGCGCATGGATGGATCGAAGAAATAAAGATTCATGACATTTTACATGATTGGTGCATAGAAGAAGCGAGATATGTTGGTTTCATTGATGTCATTGACAACACTGCAGGTCAGGCTTCCTCTCTTCTTCTTTGTGTATATAGATAGTTCTTTCATTCTGAAAATGTACTTGAAAATACTTCGTAATATTTGGCTCCTTATACTGACCTGTCATGCACTTCGAAAATTGCAGGCCATATTGGTGAATCATCTTCCAATACCACCATGGTATCCTATCGTTCATCTTTTCAAAGCTACCATGATGATAACATATCTCCAGCAACACCTAACTTCCGAACTCTTGTTGGCTTTGAACTTTCATCGTGCTCCCTACCTAAGTTGAGATTCCTAAGAGTACTCCATATAGAAAAATCGAACCTACTGAATTTCAGCAGGGCGATCAGTGGGTGCATTCACATAAGATATCTCAGGTTATATCAGTGCAAGGAGGTCACGCTCCCTTGTTCAATTGGACAGTTTATTTACTTGCAAACTATAGACCTAAGAGAAACAGAACTCTATATGGAACCAGCAGTACCAAACTCTATCTGGGACATTCCTACTCTAAGGCACGTTTACCTCGAAAGGGGATTTTCTGCACCGAGGAATTGTCCGAAAAAGGACCTCCAGACCTTTCATTTGGAGGTCCCACTCGAGGACATTAAATATTTTCAGAGTGAGCACATGGTGACCTTTTCGGGTGGAATGACCCAATTAACAAGTCTCTACTTGAGCAGGACACCCAAGCCCGCGGAGATGATTCATTTACTGGCAAACATGCCTTCTCTGGTTGACGTTTACCTTTTAGATTTCACCTTGCTCGATAAGTTGATTGAGAGCCATCTTTTCCCGCAAGGTCTACGGCAGCTTCATTTAACGGCACAACGCATTAATGAAGACCCGATGCCGATTCTGGAGAAGCTTCCCTGCCTGGTGGTGCTTAAATTATATGGGTATGAAGGCCAAACCATGTTCTGCTCCGCCAACGGGTTCCCTCGGCTGCAAGAGCTGACACTAGGTTTTTCTTCCATTGAGGAGTGGAGGATGGAGGGAGACGCAATGCCAAGGCTCTCATACCTAGGTCTTATTGGGTTCAAAAAAATGAAGAAATTCCCGGAGTCGCTTCTGCACCTGCCGTCTCTCAATGAGATTTATTTCCCCTTCTCGAACATGAATTTAATAAGTGATGACAGTATTGAAAGGCTGAGGAGGAAAGGATGCAAGGTACGTGTTTGATTTTACTAAGCTCGTGCCCTTAATTATCTTTGTCCTATTATTATCTAGAGTTCTTTAAACAGCAATAATGGATACTGCCCTTAAACTTTATCTCTGTTTCTAGTGCCCCAGTTTGGAATAAAGTAATGGCAGAGCCAACTTTTTTTTTAGATAATGGATAAAAATATCCGGCCTCTACATCCAGAGATGTACACAGCCAATTATTACAAAGTTTTGCTTAACAAAAGAGAAAGCCAAGGTCTTATAAATCGATCCGGACGCTAATTCAAACAATATAAATGTTTCCATCCTTTATTGGATATCTCTAGAGCAATTACTTCTAACTTCTTGCTCATCGTGGAGAGTGCGTCCTTGGCTGTCCCATCACGCTGCAACTGAGCCCACGAGCGTAACCAATATGCTCCTCTGAAAATTACCTGCATAATAGAGTTGTATTTCATTTGATTAAAGATAACATCATTGCGGCATCTCCAGATAGCCCAGCACATTGCAGCCACCCCCACCCAAATCAAATTTCTAATCCTTTTATGTTGATTAGTTAGCCAACTACCAAACATGTGGTTGATTGATCTAGGTGGGGTTAGATTAGTAGCAAAGAAAATAATCCTCCAAATCATTTTGGTAAGGGGGCAATCTAGGAATAAATGTTGGATGTTTTCATTCCCATTACAGCAGATACATTTCTGACTCCCTTTCCAATTTTTCTTAGCAAGGTTGTCTTTAGTTAATACGACACCCTTTTGTAAGAACCAAAGAAAGATTTTGATTTTTAAAGGAATTTTTATCTTCCAAATCTTCCTATGCCGAAAAGGTGGGCGTGTATCTATAAGATGTTGATACATGGAACGGACTGAGAATAACCCAGATTTGGTTAAGGACCATTTAAAGTGATCTGTTCCTGCCACCAATTCGACATTGGAGATTCGTGCTACTAAACTAAGCCACTCTGAAAGTTTATTATCCACCAGAGCCCTTCTAAAGGAGATGTTTAGTGGGTTGGTAGTCATCACTTTTGACACCGTTGCATGGGGATCCCGCACTATGTTAAAAAGGGATGGATACCTCCCTTTCAGAGGCTTATCACCTACCCATACATCTTCCCAAAACCTAGTGTTAGTTCCATCTTTGATATCGAAGGAACCTATAGCTAGAACCTCATCTTTGATTTGCATGAGGCCTCTCCAAAAATGAGAGTCGTTGGGTTTGGCTGTTACTTGCGTAAGGCATTTGGAGTTTAGGTATTTATTCCGTAGCATAGACTGCCACATGCTTTCTGTGTTTAATAAATTGACCAACCATTTGGCTAGAAGGCATTTATTTTGCAATTGCAAATTAAGGATACCTAGCCCTCCTTGGTTCTTAGGGCGACAAATGATGTCCCATTTGGCAAGTCGGTATCTGTGTTTATCAAAGGAACCTTGCCAGAAGAACCTTGATCTATAATGATCCAGCTTTTTTATTACTCCTTTGGGGATTTCAAAGAAGGACATCATAAACATGGGTAGGCTGCTTAAAACTGAGTTCAGCAGAACTAGTCTTCCCCCATAAGACAGGTATTTTGCTTTCCAGCAAGAAAGTTTCTGATTAAATCGGTCTTCTATCTTGCTCCATTCAGAATTAAGGAGTTTTCTGTGGTGCATAGGGATACCTAGATATCTGAAAGGGTATTGCCCGGCGTTACAACCAAAGAGGCTGGTGTAGAAATTTTCCATCTCTTTAGCCGCACCAAAGCAGAAGACTTCGCTCTTGTGAAAATTGATCTTTAGTCCAGATAGCTGTTCAAAAGCGCAAAGCAGCAATTTCAGATTTTGTGCTTGCTCTGGATCGTGATCAATGAAGATAATGGTGTCATCTGCATATTGCAGAATGGATAAACCATCATCTATAAGGTGGGGGACAACACCTCTTATTTGACCATCGGCTTTTGCTCTGTTAATAAGAAGAGCTAGCATATCCGCAACGATGTTAAATAAGATAGGTGACATAGGGTCACCCTGCCTGAGACCCTGTTTGGTTTGAAAGTAGGGCCCCACGTCATCATTGACTTTAATGCCCACGCTCCCTCCGGTGACCATTGATTCAATCCAGCGGCACCATTTGGGGGAGAAACCTTTCATACGTAGCGTTTGCTGTAGGAAAGACCACTTCACCTTATCGTATGCCTTTTCAAAGTCAATTTTGAAAATGACACCATCCCTTTTTTTGGTGTGAAGTTCATGGATGGTCTCGTGTAAGATAACGACCCCTTCCATAATGTTACGGCCTGGCATAAAAGCCGTTTGTGTTGGTCTCACCATAGTTTTAGCTACCAAATTAAGCCTATTTGTGCCCACTTTGGTGAATATTTTGAAACTCACATTAAGAACACAAATCGGTCTAAATTGCTGAATTCTAGTGGCGTTATTCACCTTAGGGATTAAGGTAATAATACCAAAATTCAGGCTAAAGAGGTCAAGGGCCTCCTTATGAAGTTCTTCAAATAAGGTTAGAAGATCACCTTTGATAACTTCCCAAAAGACCTGATAGAATTCCGCTGGAAAACCATCCGGTCCCGGAGCTTTATTATGCTCCATTTGGAAGACCGCTTCCTTCACTTCTGATTCAGTGAACGGACTTATGAGGATATCATTTTCCTCCGGCGATACCTGTGGGATATCCAGGTTTTGATCTTCCGCCAGGGAGATATCGAGATGTTCTGGTTGGCCAAATAAATCTTTATAATAAGTCGTGATATGACTTTTGAGGTTCTCATCACCTACCACAACACCTTGATCATTTTCAAGTTTGTAGATGTGTTGTTTGCGGTGTTTTCCATTGGCAATCAGATGAAAGAACCGGGTGTTAGCATCCCCTTCCAATAGGGTTTTAACCTTGGCTCTCTCATACCACTTTAATCCCTCTTCTCTCAAGAGATTAACTAAACGTTCTTTAAGATAGTGTTTCAAATTAATCTCTTGATCCGATAAAGGAGTGGTTTCAGCTCTCTTGTCAAGATCATTTAAGAGAGCTAGCAGGGTCTTTTTTTCTTTTCGATATGACCCTGCAGTGTGTTTTGCCCAACCCCTTAGATATTGTTGGAGTCTGCGGATCTTAAACTGCCAACGTTCAAGGGAGGTGGATCCAGAGCATGGAGAATTCCAAATATTTGCAACCATACCATAGAATCCGTCTCTAATCAACTATCCCCTCTCAAATTTAAAGGGACGGTTGGTTTGGTGGGTTGAGACACCTGTATTAAGCACCAGGGGAGTATGATCTGAGATGTTTCTATCCCTGGGTTGTACTGTTGTTAATGGGTACATGATCTCCCATTCAGTACTAACGAGAACTCTGTCTAACTTTTCAAAGGTGGGGTCATCACCTGGGCCTGCCCAAGTATATTGGCGGCCGGCCATTGAAATCTCCTTGAGATCCAGAGATTCAATGATTGCATTGAAAAGATTTGGCCATTTAGGATCGAAGTCTCCAGAGCTCTTATCTTCTGGACTTCGCATTATGTTGAAATATCCTCCTATGATATATGGAAGAGTTTCTTTGGAACATGCATTGGCGAGTTCTACTAAGAAATCCTTTTTATTCTGGAGCTGTGCTGGGCCATAGACCGTGTAAAGCACAAATTTGAAGTCATTTGATTTGACTCTTAGAGTGAATTTTACATAGAAATCCCCCTCAGCAATTGCTCCAATGTCAAAGATACTCAAGTCCACACCAAGCAAGATACCCCCAGACCTGCTGTGGGGTGCCATGGCGTGCCAAATAAAATCCTGTCCTCCACAAAGATTTTTTAGGACATGATCCGGGAATGAATCCCGTCCTGTTTCAGAGAGAGCAATAAAATTAATTTGCTCTTCCTTAACTAATTCTGCCAAAAACCTGTGTTTAGCCAAGTCTGCTAGACCTCTGCTATTCCAGAATATCCCTTTCATTTTATAATAATTTTTGAGGGGGTCTTTGGCTTTTTGTGAAGTTTGCCATTGTATATATTTTTGGCGTTATTGTATTTTTTCTTACGACGGATTGGAGATAGATCTATGATTTGATCATTCTCCGCATCCAGCAAATTCTCATTTAGATTACCACAGGCGTGGCTGAGAGTTGCCTCAAGTCGGTTATCCTGCTCATCGTCACTTTCAATGTTTGACGATTTCGATTTAGAGATACCTTTCTTTTGATTAGCACAAAAAAACAGCCTGTCTACCTCTAAGTTTTTGATAGCTACCACATCTGAGGAGCCTAGATTGATGCCTATCCTACCAAGGTTTGAAACGATTTTAGAATCTGGAAAGCTGGTGAAAGAATTACCTGGACATTCGAGATTCTTCTTCGCCGTCAACCGTTCGGCCTTGTGCAGGGTGTGGACGTCCGCCATCGCCGTGTTCCTAGAGCTTCGGCGTAGCACTTTGATGGGAGCAGCAGTAACTGCGGGTTCAAACACACCAGCTGCTGGGCTTGCTACCGCTACAGCCGTGGGTGCACCCATGGACGAGGTGGAGCTCACGATCGGTGATGTAGAGGCCCCGACCGTCGTCGTGTCTACACCATCGCAGCCAGTGACCATGGCCGGCGGTCCAGTGCCGACCATGTCCAGAGGCGGAGCCTGGGACTCCCCGCCTCCCACAAGATCCAGCATAGTCAAGGGGACATTTGGTGAAGTAGAGTCCCCCGGACCATCCTGTAGCGCAAGGGCGGGGTACAAGTGGCGACTCCCCGCGGCGGGCGACCCGACGGGGCTGTGCGGTGCGGCGACCTGTGTATCAGGCGTCATACCCCCAGCGCCCCCATCATCAAGGCGGGGAGGGTAGTCGCTGCCGTGGAGTCCCCCATCGGCGTGGCGGGCAGAGGGGTAGCAGGCGATGTGCCCCTCGTTTCCGCGGACGTCGACGTCGACAAAGGCGCAGGGGCGGCAATCAGGATGGGAGTCACCGGCGAGGTGCCCCCCGCCGTCCCAGTCGTAGCAGCGATGATGGGGGTAGGCGAAATACCCCCCATCCCGTAAGTCGTCGTCGGAGAGGCGGGGGCAGCAGCCACCAGCGACGTGGTGTACCCCTCGGTCGGTGGCGAGGCCAGAACCAAAGCGCCGCTCCCCATCCTGGAGCAGTCCAGCTCAGCATGGAGGGCAGTGGGCGATGTAGAGCCCCCCAAACTGATCTGGAACGAAGCGTTGTTGTCCGCCGTGGAGCGAGGAGTGATGACAGGGACGTCACTATTCTCCAGAGATGAAGACATGGCTTTGTTAGAAAGAGCATTATATTCTGCCAACTCTCCTTCCGTCGGAGGAGAATATTTCTTCCTAGCAGCCCCGTCCTCCTGTTCAGTCATAACTTTGATACTAATTTCATTGAACAGTTGCTCGCATGCCACATTCAGTCCCGCTTCTACCAAAGATGCCAGTTTCTGGTGGGGTACATCCTGAGTGGGTGTCTGCGACTTGCCAGCAGTGTTTTTATCACTAAATTGAGCATTTGGACCATTAGGATCTGCATCTTCCATCTCACGGTCTTCCCCATCATGGTTATTATCCTTATCCCCATCACCCTGCAGTTCATCTTCCAATGGATTGGAGGTGTCGACCTGTAAGGCTTCATCAGGTTGGAAGAAAAGGCGGTAAACGCTGCTACCGACACAAACGTCAGCTTTCTTAGGAATTTGCTTAGCATCTAACACCGCCACACGGATACGAACCTGACCGGTTGTCCTGAGGTGTACCATATCAACCTTTTGAGTGGCCCCAATGATGGACCCAACTGCCCACAATGGAAGAAAAGAGCGTAGCACCCGGGGTACCTTAGTGACAGTCACCCAAACTTGGTCCAACACTTTTATAGGTTGGACATCATCAACAAACTCTTCAAAATTAAGGGTGCCCTCTTTGTTCTTCGTGATGACTGTACCAATTGCCACGATACGATCCAACTCGTCCTTGCTCGGAAACGGCACCACAAAAGATTTAGCCCCATGCTCCTGCACCTCCCAATCCCACCGTACTGGTATGATCCTAGCCAGCTCAACCTGTAACAATTGAGCTGAAACTTCACCCGCCTCCACTGTGATCAGAGCTGCAACTGATGGCTGATTGAGAGCAACAATTTGATTATTTCTTGCAGCTTGGATATGAAAGAAGCCCGACCCATCCTCTGCAGCTCCACAATACGCTAGTGTTGGTTTTGGGCCACGAAGCAACGGACATTGATTTGTGTAGTGTTCCTCTGTACAGATAGAACACTCCAGCTTCACGGATTGCTCCTTTCTCTTCCTTTTATTCTTTCCTTGTTCATCAGTCGAGACATTACCAGAGTTCTTTGCAGTGGTGGTGCTCCCTCGCCCTGCTCCCTGAGGGCGCTGATCATGCCCCCCTCCACGTGTGCGAGGGGCGCCACGATCGGAAGCAGTAGTGTCGTCGATCTCCTGTGCAGCAGCACCAGCCGCCGGTTCGGGGGCACCTCGATCGTGGCCACGGGCAGCGCCGGCCGCCCCAACTGGTTGGGGACCCCGCGCTTACCGCGTCCGCGACCCTGTCCGTTCTCGCTTTCACGTGCTTCAGCAGGACCCTTCCCCCGACGGCGGCGACCATCAGCTCCACGACCAGGGTTAGCACGGCCCCGGGAACGCCCACCCCCTGTCATCAGAGCGTCGCGGTAGGAAATTGCCACGGCAGCGGAGGTTGTTGGTGCAGCAGCGACGGAACTGGAAGGTGCAGCGGCGGCGGCGTCGTGGAAAAGCGATAGGTTGATGAGACAGCGATTAGGTCTCCCAAAACCCTTGTCAGGTGCGATGACGTGGGCATGTTCTGGTCCCCATGGCAGAGCCAACTGACCGGGCAAATGTTTTTTTAGGCTCCTAGCAAATTGTCTCTATTGGATCATTAGACGAGCACAACTCGATCCGTAACTGGAAGATAATTCATAATTTATTTATTTTTTGCAATTTTGTAGGTGACACTCCACTAGCTGGCGCGGTGGTTGACTTGAACATGTTGGGCAAAAGTAAAAATTGTGGGTACAATGTATTGAAGTACACACAAAAAATACAGAAAAAAATAATTGTTTCATCGATTAATTGCTTTATTTACAAGTTCAGTTTGTGTATTTGGTTTGTATATAGCATTTTTATTTTTAATTTAACATGCATACCTATCGTCTTCTTAGAGTTGTTAACAAGTTTGTGCTTAATCCCTATTCTTGTGTGAGCAAGTTGCTGCCGACCTAAGCTGTTGTAGCGTGTTGGTATATGTGTTATTATTGTAAACAAAGTATTGTTGTATGAATGGATTAGTACGTTCGGCTGCAACAACTTGCACTTGCACATATACTTGTGATGTAATAAGCCACATCAAGAAACTCTTGGTTCATAGAAATACACTCATTCGTTCTTGCGACCTTTCAATGGCGGTGAGAACGCTTTCATGCTAAATCATGAGCCCATCGCTCTTCATGTTAACAGGAAACTGCCAATAATAACTAGGCCTTGTGGAATGCTCATGGCCTCATGCTATATGCCAGTTGTGCGCACAGCTTCAGCCAGGCAGCCAGCTATAGACGTCAGGGGGCAACAAAAGCAACCTGAGTATGCTCGCTGTGTAGTACTGGTATCGGATCAACAAGTTCTGAGCTATCTACGCTTCTCTCTATCTCGACTCTCGAGGTGCAACGTCAGATGGCCATACGGTGAAGATGATGAAAGAAGATTGAGCGGCACTCAAGGAGATTTTTGCTTCCTAGACCAGGGCGCAATATGTAAATGCACAATTTTCCCTGACTATAACTAACTAGGAATAGGCATAATTAACTGGTAATCACTAGCTTTTGGAGATGCTTGTAGAGGAAAAAAATGACTTTTTTTTTCCCAATGATGATTTTTCCACTCGCTCCATCCGCTTCCCTCTCGGCCCAGGCCCAACTGCCTCGCAGCGTCTTGAGCCCAACCAACACCTCGGTAGTCCGCACGGCCCAACACCCGCCCTCCTCCCCCACTTCGACATCTCCGCGCGCACCCGCCCGCCGCCGTCGCCGGCGCATCCCCGACGGGACCCCCGACGAACTCGCTGCGCCCATCCATCCGTCTCCATCCAGTTCAACGGCCCCCGAGCCACCAACCACTCGGCAACATGCCGCCGCTTCGGCCCCCGCCGCCGCGGCTCCTGCTCAACAACGTCTCGTGCATGCGGAACGCGCAGACGGTGCTCCGCGACATCAACCTCAGCGTCCACGACGGTACGGCCCTCGTCCTGACCGGCGCCAACGGCTCCGGCAAGACCACCCTCCTCCGCATGCTGGCGGGCTTCTCGCGCCCCTCGGCGGGGGAGATCCTCTGGAACGGCCACGACATCACCTCCCCGGGCGTCTTCCAGCAGTACAAGCTGCAGCTCAACTGGATGTCGCTCAAGGACGCCGTCAAGGAGAAGCTCACGGTGCTCGAGAACGTCCAGTGGTTCGAGCTCCTCGAGGGGAAGGACGGCAGCAGGTCGGGCCCGGCCATCGAGCTCATGGGCCTCGGCAGGCTCATGAACGAGAAGGCCAGGATGCTCTCCATGGGGCAGAGGAAGCGCCTGCAGCTCGCCAGGCTGCTTGCTATCGACCGACCCATCTGGCTGCTGGACGAGCCCTCCGTCGCGCTGGATGCAGAGGGTACCAGGCTGCTTGAATACATCATCGCTGAGCACCGGAAGAAGGGTGGCATCGTGTTCGTGGCCACGCATCTGCCGATTCAGATTGAGGATTCTATGTCGCTTCGACTTCCACAGAGGTTTCCCCGGAGGAAGACACTGGTTGATCTTGTCCATTGATGTCAATGTAGGAATTTAGCTGTATCTCTCTTCCTCTCCAGCTATCTGTCTGAATGCTGTTGGGGCAATTCTTACTGGTGCTGCATTTGTCATCCTATTTTTGACAATATGACAATACATTCTCTATGTTGATAATATGTGCGGTTGTTCTTTGTGATCACCGTTTCTATGCATTGGCCCATGTATTTGGGAATAATAGAAAGCATTTGCCATGGCTGATATATGTACGGCGGTTACTTGTGATCATAGTTTTGATGCGTACTTCAGTACTTGCTTGTGGAAACTCTGTTGGCTGTTCAATGTCTTGCAGGTTTACTCATGCCTTGCACGTGAAGCTTCAAGTGTTGGTGACTGGGGAAACTTGACCAAATATTGGGAGACCTATGGACAGGATCAGGTATAGATGTCTTAGTAAAGTGTCTGTTTTCTTACATTCTTGTTCATTAACTAAGGTTGATTTCTTCCCTAATAAATAATAATCTTGTTTTAGTCTCAATATGTTTGTATTTTTTACAAATTTCATATATTTGTGTAGCTATTGTTGTCAACTGAATATATTCAGCAGAAGAGGCTGATTTTGCATTTCTAGCATGTGCTGTTATGTTTTACTCATAAACAATGTTTTTTTTTTCACTACATTCAATAACTGCTATCAAATTGGTTTAGGCCATGTCGACAAAATGTGGAGCCAACTGGACAGAATCAGGTAACTGATTTCTAGTTTAGGAACATATGTTTTCTCATGTTCTTGTGCATCGGTTAAGGTTGATTTCTGCCTCAAGAGTCATGTTTAGTCTGAATATTTTCTTAATTTTTTACAATGTATAAATCTTTGTGCAGCTATTGTTGTCATTGCAGTATATCAAATAGAACTGGTGGATATAAATAAAGTTCTAATTTTAATAGCTATCCAAGACTGCTGCAGTTTACTTGCAGTTATCATGGGAATTCTCCTGAAATTTGCAGATACTAAAAAATTTATCGATATTGAAGTTACACTAATCACTAATTAGTTGCAAACACAAATGAAACCCTATTGCTGATTGTTCCGAAGAAGAACCGGGAAAATAAGTTTTTTTTTTTTTAAGTGGGTATAAGTCAGGAAAGGCAGTACCTTGCAGGTTTATCTAAAGGTTATTGATCAGGTTTTCAAATATTTTAAAAGGTATCAAAAGGACAGCGATTCGTCCGGCGATGTTGTACGGTGCTGAATGCTGGCCTACAAAAAGACGACATGTCCAACAACTGAGTGTAGCAGAGATGCGTATGCTACGTTGGTTTTGTGGGCACACAAGAAGGGATAGAATCCGGAACGAGGACATTCGGGAGAGGGTCAGGGTGGCACCAATTGAGGAAAAACTGATTCAACATCGGTTGAGATGGTTTGGACATGTCCAACGAAGGCCTCCCGATGCGCCGGTGCGCAGCGGGGTTCTAAAGCGGGTCGACGATGTTAAGAGAGATAGAGGTTGGCCTAAACTGACTTGGGACGAGTCGGTTAAGAGAGACCTTAAAGAGTGGAATATCTCCAAGGAATTACCTATGGATAGGAGCGCCTGGAGGTTAGCAATTAGTGTGCCTGAACCGTGACCTTTGCTTCCTTTTCTGTTTATCCCTAACTCTACCTTTCGTCTTGTATCCGTTTTGTGTTTCTCTAATCTTGGTCTCTTGTGGGTTTCATCTCTAGCCTACCCCAACTCGCTTGGGACAAAAGGCTTATGTTGTTGTTGTTGTTGTATCAAAATCATACAATTGGAATTTTGCTGTATTGAGAACTACAGATACTTTGCAAAGCACATGTCAGAGAGGAATAAAGATAGGACAATAGGTAGATATCGTCTCCATATCAATTTAGTCATGCAAACTATTTTTTCAGTGACAGTGGCTGACTCGCAGATTGTCATGCATATTTTGTGCACCTGGACAAAATGAAGCCACAATAGCATTGTTTCATTGGTGCAATGTCTACTTGGTTATTCTGTGCTCCCACTCATTCATGTCTGCTAGAAAAAGATTCTAATTTATTGTATGCATAAATAGAGTCCACAGATGTTCTGGAGGAAGTAGCTTGCTTTGTCAAGTTTATTAAACAGTTTGGACCCCCCCCCCCCCCCCCCCCCTCCTCCACGTACCATGTATTGGCGTTTAATTTCTGTGCTTTGTACTATTTACTAAGCTGTTTCAGGTGACGATCTATAGCATGCTGTTCAGTACATTGCATTCATTTACATTTTCTGCCCAAAGTTTGTTTTATCTTCTTGAATACAATATTCAAATATAATGTTAATAAAGATTCTTACATTCTTACTCATATGTATCTGTTGTTATTAAGCTAAACTTTTCACTAATAGTTGGATTGTAGGCAGGGTGAGTTATTCCTAGGAAGTTGGAATGAGAAAGCAAAGGCTGGTATAGAAAGCAGAATTATTCCTAGAAAGTTGGAATGACAAACTGATGTTGGAAACAAGTGGCAACCATGGAGAATAGACCAATACAAATAATTTATGCATATGTATGCAAATCTGTGTTCATGCTATGGGCTTAATATGTGGATTACCTTAATATATGGATTACCTGTTAACTTATAGTTGTTCCTACTTAAGCTTGACATTGTCTTTTATTTATCATTCTGGACATATTATCCTTGTATAATATGTACAGCAGCTCGAGACATTGTGATTCCTTATTCTAATCATATGATTCTTTCTAAATATTAAGGAATATTATCTGCTGAAATGTAGAGATACATTATGCAAGAGAAAAGAAAGCCAAAGAACTAGATAAATCCTTCAGAACATTGTATATTCATTGCTACTATGTTCCTGTGATTTCCATCTGAAATTCGTTCTTTACGTAGTTACTGCCTTGCCGATTGCAAGTCAAATCATTTGATGTATGCATTCGGTATACTAGGCTGTCCTGTGTTAACTTTCAGTACTACACTGATGCAGGCTGTAAGAAAAGAGCAGTGAATGCAGCTGCTCTCTAGGGACCATTGGAGGTGCTCTGACCCCATTCTGGAGGTAGCTGGTCCACTATTCAATACAAGGTATAAATCCACTTCCCAGGCCAGCATGGAGCCACCAATGCTACATAAATGCATGCTGTTATTGTGCTGTATTTTGTTTGGTTGTCACGGCGTTTCTATAGGCCCCAATCTAGAGTTTTCTAGGGTCGAATCTTTGTCCAATGCATAAGTGTTTGAACTGATCGTTACGTTGCAAATGATCAGGTCTTGCCTGGATCCTGATTAAGTTGACTGTCGCGCATTCTATATATTTAAAATGAAGGTGACATATTCGTGTATGAAGTTTGTTAAGAATTTTCGTGCATCTGGCCCAGTTGGAAAGCTTTTGCATGTTTTCTGACTTAATATTAGATTGTTTTCTAGTGCCCCTACCTTGTTATTGTCTCTTCGGCAAACATTTTCTATTTTTTCATCTTTTATTATTCTGTATCAGTGCAAGACACCAGAGTTAAAATGAGTGATGAAATTACTGAAGTTTAACCTAAACTGCCTTGGCATGTGAAAGTTCATTTATTATAGACATATTGTCACAATTAGTTATACTTATTAGTGGTTTGTGGATGTGGAAAGAGTGATGTGAAAGGGTACGATTTAAGCTCCAAAAGTAGAATGCTAGAATCACATGTAGCAATATGAAAGGGATACTTCAGAAGAGATGCCTTTTGTTTCTTGAAAAATTGCACTGACTGTTTGCTCTTGTAAGTCATGAATGTTGTTTGGAGTAATTTTCATTCTAGTAATTCTTCTTTTAAATTTCCTTCATATCTTATGAGGTAGATTTATCTCCTTTTACTATCTTGTCAAGTTGTCAGGACATTTATCTTAATTATGATTTTTTTTTGTGGAATAAAGGGAAAGAGAACTCGTTTGACTAGAAAGGGAAATTCCAAGATCCAAAGATATACAAGTTTGAGATAGGAGGTTAGTACCTGAACAAGCAAACAGTAAACATTGGTTTTCCTTTCCAGCCTAACTTCTGCAACTCCAAATTCTGATTGGTTTAGTTTCATATTAACTCAATATTTGTGTTTCTAATGCTGATAAACCTTTGGATTAATTGGCAACTTAGTGTTGATTTGGATAGTTGAAACAGTATTGGAGTTATGTGCTTGTTTAATTAAACAATGGATTAGAAGGAACACGACAATGATGCCTAGAGTATATTTATGGCACTAAAACAAATGTCTGCTGGCATTCAAGTGTCATGTTGATTTTGCTTTAAAGAATGATGATCTAAAGGGGGGAAATTTCTGTTTGTGCGTGTGCTTTAGAAAACAAACATGGGCCCAACCCCTATAAATACTGCCAAGTGAAATTAATCATCATGCCAGCCTTTTGTTAGGACTCTCTTTAAGACTGCTGCCTTTGACTATTACATCAAACATTTAAGCACAGGCTTGGAATCCTATACATTCCGAGAGGGCCTTATTAATACCTATACTAATGTGAAAAGGTGCAGTAAAGTGGTTGATCCTCCAAAATTCTAGGAGTGAGACACGGGCCATAAGTCATAATGTATTGCTGCTAGAACCTTCTCTCTAGGGCATACTGTAATAACTGCAGGAACTCTAATATCAATACCATTCTGTTTCTGGAAGAAATTATAATTGACATTTCTACTTCAGCCAGAACAATAATACAATCAAGTCAGTCCCACATGTCAATGTCAGTGTGACATTATTGAGTACACCTGTTCAAGTTTAATTTTGTTTGGCATGGGGAGGCAATGCTTGCATCCTTTTCATCTAATTAGATTAAAAAAGGTGTTTCAATGCCACAAAACTTCTAAGAAATGTTTGTTCGATAAACCAGTCTTAGCTTTACGCAATTTCTGTTTCTGAGGTGTACAGCAATCCGTTGTGTAGTATTTGTTTATTGTAATGGTGACACGTAGCAGTAAATATAGTTTGCACGCAAAGAGAGAATTGTTGAACTGGATTTAGGATTCACAATTCCTGGTTATGGGTCCCACAACAATTCCTGCAGTAGTATGTATTCATTTTCAAATTTCGGTGAAGGAAAGAAGAATACATGCGCGAAGGAAGAAGCCATGGTTTGGGGATGGGTTAACCACATCCATGGGTTAACCATGTGGGAAGGAAGAAGCCATGGCGTGCGGGTGGGATAGAGAAAATTTCACTTTCTATATTTATTGTTCTCCTTCATAATTGAATATTTCAATTCTTGATAGGAAATACTTATCCTTTGGAGCAAGTTGTGCTCATGAGCGGTAGGTATCACCATCATCATGGCTAAAGCTAGGGTTGGTTAGAGGTTTCTCTATCTGAGAGACTGGCGTGCCTAGCCTACCACACACTTAGCGATCTCTCCTGGAAATTTCCATCACTGATTGGAGAAATTGCAGAACCAGCTTCATGGGTTTTCATGCAATAAAAAAGAGGGAAAGATAGAGAAATATAGTTGCATTGCAAATGCTTACCTTTCTAGGATTATGCATAGTAGACATCTGTGATATTCATAGGTGGTATGGTTTTCTTGTTGATGGGTGTTGCTTGTTGATTTATATATGTTCCATCAATGCGCGGCGCCTCACATTGTATCTGAAAAGTATGTGTTGCCTATAGTTGTATGGTTGTGTTATGCTTGCTAAGTGCCAATATATTCTCCACACACTAAAACTGTACATATTCATAGATTCTACGGCATAGATTAGAGCCGCAAGTGTAAATTGAATCATAACTTCATAAGATTGTATCATTGAGTTGCAACTGATTACACTGTCACCTGCTATATCATAACAATCCCTGTAGGCACTCCCCCTCCATGGCCGGTGGCAATGAGTGGTCCCATTCCAGATGGATTTCATAGGTATATGTGAAACTAGCACATTTAAATTAGTCAACAGAGGCAGCTATATTTACAAGTAGACTAGACATACTAATGGATATAACAAAACGTATGCGTATACTGCATGTCTGTAATGTTGTTATCACTAGTCAGTAGAAGAACATGCAAGGTGCAAGGACAGCCTCCTTTCCTTGAACTAAAACAAATCTAAATTAGGGAGTATATGAATATAGGTATTTTAATCAGTAAAGATGGCCAAGAAAGCAAGCTGTGTGGGCTACAGCTGTCTGCAAATTACTGTAAAAGTTGACCTTCAACCGATCAATTCTTTTTTTTTTTAACATAATACGTGATCAATTCCTGTAATGCTGCTTGTAATAAATCTTGGTGCATTTTAGTCTAAACCATTGATGGGTTTCCCATGTAGCAACTTAGTACTCAGGCGTATTGATTAGCCATCACTTTCCACAATCAGGTGCTTTAAGTTTTTGTACCTCCCACATCAGTTTAATTCTGATGTTATCTGTACAATGGCAATCTGTGAGGCAGTCCTTTTTAACTATCGTAAGACGTTACACTTAAGAAGTCCAATAAATATGCAACCGGTGTCAGTTATTATGGCTCTTGGCTCGTGAAGGAGTTTTGTTTGTGTTGCAGGACTTGTAAAAAATATTTACTCAGGGAGCTTGAATCCAAGGAAAGGCAGCTATGAGTGATGGGGAAGGACTTGGTAAGCATAGCCCGTGCTGCACCGAACGAGAGGAATGGGGGGAAAAAAGGAAGATCACAAGCTCGCATAACAACACTACACCAGAAACCAACAAGTAAGCACTTGTGATTCTGTTCTTGATAAAAATCCTAGTTCCTTCCGAATGAAGCCTAAAGATGATATCATTAGTCATATCATAGTCCCTTCTAACTTTCTAGCGCTCATTTCTTCATTTGACATTGAGTACTGTATTATTGTTGAAACTGAAACCCGATTGCTATGTAGACTAAGCACCTAACCCAGCTTAGTTGAGAAGCTAGCAGTTGACTCTCATAAATGAGAGGAGATTGGAATGATCAACACTCATCCTTCCTCCCATCTTCTTGTGCAGAGCCAGAGAGAGAAGGAAGGGAACCCCTCCGGTCTGACCGGTGCAGCAGCTGGACGGGACCCTACATTGTAAATGTGCGCTTGTCTCGGTGCTGAGATGGTCAGTATGGGTCCATGCACACATGCCCGAAGATTGATGCAACGTTGACGGTGACCAGTGACAGTGAGCCCCCCCCCCCCAAAAGCGCGCAGGCAGTCCCTGGCACTGGGCATGATGAATTGAGAGTTGAGGGTGTCACTGGCACTGGACATGCAGGCGATCTTGTGAAGCACGTTCGGGTGGCTGAGGTTCTAGATGGAGCGTGTGCGTGTGTGTACTGGAGATCTGGAGAGGGGGAGCGAAGCAACTGATGAACTGGAATTTGCGGACAAAGCTGGAGGCTGAAAGGCGTCATTGGGGTCCCGATTGGTTGGAAGACGGCAGCTTTCTGCAGATGCCGGTGTGTTCCTTCTTGACCAGGAGTGTGACCGAGTCTGGTCTGGTGTGCTCTGGCGTGCAGGAGGGTGTGAAGTGAGGTGACGGGTAACCAACGGTTGCCGTTGTTGTCGCGGGAAGGAAGGGCTCTTGGGTCACTGCAGCATCGCCGTGCATGATCTGCACGCACTGCCTTACGTTGCTTTGCTTTGTAAGTTGTTACCTTACCACTTGGTGTCAGTGTTTCATCTCAAGAACAACGTGTCTCGAGTACCTGCAAACTTTAGAGGCCGTGTCTCGAGTACCTGTAGATTCGCAAGAAGGGTGATCTTGTACGGAACAAGAACAACGTGTGAGCTCAATTGCTTAAGTAATCAGTACTACCTCCGTGCCGAAAAAAGTTAATTTTGGGTTTGGTTCGTGTCAAATTTATATTAATATTATGACTCCAAACGGGAGTATTTCATTATTAATCTAATGACAGAAGGGTGACCTTTTACGGAACAAGAACAACGTGTGAGCTCAATTGCTTAAGTAATCAATACTACCTCGGTCCTAAAAAAAGTTAATTTTGGGTTTGGTTTGTGTCAAATTTATATTAATATTATGACTCCAAACGGGAGTATTTCATTATTAATCTAATGACACACTAGTACTTAGTATCATAAATGTTAGTACATATAGATTTTCTCTCAAAATAAAAATTATATTTGGGAAAGAGGGCAGTGCCATTCTTTTTCTTCCACTCATTTATGAGCTCGCTTGACACTACCAGGAGGCAGTAGTCCAGGATAACCGGACTACCGGAGGTTGATGGATCATGATCCAGCCACAGAAGACGCGAGGTCATTTGACCCCCGTTTCCGAGCTTATTAAAGTGATTCAGTTGAAGCCCATGCAAGTCTCCGCACAGCACAGATGCATCGAACGAACGTTTCAAAGCGTTGTCTTTCAAAGTGAGTCAACACGCCATCAACGAAATTTTGGGAACCTCGTAATCAGACGAACCTTTTGTCTTGTTCCTGGGTTAAGAACAGTATTACAAATTGACGTTTACCATTGCAGTAGCTAGCTAGCTGGCACACAGTGCTAGGCACGCTTAAGGTCGAGCCATCCCTATAGGATTTAGATGTCGTTTAACGATATGGTCTTTAAAACATGATTTTATCTTTATATTTCTATAAAAATATATATTAAAAGATAATATATGTATATTTTTATAAAAATATATTTAAAAATAGATCTATTTATATAGTTTTTATATTTATAAACTCAATAATTTAAAAGTTGTTTATGATTTATATTCTTAATATTTAACTATCAGACTTTTTTAAAAATAACATTATTTTTCTATAGGGAGGGAGTAGTTCATCTCATATATAGGAGTATAGTATATTGATAAAATCTGTTTCAAAAATTTCACGTGGCAGAAACTATGGTCAAAGTTACTCAGTAGCGTCCTTTTTCTATAGGGAGAAAGTAGTTCATCTCATATGTAGGAGTACAGTATACCGACAAAATCTGTTTTGAAAATTTCACGCGGCAGAAACTATGGTCAAAGTTACTTGTCTGACATGTGTCAGCCTGAAATCACACACGTTTTCACCTTTCATATATTTCAGGTGTCTGAAATTTTAGATAATTTCAGACAACACTATTATATTATCAACTAGTTCAAGTACATTGTTACTTTAATTATTTGTTATTTGTCTTTATGCTATGATATATCAAATTTTTTTCTTGTCTTCCTATAGAAAAAATTATTAATTATATTTGTGCCAATACAAATCAGATTTTGTTAGATTTGTAGTTTTGTCTAATAAGTTTTTATTATCGATATCAAAAATTGCAGATTGCGCATATCGAAATTGCAACAAACGAAACCTGTAATTTTAGTGTAAAGTACATGCAATAACTGTCGCCTAAAAAAACTAAATTTCAGGCACCTGAATTTTAGCAAATCCCTTTAATTTTAATTATAACTATTTTCAAGTCAAAGTGGCCATTGCCCGTTGTCCCCGGCCGGTAGCGAGCAATTGCCTACTCCCTCCGTCTCGTTTTAGACTTTTTAAACTGTGTTTGACCGTTCGTTTTATTCAAAAATTTTGTATAAAATACAAAATCAATAAATAATTATTAAAGTGTTTCCTAATGATATAACAAATCATAATAACATAAATAATATTTATACAAAAATTTTAAATAAGATGAATGATCAAAACGTGGTGTCTAAAAAATCTACAGCAGACGGAGAGAGTACACATAAACATAACCGTACGAAGTGCAAACGCCATCGGAGGAGGGTGACGGATGGTTCTCTGGACGGAGGCTGCGGCGGCGATCCGTACTGCCACCGCGGGATCGCTCGAATCCCGTGGCCGTGGCCCAGGTCCGGTCCGGCGGTGGTGGGCGCGGCGGGGCCGGGCTGCGCCGACCGGCGGCGGTGGCGCCGTTGGGCGACGCGAGGGAGGCATGAACGCAGTAAATGCTGGGCGGGCGGGCCGGGGCCGGGCCGTTGGCTGGCCGCCAGCCCCCCTAGCTAGTAGGCGAGCAGCCTCTGCTTCTCCTGTGCTGCGATCGACCGGTGGGTGCCCACCTCACGCGGTGTTGCTCAGACGCCATTCAATGCGGGCTGCACTGCGCTGCGCTGTGGAGAGAGAGAGAGAGAGAGAGGAAATAAGCGCGGCTCCAGCTCACCTTCGCGTACTCTCCGGCTACGGTATAGAGAGTTTTTTTTTTCTTTAACCATACTGTACTATGGAACTACGGAGTAATATTCTATCCGTTCAAATTACATTTTGTTTTGACTTTATTCCAAGTCAAACTTCGTTAGATTACGAGCGATGCATTTGCCACTTCCTAACTATCCCGATTCTAGCAAAATGGGGGTTAGATCAAAGTCAAAGCCATAGCACACGCCCTGTAGTTTTGAAGCAAGGCGAGATAACATTATCTAGAAACCTATTTCTTCAGTTGATTCAAGTGTTAGGATTAAATTTATTCATCATATATTGTAGTCATTTTTTTTCAAATTTATTCAACATTATTTTATCTTTTTTGTGGAATCTTCAAAGTGTAGGGACTATTACACTCTTATACAAGTAACTAATTGTAACGAAGCCTACATTGCGCAATGGGCAGGGGTGATTCTTCGGCAACAGAGCACATCAGGAGTGGACATTTTGCAAATTGCAACAAAATGACTTATGGAGGACATACTCAGGTCGGTTTGAGGAATAATCGCTCCATTATAAGGTGGTTGATCATCTATCTCAAATTTGGTAGAATGACTCTATTCCTCGTATCAGTACTAATTAGTCTGTGAGAAAATGAAGTAAGAGGAGTGAGAAGATGATACCTCATTTTTCAAACCAATCACTCTATATAGTAGGTGAGTTATGATTTTTAAAAAAATTCCCAAAGAAAAGAAATAAAACAAAAAGCACGGAAACAGAAGAGGACAATGGTGTTTGATGCGCGCTGTCAACAACAAGCCAACAGTGCATCGATATGCATGGACCAAGAAATTTAAGTTTGACGACATTGGGATTTGTTCACACGCGGTTTGCAGATGCATAGGATGAACGACGTGTCGCCGATTCGGTTCGTGCGAAAAAGACAAACAAGTCGAGGATGGCAACACCGCCACTCCGCCAGGCCCGAAGAGGGAGGAGATTGGTAGCTAGTGTCAAAAATGAAATTACTCCAAATGAACACATTGTTAATTTGGTACATATATGTTCTATGCATGGCTAATTAGTACTTCCTCTGAACATAAATGAGGGTACGTGTATATGCTAATGTACTCCTGGAACTGAGATCAGCTCTGACTTCTAAGAATTGTTTTTTTGGACTTTTGACTTACAAAAGTTAGAAGTGTCTGGCTACGTTTAGATTCATTTGGAATTTGAAATTTTGATACTGTAGCTACAAGGAATTTTTTTTTCAAAAAGTGTCCTGATCTAAGTAGGGCATTTAATATTCCATGCATTGTCACAACATTAATGTGATTAGTTGCAGTTGGAAGTTGCAAGTTATTTAAACAGGGCCACCCAGCTGGAGCTGATATATGTGGGGTGGGTTCACTGAACTGGTATATACACGTACTGCGTCATGTATGACAGTATGAGCCTGCAGTACTACTACGTGTATACAAGGCTGATAGCACAGTATATAATTTTGTCTTCATAAAAAACAACAGAATTTTGTAAACAATGATACCCCCTATGGCCGGACTCAGATTGGGTGCCTTTACTCAGGCAAGACACCGCGTACCTTTCGGCTGGCTATCCACCGTTCAAAGAACATCCATCGGTTTAGGCAAAAAAAATCATTCTCTATTGTTTTTCCTTCTCTCAGCTTGAGTCGTCATGGGCTGGGCCTGGTCACAAGAACGAAGTACGCCACGCCGACATCGCCGGCTCCAGCGACGCGCGCCGTCCGCCGCCACCTCCAGCGAAGCGTGCCGTCCGCCGCCACCGCTCCTCCCGCGCTCGCACAGCACGTAGTGCCTCGCGCAGCTGCTGCCCTCTCACGCCGCACGTCGTCGTTGCTCCTCCCGCTCTGCACACGGTGCCTCGCGCTCCCAGATGCTCTCCCGCTGCTCACGCCGCCGCTGCAGCCCTTCTGCCCCTCCCTGGAGGGACCGGAACTCGCATCATCTAGGGGAAGATGGAGCTCTCGCTGACCAGGAAAGATGGAGCTCGGGGACAGGCTCCATGGATGAAGTCTGAAGCACCACACCAACCTGGAGGTTCTTGCTGCCATGGAAATAGACTGGGAAGACATTATTGTTGCCACCATGGTTTCTGATGAACCCATGATTAATGTAATTAGCTTTTGGATAGAAATCACTTCTTATAAACCTGGCAGATTCTTATAATGAATAAGAGATGTTATTTTGAACCTGTAGAGTACTAAAATTTGGAAATGAAAATGCATTTGTTCATACTGATGTCTTCTTGGTGTGTGTAACACAGTTGATACTTATTGAGTAATACACTGAGTACACAAGTTCATAATCATTCAAAGCACCTTCAACATGATACCAGTCCAAAAGCTAACTCTCTCTGCCTCTTGCTCTGTAAATAATTTTTGCGGTCACGACAAGTGTAACTAAGGTTAAATGGCCCTCCAACTTGACGGATAGCCAACTCATGGGCAGCTTTTGGCCTAATTCCAGAATTATCGGCGGTCTCGATTTCAAAAGCCTGTAGTTCTAAAATTTTCCTTTGTGATGCCATCAAGTGTCGAGTTTCAGGCAAGTGAAGGAGGTGATTGTGTTCAACGACAACATCAGTGACTTCATAATTTCCTTCTCCTCGGTCCAATGTAATAGTCATCCGTGCTTTGCATTCAGTTCTTATTTCAGCTCTAAAACACTTTTGTCACATGCTCTCTTTCCACTTTCCTTCGATGACCTTCGTTGGCACAAACAAATCTACATGAAGTCACATTGCCATCAAATTTGCTTAAATTTGCATATCTTTTTCTCACATTAAAGCCTGTACGGCCCCCATATGCCACCCAAAACTTCTAGGCATAATCTGGATTTCTAAACCTCAAACCAACTTGAGGTGTTCCCTTGTCAAGTTCTGCCATTGCCTTTCAAATGACTAACTAATTTTCCTTGTCAAATTCTGTCACAAAGAACAAAATTTACAGCAAATAATTACTACCACATGATTGCAGATTTGCAATTTTTATTAAGATAAACATAGATACTAACTAGACTGGTATAGTTTTGGTAAAGAACAAAAAGCAAATAGATTCACGACATCATAACAACACTAGCTAATAAGACATCACAACAATCTTACAGGAAGCAAAGAAGAGAGACTCTTCTTAACCTGATGCCAAGCGGTGAAACGACTCACGTGGATGATGCTCTTGGCTGATGTTTCTGCAGGAGCACACCGGGACGCATCCCTATGGAGGAGCTGGATTGCTAGATGCCCCTCTACAGTGTCTTGGGGGCAGCGCTGCTGGGCGGCGACTTGTCGTCCACCTTTCGGCGCTGTGCTGCTGGGCTTCCGGTCTAGCATGGCTTGGTCGGAGGGCACGGTATGGGAGACCGGCGCGACGCCGGTGGGCAGCACAGCGTTGTGGGAGACCGGCCCGGCGGCCGGCGGGCAGCGCAGCGCGCGGGAGAGAAGCGCGGCGCGCGCGTAATGGGTCATCCGTCATGCCTATTTTTACAGGAAAAACTAAACGATGTGCTGTACAATCGTTAGAGTCATCAGATTGGAGAACGACAGATAGAGGCATGAAAGGTACACCGTGCCTTACAGGAACAAAGGCACCGAATCTGAGTCCCCTATGGCAATAGATATAGAGAACTTTTACAATGGTTGGAGAGGCAACGGGAGGCAATTGTTAAGTCTATGGTCAGTGGGCCCAGAACAAGAGAAACGACGAGAGACGATGATGAGAAAGGCGATGAGAGACGATTAATGTGTCTATAGTCGGTGGATCCATATGCATCCCTCGCCTTCCATCGTCTCTGGAATCGAGAAGATTAGGATGCCCAAATAAAGGCATGGTAATTCCTTTTTCGTAGTTCTTTTTTTAATTAAGGGTACAAGGGTACATACACAATTGCAAAAGGTAAAAAACGAATTATATTTTATTGCAATAATTCTTTATATTACGCTGTCGAATAAATCTCAAATAATCGCTCTGATATGCTCCCGCGTGATGCATGATGTTGCTGCACCTCCCGCGCTGCGCGCCGTGCCTCGCCGTCCCCCACATGTCGTCATCTTCTTCGACCTCCAACTCGTTAGCCACGGCGTTCGACCGCATCCTGGCGAACTGCTACAAGCAGTCAAGCACAACTAGAAATAGAAGCACAGCCCAGCTAAGGCAGCGTTTAGTTCATAAAATTTTCTTCTCTCTCCCCATCACATCGATTGTACTTTCCGTCTGCATGGAGCACTAAATAAAGTAGCACATGTTGCATGCTTATACTTTTTGCCTGGCTATCTCGAGATGAATCTTTTGAGTCTACTTTGGCCATGATTAGACAAAAATTATCAAATACAAATGAAAATGCTACAGTTATAAAACTTCCCAAAATTTCCAAACTAAACGTGCCGCCAGCCAGCAGCCACACCACACAAGACGGAGACCGAGACAAGAGCAGAGTAGAAATGGAAGCGGCGGCAGCAGCAGCAGCAGCTAGCGGCGGCCTTGCCCTGCTGCCCGGCGTCCTCCTCCTAGCGCTCTCCGGCCTCGTCATCTCTCGATGGAGCAGCAACCGCCGCAACAACAGGCTGCCCGGGACCTGCTCAAGCACGAGGCCAGCATCCCGGAGCGGCCTCTCACTGCTGTCACGCGACACCTCGTCTCTACACCTCGCACAACGATCCTAATATCCTTCCACAAATTAAATCAATAAAAAAATTTATTTTATAGCGGTGATTAAAAGCGACAGGAAGTAATTTCAACCATTGTAAAGGGTCTCATATAGGGATGGCGGCACATTTTTTTTTAAAAAAAAATCAGTATGCCGCGATGAGGCCGTGACAGAATAGTTGTATTTGAGAAATTATTCCCTCTCCGCGGACATTTTACTTTGCCAGTGGTCTGGGTCTAGCTTTTGCTATGCAAAATACTCCTAAATCTTTAATTTTTTTTGTTTGCTTTTAATTAGTTCATTTTTACGGAACCAAAGTTGCGGACATCATCACATATTGAACGCATTCATGCAAGTTCATATCTTGGCTACCAGAGATATTAATGGAGGATTATTACCGATTGCAATATAGATTTTGATTAACACTTTCTCCTTTTATTAAAAAAATATCAGTACGTCCACTATAGTATTCCTACAGTAATCTTCTTTTATTGCGTGCTTAGATGATGGATAGTTAGAGTTTTGAGTACCGTAGTGTGTGTGCTAATTTTTATAATAATCTATCATAACCTAAGTAGATTTAAAATATTCATCCCTGATTTACATGCAAACTGTGTAATTATTTTTTCACTTTTAATATTATATATATATTTATATTAGAATATTAGAATTTTAAAGGGAAACTAAATAGACCAAGTTAATTTCTGGGCAGGAAAAGGCTGTGTTTCCTATGCAAAAGATTGACCCACTCACGCACCAGGTGCCGTGCCGAGGCAAGAAAACAGTACTACTCCAGTACTACACTGCACTCGAGCAGCGAAGTTGAAGCATGCATCGATCTCTTCGCCCGTTTTCGCCCGTTCTTGTGGAAATTCAGAACTTCTACAAAAGAGGGAAACCCCTCATCCAAATTGGAACAGTACAAGCCCTTCCTTACACCGTCAGTACTTTTTGAACCTTTGTCTAAGAGCAAATATAATAATGGGTTGTAAACCGGCTAAAGCTGACGTGGAGAAGAAAAAAAAGAGAGAGAAAGTGGACTGTAAGTTTACAACCAGCTTGATTAAAACATCCATTAGTTTTAACTTTATTTCCTGGGGCTATTAATTATTAATGCTACACGCCAATAGTGCATTAATCCATGCAGGTTTGACTCGATCGTTGAAATTCCTTGTACTGCATGTAATCACAATGGCAAGAGCTAGCAAGTTTAAATATCTATTTTCAAGCACAGAAGATAATGTACATATATCTCTCTATCCCATGCATATTTCAAACCAGACATTAATTACACAAATACAAAATCCAAGTCTCTAGTCAGTCAGCAACATGACGTAAAAAAAGTTGTGTTAGGTCAGTGTAAGTGGAAAGTTTTATGATGTTGTTTGTAATACTATCATGACATGTAAAATGAAATAAAACATAGATGAAACACTCACTCTCAATAGAGAATTTCATTCTATAATTTTATATATATTTAGTTTCATTAATCAGAGAGTTGGTAACCATGCCGAAAGAGTTTCATCCTATATATAAAACACACTTCTCTCTCTTCTTAAAAATATTGCCACACCATCAAAAGTGCTTATATGATAACTCATTAAATACAAAATAAAACTCTCATAAAACTTCTATTTGAGGCCTTAAGGCACAATGTGTTTTCTGAGTGCGCCAAAAGAGAGAAGAATGAAGCATATCACTCCTGCCACTGTGAATAATAGCGATTGAGTCTCTTAGTGATGCTAGAAAAAAAAAAAAGAGGAATGGTGAAAGTAGAGGCTGTTTAGTTGGGTGAAAAGGGGTTCAAAAGTGCACTGTAGCACTTTCGTTTGTATTTGATAACTTTTGTCCAATTATGGTCTAAGTAGACTTAAAAGATTCATCTCGAGCTAGTCAGACAAAAAGTATAAACATGTAACCGATGCTACTTCATTTAGTGCTCCATGCAGGCGTAAAGTACAATTGATGTGATAGAAAAAAAGAAAAAAATTTGGAATGTAAACAGGGCCGTAGTTGAACCGGTGTCTATTTTTGGTGTGGAGAGACAAAGCCGGGAGAGAGCAAAAATTCTGAAACACCACTCACACTGTAGAAGGCCTAACATGGCTCTTATCCTTGGCTAGAACTGAAGAGACGCTATGTATATCCGGCTAACTGGAACCTTTCCTGCTCTCTCCATCACTCAGTAATTACGCCGGTTATCTAATCTTAAACATTTGTCAACTGAGTACTATTCCGCAGAAAACGTACAAACAGGGCCAAAGGTATCGTAGCCGCAATTAATTGACTAAGACGATTGAAAAACAGAATGATATGAGTATTTTAATTTTTTCGAGTGACAGTACTAAATGATACTGTACAAGCCTAGCTCTACATGGAAATAATGCATGAATCATCAGGGCTTGTGCCTTTGTTTCCACTTTTCTCCTTCATGACTAGACATATAGCTCGATGGAAAATAAATATATATGACATGGAGAGATACATGAACGTTCATTTTCACATTTATTTGCCAAAAAACTACATATGACGACTTCCAATAAATCCAAAACACATGACCTATTGTGCATGTATTTCTCCTTATATACAGTACGGAGTACTATACCAACCAATTGTATAGAAATAGAAATAATAAAAAATGAAAATCATGCACCCGTCTCTCTCTCTCTCCTAGTATAATTACGATACGCCCTCTCATAAATGCGGATTGCACCACCTCAACACTCGTCCGCAATAACTCCTTCCTCCCTTCTCCACATTCTCTTCCACCTCCGTCCGTTCCCCTTTCTCTTCCTCTTCCTCTTCCTCCTCCTCTCCTCCCCTTCCATATGGCCGCCGCTTAGCTTCTCAAGGTCTCCTCCCTCTCGCCACCTCTTGCTAGCTACCCTTCTGAGCTTGCAAAGTTTTGCTGCATCACATCTCTTGAGAGCTGCAGGCAGAGATCGATCAGGAGTTCTATTTTTGCAAAAGGCACACAAACATATAGTTCTTCTGCTAGATCTCACTGCCAGTCAGCTCACAGCGAAGGTTCTCAGGGCAACCTTGTCGCTAGATCTGTTGCTGGTCCTGTTGTTACTTGGCAGGCAAGGTATATATCTCCATATAGGAATAGGATTGGTGCCGCCTGTTCTTTGGCTGTGGGGGAGGTACTACGCATGTGCCAGTGAAGAAATGGAAAGGAGCTAGTGAGGTGGCAATAAGAATTAGGGCTTGAGAGGTTGTGAGAGGAGAAATGATGATCCCGGCGAGGCACATGCCGCCGATGATCGTCCGGAACAGCGCCGCCGCGTACGGATCCTCGTCGGCACTGTCGCTCGGCCAGGTAATTAATTAGTTTTCTGTTCTTTGGCCTTGCTGAGATCGAAAGGATTTCCGTTTAGCTTCTGTCTTTTCTTTGCAAAAATCAGAAGTTGTTGTTCTTGCTCTTTTTTGTGCTCTCCTTGTTCTGGATAAATTTTCTTCGATTGATTTGAGGTCTCAATATAATCTCATCAGTGCTCGATCAGTACTAGGGATTAGAACAGAAGGGCCATGTTTTGAGTATCCATGTACTGATCCTGCAGAGGATTAGCTTTTTCCTTGGAAACTGAGAAGGCTCTCGAGAGAGAGAGAGAAGCGAGAGAGAGAGAGAGAGAGAGAGAGGTTATCTATGTCCTGTACTTAAGTTGGCTGCTGTTCACACATAGATTAGGTCATCAGAATGCATGAGCCCCATTTCTTTAAGACTTGCTCCTCCTATATAAAGAGGCAGATGAATGGGCCATCAGCTTGGCAAGAGGGAAGACTTCCATCCCTGCTGCAGGTTCCTGATCACAATTCACACACACAGATCAACAGGTAGGTTGTTAGTAGTTGCGTTGCTAGCTTCTTCTAGCTCTTATGTGTGGCCCTAGTCTGGACAAGAAACGACCTGCCTTCTTTCTTTCTTCCCCGTTTCAAGCTTGCATTCACATCTGCTCAAGTCCTCCCCTACGTGCGTACCAAACGAACCAAGAAGGAAAAAAAGAAATGATTTCCTTCCCGATTTATGCATACCTTGGAGCAACCCCTACAATTTCATCCCTAAATTATTACTTGCCTCCGACAGTACATCCTCTACATATTTTTTTTCTTTTTGCTCTTGCACGAAATTTTTTTATCTTGTCGTCCCTTAGCTTGAACTTTTCTCTCATGCCCAGTCCAGCTACAAATTAATGGCGTCGAGCGATGAAAAAACGCACGGAACATATATGCCTCAACAGGGCAAACGTCCCAGTCGACGATCTCTGGCACTTCATTGCTTATATTAATTTCAACTCGTTTGTGCAACACGGTACAAACAAATTAAACAAGCTGATGTTTCCCCCTTCCTTAATTGCTTTGCAGCCGAACCTGCTGGACAGCCAGCAGCAGCTCCAGCTCCAGCAGGCGCTGCAGCAGCAGCACCTGCTGGACCAGATCCCGGCGACGACGGCGGAGAGCGGCGACAACATGGGGCGCAGCGGCGGCGGCCGGGGGTCCGACCCGCTGGGCGACGAGTTCGAGAGCAAGTCCGGCAGCGAGAACGTGGACGGCGTCTCCGTGGACGACCAGGACCCCAACCAGCGGCCCAGCAAGAAGAAGCGCTACCACCGCCACACCCAGCACCAGATCCAGGAGATGGAAGCGTACGTAATCACTCATTAATTCTAGTATATGGATCCTTCTTGAAATGTTTTGGTGATTAATTTTTCATTGACTTTTACTACCTGTCAATGCTTAGTTTACAAAAAAAAAAAAAAAAGATGCGCATAAAATGTTGTTGGATTACTGAATTTAATAAGGAGAGAGGACAACCTGGTCATCAGTCGGTTACTAGCATTCACTGAGACTGATGTAAGCTTACGCACTAGTCAAATTGAGTTCTTGCTAGTATTGTATTCGTTGACCCAATACAAACGGTTTTTGTTCTTTAGCTCTTCTCGAAGCAGAAGCAAAACCAAAAACAATAAACATAGCATTCAAGAAGTAGGACTTTTGTGTTCACACTGAACTGAACTTCCTTTCTCTTGCTAGTTCTTTTTTCCTAACAAATTTTCTCTAGAAACATTAATTGACTGATTCATCGTCACTCACGAAATACTCTTCTTTCCCTCTGAAATTGATTGATTCATGGATCTCCAGTTTCTTCAAGGAATGCCCGCACCCGGACGACAAGCAGCGCAAGGAGCTGAGCCGGGAGCTGGGGCTGGAGCCCCTCCAGGTCAAGTTCTGGTTCCAGAACAAGCGCACGCAAATGAAGGTGACGATCCTGACTAATCTCACCCTGTTCTTCGCTCTGGTCACCCTTTCTCTGTGCATCTTGCTCCGGAAATTTTCGTTTTGGAGCTGCAACTGCAAGGGTGTGACTGTGTGAGCGTCGTCACAACTCACAACTACTTCATTTAAGCCTCTGACCTAGCGTCTGACAGGCAGCATTCATGGCTATTACTATAACTGGACAAAAGCTTGGCCACACACCCCCATGTCCTCTTCTGCATGCGCGCTGCCATGCCATGGCTGGCACTGGCACATCAGCCATGGTCAAACCCCACCCCGCGTTCATCATGCATGTCTTCCTACTCCTGCTGGCTGCTGCTACTGACGCCTACTCTACAGCACTGCTCACCTGACTCAGCAACAGCTGCTGATCACCAAGCATTGTTATTTCACTTACTTAATGCATGCATGGTTTATATAATCGTTACTGTAGAACAGCTAATCCGGCCATATATAGCTAGTTTAGATTAGAGATAGACTGATAGAGTGAGACGCTAGCTCCATCATGGTCGTAAAGCTTACGGTGATCCATGGCGTCTGGGACGACGAGTTGCAGAACCAGCACGAGCGGCACGAGAACTCGCAGCTGAGGGCGGAGAACGAGAAGCTGCGCGCGGAGAACATGCGGTACAAGGAGGCGCTCAGCAGCGCGTCCTGCCCCAACTGCGGCGGCCCTGCCGCGCTGGGCGAGATGTCCTTCGACGAGCACCACCTCCGCGTCGAGAACGCGCGCCTCCGGGAGGAGATCGACAGGATCTCCGCCATCGCCGCCAAGTACGTCGGCAAGCCCATGGTGTCCTTTCCCGTGCTGTCCAGCCCGCTCGCCGCCGCCGGGGCGCGCCCGTCGCCGCTGGACATCGTCGGTGCCGGCGTCGTCGCCCCGTATGGCGCCGCCGCCGCTGACATGTTCGGTGGCGTCGTCGTCGCTGCTGGTGGGGACCTGCTGAGGGGGGGCGCCGCCATGCAGTCGGACGCCGACAAGCCTGTGATCGTGGAGCTCGCCGTCACCGCCATGGAGGAGCTGGTCCGGATGGCGCAGCTGGACGAGCCGCTCTGGAACGCGCCGGGCATCGATGGATCTGCCGAGACGCTGAACGAGGAGGAGTATGCTCGCATGTTCCCCAGTGGGCTTGGGATGAAGCAGTATGGGTTCAAGTCGGAGGCATCGCGCGACAGCTCCGTCGTCATCATGACCCATGCCAACCTCGTCGAGATCCTCATGGACGTGGTATGTAGTACGTGTGATTGATGTGCAAAGAGTACATGTTTCCTTTAATTACATAGTTGTTGTGATAAAACATTATCAGGATATTTGATCTGATTTTTGCTGTCTCTGAGCTTATTCTGAATTTTGATCATTCGACTTCTTCTCTATGAGCAGAATCAGTATGCGACGGTGTTCTCGAGTATCGTGTCAAGAGCGGCGACACTGGAGGTGCTATCCACCGGCGTGGCTGGGAACTACAATGGTGCATTGCAAGTGGTGCGTGTTCTGAAATTTGTTGATGCATAGGTAGTTTGATGTCATCGATCAGTTGATTGCTGAAGCTACAAATTTCCAATATTGTGTGCATTTTGCAGATGTCAGTTGAATTTCAGGTGCCTTCCCCACTAGTGCCGACCAGGGAAAGCTATTTCGTGAGATACTGCAAGCAGAACGCTGATGGATCATGGGCCGTCGTCGACGTCTCGCTGGACAGCCTGCGACCCAGCTCAGTACTCAAATGCCGCCGCCGGCCTTCAGGATGTCTGATCCATGAAATGCCTAATGGCTACTCAAAGGTCTATAGTCTGCCCTTGATCGAATTTTTAAGCTTTCACACATTCTCAGTAGCTGATGGTTCAAAAACTTTTTTTTTTTCAAAGTAGATGGTTCAAAAACTGATTGTACTGTATTTTATCTAAAATTGAGATTTGTTCTGTGTGTCCATGTATTAGGTGACCTGGGTGGAACACGTCGAGGTGGACGATAGGTCTGTGCACAACATCTACAAACTGCTGGTGAACTCTGGGCTCGCCTTTGGTGCACGCCGGTGGGTTGGAACGCTGGATCGCCAGTGCGAACGCCTTGCCAGTGTCATGGCCAGCAACATTCCGACCAGTGACATCGGTGGTAAGCTCTATATATAATCTGTACCATGTATAGCAGCACACCATATATCTGTCCAATTGAATTGAATTCCCTGAAAAGGTTCAGATCCTTAATTATGAAACAAATCATTTGCTGCAGTGATTACTAGCACAGAGGGGAGGAAGAGCATGCTGAAGCTGGCTGAGAGAATGGTGATGAGCTTCTGCGGTGGCGTGACGGCCTCAGCCGCGCACCAGTGGACGACGCTGTCTGGCAGTGGTGCTGAGGACGTTCGTGTCATGACCAGGAAGAGCGTCGACGACCCTGGCAGGCCGCCGGGCATAGTCCTCAACGCTGCCACCTCTTTCTGGCTCCCTGTACCACCAAAGCGTGTCTTCGACTTCCTCCGTGACGAAAGCTCTCGCAGCGAGGCACGAACAACACACCCATACCTAACAATTTCATCATGAAAACATTAGAGAACACATCCTGTGAACCACATTTCTTTTCCTTTTTTTGCAGTGGGACATTCTCTCCAACGGCGGCGTTGTTCAAGAAATGACTCACATCGCCAATGGCCGCGATCATGGCAACTGCGTCTCGCTTCTTCGTGTCAATGTAAGCACACGATGAATTCGGCTTGTCATCCATCAATGCATGCGATAACGCCTGCCTTCTAACATGTTGACTGTGTTTGCTGATTCGACTCTCTTATCCCAGAGCACGAACTCGAACCAAAGCAACATGCTGATCCTGCAAGAGAGCTGCACTGACGCATCAGGTTCCTACGTCATCTATGCGCCGGTGGACGTGGTGGCCATGAATGTGGTCCTCAACGGCGGCGACCCTGACTACGTGGCGCTCCTGCCCTCTGGCTTCGCCATCCTGCCCGATGGCCCATCAGGCAGCAGCAACATGCAAGGAGACGGCGGCGTCGGATCAGGCGGGTCGCTGCTGACGGTGGCGTTCCAGATACTGGTCGACTCCGTGCCCACAGCCAAGCTCTCCCTGGGGTCGGTGGCGACGGTGAACAGCCTCATCGCCTGCACCGTGGAGCGCATCAAGGCGGCGGTGGTCTCCGGCGAGAGCAATCCGCAGGCGCAGTAGCTTCGTTGAATCAAACAGTGTTCTTAATCATCCTTTGCATTGAAGGTATGCATATATAAAACCAAATCACATCAAGGTTATATGATTTGCAATATTTCATCTTATTGTTTAGTCTGAATACTGATGAAATCTTTATCATCAATGCCTTTGCAGGAGCAGCAAATTTTAGAGCTTTCATCAGTGGGAAGTCAAGAGCGCACCTCAGACTCTCCTTGCCATGTGGTGCTCATATAGTTTGGGTTATTTTTCGCTTAGTTCCCACAAAATTTCTGGGTATTATCCCAAGCAATATTTCAGTCGCCGAAGGAAAATGAGTCACCACTACGCAAGGGTAGTTGGTTCGGGTATTGACTTCCTCTTTCATGTTGGCCTCTCGGATGCTGCTACCTCTGAATTTAGGCTTCTTTTCTTCTCTTGTGGAGTACAAAACCGTAATTTTACCATGTAATTTGTGCTGTTGCTGCAGTTGCTCAGACTTGTCCGGTATCCTGGATTCCCCAAATAGAGATTTGTGTCCCTTAGGTTTTATACTTCTATTGAAGTGTTTCTTATGTCTGGCCAACGTTCGAGTCCCAAACGTGCCTGTGTAGCGTGGTTGCATACTTGCGTTATTGAATGTCTTTCGTTGCTATTTTGCAGCTTCAATTTCTCAATTAATTTTGTTATAGTGATGTGGACATGGAATGCCACTCAACAATATTATATTCCTGCTTTCGACCTTCTATTCCTCGTCAGAATTGGCCATGCCATTTCAATGTCTGAGATTTCGTCACCAGAAGGCATCATATTTGAGCATGTATTTCATACAAAACAGCTCCTTCGGACGCACTTACAAAGTCAGAGATGTACATTTATGACACTCATCCGATTCTCCCCTAACAAGATGCAAGTCCATGTACAAGTACAAACTTGAGTGCATCTGAGTGCCTCTGAAATAGTCAACCATGTGTACAAGACTCTTACGAGCATTCTGCTAGGATGTTCAGGCCAGCCCTTTTCTTGAAAAGGAACTTAGATCTTCAGCATGCTACGATCACAAAATAAGGTCGCTATATATACGGACATGGCATTCTGCTAGAGAAATCACGCCTTAACCGATGCACTCTTTTCTTCATTTTGTTGGGAGGAGGTCGGTAAATGAAAAATCATGAAACGGTGGACCTGCAATACATGTTCAGGTGTAACTTTGGCATTTTCTCCATAAGATGATATTATGAACTGCCAATAAATACAAAACAAGCATACTATGAAGATATTTTACATAAGCAAAACAGCAATTTGTTTAGACACTTCATGCAATGAAACTTGAGTTTTTTTTATAGTACCTCAGTTAAAATGCACAAGTTTCATATCGCTGTGCTCAGATTGTAAGCACATATAGTTCTCTTAAAGAACATGAAAGTATGCTTATTCTACATATAATTTAACTAAAGAAGTGCTTGCAGTTCTTCAAAAAAAAAAAATGCTTGCAGAATTTTTACCTTTTTGCTCGGCTAAAAGGTAAAAAGGAACGTGAGCTACCATCTTTGTTCCTCCTTCACTCCAATTCACAATACCAGGACCATTTCCTTCGGCAGTGGACGGTCCCAGTACAGATAAACAGATGGCTGGTTCATTCATGAGCCCTAAATAGTCACAGGCCCGTTGCCAGACTCTCCTGTCTGAGGATTGGGGAACGAGCGACCTGCAGGAAATGAAGCAATTAAGATGCTCTGTGAGAAGCAACATACTTAATGGTGGATGCACTGATCATTTATCTTTACACAGCAGGGATCAAGTCAGTACCTTACCCAATGACACGCGTGCTCTCGGAAGCAACTCACTGTGGCATGTTGCTAGTTTTGCAATGGCAGTCACCACAAAGCAGAGAAGCCTGGCTTGGGATGACTTTCTAGATGATGCACCCATGGAATCAGATCCTGGCTCCTGGTTTAATGCTAAACGGCTTGACAACAAATGAATGAAAGAAGTCAATTATGTGTGATGCCATGGAAATCCAGATACAAGATATAGTAGACTAGGGCCTCACCTAGTTGCCAGGTTTTCATATAATAATAACTCCAAATTTTCAAATAGTTCACGAGCTACATCTTTGTGATCTATCCCTCCAGCTCCATGCTCACCAATGGCCCAGCACAAGTGCAATGCTAATTCTGTCTGCACTGGCCACAGTCCATCAGTAACTTTCAGTTGCAGTGAGAAAGATAATTAGTCATTTAAGATAATCAGCAGAAGGATAAGAGCATGTGATGATATAGCAATTTCAGTGGCAATATGAACTCGAAAAATAGGAGTACAAACTTGAAAGATATACTTGCCTTTGCAGGATTATCATGAGCCTCACCAAGTCTGTCAGTAATAGGTTTCTGCAGAATGGTTCCAAATGATCATGCAGAGCTATTTATAAAGTCCTATATATAACGGAAACTTTCAAAGAACTTTTTCCTTATTGCCGCAAAGTGCTACATGACATGGGCTTTTAGTTCAGAGTTTTAAATTTTATGTCTAGTAAGAAATAAATAACTAAAAATGTACACACATTACCTTCAGTACTGCAATGATGTTGGGAGACCGCTGGAATGCAGCCAAAATGAAGTCTGAAAGCCTTTTCCTCACCTGCAACAACATAATATCATGGAAGCTACAATATGCCACTGGAAGCTGAACTGAAACAGGATATGTTAGGCAAATAACCAAGTCTATAGCTGGACAAGCCATATGGCATACAATCATTTGAGGTAAAGGTACTATGGTAGAAATTTAAGTTGTACTTCTTTCACTTTTGCCATTTAATGTATTCTGACATAAAGTAGTATCGCTGCTCCATCAGTTAGATATTCAAAGCTCGTCTAGGATGGTTTTCAGAATTATTAGCTTAGTAAAAACTATAGATCCAATAGTTCAACAAATAGGTTGAATCCTTCAATTCAGCTTGAGAAGTTGTTTATCAACTGCTTATAAATTGCCGTACATGCAACTAATCAGTTATGTCAGACTAAGCAAATAGAGCATATCCTTGGTTGCAAAACCTTTAAAAGGATCAGTAGTAGACAAGGAATTCTAGAATAAATTAAGTTTGCCTACCTTGAAAGAGAAAACCTTGTCTGGGAACATTGCAGCATATCTTGACATAACTACTGGAATAAGAGCACACAACAGTGCTGAACCAACAAACAGAGATTGCCAAATCAACAATATGTTGATCACTTAGCATGTGTAGCAAAAATAATAATTATGAAAAAAGATATGCAACCTACAGTCATTAACATCCCGCAATGCTGTTGCGAAATACAAACTAAGAAAACGAGGTGCCATTTCCAGTGACTGTTTCAATCTGTCTGACTGTGGGCTGCTAAATGCTGCTTGTAATGTTGAAGATATCGTAGGGGATATCCAATGCTTTGCCTGAAGGTGTAAACAGAATAACATATCACTAGAACTAATTCAGAGGTGATATACACTATTATATAGGAGAAACTACTTACGGCAATGCCATCATTCTCATCTTTTAGAAGGTCTAAGAACATTGGGTCAGCAAGGTCTAGGGTACCACTATCATCAGAACCTGAATTACCACTAGGTTCTTCTATTGCAGAACCAGTATATGCCTCGTCCATCAGTGCAAGAAGCATCTGTACCATAGAAAAAGACACTGTTCTTAATAGTTTTGGACTAGATAAATTCACTCAGCTTCTACGCCAATTCATTCTGAAGATTACCTCAGGAGCAGCGCTCTTCTGGATTGTAGCTATACTACTACCAATAAGAGTTCCAGAACTTCTTTCCACCTTTTCCAATGCCACCACCAACACTGGATAAAGTTCAGAGTGATGAGGAACAAAGTTGTTGAAATCAGTACATTATAGTTAAACAAAAACGAATAATGCATGGTTGAATGTTAAATACATTAAGGCCTCCTTTGGCTCATGGGAACACACAAGGAGAAACGTAGGATTTCTACGGCCGTAGGAAAGGAAACGTTCCTGGGTCTGGGTCATTCCTCCGGAATCGTTCCGTTCCTCTGCCTTAGCCCCGCATACGACCTTCTCTCTCACGCCGCTTTCTGCCCTTCGCTCCCAAGTTCCCTCCGCTCCTTGCCGAGCTTCCTCTGCCCCCCTCCTCCGCTCCCTCCCGTGCCCCCTCTGCCCCCCCTCCCTCAGCTCTCTCACGTCGGCGGCGGCGTGGCTCCCTGGATCTGGAGGCCTGGCGGCTGGCGGTGCGTACAAGGCAGGCACGGGAGTCACGGCCTCACGCGGACGCCAGCGCTGCGGCGTCGCCAGTGCGGGCGCGGCCTCGCGTGGAATCCAGGTGCGAGCAGCACGGCCGGCACGGCCTCGCGTGGACGCCGGCGCCGCAGCGTCACCAGGCGCGGGCGCGGCCTCGCGCGGAATCCAGATGCGGGCGGCGCGGCTTCGCGCGAACTCCAGGCCCCCGACGTCGCGGAGGTCGCGGCGCACGCAGGGCCAACAGCATCAGCTCCTCCAGATTCTGCCAACAACAGCTGTTGCCTCAAACTTCCACCAAAACATGAGCTGCGGCTGGATGTTTTTTTCCTGTGCCGATGTGAGAGAACGAATCCGGAGGAATGGTTTCCTCCGTTTGACCCGTGAGTTCCCAAAGGCACCATGACGTCATCAATCCCATAGGATTGGTTTCCTTTGTTTCTCCTGTGTTCCACCTGTGATCCAAAGGGGGCCTAAGACAAAAGACAATTATCTAATCAAGCCATAAAATCTGGCAGTTTCTAATTAATACCAATCACAACTGAATGATATTATGTGCAGTATTGGAACTCAAAATGAAGAGTTCTTTATCAAAAGAATCTGAATAGTGTGGCAACTTTTTACTCCATGTTCACAAATAAAAAGTAACTGTACAGGATAAACAATCAAGGCCACCAGGGACTAGGTAATGTATCTATGCTATACATTACATAAATATCGCATATTATAAGGAATGCACATCACGTGAAAGCAGAAACAATAATTTAATAATGCCAGAGTGGGCCTAACTCATCAGCTAATTAGCAGTCAAAATTGTTTGGGTTATATAAAAATGAATAAGTCCTGAAGGTAAAATATCAACAGGCTTACTTGGCAAATCCATAAGGGATAGGAAGAGAGGAAGAAAAGATCCTGCTGACATCATTAACGGAAGTACTTCCGAAAACTTATTCTCCAGTCTAGAATGTTAGAAAACAAATGAGGTAGTTCAATAGGACTGCTATGGAATATTTATGCTACCAGTACCAAGTCATTTAAAGGAAACATGGATGATAGAGCTATGTGAAGTTCATGACAATAAGAGCACATACCTCTCACCATTTGATGCAATAAGCTTTAACAGCAAAGGATAGAACTGTGAATAAACAAGAATAATAAGCATTGACATGTGCTAACATGATCACGTCGAATTTGGAAAATAGGAAGAGAAGAGAGAGGTATCCTATAAAGGATCTTACAAAAGATTGGTTGAGTAGCTTATCTTATCATTCAAATATGGGTTTTCTGTTTTTTCTCTACCTTTTTGTCCTATGGCCTCCTGTATTGTAAATACTTGTTTTCTTACATTATGAAGAAATACATGTAGGGGCCTCCCCCGCCATTCTCATAAAAAATGATCAATTATGCTATAAACAAACAAGGAATCTGGATTTATATCTTTCAAAGCAACAATCTGCAACAACATGAATAATAGGAGCTACATGGAATTTGTCAGTTCCAAGTAAATATTTGAAGTGTTGGCACCTGTGGAATCAAATTGGGAAAGGAGCTAAGGATCTTTGTCTTGTTTGTTACAAGGAATTCAACCGTGCGCTCTGCAACAATAGGATCTGCAAATTCCCTAATTACAAGAGAAAAAAAAAGTTGAGTACCTTAGATGCTTGTGTTAGCAATCCAACAATGGTATAGAGATCAAGAGACAAACATAGAAAACAACATTACCTACTTAAGCAAGAGCGAAAGAAGGTTTTCAAGCTACCATCAGCATCATGCAAGACTGCCTCCCCAAAGTCCAAGAAGAATTGCAGAATGGTCTGGTAGGAAAAGGAATACAGAACACTAAATCACTCCTTTTATAAGTTTGGCAAACTCTTTACAACAAATCAGTAATAAGGAATGAGTAAAAGTAATTCGCCACCAACAGCTATGCAAGTAATCCATTGTTCAGTGAATCAGGGAGTAAAGACATTAGAATCATACAGTTTAACACTAGATTAAAGTCACTCACCCAAAGACTAGACATACGGGCTTCGGTTGTGAAATTTTCATAAAACTAAAAATGGAGAAGCACATTTCTACGCTGAAGGACATCATTTTCAAATATCCGAGCCTTTATCCATCAAAACATTAAGGAAAACATCTCTGCAGCGCAAGACTGAGGAAAGTTGGCTTACGAGGAGCAGCACGCCGGTGGAGGCCACGGCCTGCGTCGGAGCGGCGGCGCATCGCTGAAACAGCTTGCTCATCACCGGGAACGCCCGCGCCACCATCTCGTCCTTCGCCTCCTTGGCCGTTCGGCACATCTCGCACACCCTCCTCACCTTCGCGCGGACAAAAATGGTGCACACGAAACAGCACATCTAAGAATCCTCGTCGACATCCAAGAAACCGGACATGGGGATTGGCGAGAAGGGATCGAAGGGAGATGCGGTTACAGATTGGAGGAGGTTGGGGTCGGAGGCGGGGTCAGCGGCCGCAGCGGAGTCCCGTGAGGCCGCAGAGAGCGAGCGGAGGTGGAAATCGTAGCTGCCGTCGCCGGCGGCGTGCTCCGGCGAAGCCATGGCCGTCGCCTCGCCGCCGTGTTGCGTCTTGTCGTTGGGGTTAGAGAGAAGGCCTCCTTTATTTGCGGACGGCCTATTAGGTGCGTCCGGCCCATGTACTAGAATTTTTTTTTTCCCTTTTAACAAGGCTTTTACCGTCACAGCTTCACTGGAGTAGGAAGCGCAAGCAGCTTCGAGTTGTCCGGGTGGCCGGCCAAGAGCCCAAGATGTCATCGACATAGGAACAAAAGGTCAAAAATATGTTGTTCATTGTTTTTTTTGACAGCATTATGTTGTTTATTGTTGATTTTGCACTTCCCTGCTTTTTTTTATTCTATTGTCATTTTTTTATAGGAGTGTCTAGTTATTTATCAACAGATTTTATATAGTCAAATCTGTCAGATTTTTTTATACATGCTATGTGATAGCACAAATCCTAAAACATATTAAAAATCATATTGGTTTGGTACCAACAAAATATGTAACTGATAAATAGCAAATATATTTTTTTAGATGATCATTCATTTGTGTGTGAATTTTTTCCTTATAAGACCTTTTGTTGTCACAAAATTTGTTGGTTCTAGTGTTTACGAAGAAATGATAGGCGGAGATGAATCAAATTAACAGTTTACAATTCGGCTTCAAATTGAGATATAGTGTAGGTCATGCATTTTATGCTTTGCAACTGATCATGAGAATTCGACATATCCGCCACTGGTCATGAGAATTCGACATCTCCACCACTGGTCATGCTGGAGCAAAGTAAATCACACCGATATATGAACTAGTCTAAGACCATGAAAACGGTTGAAAACGGACTTACGAAATAGAAAACGAAATCGGTTAGTTCGGTATATTTCTATATTTTAGCAATTAAAGAGTACAAAAATGGATGTGAAACCAATTGAAACTGACAATTTTTTATGTTCGAAAACAGAAACATAATATAGAAAACGAAAGCGGTCAGTTAGGGATATTTTCGTTCCATTTTCATCTTGCATAGTTTCCAAAATACAATCGATCGGAAACATAGCAGTGCGCTGTGCACAACCATTAAACTACCAAGGTCGACTGAAAATTTATCCAAACTAGCAGTATTAGCTGTCGAAATGAAAAGTCAAATGACACGATTCATCTCAAACGTCGATAGATCCCTTCACTGCTACAACTACAATAGTGCTCTCTCTGAGTTTCCCTGGCTACGCTTCAACTTAGTTTCCCCCTGCCATCGTCGTGGCGGCAAGAACCTGACAGATGTAAGAAGCCTTGCCTAGCTTCAAGCCAAATGATATCTCGAAACAATATCTTCTGAAGATGATTGTAATTTTGGTACAACTTCGGGGCATAGTTCCTGGCTTCCTGCAGAAAGGTACGAGGGCAAATGTTAACCAGTGTTTCTCCTGGGAAAAAGTGATATTTACAAATGTCAACTTGCATCACAAATGGGTCTGAGCAGAAGTGTAACACGCACCTCATATGCAAATCCAGGATGAGTGCTTAGAAAGAGTGAGCACCACCGGATGCATGCAGCTATTCTGTTGATCCCGATGAGTGCAATGTGAAGGAGCACTTGGTTCAAAGCTGCTTGATGGCACTGGCTCGATCTGCCAAAACAGGCAGAATCATAGAGAACAAGAATGGCCAGTAGGAACATCTGAAGTAGTTTCATGTTGTTTACTGAAGTGCCAGAAACCTCCTTGAATCAACCAAATATTCATGCCAACGCTGCTGCCACGCAATGTTTGATCTAGAAAACTAGAGAACATCAGGAAACTTTTCACATTAGGTGCCTATTATTTGTAACTGAATTTCAAAGATTGACAAAAGTGAAGCTCTTACTGTTGTCAGAAACAGTAAGTCAGTTCAGGAAATGCTGTCGAAAAAGAAGTCATGTTTCATGTCAGTTAGGCAACCTTGCACTTCAGCACTTGAGCAGGATAGCTTGTGGATTTGTGGTCTAGCAGAAAAAGAAGTTGTGCTCCTGTGACATGGAAAGCATAACAAGTAAAAACATAATTCATGGTAAAAAGAAAAAGCATTACTATGATATCTAACTATCTGTAATGCTACCTAAGATGAGTGATCGAGAATCGCACTTGTAAATCTTCTTATTTATATTTTCCATTAATGTTCGCTGCATGAAGAAAGAAATAAAGAAATTTGTGAAGGAAATTTCCATTACATTATAATAAGTGAAACAAAGTAGAAGGAAACAAGTTCTTATTGCATAATAATGAGAATTTAAATTACGTGTGCACTATAGAGTTCCAGTCAGTTCAAAGTATTACTTACTTATTAACTGTATATTATCTCCAAATACTAATCATGTCAGATATGTGCATCTCCTTTATAATCTAAAGGAGTGTCCAAAGGTAGCATTTCATGTTTCACAGGGATAGTCAAATTTACTTAAGGGAAAAAATTACACACAATTATAAAATACCGAAATGATGCACAGCTCGGTAATTTACTAAGCCACAACTTGAATTGACTGATGTCTGCAACACTGCATCATTTGAGATGGTCTGACATGAAAACATTTATAATTTGATTGTGTCTCAACATCCTGAACTGACTTAAAATGCTTTCAGAATACCAACCACTGCACATTTCTGCCAGTACCTTCATTATTACATCTTGTGGCAAAAATATCAATAAAGATGCAAGTGCTTCATCAAAGTAAAAAAATTTCAGAATAATCTTTAACAAAAAAACGAAGGAACTAAAGCAAAATTTAGTATACTAGTGGGACTTACCAGATTCGTTTTTCATATGAAAGTCCCACGAGTTCAACAAGCTGAACTTTGATGTGATTTTAATTTAGTACATATCATCCTTGTGCAACGCTGTAGCCTGTAGGCAAGAGTGCAGAACATTAGTTCTGTTGACAGCAGGCTTAGGGAATAATATGCAACATATAGTTGAAGACTTCATACTTGAAGACTTAGCAGACAAAGGTGCCTGTACTGAACAATAATTATTTTGGCTGTTCCAGTAGCAGAGTATTGCGTTCATTACCACAACTTTTGCCTATGTTATGTAGGCTACATATACATTCCGTGGCCACATTGGGGTTCAACCTTCAAAGGATATGCTCTAAAAAACTGATGTAAATAATAACTTATGAAGTAACCAAACACTTACAGCTATATCACAAAATACCCATATTTGCACATGTGTAGTTGAGCAACATAGATGTTAGTTTCTGATCTTCAGTTGGATGATCAGGACTATACAATGCATTCCTAGTTAGCAATCTGCTACCAAGACATGGTGCATATGTATCCTTCTTATTGTTGCTGTGATTTATATAAGTATGTACACTGATTTTCTTTAAAACGGATAGAAGAACATTTGTTTTTTTCCTTTAGAAAAAACTCAGTTCAACATCTTCAGTCGGTGCCCTCAAAATTATACTTTCACAAGAAATATCTTCATATGCTGCATCATTTCTAAAGCCTCAAACGCACAGAACAATCTTAATTCTGAAGAGTCAAAATAGCACAATCAATTCCAACCTTGCTATTTTTTCCCCTATGGGCAACATTAAAAATTAGCATATATAGTATAATTACCTTTGGCAAAAGGATTTTCTAAATAAGAGAACACACTCAATTCCCTTGGGTGCAACAGTGTGTTTCAGACAGATCCAACAAGATTATATGATATACAGGCCTAAGACTTGATGAACCCTTGTGCACTGCAGGTCAAAAAAAGCAGGGTTCGTGTCAAGGAACACTTGAGGAACCTAGACACATAGTAGTTGTAAAAATGGCTTAATGTTCATGTGATTAGGAAAAAAACGAAGAGCAATTACCTTGCACTGCTAGAACCTGATCTCAGATTTGTTCTATTACACCAGTTAGGAGGATCCGATGGAGATGATCTATAAAAGAAGTGGCAATATGGTAGTATTTGAGGTTAGCACCATTCATTGCTATGCCATCAGAATAGGAATCCTGCAGATACTGAGAAAGTGAGAATACATATGAACATTAAGTTCATCAATCCCAATAGTTATGTTAACTTGGAATACAACAACGCAGACAATAAATATTGTGATGGTACAACATACCAGCCCAGCATTGCACAACGAAATAAGGACATCAGAGTTCAGAAGTAATAGGTACTGCTGTAGTTAACATAAGTGGCGACTACACAAACAAGGTTCCACAATCTAAGTACTATTCTAGTAAACTGTCAAAACAAGCCCCCCCTCCCCAGTCAAATTCTTTGCATGGCTGCTATCACAGGAGAATATACAATGCAAAGCAACACTGATCAAGAAAAACTTAGTACCCACTGCCACCTGTGAAATCTGCCTCGCACTGGAGGAGACCACTGCACACCTGTTTTTTGGATGTCCAGATGCCCAGCAGTTCTGGAATGCCTTGCAAATCAACACGCAGCCGGACTGGCCGGTGCAGGCGATCAAAGATATTCTACCACCAAGCCACATACCAAGAAAACACTTGACCACCTTCTTGATCCTTTGCTGCTGGAACATTTGGAAGAGGAGGAATGGTAAGATCTTTGGATCAGGAAGAACAGCATTGACGGTGGCGCTGGCGGCATGCAGGAATGAAACCTAACTTTGAAGAGCACGGCTACCACAGGAAGATAGGTCAGTCGCTGACGTTTGGTGTTCTTTACTAGTAAATACAATGTAACACCGAACGATGTTTCTCAAACTACAACTATTGTAAGCAATCAGGCTATTTAAGAGCCACCTATTAATCAATATTCAGGCAGGGACAAACCACCCCCCCCCCCCCCCCCCCCCCCCCCCCCGCGGGCCGGCTTATAAAAAAAACCAATAAATAAGCTAATATGTACTTGTATCAGTGCCCCCAAGATAACTTGAAATTAGGTGGAGCATGTTTCGCAAGCAATGAGGCATTCTAAAACAGCTGAATTCACACTTCTGTATGTTGCGAGTGAGAAAATTCTCAATTGATAGTTTTATCAACTATAATACAGATGTTTCGAACTATATGATGATTATAAACAAAAGACATCCAAATAACAAAAGCAACATGCAGTAGATTAACAGAATATGGATCAAACTTGTAAACACTGTATGGGACTAAAGGGTATTTTGCATCTAGGGTAGGATACTAACCGGTTTTGTGTACTGCGTGTTAGGCTAGGCACATCCTGAGATGTCCATGATTGACAACTCAGAACCATATATAGATACAGTGAGAATCCAGAGGTTAGAAAAATGTACAATTTCAACGCAAGACCCTGCACAGTAGGTGAAAACAAATGGGTTATTTGGAAGGAAACCATGATTGCAGACAAATGAACAAAAGGAGAATGACTGGCTTTTATGGGCTTAACAAAAGCAAGCGAAATTGGTGGGTAGGAAGTTCCACCTCTTTGTTACCTTGGCTTTAGTCAGGCGAAGACAACTGGAATGATTCCAATCAACTTGCGGCACTGCCTTATTAGCTCCTCGCTTTTGCTATACTTGACATGCAATTCTTGCAGTGAACTTGGAAGGTCATTCACCTTGGGCAGAGACCGGATGGCTGGGCAGTCCCCGATCTCTAATTTTTGCAGTGAATTTGGAAGGCAGTCCTTGGGCAGAGACCGGATGGCTGGACAATCGTCTATCTTCAACTCTTGCAATGAACTTGGGAGCCCATCCTTGGGCAGAGACCGGATGGCTGGACAATTGTATATGTTTAATCTCTTGAGGTTGGGAAGTCCATGAAGCCCTGCAGGGAGGCACTGGAGCTTGTCGCACCACCAAAATCTGATTTCCTCGAGAGAGGTGAGGCGCTTAAGGGCGTCCTCTTGCTCCTTTGTGAAGCGCTCCATCTCATTGTCCCCTTGAAATCTCAATTCGACGAGCGAGGAAGAGAGCAGGGTACAGATGGGCACACCAAGGATGCCCGCGACGTCATCTGTGTGAAGGTTCTGCAGTTTGCAGGAAGAGGATGGAAACTCTTGTTCGTGGGGCAGCGGGGGCTCGGGACCAGCGAAGAAACTGGGGGTTCCATGGACGGTTAATTGGGTGAGACGACCTTGGGCGAGGAGATGTCGTAGTCCTTCGCCTGTTACATCCCCACATCCCCATATGGTTAAATCTGTGAGAGAGGCGAGGTTTGAGAGAGGCAGCCGCGTCGCCGTGCCCACCCCGAAACAAAGAGAGAGGCGTTCCAGGGAGGTTGGGAAGGGGATACACGAAGAAGAGGAGGATGACGAATAACAGGAGAGGAACCTGGGACAACGAGTTATGTCCAACGATCGGAGGGCGGATAGACCTTGAAGCCCTTGACCTCCACCATTTCGTCCGGATTCTCTATTGTGGTCGACTGGAATGGATTGGAGGCTCAGCTCTGGGCAGTTGCCGATCACCAAGACTTGTAGCTGGGATGGCAAGAGCAGCAGCCCTTCTGCTGATGTTGCGGCTATTTCCTCCTCTCGTCTTGTGCCATCCTGCCTCTGGTGTTGCTCGATTTCTACAGCTTCGTCCACTTTGTTACTTGAAGATGCTGACGGGGGTGTTTCTGTTACCTGCTTCTCCACTACAGCTAGCCCTGTAATCTTCTCACAGGACCATACGTGCAGTTCAGAGAGCTTGGGGAAATAATTCAGTAGCTGTGTCAATTCCTTTGCACTAGCATCCCACGCACTAACACTTATGCATTCAACTGGATATTGATATTTGGCCTGGATCTCATCTTCGGCTGACGGGAAGGCAATTCTTGAGCCATCATCTAGGTCGAGGGTCTTTAGGGATGATAGCATTTGGAAATGATGCAGTGGGAGAGGAGGGCATCTGGACATATTCAACTCTTTTAGTTCAGTTAGATTGTCAAAGGCCAACACATTCCATAACTCACTAACCAGAGCATCCTTCATCTCAATTTCCAAGCGATATTCAGATTTGTAATTCTTTCGACAAACAAGTTTCTTGAGGCCTGAACCAACTCCTTGTATCTTAACCGAGCATGGAACCCTAGTCCAACGAACAGGAGGAAATGATAATAGTTCTGCACATCCAGCGATCTCAAGCTTCTGTAGACCACTAGGAAACCAATTCATGTTGACGTTTTCTTTCTCTTTTTGACAGCAAGTAGAATGTAAAAATGACACGTTGGTTAGTTCCAAGCAATCCCTAATGATAAGGACTTCCAAGTGAGCAAACAAATGACAAGGTGCATTGACAACCCAGTTTTTCAACCTTGGTAGATTAGCTAGCTCCAGTCTCCTCAAATTGTGAAACTTTTCACGGTGGATATTACTTGAAATTTCTTCGTGAGGTACATTAACTAGCCACAACTCTCCTATTGGTGGAAATATATTCCAAGCTACGCCATCGAGATTAAGGGATTCCAAATTTTTTACGAAGAGGTCCTTGCCTAGCCAATTTGGGCATTTGGTGCCTCCATGGCCTCTAATGCAAAGGTCTTTAAGATTGCTACATGGCATAAGAATATCCAGTACATTTTCTTCATGTGTGGAATCTTGTTTAGGCCGATTGGCATCCCATTCTAGTGTTAGCTTGCGCAACTGTTTTCTTTGTATCAATCTGGCCTCATGTGCATCCTCCATTGCTCGTATCCTTTCAAGACTACAAATGGATAGTGAACCTCCAAGTTCTGACAATTGACCAAGCTGACTTAGTTCGAAACCCTTATTCTCTCTTCCAACTTCAAAGCACCTTAACTCTTGCAATAATTTTAGTTTTCCCACATCGACTATGTTAGAGTGAAGTTGAAGCTTATCTAGCGACACCAGAAAGTGACGCAACTTCGCAAGGTTGCTCATATGTCTTGTGAAATTGAAACCACACTGACCTTTGAATTTCTGCATATCTATGACCTCTAAATGATAAAGTCTAGTCAAAGCACTAAGATCAAAGTCTATGTCTTTTGTGTCATCAGTCGATTTGATCCTTAAGTAGCGAAGATGAATGTGCTTTGGAAGCTTGTTCAACATAACCTTCATAGCATATGACGATGCTCCAAATAAATAAATAGCACGAAGGGCTCTAGCTTTCTCGAATAAATCACACAAAGTCTTGGCAAAGCTTCCACTATGTTCCCCGAACACCATCAAAGTACGGAGGTTTCCAGCATTCAATCTTTTATCAAGTACACTCAAGTCATCTTTATAATACTTGAAAGTATTTATGTCCTCGACATCCTTGTTATCTATAATGATAGACAAGTGGCGTACATCTTGGCGAATCTGTATTGACTTAATGTTGGAACTACATATGCTGAGACATTCAAATGACGAAATATTCACCGCCAAATTATGTAGAAGGTCATGGACAACATAATAAGGACACGCATCCTTTCTTTTATTCTTTTTCAAAAAACCATGATTAACCAAGCCATTTAAATCTCTCTCTCCAGTTTCTTCAATTGTCTGGTTTAGGTCACATGGTTGAACAATACCTAGTCCTATCCACAAGTGAACTAATTCTTTACTGTCAAATTCATAATCTTCAGGAAACAAACCACAATAGTAAAAGCACTGCTGCAGATGGAAAGGAAGATAATCATAGCTAAGCCTTAATGCTGGCATAATGTCATCATCATTGGTTTGAAGTTCCCATTCTTTACTTTCTAGAACTTTAGTCCAGTGTTCCAAAGTAAGCTGGTTTCTTAGTAATCTTCCTACAGTTTTTGCTGCAAGAGGAAAGCCTTTCAATTTGCTCACTATATTTTTCCCAACATCACGTAATGAGGCTGTGGGACCTTCCCATGGCTGCTGATCACCAAATATGCAAGCTTCAAAAAAATGCATGAAATCTTCGCCCTCTAAGCGCTCCATTTCTATCATTGGACAGCTTCCTATCTTAACCTTTTCTGCCACCTCACGAATTCGAGTGGTAACTATTACCATACTACCTTTTTCTCTCCCTCTTCTAAATGGTGCTAACAGTTTTTTCCATTCATCCTCATGGCATGCCCACATATCATCTAGTACAAGCAAAAACCGCTTACCTTTCAATCTTTCTTCGATTAACTCTTCGATACTGCTGTTTTCCTTTTCATTATTAACTTTAGGAATTTTTTTAACGGCTTCTTCTGCCAACTTACCAGCATTAAAATTGAGGGAGACACATATCCAAATTGCGACCTCAAAAGGGTTGTTCTTCACTTCTTCATATACGTGCTGTGTGAAAGTTGTCTTCCCAATACCTCCAGGACCAACAATCGGGAGCACAACTAGATCCTTATCAGCAGAAGAGTTACCATGGACAATAATGTCATGTATTATTTTCTTTTGTTGTTCCCTCCCATATAATTGAGGTTCCGTAATTTCTGAGGTGGTTATAGGCCGTCTCTTTAGCAATGTCTTTTTCAGTGATACGGTTTGTACCCATGAACTCTAGGTTCAGAATGTTGGAGACCTTAGCACATATAGGCTTGAGATGTTCTATGATGTCCTTCATCTTTGTAGAGATGTCCACCCTGTTAAACTTCAATTCTGGTGGTAGTAGTGCAGTATTTTTTACCTTTTGTACTTTGGACTTCCAGCAGAGAAATCGCCTTTGATCCTCTGGCATGTTTGTTTTATCCAACATGCCAGGGTGAGTATTATGATTGTCGTTAGATGAAAAAGAGCAGCATGGAAAGCATTTACCAACGACTTGGGCAGTGCTGCGAGCGGCAGAAGTGACTTTCAGCAGGCATGCACATCCACTGCAAACCTTCTTTTCGCACTGGTTGCTGGGTGCTGGTGGTGACGAGCTCATCTCACGCTTGCCGCACAAGCAAGCGGCGCCCGAGAAGCATCGTTGCACCTTAGAAGGCAAGATAGCACCCAAGAATTGCCGTCCATTTCCTGTCATGTTATGATCATCGGACAAGTCAGAGCATGCACCAACAGATTGCAGATGGTAATAAAGGAGTAATATAATATAGAAAAGATAGAAAAGCAGCACGGGAGGGAGAAGAGAAGACGCTTACTGACGCCACATGCAGCCTGCTGGCCATCATCCTGGTTGGTAGGAGATTGTGGTACGGAGCTGACCGTCTGGCCGCCACATGAGCAGACGCTAGCAGCAAGGCATCCTTGTTTCGCGTTATTATCCTGATGATCAGGATCACCAGCAAGGATCACGTCACCACCAGAGCCGCCGGAGGAGGAGAGGTTGAGCTTAGCAGCGACAGCTCTGGCGGTGTGTCGAGCGTTGAGGGCGAGGCCGTGGGCGCAACCCCCGGCGTGCGCATCGGCGGCATGGTAGGTGCCGTCGAGCTCGTCCTGGATGCGGAAGTAGTCCAGCTCATCCAGCACGTCGTCGGCGTCGTACGCCAGCTGACGCAGCTTGCTGAGCAGCTCCTTGAGCGAAGGGCTGCGGATCTCCCTGCCTCGCGTGTTCTCGAGCATGGCCTGCGCGTACAGCAGCTCCACCTTGAGGGCGTCCACGTTGGGGCCGAGCCCTTCGCTGGCCGCCCACGCCTCGAGCAAGCCGCCCATGACGGGGGCCAAAGCTTTGCCCACCGCCCAGCTCGCGGCGCTGACGGCGAGCTCCATGCTCGCGCTAATAAATTGAACGCTGCACGCACGCAGCAGGAGGAAATAAATTTCTTATTAGAAATGCCATCGTGACACCAAGGAAAAAAATGCCTGGGCCACCAGACAGAGACCAAAGAAAAATGGAAGAAGCGCGTTCCGTTACTCACCCAAGGGAAAAGAACGGATGAATCCGATGAAGCAACTTGTTATGCTAAGTTGCAAACACAACTGCGGAAACCAGAAACCTCTGGCAACCTGCTCAAGACGGGCTCGATCAGGCTCTGCTGCTAGGAGAAGGATGCGAGACGAGAGAGAAGTACTCACCCAAACCAAACCAAACCAAACCCACCCAAGGGAAATAAGGAAAAGTTGATCTCCGGTGCTGTTAAAGCCAACACAAAATCCCTGCTGTTGCCGCCTGCAAGAACCAAGTTCGGGAGTGGGGAGGGCGAGACCACGAGAGTGAGAGCCGACGCAGCAGTGGAGAAATCGAGTTCTGGTGGAGTGCTGGTTACAGGATCAAGGGGGAATAATCAATCCATCAGCAAATGCTGACAGTGCACTGTTGTTGCAACTTTTGCTTGCAAGAGGAGGAAAAGAAGAAGAAGGGAAGGATCTTGAGGTTGCAGACACAGGCGTGTTCACCCAACAATGCAAGGCAAGGGAAAATGGGCATAAGAACTTGATCTCCGAAGTCGATCGATGCTGCCTCCAAGCTGGCGCCTACGGCCTGCAGGCCAAAAGAACTCGCGCCAGCGCCACGGCCAACAGCGGAGCGGGAAGCTGGGCAGGGCGAGAGCGAGCGCCGGCGCAGCGGTGGACAACTCGAGATCCTGTGGAGTGGAGGCGAGGTGGTGGAGGTCGGAGGAGCAGCAGGAGCTGACAGCTGAGCAGACTCTTCGGCCAGCAAGCAAGCAAATCAAGGGTGGGCTGCCTGGGACCGTGGGACTGGGAGGACGGAGGAGCATTGCATCCAATTTTACTGCTGCTATAAATTCTATTCCGGTACCGGTCGGAATGGCCGGAATGTCCCGTTCCGGTGCCCAAACCGGCATAGAAGGGCTGCAATCCCGTACCGGGTTAAATACCGGTTAATACCGGTCAATACCGGCCATTCCGGTCAATTCTGGCCGAAACGCCTGTTCCACCCATTCCGGTACCGGACTAAAACCAAGTGACAAAACACTTTTTCCATGTGTGAGCTATGGAGTTTAGAAAAAATATGTGAGTTTAGAAAAAATGTCAGTGTGATGAAGCGTAACTATGCCATAAGTATATATTTATATGATTATTTATGTATATGTATATTCATATATTTTTAATATAATAAAGTCCGGAATGGTATACCGGTATCGATCGGTACCGGAATGTTCCATTCCAAGAGTAAAAACGAAACGGCCTCCGAAATAGAATTTACAAGTATGCCTAATACAGCACGGCCGGGTCGCTAGTCCTAGCACAGCACGGCGGGTCCATCAGCCATGTGCTACAGCAGCAGGTACATGATTAAGGCCCTATTTACTTCTAAAATTTTTTCTCTTTTCCCATCACATCGATTGTTCTTTACGTCTGCATGGATCATTAAATAAAGTAGTAGCTATTGTATATTTATAATTTTTATCTGGCTAGCTCGAAATGAATCTTTTAAGTCTATTTAGGGTATGATCGGATAAAAGTTGTTAAATACAAACAAAAATGATACAGTGCACTTTTTAACCAACTAAATAGCCCTAAAGCGTGGTGTTGGGATCAAGGACCTTCGCTAACTGGGCTCGGGGTCCCCAAAGCAACACCGGACAGGCCGCTCGAAGGCTGGCCTCCCAAGGATCACTTAGGAGAGCCCATTCAGCTTTCAAGAGTAGATGAGCTTAAGTAACTCTTTACACTGTAGTTACACCGTATATTTATAGGATACAGTAACTATTCTACAGTTCAATTACACGGAAATCTCTTCGAGAAATGAGTATCCTCGAATCTACCTAGCTCAGCTGACGCCATAAGGGTAACTACGCCTTTTCGTCTCAACCACTCACTTACTTGTCACGTAGTGACGCCTTCACCAGTCTTTGCTTTGTCTCTTTCGGACTTCTGTATCTTCGACGCGGGTTAGGCATGGAACAGCTGTGGATCACCGCCTTCTCGGAGTCTTCGCACGTCGTGCGAGAATCTTCGCTCCTCGGGCAAAGATACCCACCGGCTTCGGTCATCGAGCGAAGGCTTCCTGTCGTCTTCGACCGCGAGACGAAGGTCTTACTCTTACCCGCCTTCACAGTACTTCTTCATCGTGGTGGTCGAGTAGCGAAGGCCCTCCTCGCCTCATGATGCTCTGCAACAAAAATAGCGGAACAAAAAGGCCACGCGGTCAACCGAGCCTTCGCGCTCACGTTACAACTTACAACACGTGGCCAGCTGGCCAATCAATGGTGTATGTCCCGCTCAATCATGCTCGTCGCTCGTCATGTCGGTGATCACCATTCACCAGCTACCACCTCAACCTCTGAATCCGGTGGCATGGCATGTGCGGTGATCAAAGATGTGTGTTGTGTCGCCATTCGCGAGTACGGTGTATGTACGCGTCACAGTGACGGGTCCGGAAGGCAGGGCATAGCAGTGGGAACGCGTGGGACGCAACAGCGGCAGACAGTACCGATGGATGATGATTAAAGCGTGGCCAGCCGGCCCATCAATGGTGCCTGGCCCGTGGCCCAGTCGACTTGGATCAACCGTGTCCACCCATTCACCTGCTAGCACCAGAACCCGCCGGTGGCATCGCATGTCGCCACTCGCGAGTATACGTACGCGACACAGTGACAGGTCCGGACGGCAGGGGTGTGCAAGCAGTGGCGGATCCAGAAACAGAAACAGACCAAGCGGCGGCTGAAATCACTAGAAAAAATAAATGATGATGTTAATTTTTTATGAGAAAAAAATAATATAAAAAAACTGAAAAATAAATGATTTTAAGGTTTAACCGACAGAGCCAACGGTGCGTTAGCGTCCGCTGGTCGGACAACAAACGCGTCGCCGACCATCCCACTCCACGCCTCCACCCCCTCGGCGCTTCCTGCTCGTGCACGTGGGCTGCGCATGGTATATGGGCCTGCCGATGAAACCCGCACATCACGCAGCAGCGAACCAGCAGACATAGCACGTACTTAATCCGTCCAAATTATTTGACTTTTTTAACCCTAAATTTGACCACTCGTCTTATTTAAAAATATTTGCATAAAAAAGTTAAATTTAACATATTCTTGAAGAATTTTTGTTAATAAAACAGATCATAACACAAAATATCATGTTTTCCACAAATTTTTGAATAAGACGAGTGGTCAAACTTGACGTCAAAAACAGTCCAACGACTTATAAATTAAAACGGAGCGAGTATAAATTACTGACGTGCATACCTTATGTCCGGGAAAGGGAAAAAAGTCGTAACTCCTAATCCTAATTAAAATCAGATTGTGTCATCATGTTCCTTCTAATAAACTCTTTAAAATAAAACCATATATTTTGATAAATTTTTAACGGACATTTATCTCGTGATGAATCTGTATTTAAAGTTAATCGCCGAACATCCCAGATATACCATAGAACATCATATGTATACTTATGAACATCACCACGTGCACCATAGAATATCACATGTATACTAGGTGAACAACTCAGATACATCATAGAACATCACATATATATTAGATAAACATCCATATGTACATAATAAAACATCATATATATACTAACTGAATATCCCTAAATACACTATACAAAATCACATGTATACTAAGTGAACATCCCAGATACACCATAGAACATCACATATATATTAGATGAACATCCACATACACACAATAGAACATATGTATACTAACTGAACATCCCTACATACACCATCATATGTATATTAAGCGAACATTCCCAGATACACGGTACAACACATTAACACTACATGAACATCACATTAACACTAAACGAACCTCGATAAAAGAGTCATAGAACATCCTCTATATACTACACAAACAAAAGCTCGGGAAAGGAAAAATACCAAAGAAGGAAATAATAATTAATAGAGTAAAAGAAAAATAGTAAAAAACACATCAGAAGAATGACAAAAAGTCCAGAAAAAGAAAAAATACAGGGAAAGCAGAGAATAAAATGTAAAAAAATAAAGAATGAACATAGAAAAGAAATAATAAAGAATAATAAAAAATGGAAAAAGAATAAAGAAAGAAAATGAAAAAGAAATCAAAGAAAAGAAAGAGAGAAAAAGAAGTGAAGAACCTAGATACACCATAGAATGTCACATTTGATGTATGTGTACTATAGGGATACTATAGGAACATTTCGTGTGTAAAGAAAGCTAAAAAAACTAATAGAATCAAGAAGAAATAAAAAAGAGTAATAAAAAGAAAATGAAAATTAATGTAGTTAAATAAAAATAGTAAAAGAATAAAGGAAATGGGAAAGAATGACAAAAGTCTAGAAAAAAAAGAAAGGAAAATGAATTGTAAAAAAATAAAATAAAAAATTAATTATAAGGATGAAAAGAAAGAAAAAAAGTAAAATGAAAATAGGAAAAAAATAAAAAATAGAAGACCACAAAAGAGAAAAGAGAAAAAGAAACATAAAAAAATAAATAATTGAAAGGAAAGAAAAAAATAAAACACCGTAGATAAAAGAAAAAAAAGGATGAAGAGAAAAAAAAGAAAAAGCTAACGTACTGTTATACACTCATTACTCGTACCCACGTAGGTGTGAGCCACGTCAAGTCTCAGCCTGGGCCTTCACCCTCTGCGTGGGCCGTGCTCTAATTGGTCCATTAGTTGGCTGATGGGTGGTCCGAAGAGTGATCCTGCCCGACCTGGTCGGATTGGACGATTTCCGCTAAATAACATAGGCTAAAAAAATTTTATTCGTTGGACATAGTACTCTAATAGATATAACTAAAATTGTCAATTTGATATTGATTCAACCTACTCAAAGTCAAAAATACATAGAATTAAGATAATAAAGATAAAAAGTACCAAATATAAGGAGCCTTCCACCTTCAAGACTCACTGTCACTGACCTTGGGGGTGGGGGCTGCCCGCTGCCGGGTTGGGGCCTGGCCGGCTGGCCGCCTGGGGGCTTGGCCTCGACGGCCTAGCCGCCTAGGGGCTCGGGCTGGCCGGTCGCCGGTGCGCGCTGGCCTCTGGCCTCCGGCTGGCCACGGGCGGGCGAGCGGCGGTGGAGCCCGGAGAAGTGGAGGACAGTAGCAGGACGGCCGAGGCCCGAGGGAGCGAGCTGGCGAAGGGCGAAGGGCGAGCGCCGAGCGTCGGCGGCGGCCGGAGGCAGCACCGCAGCAGCGCGTCGCGGCTCGCGGACTCGCGGCCTCGCGGAGTCGTGGGCGTAGGGAACAGGTCGCGGCACGTCGCTGGCTAGGGTTGCTGCCTTGCTGGGTTGGCGTTTTTTTTTTCTTTACCTTTTGATGGCTGACTGGGCTAGTGGGCTGACCGGCTGATGGGCTGAACTGCTCAAGAAAACCTGTTAAAAAAAATCCGGCCCAAGGGGGCTGCTGCAGCCCCCACCCCCCTACATCCGACATTGTGTGCAAGTGGGAACGCGTGGGACGTAACGCAACACAATTACACAATGGAGGGCAGGGCATCGGTCTTCCGTCCTAGACTGAGATCGGGTGCAGTTGCTATTTCTACTGTAAGTTAAGCAGTTGTTGGTTTCCATCCATCGGATGACCATCCAACGGCCCAAACGAACGGAGCACTTCTACCTCCTCTCCGTTGCCTGTCTCTCTCGTTCAGTTAAGCCAACGCCCATGGCTGTCCAGAACGCACCCAACAGCCATGCCCAGGACGCCGGTATGGATAGCACCGCGCCCAGCTCCTGGTGGGAAGTCAGCGACTCAGCGCTGCCAACACGCCACCGTTGCACTAGCAGCAGGATGACCACCGGTGCCGACCTTCATCTCCTCAGGGGGCGCTCTGGACATGTTCGCCACCAGGTGTCGAACACCTTGAGGACAATGTCGGAGGTGGGTCGCCGGGATCGTTCGGGGTAGCCGCTTGGTCGAGGTGGGCTCCCAGGAGAGGGGCGGAGAGGACGATCGCCTTGAGTTCGCCGAGCGCGACGACCTGCGCGGTGTCGGTGCTGAGGAGCTCGATGTCGTCGACGTCGGGGCGGACAAGGCCGGTGAAGCGCACGAGTGCGACCGCGGGGACGGCGTCCGAGATGTCGACGCGGAAGATGAGGACGCTCAGCTTTCTCGCGGTGGTGAAGACGACGCCGACGGGGACGAACGCTCGGAGAAGGTCGTGGAGGGCGCGTCACCAGTGGCGAGGTCGTGGATGGGGATCACGTCGTCGCTGTCCGAGACGAGGGTGGTGCCGACGAGGGCCTTCGCTGGGCCGGGGGCGATGGCGCAGATGGGTATGGGGGCTTCAGCTGCTGCGGAGGCGGGCGACCGCACCCCGGCGCGGACGGAGAGGAGGGAGCCAAACGGGGCACTCGCGCGGGCCGAGTTCTTTGATGTCGCACGCGAGCTCGACGACCGAGAGCACGAAGGCCATGGCCATAGCGGCGCCTGGGACGAAGGCGAAGGCGAGTCCGGGAAGGCCCACGATGACGCTGAGGCGCTCGCCGGCTCACATCGTGTCGTGTTCCTGGGACAGCCATGGACCTTATCACAACACGTGAACAAGAGAGGACAGAGGAGGAAGCAGTACTTTGGTTCGTTTGGGCCGTTTGGTGGCCATCCAATGGCTGGAAACGAACGAGGCCAAATCAGGAACCTGCCGAAGCGCCAAACAAATTAGTGAACAAATCAAACAAATCAGAAACAAAGTGACATTTTTCCTTACCTCTTCACCCTCCTCTTCTTGGATCCAGGGGCTTCGTGAGGTGTTCCGGCAGCTTGAATGGGATGCCACGTCCGGGGACCGAGCAAGTAGTTCTTGGCACCAGGGTCGACGTGGGCGTCGTCGCCGTGAACGCCGAGCGCGGCGAAGGGCGAATGGCCGAGGGGGAGAGGGGAGAGGGGAGAGGGAAAGAATGGAATCATGCTTCTACAATTAGCAATAGAAAGATGGGGCGCAGGGAATAGAGGGCAGACATCGGAATAGAGGGTGCGGGCGAGGGTCGTTGACCAGCACCAATCAAGAAGCAACGGCAAACGGTGGGAGATAAGGCATGCGTGCGCATGCCGTTGCGGAGTTGTGTTTCCGACCTTATCACAACACGTGAACAAAGAGAGGGCAGAGGAGGAAGCAGCACTTTGGTTTGTTTGGGCCGTTTGGTGGCCATCCAATGGCTGGAAACGAACGACCGCTTAAGTTGCAATACAAGTAGTAACTGCACCCGATCTCAGTCCGTCCAATGGCGGTGGAGAGCAGAGCACAAGGAACACGGTCCTGCCCAAATCGCGCACATCCCTCATCGGAGGTAAATAAAAGCCCCACGAAGATACTGTTTAGTGGGGGGGGGGGATGAGATTCTAGTACTGTAACATTTTCGTTTATATAAAAAGTCGTTTTGGAGTAGAAATCGTTTTGATAAAAGGAAGTCGTTTTGGCTGTGGAGTGTGAATTTGGACGCCGCTGCTCCTCGCGCTTCGGCTCCTGCGCCCTGCGCGTTAATAGTGCCACGCCGTTTCTCTTCCCTTCAAAATCCCGTGAACCAATCTCTTCCCTTCAAAATCCCATGAACCCAAAAATTTGGGTGGGGGAGGGATTTGAACCTTGGCCGATGCCCCCACACGCCTCGGGACACACCCACCTGACCAACCCAGCTATGATAGATTATTGCCTAGGAAATACTCGCAGGCTTATTTAATAAGGGCAAACTAGGAAGATTATCCCATAGTTAATGACTTCTTGGTAAACGAAATCATGTCCTAAACGACATGTATTACCAACATGGAGGGAGTATGATAACTTTTATCCAACCATGATCTAAGTAGATTTAAAAGATTCGTCTCAATATGTACAGACTAATTATACAATTAGTTATTTTTACTTATATTAGAAATTTTTTTAAGAAGTTAGGAAAACTAGCCTAGAACGAAGCGGCAGTAGCAGACGACCGATGCAATAGAGCACAGCCACGACGGCTCTAGGCTCTAGGGATGACGTGGCCTGCCAGATCGTGATGGCGGGGAGGAGCGAGAGCGACCAAGCCCGTTTCGTGTGCTGTGGCGAGCCGGAGTCCCCACCTCGGTGGAGGCCACGGCCATGGCCACGGCCTGGCCTGCGTCACCGGCAACGCCCGCAACACCATCTCGTTTTTTTTTGTTTTTTTTTTGTTTTGGCTCGTGGCAAAAAAGTGTCTCATCTCTATCTCACGAAACATAAAACAACACACCTGAGTCCTACTGTACATCAAAAGGATAAACCTTACATGGACATCCCAAACACCATACAATAACACATAGGCCCCACATTTCCTCAGGCACCTTCCCTCGCCCTCGCCGTGGCCGTGGGCGGCGGCGACTCCGCAAACTGGTCCCCGCCGAGGCCGCGTGCCGACTGCTGTCCATCGGTTGCCGTCAATGAAGTTTTCGACCGTGAACTTGCTGGCCTCGTCGGCGTCGCGTGTCGCGTGGAAACCGGGCCAGCTCACCCAGCCACTCACCCGCGGCACCTGGCCCATCGTTGTTGTTCTCCCCGTAGGGAATCATGTCAGGAGGTGCGGCGTGTGCTCCCAAGGCTGCCATCCCTTGGCATCCAGGACGTCGGAGATGGTGCAAGACCGGAAGCAGAAGCCCTCCATGCTAGTGGGCTTGACTCGCCCCTCCGCAGTGACCGTGTTCTGTTGTCCCTGAATTGGCATGCGCGCGAGGATGTCGCAGTTCTGATGAAACACGGCCACGCGTCGAACTGCCTCTGGGACTCGGCGGAAATGAAGTCCACCGTACCGGAGATTTTGCCCTCGCGGTAGAACTGCCTCTGGGACTCGGCGGAGAGCGTGTCCTGGTAGCTGCGCAGGGCGCCGCAGTCCAGCACGGATTGATCCGAGTCCGAGAAGAGCGCCACCGCTTGCCCCAGCACCTTCCTCGGAGTGACCGGCCGTGTTCTCTACGCAGAGATCACGCGCCATGAAGCCCCTGCCGTGAACGGCTGCGTGTGCAAAGATTTATAAATTTCTGTCACAGTCTTTTCAGTTCTCAATGCATTAGACATGCTAGAGCCAAAAAAAAAAAAAAGGAAAGCACAACAGAGGAAAATGAGAATGCCAAATTCAGTCGATCACGAGAACTGTTACTCACTCAGAACAGCATTTTCTGGCTGGCGTCCGGAAGCCGTCCGCTCAGCATCGGCTGCTGGAGATGACGGTTGCGTGCTCTTCCGTGCTCTTCTCCTCGACGACGCTCATCTCCATCGGCACCGTCGACCGCCTCGGCCGCCGGAAGATCCTCATCAGCGGCGTGATCCAGATGATTGTCTGCCAGGTGGGTGAGACCAGTGGCGTCGCAGTGCGATCAAGCTCTTGGATTGGAACTCACGTACGTGCTCTGCCGGCATGGACATGGACTCGTGCGTGCAGGTGATCGTGGCGGTGATCCTGGGCGTGAATTTCCGGGCGGACAAACAGCTGTCGCGGAGCTACTCGATCACGGTGGTGGTGGTGATCTGCCATCCAGCCAACAACCTTCAGAAGCAATATCTTCTGAAGATGATAGCGGTCTTGGAGAGGCTCCTGGGCATAGTTCCTGTTATAAATTTTTACCAACAAAAAAGAAGCTGATTAATATTTCTGCGTGGAAGAATGTAATTTGCAATGTATTACTAGCATAACAGAAGAGGACTTGAGCAAATCACAACATTCACCTCATAGGCAACCAGCATGAGTGTTTACATGTGCCTATGTGAGCACCATCTAATACATGCAGCTTCTCTCATGAACTAGATGAGAGCAACTGAAGGAGCACATGGTCAGCAGTATGGCACAGGCCAGACCTGCCAGTTAACAGATCAATGATAGAAAGAGGACCCAATTTTGAGCATCTGAAGTTGCTCCAGGGAATGTAGTAGTAGTTTACTTTCATGTTGGCTACTGCAGTGCTAGACACATCCTTGAATAAACCAAATCTTTTTGCCAAATGGCAACATATCCTCTGCTGCTGCAATGCCATGATTCCAAGGAGGTGTTCTGGAGAACTATATCAGACTTTTAACATTCGCAGCCTTCAATATTTGTAATTGAATTTGGAAGATTGACAATAGAGAAGCTCTTACTTTTGTTGGTTGTTGGTTGTTGCAAGCAACAGTTGGGCAAAGTTTGCACTTCCACAGATTAGTAGCTTAGGGTTAATGATAGCTTATCCAAATTGAAATCGAGTTCCTGTGATATGGAAAACTTAACAACTCAAAACATTGATTCACTGTGATATGGCCTCAAGGTTCACTGCACTGAAGAAGAAAATAGCAAACTCATGAAGGAAATTCCCATGATGCCACTACAAAAAGGGAATGCAAAATATATGGAAACAAGTATTATTATAGCTCAAAAATGAAAATCTAAATGACATGTGCCGTGGAAGTCCCAATCCAACTTTAGTTGCAAACTAATCAATAGAGCAACAGTTCTTTATGTAGAAATGCAAATCATGCCGACATTATGGCCATCAAGGGAAAAAACTACAAAGAGTTAGGGAAAATAAATGTGATGAATACATTATGGCACGTTGAGAGCAGTTTGAGATGGTCTAACATGAAAACAAATCCAACTCTCTCAACAATTTGAACTGATTTGACATCACATGAAAATATCAAAAAAAAAAACAAACTTTTTGCGCCAAAGTAAAGTTGTAAATATTCACCATTTTGTCAAAGAAACCTCATGGTACTCTACCAAATTAGAAAGAAATAAGCAAAATTTTAGCATCCAGTGCTTAAGATGAGAAGGTTTTCAAGGTTGATCTTTTCATATAAGTTACAAGGCACAATCCAGTCCCTCATGTTGAAACTTGGAGGTGGTTTTGGTTTATTGCATATCTTAAGTATAGGTAGCTGGAATAATTATATATACTTGGACGATTAGAATAGATTAAGTCACACGTACTGAACATGAACAATATTTTACTTGGTGGGTGTTGCAATAGCAGAACTATCCTGAATTACAACAATTTTTGCCAACATAATCTGGCTGCATGAACCTTCAAACTGAAATAATCTACAAAAGCGAAGCAAATAACAACTTAATGGACATCTGCCAAACAGTGTTTAACTGACATAAAGAAGATAATTAACAGTGATAAAAGCACTTGCAATTCCACCACAACTACTGAATATCTGCAGATTTGCACTCCTTGTTACTAATCTGCTGGCAAGACAACGCCTATGTATCCTTATTGTTTGTACTGGTCTAGAGAAGTATGAAATAAAGATTTCCATGAAAACTGAATAAGCAACTGTGCATCTTCGAGAGGAAAAAAAAACTTCAGTCAGCATCTTTCAGTCAGTCCTGCTCAAGATATACCATCAAAGTAAAATATCTTCTTTTGTCACATATTTGCTAGAGCCTCAAAGGTTTGCCTCAACAATCATAACTCTGAATGTTCAAAAGCACACAAAAAATTATAACACGTTAATTTTTTGATGCAGAGAACATATAAAAGAACAAATATAGTACCTTTGCTGAAGGAAGCACAATTGCCTAGTGCACAAAATTGTGTTTTCAGGACAATCAAGTAAGACAAGTGGGATCTACAGCTCAATGACTTGATGTTCCCTTCTGCAATGCAGATTAAGAAATGCACTATAATAATCTGATCTCAGAGTTGCTCCATTATAGTAGTGTGGGGGCATCTTATTTCTGCAGAACCAATAAATAAATACAGAAGTTATATATACCGTGGATGCATCTTATTCCTATAGTAGTGAACCAAGACAACTTGAAATTAGTTGGAGCATGTTTGGCAAGCTGTGATGTTTTCTGAAACCGCTGAACTTACAATTCAATATTCTTAGAGAAAATTCTCTCTATTAATAGTTTCCAAATAACAAAAACAACTGGCAGAGGGATAACAAAAAATGTGGTCAAACTTATAAATATTTTTTAGTGGGCTATAGGGTGAGTCTGCATACAGGATACTAACCAGTTTTATATACAGGGTGTAGTCACATCCTGAGATGTTCATGCTTGACAACTCAGAACCAAGTATATGTATAGACACAGTGAGAATCCAGAGGTTAGAAATATGTACAATTTGAACACGAGACCTGCACAGTAGGTGAAAACAAATGTGTTATTGGGAAGGAAACCATGGTTGAGTCAAATAAATAAAAAAGAGAATGACTGAACCTTATGGGCTTAACAAAAGCAAGTGAAATTGGTGGGCAGGAAACCTCTTTCTTACCTCAGCTTAGTCACGTGTAGACAACCGGAATGATTCCAATCAACTTGCGGCACTGCCTTATTAGCTCCTCGTTTCCGCAATGCCGGACATCCAATTCTTGGAGTGAACTTGGTAGGTCATTCACCTTGGGCAGTGATCGAATAGCCGGGCAGCGATAGATCTCCAATTTTTGCAGTGAATTTGGGAGGTAGTCCTTAGGTAGAGACTGGATGGCTGGGCAGTGCTTGATCTCTAATTTTTGCAGTGAATTTGGAAGGCAGTCCTTGGGCAGAGACCGGATGGCTAGACAATTGTCTATCTTCAACTCTTGCAGTGAACTTGGGAGGCCATCCTTGGGCAGCGACCGGATGGCTCGACAATGCAAGATGCTTAATCTCTTGAGGTTGGTAAGTCCATGAAGCCCTGCAGGGAGGCACTGGAGCTTGTCGCACCACCAAAATCTGATTTCCTCGAGAGAGGTGAGGAGCTGAAGGGCGTCCTCTTGCTCCTTCGTGAAGCGCTCCACCTCTTTGTCCCCTTCAAATCTCAATTCGGTGAGCGAGGAAGAGTGCAAGGTACAGGTGGGCACAGCAAGGATGCCCGCGACATCATCTGTCTCAAGCACCTGCAGTTTGCAGGAAGAGGATGGAAACTCTTGTTCGTGGGGCAGCGGGGGCTCGGGACCAGCGAAGAAACTGGGGGTTTCAAGGACGGTTAATTGGGTGAGACGACCTTGGGCGAGGAGATGTCGTAGTCCTTCGCGTGTTAAATCCCCACATTGGGCTATGTATAAATCTGTGAGAGAGGCGAGGTTTGAGAGAGGCAGCCGCGTCGCCGTGCCCACCGCGTCGGAAAGAGAGAGGCTGGGAAGGGGGGACATGAACAAAAGGAGGATGACGAATAGGAGGAGAGGAACCTGGGGCAATTGATTATCACCAATGATCGGAGGGAGCGCAGACCTTCGAGGCCCCCTACTGCACCTCGAGTTTGTCCCGAGTCTTTGTCGTCGTCGAGTAAATGAGTGCCGAGGACCAAATTAGGGCACTTCGAGATCACCAAATTCTGTAGTTGGGGAGGCAGCAGCAGTAGTCCATCTGATGTTGTTGCTGCTCCTGCTATTTCCTCCTCTCCGCTTGTGTCACGTTGCTGCTGCTCCTGCGGTACAATTTGTGCCTCCTTTTCCACTTCGATGACTGAAGATGTCACCAGCCCTTCTAGTGCTCCCGTCTTCTTCTGTTGGTTCACAACACTTAACCCTGTCAACATTTCACACCTTTTGATCTTCAAGTTGTGGAGCTTTGGGAAGTAAGATAACAAACGGGTCAGTGCCTCTCCGGTAGCACCACTTTGCTCAATTCTGACGCTTTCAACTGGAAATTCATATCCCACTTGGCCATCACCTTCGGGCACCAAAAATGCATTATTCATACCACTTATTTCAAGGGTCTTAAGAGATGATAGCATTTGGAGGTTATCCAGGGACAGAGGAGGGCATCTCGTTACCTCCAACCCTTCTAGTTTGGAAAGGTTTTGAAAGGATAATACCCTCCAAAGGGAACTATCCGAAGCATCCTTCCCCACGATTTCCAAACTATATTTAGACATATGATTTTCCCCTAATTCCAAGCTCTCTAAGGTTGAACCAACTTGTTCAATCTTGACTGAGCACATGTCACCAGACCAAGGAATACAAGGCAATGATGATAGATTTGGACAGCCTATAATCTCAATTAGCTCAAGTTTAGGAAACCAAGTCATGTGATCCTCATGCTCTGGTTCACATCCAGTATGATGTGTGAATGGTAATTCCATGAGTTCAGGGCACTCTCTAAAGATTAGCGTTGTTAAGTGAGAGAACAACTCACAAGGGCCATTTCCAATCCATTTTTTTTAATTTTGGTATCTTAACTAGCTCAAGCCGCTTCAGATTATTGAAGCTTCGGCTTGGTATACAACTCCGGCACTCTTTACCTTGTTCGTCGACCAACCACAACTCCCCTAGAGGTGGAAGGGATTTCCAAGAAACATCTTCAAGTTTGAAACTTTGCAAATTTGGAACTGAGAGGTTCACACTCAGCCATGAGGGGCAGGTAAAGCCACCATGCCCTCTAATATATAGCTCCAAAAGATTGCTACTTGGCTTAAGGCTTTCTAGAACATCTTCTCGTGTAGGGTTGTTGGGACGACCACTATCCCAATGTAATATTAACTCACGTAAGTGGGTTTTCTGAATTAGTTTTGCATCACCTACTTCTTCCATTAGTTCAATCTTCTCAAGACCTCCAATTTCCAATGATCCACAAAGCTCTGTCAAGTGTCCTATCTGGTTCAGTTCAAAACCTTGACTTTCCTTTTTTACATCAAATTTTGTTAACTCTTGTAGTGATTTTAATTTTCCCACCTCACAAATGCTAGAGTGCATTTCACTGCATGGAACAAGAAAATGACGCAGCTTCACAAGGTTGCACATATCTTTAGTTGAATAATGTAGTGAATAACACTGTCGTAGATCTAGGACCCTTAGGTGATAAAACCTTGAGATAATGTTAGGTAATAATATTGGATCGTAATAAGCCTGGATTCGAAGGTAGCGAAGGTGGACACAATATGGAAAGTTGCGCAATAAATCTTCTGAATGGTAACTAGCATTGGATACAAAAATAACACGAAGTGCTTTTGCCTCCTTGAGCAAACCATAAACGTTCTTCACAAAGCTGCCTTGATATTGACCAAATAACATAAAAGACCGTAGGCTTCCAACTTTCATTCTTTTAAGCAGAGTACTAAGATCCTTCTGACAAGTATCAAAAGTTATTTTATCCTTAACACTTGTATCATCTATGTTGACCGATAAGTAACGAATCGAAGGTGGAATTTGCGAGGATCCCACATTAGCACTGTTTATGCTAAGGCATTCATGTGATGAGATTTTTAGTGCTAATTCATGTAGTAGATCATGAATAACATAAGTGAGATTACCATCTTCTTCTTCTTTTCTTAAAAATCCAGAATTAACCAATTCTGTCAAATGGTTTAGCCCAATATTCTCAATCCTTCTATTATCACCATGTGAGTGCAAAACATCTAGACCTATCCACAAGTGAATTAACTCTTCGGCCTTAAATTTGTAGTCCTCAGGAAACAGAGCACAATAGCTAAAACAATGTTGCAGATGGAAGGGGAGATAGTCATAGCTAAGCTTCAAGGCTGGCATAATGTCATGTTCACCATTTTCTGATTCCCATTCCTTACTTTCAAGGACTCTATTCCAGTGATCCAAATCAAGGCTTTTTTTCAAAAGTCTTCCAACAGTTTTTGCTGCAAGAGGGGAGCCCTTTAGTTTTTCCACTATCTTAAAACCAATGTTAAGTAGTCCACTATGATCACTGCTTGCGTTTTTATCACCAAATACATAGGCTAAGAATAAATCCTTAAATGCTTTACTGTCTATAGATTTCAGGTCTATCCAATTTTCAGTTGTTTTAGCCATTTGTGCTACTGCCGGAAACCGAGTTGTAACTAGAACTATGCTCCCTTTTGTTTGTCCGTTTTTGAAGGGCACTAAAAACCTTCTCCAGTCATCATCACTACAACTCCACATATCATCCAATACAAGCAAAAACTTCTTGGACTTCAAGTTTTCTTCAATCAGCTTCTCTGGTTTATCAGTTTTGCTTAGTTTCATAATGTCACTAATCTCTTGCATGAGTTTGTACACACTAAATGTGGTAGACACACATACCCAAATCTTTTCCTCAAAGTGGTGTTGAAGTTCTTTATGTATGACTTGTGTTAGAGTTGTCTTTCCAATGCCCCCTGGACCAACGATTGGAAGGACCGTGAGGTCCTTATCACTATATTCACCCTTAGTGATGCCATCTATAATTTGTTTTTTCTCATCCTCTCTGCCATAAACCGTAGGCTCTATAAGCTCTGCTGTGGTCATGGGTCGACTTTTAGTAGCACTATGTGTAGGCATAGGTATCCGACCTTGCTTCTTAGAAAGCATTGTGTCGAGACTTGTAGCAATGCATTGGGCAATGCTGCGGTTGGAGTCCAATAACTCTAGATTAAGAATTGTGGATACCTTGGCACACACAGGCTTTAACTGTTCTGTGATCTCTTTTATCCTTTTGGACATCTCAACCCTATCAAACTTGAGCTTGGGTGTTTTTACGGCGAGTTCTCTCTGTGGTGCCCTGTTATTAGGACGACCACAGCAGAGGAATCTCCGTCCATTTGATGCCATGTTGGAGCTGGCGTGATTTTGGACAGGCGAAGAAACAGAGTTGCAAGGAAGGTGTTTACCAAGGATGTTGATGGTGTTGCAAGCAGCAGAAGCAACCTTTTGCATGCATCCTTTATGAACTTCCTCCTGCTCAGCCTGGCCAGTCGATGGCAGCCGTGGCTGAGTGGGCTTCGGCGTGGAGGCCCTCCCACATGGCCAAGCTCCACACGAGACTCCTGGGCTTGCCTCGTCTTCTCGCTCGTCGTCGTCGTCAGGTGATCCATGCCCACGGCATGGCCAGGCTCCACAGGAGACACCTCTCGTACATCCACTTGGCTCGTCGCTGTCGCCGCGGCTAGCAGAGCGCGACGAGGACGAGGACGAGGACATCCCAAGCATCTTCGCTATGCCTTTGGCGGCATGGCGAGCATTGAGGGCGTGGTTGCGGAGGCACCCCCCTGCATGCTCGTCGGCGGCGTGGTAGGTGCCGTCCAGCTCGTCCTGGATGCGGAAGTAGTCGACCTCGTCCAGGGCATCGTCGGCGTTGTACGCCAGGCCCCGCAGCTCCTGCAGCAGCTCCTCCAGCGCCGGGTTGCGGATGTCCTCGCGGCCGCTGCCACGGGCGTTGTTGAGCATGCCCTGCGCGTACAGCAGCTCCATCCTGAGGGCGCGGATGTTGGTGCCGAGCTCGGAGCTCGCCGCCCACGCCTCCAGCACCCCGCCGGCGGCGGGGCCCAGCGCCTTGCCGACCACCCAGCGCGCCGCCTCGATGCCGACCTCCATGGCTGGAGCGTCGGGCTTGCTCGCTGCTTAGCGCTGGAATCAGAAAAAGGCTTTTTGTTAGTTTCGGTGCAGAAGAAACACGAAACAGAGAGGGGTGGATGGATAGACAGAGATTACGCGAATTTTACCTGAGGAGTGAGGACGAACACGTACGAACGCGTGCAGAAGGAGAACCTGACTGGAGATGGTGCCGGTGTGTTGTGAGCAGTGAGCAGTGTGTGAAGTGAGATGCCAAAGAGCAGATGTGTGGACGCCGGACGGAGCGGGACGTTATTATATAGAGCTCTGAGCAGCAGATTCGCTCGCTAACGCTATGGCCAACGGCAATGCACCGCCCCCGAGTTCCCAACGGATCATCTAACGCCGGCCGGCCAGGTCTGAATAATTTAGAGGTGTAGATCGAGGTCATAGAGAACGTGGAGCATCCCATTCCCCATCAAACGGACGGCGCGCGCAGCAGAGGCAAACAGCTGATGTACTTCCTCGGTACTTATATTACCGTTTTGGTTAAAGTTTTGGTCAAACATTAGAAATATAAATCATAATGCAAAAACTATATAAATTGATTTATCTTGAAATATACTTGTATAAAAATATGTGTGTGTATATATATAATATCATTGTTTAATAAATATTTTTATAGAGATATGAAGTTAAAGTTAAACTTTGGAGACCGTATCGTTGTCTAAAACGACGAGTAATACGGGTACGGAGGGATTTACATGCTTAGCATGTGAACAGATGCCATGGCGCGAATTAACGGATACTCAGCGTAGCATTTGAGCACAAACTTTAAAGCACCGCTTGCTTAATTTTACAGGCACAGTTAGAGCAAGTGCGCGGATGATTAGGGTTTTCGATACCCACCCCGAGGCGAGAGAGCTCATGGTGCTGGCGCCTGCCAGTTACGGACGGCACCAGACACAGCCTGATGGCATGTGAGCCGAGCACGGAGCACGACATAGACAAACGCGGCCTGGAGTCTCCCCCATCTGCTTATTCTACTTCGATCGAGGTCGAGGCTAGCGATCGCAAGGGACTGCACATGGCACAGCACTCTGCATTTCAGCAACGATGAGACAGGGAGCAACCGGGTTACCGTTGGGAACGAGCCGGAACGAAGAACCAAAAGCTTTCAGATTTGCTAAATGTCGACAGTTTTGGAGTTTTGGGTTTTGGAGCGTACTCAATTTTTTTTCCGTCTAAAACAACCTGCTGTTGACAAGAAGCTTTCCTACTTCCTCCACAGCAATCCGGCCCACACTTTACGAGTTTCGGCCTACGACTCTCTCGTATCGACGTCACGCCTTTCAGGTTGCAGTCCGAGAGTCGTGCGTAGGCCGTGGGGACCTCCCATAGGATGTTGTTGCATCTGCATGGACGCACTTCTCTCCTGTCCCGTCCCAGCAGATTCGTCGCCCTGGACCTGGATGGAGGCTGCAGCAGAGCATCTTTCTAAACTCATCTTGTTGGCCTGGAACTTGCATTGCATTGGAGGCGAGCGAGGCAACGCGACCGCGCCATGTTTCTCTTCGTGCTCGGCTGCTCCCCTGCATCGTCGGGCCCAGCTCTCTCTTTCTCTCAATTCCGGAAACAGAGTGCCAGCGTTACGATTGCCCTGACTAATTTCCATTTCCTGTCCATGGCACAAATAAATTACCAGTGGATCTGAACCTATTCAAAGTTCATCAGTCTGTCCAAGTCCTTCTGTACTATATGATTTTTTTTATATACTAGCAGCTAGCACATATGCCCGTGCGTTGGAAGGGTATAGGCCAGGCCCCGCAGCTCCTCCAGCGCCGGGTTGCGGATGTCCTCGCGGCCGCTGCCACGGGCGTTGTTGAGCATGCCCTGCGCGTACAGCAGCTCCATCCTGAGGGCGCGGATGTTGGTGCCGAGCTCGGAGCTCGCCGCCCACGCCTCCAGCACCCCGCCGGCGGCGGGGCCCAGTGCCTTGCCGACCACCCAGCGCGCCGCATCGATGCCGACCTCCATCCTCACCTCCGCGGCCGAAGATGGATCTTTGAGGTTTCTGGATACAGGAACAGGAACCATTAGAAAACGTCGCTGGCAACACTGATGTTTCCAGACAGGCAGAGGGAGGACTACTCACCCAAGGGAAACGAGCTGAACTTGATCATTCCCCTTCGTTGTTATGCGAACACAATCGTCGTTGCTGCCTGCTCACTCCTCACTCCTCAGGCGACCACCCAGCGCGCCACCTCGATGCCGACCTCCATATCCATGTCTGGCCGACGAGGCAGCGTCGTGCTCACTGTTCAGTCTTGAAATGGCTTCTTGTTAGTTTCAGTCTTGAGACGAGGATAGAGATCATGCGAATTTACCTGATGGTCGATGGAGGACGCACGCATGCAGAATGAACACCGATTGAGGAAAGAGGAGGGAGAGCAGATGCTTTGCAGTGAGCAGGTATGGAGAAAGCACAGCTATGCAGGAGTGTGAGATCAACAGAGAAAGAATCGGACAACAGTGATGCTGAAGGAAAGTATCGGACAACAGTGATGCTAAAGCTGAAGGGCTGCCCACCAAAGCATCGTCCTTTGCCTTTTCCTTTATAGAGCTAGAGCATCAGCACCACACTATCTTTTGCTTTGTCTGGCTGGCCTTTACTGTTAATGTGATGGGAGTTGTCTCTTGCTAATGGCCACATATCACAGGCACCACCACACATTCAGAAATCACATCAGTTTCGGCACTCATCTGATCTGAGTGTGGTAAATATCATATTTGTTTTTGAAATTTCCGGGCCCAGCCGGTAGCCTCCCAATGACCAAGACCAGGACCAACAATAATGTTATAGCGCAATCCACATATATACAGGTCACTGGATTCGCGATGTCGCCATGAAGAAATCACAAAAGCTGATGGGAGTGCTTGTGTTGATGAGAAGGAATCTCGTCCTAGCTGCCGGTTAGATAATACAAGGCGCCCCATGATGCTCTGCTCTGCTCTTACCGTATCATCCGTGTAGTGAGAGCGAACCAGCACGAACTAAAGCCCTTCCGTATGGCAGGCTGAGGCCTCTAGAAGATTAGAACCGAATAATCCTCTATGTCTACGGTGTCTTGCAGCTTGCACGGGGACACCACCATGCATGCTACAACATCAAAAACAGCAGTTACCGAACTTGGACCTGAGCATGGGCTTCTAGCTTCTTGACCCGACCCCCAAAAAAAAGACTCGTAGTGCATCAAGTGGATTCGGGCATGTGCAACACCCGGCTCTAATTTTTGACCCAGCGCAGGAAATAGTCTGACCGAATTCGCCCGCTAATCAAGATTTGCGCTATTGTTTTTCCCATAACGCCCTGCCGGTCATGCTGGAGCAAAGTCAATCACACTGTTACATGAACTAAATCTTGCATAGTTGCCGAAACATAATCGGCCGCAAACATGTCAGTGCTGCACAACCATTAAACTACCAAGTTCGAATGAGAATTTATCCAAGCTAGCAGCACTAGCTGTCTAAAGTATGCGATTCATCTCAAACGGCAATAGATCGATCCCTTCACTGCTACTACTACTACTACAATAGTGCCCTCTCTGAGTTTCCCTGACAACGCTTCAACTTAGTTTCCCCTACCATCCTTGCGATGGCAAGAACCTGACAGATACAAGAAGCCTTGCCCAGCTTCAAGCCAAATGATGTCCCGATACGATATCTTCTAAAGATGATTGTAACCTTGGCACAACTTTGGGGACATACTGCCTGCTGAAAGATACGAGGGAATAGGTTGAGCAATATTTCTCCTGGGAAAAAGGCATTTACAATGCCTACTGGCATCACAAATGAGCCTGTGCAGAAGTGTAACACTCACCTCATATGCAGTCCTGGATGAGTGCTTAAAAAGAATGCACGACCGGATGCATGCAGCTATTCTGATGAACTAGATGAGTGGAATGTGAAGCAGCACTTGGTTCACAGCTGCTTGATGGCACTGGCTGGATCTGCCAATCAGCAGGCAGTTCATAGAGAACGAGAATGGCCCAGTATGAACATCTGAAGTTGGTGGAGTAGTAGTTTCATGTTGACTACAGAAGTGCCACAAATCTCCATCCTTGAATCAACCAAATCTTCATGCAATGTTTGGTCTAGAAAACTAGAGGAAGATTAGGAGACTTTTCACATTGGCTGCTATATTATTTGTAACTGAATTTTGAAGATCGACAAAAGTGAAACTCTTACTGTTGTCGGCAACAGTTAGGCAAGCTCTCACTTGTCGCAGGATAGCTTGTGGGCCAGCAGAAAAAAGAAGTTGTGCTCCTATAACATGGAAAGCATAACAAGTAAAAACATAATTCATGGTAAAAAGAAAAACATAACTATGATATCTAACTATCTGTAATGCTACCTAAGGTGATTGAGAATGGTGCTTGTACGTCTTCATATTTATCTTTTCCATCAATGTTCACTGCACGAATAAAGAAAAGAAGAAATTTGCAAAGGAAATTTCCATAACATTATAATAAGTGAAATAAAGTATAAAGAAACAAGTTATTATAACATAATAATGAAAATTTAAATTACTAGTGCGCTGAGAGTTCCAATCAGTTCAAAGTATTACTTGCCAATTAATAGAGTAACAGCTTATTATCTGCAAATTCAAATCATGTCAGATACGCGCATCTCCTTTATAATCTAAAGAAGAGTGTCCAAATGTGTCATGTTCGGGCGCAAGTACACCAGGCGTCGCCGAGCCAGGGACGTGCGCCGCGCCCGGGAACGCGCCGAGCAGCAGGCTCAGGCGGAGCAGGGCCCAGCCCTGGCCACAAGTCACGATAGTGGCTGAGAAGGAAGGAATTGTTAGCTGATTAATAGCCTTCCATTATTTGTTATCTTTCTATTATTAGTTCCTAAATTAGAGGAACTTGTTGCTCCGGTTGGTTGGGCCTGAGGCCATTTATCTCCTGTAACCGCACATTCAGAGGGAAGAAAAGATTATACCTATCTAATCCCTCCTTCTCTCCAGCCGCCAGGGGGCATAACCCGGCGACGTTCATCGGCGTGGGGGCAAAACCCCGCCGGCTACCACGGATCAAGGCTACGAACTACGTAGCCGAGGTCCGCCCGTTCTTGGGCTTGACGCCCTTGACAACCTGGTATCAGCGTCGCGTCGATCCTCCCAATCCGCCGCCTCCAGCCCTTCTGCTTCCACCGCACCACCACCAGCCCCACCATCCTCCCCACAATCATCGGCTGCGTCTTGTTCTGTGCATCCAGCCATGGGTGACGGTGAACCCAGCCTCGCCGACGTCGTCCAGATGTTGAAGACCCTCTCCGCCGATGTGGCGGGCCTCAAGGAGAAAGCTGCCCAGTCCTCCGCAGCGAGTAGCCACCAGGACGGCCAACACCATACCGATCGACCGCCCCGGTTCCAAAAATTGGATTTTCCCCGATTTGACGGCAAGTCTGATCCGCTGCTGTTCATAAATCGGTGCGAGTCCTATTTCCGCCAGCAGCGCACCATGCCGGAGGAGCGCGTGTGGATGGCCTCCTACAATCTGGAGGACATTGCCCAGTTCTGGTTCATCCAGCTCCAAGAGGATGAAGGCACGCCGCCCTGGGGGCGGTTCAAGGAGCTTCTGCAGCTGCGGTTCGGGCCGCCCCTGCGTTCGGCGCCCCTCTTCGAACTCTCCGAGTGCCGCCGCACGGGGACCGTCGAAGAATACTCCAACAGGTTCCAAGCGCTTCTTCCTCGCGCCGGCCGTCTCGACGAAGACCAGCGGGTGCAGCTCTACACCGGCGGTCTGCTGCCCCCGCTTAGCCATCAAGTGCGCGTCCACGCACCGTCCTCACTCGCGGCGGCCATGAGCTTGGCGCGTCAGATGGAGTTGGTGGAGCTGGATCGCCTCAGCCAGGCGGCCCCCAGAGCGGCACCCCGGGCGATCCTGCCGGCGCCAGCACCTCGCCCGGCGGCTCCCGCACCGCCCGTCCTGCCAGCGCCCGCACAGCAGGCATTGCCCGCGCCCAGGGTGCCCTTGGCCCTCCCAGCACCACCGGCCAGGGAAGGGGGCCCACCAACCAAGCGCCTTACCACGGAGGAGCAGGCGGAACGGCGTCGTTTGGGCCTCTGCTACAACTGCAATGAGCCCTATTCACGCGGCCACAACCGGGTGTGTCGCCGCATATTCTACATCGACGGCGTCGAACTCGCTGAGGACGATGAGCCCGGGGAGGCGCCCGTCTTCTCCCTCCACGCGGTTGCCGGGGTGGCCGTCAGCAGCACCATCCAGCTTCGCGTACGTGTGGGGGCAGCAGACCTCACCGCGCTCGTCGACACGGGTTCCACGCACAGCTTCATCGGCGAGGCCGCGGCCCAGCGCGCGGGGCTGCCCGTCGAGACGCGCCCTCGCATGACGGCCACAGTGGCCAACGGGGAGCGCATCTCCTGCCCTGGTGTCCTCCGTCAAGCTCCGATCGTCATCGATGGCATGACCTTCACCGTCGACCTGTACCTCATGCCATTGGCGGGCTACGACGTCGTCCTCGGCACCAACTGGATGGCGCCATTGGGTGACATCGTCTGGAACGTGGCGGCCGGCACCATGGCCTTCCAGCACGAGGGGCAGACCGTGTGCTGGCGCGGCACTGCACCCCCGTCCCCTCCACGTCTGCATGCGGCCACACCAGTGACCGAGCCCCTTCTCGACGAGCTGCTGGACGCGTTTGAGGACATCTTCGCGGCGCCAACCGGCCTGCCACCGGCCCGGGGGCGCGCCCACCGCATCACTCTCAAGCCCGGCTCGGCCCCGGTGGCGGTCCGCCCATATCGCTACCCCGCCGCGCACAAGGACGAGCTGGAACGCCAGTGCGAGGCCATGATGGAGCAGGGCATCGTGCGGCGAAGCGATTCAGCCTTCTCCTCTCCGGTGCTCCTAGTCAAGAAACCGGACGGCTCGTGGCGTTTCTGCGTCGACTACCGCGAGCTGAACGCCATCACTGGTGAAGGATGCCTACCCCATCCCGGTCGTCGACGAGCTGCTGGATGAGCTCCATGGCGCGCAGTTCTTCACCAAGCTCGATCTACGGTCGGGGTACCACCAGGTGCAAATGTGGGCCGATGACGTCCACAAGACGGCTTTCCGCACCCATGACGGCCTCTACGAGTTCCTCGTCATGCCGTTTGGGCTGTGCAACGCCCCGGCCACGTTCCAGGCGCTCATGAACGACGTGCTTCGTCCTTTCCTTCGTCGCTTCGTGCTGGTGTTTTTTGATGATATTTTGATCTACAGCATGTCTTGGGCGGACCACCTCAGGCACCTTCGCATCGTCCTCACCGAGCTCCGTCGCCACTCCTTGTTCGTCAAGCGCTCCAAGTGTGCGTTCGGCGTTCCGTCGGTCGCCTACCTCGGCCACACGATCTCGGCGGCAGGCGTGGCCATGGACTCGGCCAAGGTGCAGGCCATCGTGGAGTGGCTGGTGCCCCGTTCCCCGCGGGCGGTCCGCGGATTCCTCGGCTTGGCGGGCTACTACCGCAAGTTCATCCACAACTACGGCTCCATCGCGGCACCCCTCACCGCCCTGCTCAAACGGGACGGCTTCGCTTGGAGTGATGAGGCGACTGCAGCCTTCGCCGCGCTCAAAGCCGCAGTCACCACCGCGCCGGTGTTGGGCATGCCAGACTTCGCCAAGCCATTCGTCGTCGAGTGCGACGCGTCATCCCATGGATTCGGGGCTGTTCTCATCCAAGACGGCCACCCGATCGCCTTCTACAGCCGGCCGGTGGCGCCGCGACACCGGGCGCTCGCCGCCTACGAGCGGGAGCTCATTGGGCTGGTCCAGGCAGTCCGCCATTGGCGACCTTACTTGTGGGGGCGCAGCTTCGTCGTCCGGACTGATCACTACAGCCTAAAGTACCTGCTGGACCAGCGCTTGTCCACCATTCCACAGCACCATTGGGTGGGCAAGTTGCTGGGCTTCGACTTCTCCGTGGAGTACAAGCCGGGAGCGGCTAACGCCGTCGCAGATGCGCTGTCCCGGCGGGATACTGAGGATGGGGAGCTGCTGGCCATCTCCGGGCCGCGCTTTGACTTCGTCGACCGACTCCGCCAAGCACAGCTCCAGGACCCGGCTCTGGTGGCACTGCACACCGAGATCGCTGCTGGGAGCCGGCCTGCGACCTGGACCATCGTCGACGGCATGGTGCTGTTTGGGGGGCGCCTCTACATCCCGACAGCGTCGCCATTGCTCCAGGAGCTCCTCCGGGCGGTCCATGAGGACGGACACGAGGGCGTTCATCGTACCTTGCACCGCCTCCGACGTGATTTCCACTTCCCTAACATGAAGGAGGAGGTGCAGGCACTGGTGCGGGCTTGCGCGGTCTGCCAGCGCTACAAGTTTGAGCATCTTCACCCGGCGGGCCTCTTGATGCCGCTTCCGGTGCCGCAGGGCATATGGTCCGACGTCGCGCTTGACTTCGTGGAAGCCTTGCCGCGCGTCCGCGGGAAGTCAGTCATTCTCACCGTGGTGGATCGCCTGAGCAAGTATTGCCACTTCATCCCGTTGGCCCACCCCTACTCCGCCGAATCCGTCGCCCAAGCATTCTTCAGTGAAGTCGTCCGCCTCCATGGGGTACCGCAGTCCATGGTCTCCGACCGGGACACTGTCTTCACGTCTCTGTTTTGGCAGGAACTTATGAGGCTGATGGGTACCAAGCTCCACATGACGACGGCGTTCCATCCGCAGTCGGATGGGCAGTCCGAGTCGGCCAACCGCGTCATCATCATGTACCTGCGGTGTCTGACGGGCGATCGGCCGCGGCAGTGGCTCCGGTGGCTGCCGTGGGCGGAGTACTTGTTCAACACTGCCTACCAGTCGTCGCTGCGTGATACGCCGTTCTGCGTCGTCTACGGGCGCGATCCGCCGTCCATCCGCTCGTATGAGCCCAGCAACACCAGGGTGCCGGCAGTTGCCAAGACCATGGCGGAACGCGAGGAGTTCTTGGCTGATGTCCGTGCCCGCCTGGAGCAAGCTCAAGCCACTCAGAAGCTGTTCTACGACCGCCATCATCGTCATGTCAGCTACCAAGTTGGTGACTGGGCGCTGCTTCGTCTTCGCCAGCGCTCGGCCTCCTCACTGCCCCAGGCCACCGGCGGCAAGCTCAAGGCCCGTTTCTGCGGTCCGTACCAGGTCATCGAGCTCATCAACGACGTCGCTGTGCGGCTTGCCCTACCAGCGGGCGCCCGCATTCACAACGTCTTTCACGTGGGGCTGTTGAAGAAGTTCCAAGGAGAGCCTCCAGCTGCAGCACCGCCTCTGCCTCCTCTCCGACATGGCGCCATTGACCCCGAACCTGCGCGTGCGGTGCGCTATCGCATCGTCAGTGGTGTGCCCCAGGTCCTCGTCCAGTGGCAGGGTGCTTCAGCTGCCTCGGCGACGTGGGAAAACACGGCGGCGTTCCGCGCCAAGTACCCGGCGTTCCAGCTCGAGGACGAGCTGATTCTCGGCGGGGAGGGAGATGTCATGTTCGGGCGCAAGTACACCAGGCGTCGCCGAGCCAGGGACGTGCGCCGCGCCCGGGAACGCGCCGAGCAGCAGGCTCAGGCGGAGCAGGGCCCAGCCCTGGCCACAAGTCACGATAGTGGCTAAGAAGGAAGGAATTGTTAGCTGATTAATAGCCTTCCATTATTTGTTATCTTTCTATTATTAGTTCCTAAATTAGAGGAGCTTGTTGCTCCGGTTGGTTGGGCCTGAGGCCATTTATCTCCTGTAACCGCACATTCAGAGGGAAGAAAAGATTATACCTATCTAATCCCTCCTTCTTCTCTCGAGCCGCCAGGGGGCATAACCCGGCGACGTTCATCGGCGTGGGGGCAAAACCCCGCCGGCTACCACGGATCAAGGCTACGAACTACGTAGCCGAGGTCCGCCCGTTCTTGGGCTTGACGCCCTTGACAAAATGTAGCATTTCAAGTTTCACTAGGATAGCCAAATTTACTTAAGGGAAGAAATTACACACAATTACAAAATACTGAAGTGATGCATGCTATTGTCATGGACAGTTCAGAGCAGCTCGGTAATTTACTAAGCAACAACATGAGGCTGTTTCTGTAGCAGACCTCAAGGCAACTTAGACGTAGTTGAAGCCTGTTTTACAAGCTGAGAAGTGTTATTATGAGCTGCCAGTGAACTTGAGAATTCAAACAAACCTCTAAAAATAAATTTGACTATATTAGTGGGTTGCTGGTTGCAGGGATATGAATTACAACTCATACATGAGAAATTGAAAAAAAAAAAAAGAGTCATACAGAAAATGCTGTTTGAAAATTTTAAATGGGTGCAACCAAAATCACGTGCAAAGTGCAATATTGTTAAAATGATAAAAGAAAAACAGGGCCTTATCCTGTCTAGAAGCAGATTCGATCATATTTTATCAGCCAAGAAAAATTGAAAGATGAAATCATATACTGTTGATAACAGTCTTTGGCCAGAAAACAAATCATACAGCACAAGAATATAATTAAGACCTTCACTTAATAAAAAAACCATATCCGTGTCGTTGATAAGCACGGCATAAAAAAGCAGTAACGAAAGGAAAAGTGCATAAATAAGAAAAAAAGGCATCAGATAAGCAACAAGTTGAAATTCTAAATAGAATATGGAACGAAGTGTGGGGTTGATTTACTAATTTTGTTTATTTATTTATATACATGGTGTTCGTTACATCCTCAGATGTTCATGCTTGGCAATTCTGAATCTTGTATGGATACAGTGAGAATCCAAAGGTTAGAAGGATGTACAGTTTGCAAAGGAGCCCTGCATAATAAGTGAAAAACAAGTGGGCTATTTGCAAGGAAACCGTAATTGCAATCAAATAAACAAAAAAGGAGAATGATTGAAATTTATGGGTTTAAAGAAAGCAAGGGAGATGGGCAGGAAGTTCCACCTTTTTTTTTTACCTTGGGTTGGTCAGGCATAGACAACTGGAATGATTCCAGTCAACTTGCGGCAGTGCCTTCTTAGCTCCTTGCTTTGGCTATCCCAGACATTCAATTCTTGCAGTGAACTTGGAAGGTTATTCACCTTGGGCAGTGATTGAATGGCTGGGCATCCATTGATCACTAATTTTTGTAGTGAGCTTGGGAGGCAGGCCTCGGGTAGAGACTGAATGGCTTGACAATCGCGTATAACCAACTCTTGCAGTGACCTTGGGAGGCCATCCTTGGGTAGAGACCGGATGGCTGCACAAGCATAGATGTGTAATCTCTTTAGGTTGGGAAGTCTGTGCAGCCGTACAGGGAGGCACTGCAGCTTGCCGTAGCACCAAAATGTGATCTCCTCGAGAGAGGTGAGGAGCTGAAGGGCCTCACCTTGCTCCTCTGTGAAGCGCTCCAGCTCTGTGAACCCCCAAAATAGCAAATTGTTGAGCGAAGAAGACAGCAAGGTACAGATGGGCGCAGCAAGTATGCCCGCGGCGTCATCCGTCTCAAGCTCCAGCAGTTTGGAGGGAGAGGATGGGAACTCTTGTTCATGGGGCAGCGGGGGCTGAGAACCAGCCCAGAAATTGGGGGTTTGACGGACAATTAATTTGGTGAGACGACCTTGGGCGAGGAGATGCCACAGTCCCTCGACTCTTAAATCCCCACATCCCCATATGTATAAATCTGTGAGAGAGGCAAGGTTTGAGAGAGGCAACAGTGTCGCTGTGCCCACTGCTTCTATAAGAGAGAGGCTTTCCAGTGAGGCTGGGAAGGGGGGACATGAACAAAAGGAGGATGACGAATAGGAGGAGAGGAACCTGGGGCAATTGATTATCACCAATGATCGGAGGGAGCACAGACCCTGACCACCGCTAGTTTGTCCTGCTTCTCTGGAGCAGAGGCTTAGCTCTGGGCAGTTGCTGACACACAACGCCTGTAGTTGGGAAGGCAGGAGCAGCAGGCCTTCTTCTGATGATGCACCTATTTCCTCCTCTCCTCTTGTGCAATCCTGCTTCTGGTGCTTCTCGATTTCTACATGGTCGCCCACTTTGTTTTCTGAAGATGCTAACGCAGGTGTTTGTGTTGCCTGCTTCTCCACTACAGCTAGCTCTACAATCTTCTTACAGAACGCTACACTCAGTTCAGACAGCTTGGGGAAATAAGTCAGTAGCTGTGTCAACTCCTTTCCACTAGCACCCCACCCTAAAAAGGTCATGCATTCAACTGAGGATTGATATTCGGCGTGGCTCTCACCTTCTACGCAAGGGAAGGCAATACTTGAACCACCATATAACCGGAGGGTCTTTAGGGATGATAGCATTTGGAAATGATGCAATGGGAGGTGAGGGCATGTGTCCATCTTCAACTCTTTTAGTTCAGTTAGATTGTCAAAGGCCAACACGTTCCATAACTCACTAACAAGAGCATCCTTCATCTTAATTTCCAACTTATACTCATGTTTATACTTTTCACAAACAAGTTTCTCAAGGCCTGAACCGACTCCTTGTATCTTAGCTGAGCATGGAGCCCTATTCCAAGGAACAGGAGGAAAGGACAACAGTTTTGGACAGTCTTCAATTCTGAGCTCCCGTAATCTAGGAAACCAATTTAACTTTGCCTCTTTCTGTTGCTGACAGCAAATAGAATGGGAAAATGACAACTCCGTGAGTTCAAAGCAATGTGTGATGATAAGCACTTCCAGGTGAGAGAACAAATTACAAGGGTCACTTTCAGCCCATTTCTTCAGTCTTGGCAGCTTACTGAATTCCAGCCTTCTCAAATTTAGAAGAGAAAATTATTTTCTCGGCCCTGAAAAAAGTTCAACTTAGTTTCTTGGCCCTGTTTTCATCGAACTTTGTTATTTGGCCCTAAAACGAAATTTGCTTATTTTCTTGGCCCTTTCGTCCACTTTGAAAAATCATAACTCTTCAATACAACATCGGCTGAAGATGATTTTTATACGAAAATTGTAGGTCTCGACGAGATCTACAACTTTATAGTTTTGAGTTTTTTCATTTGATGAAGTTCAGATGCCCAAAAACATTAATATTATATATTCATGTTTTTAGGTATCTGAACTTTCTCAAATGAAAAACCCAAAACTCTAAAGTTGTAGATCTCGTCGAGACCCATAATTTTCATGTAAAAATCAGCTTCATCCGATATCGTATCGAAGAGTTATGATCTTTCAAAGTGGACGGAAGGACCAAGAAAATAAGCAAATTTCGTTTTAGGGCCAAATAACAAAGTTCGATGAAAATAGGGCCAAGAAACTAAGCCGAACTTTTTTCAGGGCCGAGAAAATAATTTCCCCAATTTAGAAACCTATTATGAGGTACACGACACAAATGCTCCTCACCATGCTCATTGACCATCCACAGTTCTCCAATTGGTGGAAAGTTTTCCCAAGATACATCATCCAGATGAAGAGATTCCAGATTTTTAACAGAAAGGTTCTCACCTAGCCATTTTGGGCAATTAGTGCCTCCATGCCCCCTGATGCATATGCCTTGAAGATTGACATGTGGTTTCATAACTTCAAGAATATTTGCTTCATGTGTTAGATCCTTGTTGAGCCTATTGACATCCCTGTTAGGCAATAGAATATGCCGCAGCCCCTTACCATATGCTGCGGCATTTGTAGCCATAATTAGTAGATGTAAATCAAGGATTAGTTGCTATAATTAGCATATGTAAATCAGGGATTAGTTACTATATTTAGTAGATGTAAATCAAGGGAATTACCCTTGCCTTGTAAAGCAAGGCCAGCCGGCCCTATATAACAGAAGGCGCCCCCTCCTATTGAGGCGTGGCCAATTGCCTCCCAATTCTATCTCTCTACATGGTATCAGCAGTCCGGGTCTCGATCTGATCTCCCGGCCCCTCTCCACCTTCTGCCCTAACCTCCTGCGCCCCCCCAACCCCCCCCCCCCCCTGCCATGGACACCACCACAGCCATCTCCTCTGCCACCAGCGGCGTCCTAGGGGCCGACTCTGCCCCTGCCATCTGCCCCTTCGCCACCATCAACATCAAGCTCCACGTCCCCATGACCCTTGAGTTGAAGCCCTCCAACTTCACCAAGTGGTCGACGGCGTTCCAGGCCACGTGTGGGAAATTCGGGCTGCTGCATCATCTCGCCACCGCCTCCACCTCGCGCCCCACCAACGAGGCCTGGACGCAGGCTGACTTCTGCGTCCGCGGATGGATGTACAGCACCGTCTCCGACGCCGTCCTCAACCTCGCCATGACCGACAACACGCAGACGGCAAGCGCCCTTTGGACGGCCATCGGCGCTGTGTTCCAGGCGAACAAAGCTCCTCGCGCCATCTTCCTGAATCACGAATTCCACTCGATGACTCAGGGGGACCTGTCCATTGACGCCTACTGCGTTCGCATGAAGGAGAAGGCCGACGAACTACGCGACGTCGGGCAGCCCGTATCTGAGCCCAACCTCGTCCTCAATCTGCTGCGCGGGCTCAACGAGGTCTACTCCACCGTCGCTGACACCATCGCCGGAAAGCAGCCCCTCACCTTCGCCGACGCCCGGCACCAGCTCCTTCTCAAAGAACTGCGTCTGCACAATGAGGAGAAAGTGCGCGCCACCACCGCCCTCCTGGCTGCTGCCTCCTCTCCTGGTGGTAACCAGCAGCAGCAGCAGGGCGGCAGGCGGCCTAACACCAAGAAGGGCGGCCAGCAGCCCTTCCCAAACTCCTACGGCGGCTTCTCCAACACCTCCGGCAGCACCAGCACCAACAAACGCGTTCCTTGGGGCTTCAATCCCTGGACCGGCGAACGTGTGGCCCTTGGAGAGCGCGTCACCCCTCCTGGACAGCGCCGCCAAGGAGGTCTTGGCGCCCCTGGAGGTCCTGGTGCCCAGGCCGGGCGCAACCAGAGCATCCTCGGGCCTTCCCCGCAGGCCCACACCGCCTTCGCTCCGCTCCAGGCATCCTCCGGCGGCTCCAACACCTCCACCAGCACCTGGGATGCAGCCGGCCTCATTGCTGCTCTGCAGAACATGCAACTGCAGGGCAACTCGCCCTGGGTCGTTGACTCCGGCGCCTCCACGCACATGACGTCCTCGGATGGTATGCTTACCCAACGCCTCCCCCCTTCCATCTCCTCAATAACAGTAGGTAATGGCACTAGCATTCCTGTTACGTCTAGAGGTCATTCCGTCCTTCCTACACCTACAACAAACTTCGCTCTTAACAATATTCTTGTCGCACCATCCATAGTCCGCAACCTGTTATCTGTCCGTCAGTTCACTCGCGACAATAGTTGTTCCTTTGAATTTGACGCACATGTTTTTTCTGTTAAGGATCTCAGGACGGGACGCGTGATTCTCCGCTGTAACAGCGACGGGGACCTATACACCATGCCTGCCGGCACACCTGTCGCCCCATCTCATGCTCTCTTGGCTGCTTCGTCGACACTGTGGCATCAACGTCTCGGCCACCCAGCCCCCGCTGCATTAGAACGTCTTAATAAAATTCATGCTGTTTCCTGTAATAAAGTGGACCGCTCCCTATGTCACTCATGTCAGTTAGGTAAACATACGCGTCTACCCTTTAGTTCCTCGCATTCCATAACTCATGCACCCTTTGAACTTGTTCACTGTGATGTATGGACTTCCCCCATCAACGATCTGTCTGGTTTTTCATATTACTTGGTATGTTTGGATGATTATAGTCACTACTGTTGGGTTTTTCCGCTCCGGAAAAAATCTGAGGTCCACCAACACGTAGTCGAGCTTGCTGCGCTTGCCAAAACACAATTCAGTCTTCCCCTAAAATGTGTTCAGGCCGATAACGGCACTGAATTCATCAACACCGCCACCACCAAATTCCTCACTGCTCAAGGCACTCACCTCCGCCTCTCCTGCCCCTACACATCACCCCAAAATGGCAAAGCCGAACGCATCATCCGCACACTCAACAATTCCATTCGTACTATGCTCCTTCATGCCTCCCTGCCGCCCACATATTGGGCTGAGGGGCTCCTAACAGCCTGCTACCTCCATAATAGGCGCCCATCCTCCTCCATTCAGCATGAAATTCCCTACACTCGACTGCATAACCAGCCACCAACCTATAGTCATCTGCGTGTTTTTGGGTGCCTCTGTTACCCCAACATGCAAGCAACCTCCAAACATAAGCTCGCCCCTCGCTCCACAGCATGCGTCTTCCTCGGATATCCCTCCTCGCACAAAGGTTACCGCTGCCTCGACCTATCGACCCATCGCATCATCATCTCTCGCCATGTCATATTTGACGAAACCACTTTTCCCTTTGCAGCCACCTTAGACACCTCCTCCCCAGCTTCCCTCGACTTCCTCCTCGACGACGATATGGTTTCGGTGCCTTACCCTACTGTTGTTGCAGGTGGGACTCTCTCCTCAACGCCTGTGGAGCAGCCGCCCTCAGACGTTGCGGCATCGCCTTCTTCGACACCGGGCGGGTGTGGTCACGTGCCCCCGCCTGGACCCAGCGTGGTTCCCTTCCCACGGGTCTACGTCCGCCGCTCCCGTACGACGACTACGTCCGAGCCGGCCGCTGCCCCAGCAGCCCCTGCGGCTCCTGACGCCCCGGCTCCACCTACGGCGCCCTTACCAGCACCGGCGGCATCTCCTGCTCCGCCACCGCCACCGCCGCCGCATGTCACCCGCACCATGACGAGTGCCATCCCTCGCGTCAACTATGAAGGGCTGGCAGGCCACTGACGTCATCCTCCCCATCGCCGATTCCGACGAACTACCGCAGCGCGCTGGCTGACGCCAACTGGCGTGCTGCGATGATGGATGAGTACCAGGCCCTCGTCGACAACAACACCTGGCAGCTCGTTCCGCGGCCCCCCGGCGCTAACGTCGTGACGGGGAAGTGGATCTTCCGGCACAAGTTCCATGCCGATGGGTCCCTCGCCCGCCACAAGGCTCGCTGGGTTGTCCGAGGCTTCTCCCAGCGTGAGGGCATCGACTACGACGAGACCTTCAGCCCGGTTGTCAAACCGGCCACCATTCGGTCTGTACTCAGCATCGCCGCGTCCCGCGCCTGGCCGATTCATCAGCTGGACGTGAAGAACGCTTTTCTTCACGGCCACCTCGAGGAGACCGTCTACTGCCAGCAGCCGCCAGGATTTGTCGACCCTGGCGCCCCTGACTACGTCTGCCGTTTGCAGAAGTCCTTGTATGGATTGAAGCAGGCTCCGCGGGCCTGGTACCAGCGCTTCGCCACCTTCATCCGGCAGCTCGGCTTCGTCACCTCCGCCTCCGACACGTCCCTTTTCATTTTACGGGAGGGGACGAGCCTCTCCTACCTACTACTGTACGTCGACGACATCGTTCTCACCGCCTCGTCCTCGGCTCTTCTTCAGCGCACTATGGCTCAGATGAGCTCCGAGTTCGCCATGACGGATCTTGGCGCCCTCCACCACTTCCTCGGCATCACTGTCACACGCTCCTCAGATGGCCTCTTCCTCTCCCAGCGACAGTACGCTGTCGAGCTTCTTCAGCGCGCGGGCATGGCTGAGTGTCATCCGACCACGACACCTGTTGACACTCACGCCAAGCTATCCGCGGCCGACGGGGATCTACTGTCAGAGAAGGACGCATCTGAGTACAGGAGCTTGGCGGGGGCTCTCCAGTACCTAACCCTGACTCGTCCTGATCTGGCATATGCTGTTCAGCAGGTGTGCCTCTTCATGCACGCCCCGCGCAAGCCTCACCGTGCGCTCATCAAGCGCATCCTACGCTTCGTACAGGGGACTCTCTCCTCGGGTCTTCACATTGGCACCGGGTCTGTCGACAAGCTGACTGCCTACTCTGACGCTGACTGGGCAGGCTGTCCAGACTCTCGACGATCCACCTCCGGCTTCTGCGTCTATCTCGGCCACAATCTGGTTTCTTGGTCCTCCAAGCGCCAGACCACGGTGTCCCGCTCCAGCGCCGAGGCAGAGTATCGGGCCGTGGCTCACGTTGTGGCTGAGTGCTGCTGGCTTCGACAGTTACTCCAGGAGCTCCACATCCGGCTGCCCTCCGCCACCGTTTTCTTCTGCGACAACGTCAGCGCCATCTACATGACAGCCAACCCCGTCCACCACAAGCGAACGAAGCACATTGAGATCGACATTCACTTCGTCCGCGAAAAAGTGGCCCTCGGTGAGATTCGGGTTCTCCATGTGCCCTCCTCTCACCAGTTCACCGACATCATGACTAAAGGGCTTCCGACAGCACTCTTTCGAGAATTTCGATCCAGTCTTTGCGTCCGGGAGCCTCCCGCTGCAACTGCAGGCGGGTGTTAGGCAATAGAATATGCCGCAACCCCTTACCATATGCTGCGGCATTTGTAGCCATAATTAGTAGATGTAAATCAAGGATTAGTTGCTATAATTAGCATATGTAAATCAGGGATTAGTTACTATATTTAGTAGATGTAAATCAAGGGAATTACCCTTGCCTTGTAAAGCAAGGCCAGCCGGCCCTATATAACAGAAGGCGCCCCCTCCTATTGAGGCGTGGCCAATTGCCTCCCAATTCTATCTCTCTACAATCCCATTCTAATGCTAGCTTGCACAAACGACTTTTGTGTATCAGTTTTGCCTCACTTGCTTCCTTCACTGTTTGCGTCCTTCCCAGATTCCCAATGGCAAGCGAACCTCCAAGTTCCAATAGTTGCTCTAGCTGACTTAGTTCAAAGCCCTTGCTTTCTTTTCCAACTTCAAAGCTTCTCAGTTCCTGTAATAATTTTAGTTTCCCCACCTCAACTATGCTAGAGTGAAGCTGAAGACCATCTTTTGGCACAAGAAAGTGACGCAATTTTACAAGGTTGTTTATATCTCTTACAGAACCAGACCAACATCTCCACTCCTGTAGATCTATGACCTCTAAATGATAAAGTCTAGACAGAGCACTCAGCAAGCACTTATCCTCCATATACTCCGATTTGATCCTTAGATACCGAAGATGAACAAATTTTGAGAAGTTATGCAACACGTCATCTACAATATATGATGCTTCAGACAAATAAATAGGGCGAAGAGCTTTAGCCTTCCTAAATAAATGATAAAAGATATTGGCAAAGCTTCCATGGTGGCTCCCAAAAAGCATGAATGTACGTAGGTTTTCAGTATTCATTCTTTTGTCCAGTTCTCTTAGTTCCTTTTTGAAGTTGTCAAAAAACACTTTGTTCTCAACTTCTTTGTCATCTATGATGATGGACAAGTGGCGAACTGAAGATGGGATCTTTATAGACCTGACATTGGAACTAGGTATTGTAATGCATTCATACGATGAAACTTTCACTGCTAAATCATGCAGTAGGTCATGTAGGACATAATAAGGAGTACCATCGTCTTTCTCATTCTTTATAAAAAATCCATTGTTAACCAATTCAATCAAATAACTCCTACCAATATCTTCAGTTCTCTTATTCTGACCAGATGAGTTTAAAATATCTAGTCCCAGCCATAAGTGAATTAGCTCATCACTACCAAATTCATAATCTTCGGGAAACAAAGAACAATATGAAAAACATCGTTGTAGATGGAAAGGAAGATAATCATAGCTAAGTTTTAGAGCTGGCATAATGTCATTCTCATTGTTCTGTAGTTCCCATTCTTTGCTTTCTAGAATTCTTGTCCGATGGTCCAAAGTAAGTTGGTTTCTTAGTACTCTACCCACAGTTTTTGCTGCAAGAGTTAAACCCCCAAAATTGCTCACAATTTTTTCCCCAATATCATGCAATTCAGGATGATCTTTCCATGGCTCCTGGTGACCAAACACACATGCTTCAAAGAAATGCATAAAATCTTTGGCTTCTAAACGATCCATTTTTATTGGACAATCAATTGTTTTAACCATATCTGCCACTTCTGGAATACGAGTTGTCACTATAACCATATTACCCTTTTCTCCCCCTCTTCCAAATGGTGCTAGTAGCTTTTCCCACTCATCTTCGTGACATGTCCACATGTCATCTAGCACAAGTAAAAACCTTTTAGCTTTCAATCTTTGTTCAATTCGCTCTTGATCACTGCCATTTTTGTTTTCGCCATCAACTTCCGGAATTATTTTCACTGCTTCTTGTGCCAACCGACTAGCATTAAAATTGAGGGAGACACATATCCAAACTGTGACCTCAAAATGGTCCTTCACCTCTTTATATACGTGCTGTGTGAAAGTTGTCTTCCCAATGCCGCCTGGACCAACAATTGGAAGCACCACTAGGCCATCTGAAAAATATTTTCCATGATTAATGCCATCTATAATAATCTTTTTCTGATTATCCCTCCCATACAACTTAGGTTCTATAATGTCCGGGGTGGTCTTGCGACTGTCCATAGCATTGCTTTGTGTTGTAGTATGGATGGAGCCTAATTGCTCTAGCTTAAAAATAGCAGAGCCCAGCAACTCCATATCAAGAATGGTGGAGACCTTGGCAGATATAGGCCTTAGCTTCTCTGTAATGTCTTTCATCTTACTGGATATCTCCACCCTGTCAAACTTCAACTTTGGTATTTGCACAACATGTTTTCCCTCTTGGATTTGGATCTTGGATGGACAAGCGCAACAGAAACTTGGCCACCCATTTCCTGCATGTTGAAGGCATGCAGCATGTCAGAGTGAGCATTATCACGGACACATGGAAATGAGCAGCAAGGGTGGCGTTTACCGATAGTATTTGCAGCCTGGCGAACAGTCGAAGCCACCTTTGACATGCACCCACCATTCTGGTCGCTCTGGATGTTGGGGGAATTTGGTGCCGAGCCGATGGCACGTCTGCCACACGAACAGACGACAGAGAGGCAACCATCTTCATGCTCATCAGGGTTGGGATCGCCACGGCTCGCTTGACGCGAGCCCGAGGAGAGCTTCAGCTTCCTTGCAACAGCTCTGGCGGTGTGGCGAGTGTTTAGGACGAGGCCGTGAATGCGGCCCCCATCGTGGACGTCGGCGGCATGGTAGGTGCCGTCGAGCTCGTCCTGGATGCGGAAGTAGTCAAGTTCGTCGAGCACGTCGTCGGCGCCATACGCGAGCTGCTGCAGCTTAAGTAGCAGCTCCTTCAGCGCAGGGCTCCGGATCTCCCTCCCCTGCGCGTTGTCGAGCATCCCCTGCGCAAAGAGGAGCTCCATCTTGAGGGCGTCGATGTTGGGCCCGAGCCCAGCACTGGCTGCCCATGCCTCCAGCAAGCCGTCCGTGACGGGGCCTAACGCCTTGCCCACCACCCAACGTACCGCGCTGACAGCGACCTCCATCCTCAGGCGACGGATACAAATGCTGACGCTAATTGCGAATACCATAAAAAGACCCTACTCCTGCGGTCCTGCCGGGGCCAGAAGCCCAGAACGCAGTCGGAGAGCGCAGAGCACACCCCAAAGGTGGACACAAACGACGTGAAGTCGTCGAGATGTGGCAGAGGAATGCAGAAGAGCTGGGAGGGACTGGGACCTTGCTCAGGAGAGAATGGAGATGGCAAAGAGCAGATATGCGAAGGAGCTGATGCGCCGGAGCTGCAAGTCAATGGCACCAACGGATCCGATGAGCTAAACAAATCACTGCTGCTTGGCATGTGACTGTAATAGAAGCCGCGAGCTAACTAGGACACCGGAGCTTGGAATCTCCACCAGTATTACTCTCATGGCCAGCCATGGCAGGGCCGCGGAGAAGTTGACTCTGGAAGAAGACAGCTAGTGGCTTTTCACCGGGATCCATAAATTCGGCCCACACTTATGAGTTAGTATGACCTACGGCCCAGGCCCAATCAAGGACAGAGGGAGCGAGCTATTACGTTACGTCTCGTCCTCCGAGACCTTCCATGTTCCAATCCGAGAGTCGGCAAACGTGGAGGCCTCCCATTGGATGGCGCGGATGTGCTTCTCTCCCAGTCCCAGTCCCAGTCCCAGTCCCGGATGGCCAGATTCTGCAGCAGAGCAGCCCTCTCCCTTCCATCTCCGAGTTGCCATGCCGCGCCATGGACAGCGAAACTCCACTCCGTAATCCACTACTGGGACCTTCTGAAGTGATCTCGTTGGCCTGAAACCTGGAGGCGAGCGTGCGAGGCCATGGTTCTCGTGGTGCTGGGCTGCTCTTCTGCACCGCCGCGCCCCGCCTGCACCCCCACTTCCAGGTACTGGACAGAGTGCCGGTTATGGCTCGTTTTCTTTGGCGCAGCTTGTCGACTGGGACAGCTTGAGTAGAGGGCTGCTGGGAATGGGGAGGGGGGCGGAGGGCAAGGTTAGATGCTATTAGAATCTTGAGCATATTTGGGTGTTCCGGAATCTTGATGCTGAAAGGAAATCCCACTTTACTAATGATCCAGCTATGCTGCCTAGTACATACCTAAACTCAACAAAGCCATCCTCTGTGTGACTCATCCTTGTCACTGCTAGCCTGGATGATGCTGAGTCCGTCCACACATTACAGAAAAGAGCATGGAACGTTGCAGTAAAACTTACTGGTTTTCTGAATGCCTTTTCACACTGTGTTTGTTTGTTTCGGCTTGGCAGGAGAAGATGCAGCGCCACCAGACAGAAAATCATCAGATGCTCTCTGAATGAGGAAACGCCACTGAGCAAACATGGAGCAGTAGTCTCATGCCTTGCTGCTTCGCTTGTGTTCATTTCTCCACCTAGTCAGGTACATATCTGGATGTACCAGCATCTGGTTAGATCCACCTCTATCTTATCAGATACAAACACACAAACTCTTAGGCGATCACAAAGAGGATTCTCTTTCCATTATGTTTGTAGCTTCAAATATGAATGTGCACATACTAAGAGTAAAGATCAATTTTGTTCCTCAAAAAGAAACACAATGAGAGTAAAGATGCACCAGAATCCCCACATGATTCATTCAAGCCAGCAATAAGCTGTTAATTTCAGTACACACTACATACAAGGAAATAGTTGGAGTAAGAGTACCAATTACCAATTAAAATAATATGCCACGATATCGATGAACTTTTCTTGTTGATCAGGCTATTCCTGCAGAAACTTTTGCCCGCCCAGGCTTGTGCCAGATTGCAACAGTGGCAGCCATCGACAATGCTTCAGTTCCTCTGAAATTTGACAACCCTTCAGATGATGGCGGTGCAGGGATGATGATGAGGGGTATGACTGCAAAGAACTTTGATCCAGTTCGCTACTCTGGTAGATGGTTCGAGGTAGCCTCGCTGAAACGTGGATTTGCTGGTCAGGGACAAGAAGACTGTCATTGTACTCAGGTATTGTAATGTACTAATGTTTGAAACCTCAAACATATTGGTATTACATGATGCTGCAATAATATAGTATCATAGTCATAGGTCATGCTAAACTAGTATTTGGCATTTTAGTAACAAACTGGTTTGAGATAGGTTATCATACGGATGATATTTCCAATTTTCCATACCTTTTGCATATATTCAGTAAATGGATGTTGCACCATTTTTCTGGAACCACAGGGAGTGTATTCATTCGATGAGAAGTCGCGCTCAATCCAGGTGGATACTTTCTGTGTCCATGGGGGACCTGATGGATACATCACTGGTATTCGGGGGAGGGTGCAATGCCTGTCCGAAGAGGACATGGCAAGTGCTGAGACAGATATTGAGAGGCAGGAGATGATCCGTGGAAAATGCTTTCTCCGGTTCCCCACACTGCCATTCATACCCAAGGAGCCCTATGATGTCCTTGCAACTGACTATGACAATTATGCAGTTGTGTCTGGAGCTAAGGATACAAGCTTTATTCAGGTGAGGAACTGAACTATGAACTGCTGAAGGTTTTTTATTTTGTGTTTTTACCTGGGTTCCTGGAAAAAAAAATCTTAACATCAAAATCTCCTAAGAACTGATTATATAGTCAACAGAACTAAGCTTAATTTATTTGCTTTATCTCAAAAAAACTTAATTGTTTTATGGACACTTCAACATTGAAAGTGTGCTGTTCAATGATGATAATATGAAACAAGTAAGGAAAGTATACCTGTATGGCTATCTAATGGTAAGCACATCTTATGTGATGCACTCGTAATCTGAAACACCATAAGCACTAAAACATCTTTCTGCCATTGATCAGATATACTCAAGAACACCCAACCCCGGGCCAGAATTCATTGAGAAGTACAAGTCCTATGTTGCCAACTTCGGCTATGACTCAAGCAAGATCAAGGACACCCCTCAAGACTGCGAGTACATGTCCTCAGACCAGATTGCCTTGATGATGTCGATGCCCGGGATGAACGAGGCCCTGACAAATCGGTTCCCAGATCTCAAGCTAAAGGCACCAGTCGCATTTAACCCATTCACAAGCGTGTTTGATACCCTGAAGAAGTTGCTTGAACTGTACCTCAAATAAAACAGGTGTAGCATTGTTCAATAACCAATTGTCCACTTCTCCACTCGGAGCTGCAATGGAATGATTCAGTTTGTTCTGACGTTTGCTAATGTGAATTTTGCTACATGCTTTATCAGAACATCTAACATTCTCGCAAAACCCATGATGATACTGAACTATTTGAATATCCAGTAACCTTGGTGAAGTGTGTGAGCTAGAAAAGAACTCACCATCAGAAAATCAACTCGTTGCTACCTCACTCGCATGTGCACCGTTATGCAATGCCTCTTTGCCTTGGTAAGCCGAGGGCAAGTGCAGTGATGTGAATATCATGGGCCTTGGCAGTGTCTTGCTATAGTTGCAGTAAGAGTTGAGAGAATAATAGCTGAAACCAAACGAGGAACAGAAAACGATGAATGTATAAGATTAAGATTTGTATCAGTTAATTCTTTAAGTAGATTTTTACCCTGGTACTATACAAGAGCGCAATATATAGGATTAAGATCTGTTCTTCAGTTACTGGGTTTGTCCTTCTCTGATGTTTCTGTACGCCATTGCAATTGTCTGTCACTGATATGGCATCTAGTTAGAAAACATTATTACTATACCCTTTATTTCTATTTTAACTCGCTAGGTTTTTTTTCTTCCAAAGGCCTTGAGTCGTTCGTACAGAACAGAGAACACCATGGTTGGCTTCACATGTTCATGGCAGCTATTGAAGAAGGGTTGGTATCGGCAACAGAACGAATGAGCAGATCGAGAGGAATCTAACGAAGGCGATTTTATGGCCAGAGGGGCCGTGGCAAGTCCAGCGACTGGCATAAGCAGACCTTGCCTATTACCTGCTCGACGAAATGCCCAAAAGGATGGGCACACGCCATGCATCGCCTGCCGCTCGCCGTCACCGTGCCGTCTGCAGCCTGTGCTTCAAGCCAGCACCAGAGCGCGGTCTCGTGCACCGCTCGCCGTCAAATGGCTCGTCGCCGCCGTTGCCTTCCCGCCCGCGTGCCGGCACGCCCGGCGGCCCGAGCGAGCAACATCTGCGCTCAACGGCCAGCTGAACCACGCGTGCCCACACTACACTGTGCTGTAGGCTGAAGCCGGGTCGGCCGTCGGCACCACCACACGCGCTGACGCGCACGCGCAGCCCGAGTCGCACTGGGCTCCATCGGCACCCTGGGCCTCCGGAAGCGCGGCCCACAAGCGAAGAAGCATGGGCCTCTCTATGCTGAAGGCGACGTTGCCTCGCGTTAATTGTGGCTTAGGTTCCGTTCCCCAATTTTCCTGGGGCTGCTGCGCCTGCGCCGCGCTCCCTCTCTCTCTCTCTCTCTCTCTCCCTCTCTCTCCCCCTCGCGGCCATCCGGATTCCGCAGCAACGGCCCCTCTCGTCTTCTCCCTCGCGGCGCTCGATCCCTCCGGATTGGCACGTGGCGGGTTCAGTGGTAAGGAAGCCATAGTTCGTTTGGATTCATTGACCGTTTCCATTTATTTGCTGTGAGCGTTTAAATAGAAATTTCTCTCTGGGATGGATGCTCCGATCAAGGCGACTCGATTTGATGTGTGGCGGAGTGTGTTGGCGGTCTATTTCCTAATTTGGGGGCCAACTGATCACGATGTCCCCGTGTTATGAGTACGAATTTAAATATACGCATGCACAGGGGATCAATCGGCTTGTATGTTGATCTTTTTAAGGAATCAAGTTACTCTTATTATAATCCTTTTACTCTCTCGTTTTAGAGCGGGAAATATAATTATCTCTTTGTTTTTAATCCTTTTGAATCATTTAGCAGCAGCCTCAAAATCTATGTAAAAATGCATCGTGACAACATTGGATTTCACCCTGCACTGCTGCTTTGCCAAGACGCGCTCTAAACATTGCGTTGTTGGTTGTAGTAAATTGTGCCATATAGCTTCTGAAAATTATACGCATGCTTTTTTCATTCTGAGGGTGTTTGTTCCACTGCATCACTTTCCAGGTTTAGAGGAGAGAAACAAGTGCTGATAGATACCAACGGGATATTCTTACCATTTTCAAATTTAGCTAGTTGAACAAAACTAGTATAGATGGCATCGGAAGGGAGCAAAGATGTGTCCTCATGAAGCTTTGTCCGTGGATCCGTCATCGATTTCTAGTGTAAAGCGCAAGCGTGGCCGCCCAAGGAAATATGAGTATCCCGTAAATGAACTACCACAGAAGGTACAGCCCCTCCAGAGCGTCCCACCTCTTCTTCACTGCACACAAGATGGCTCAAGTATGTTCAGCCATACATCAGGTGGCAGTGCTCATGGTAATTGGTCCACGCAACCTAGGAATTCGGCTAATGCTTCTCTTAAAGGTACTTCTGGCAAGGATGACTTTCTTGGCAAGCATTTTGTTGGCAAGCTGACCAAGAAAGTTCCTGGGTTTTCCCTCGTTACGGTAAAAGTGAAGGACAACCAGGTGCTCAAAGGTTGGGTTCCAGATGAAATTAACCTCCGTCCAATAACACCTAAGGATGACCTTGCCCCAGAGCTACCCATGCTTCGACCGAGTCAAGTTCGGAAGCGAGCATCAGCAATCCATATGCAACCTGCTCTTCCTGTGCCAATGCACTTGGAGGATGTTACACTTGCAAAGCCTCTGCAGATGAGGAGACCTGTTGAGAAAACTATTGTTAAGCATGCTGTGCCTCTTGCTTCTAGGCCTTACATTGGTTCTGGTGTTGTTGCAGCAGTACCTATATCAGTTGCTCCCAGTAATCCTGAAATGAGAACTTTGGCCAGGCAGGATGCTGAGCTTGTGATCCCACAATCATCAGTTGCTGCGGTGCCAATTAAATCTGTTCGTCCTGTCTCGGTACCATGCAAGCAACTGGCTGATCAAAATGAATTTACTGGAAAGAAGTCTGTTGATGAGGTTCAGAAAAATTCAGAATCACCAAATGTAAGCAAGGAATCACCAGGTATGCTTTGCTGGATAGGTGCCCTGTTGCTTCAGATCATTGACTTGAATTCTCGAAACTGTTTTGTCCCGCACACAGCATTTCCCATCTGATTTTCCAATCTCACAAGTCTTATGGGTGCCATATTTATGGTTGTAAATTTGTTCTTTTGCAGTGAAAGCTGAAAAACCAAACATTGCTCTTGTGGATGTAGTGATCAAGGATTCTCCAGGTTAAATCATTTAAGTGCTACCTTTTATATAAAATCTTCAAGTAATGTGTCTTGATCTCCTTACATTAATTGGTTCCTACAGGGGAAAGGCAACAGTGTAATGATCAAGGAACAGATGTGGTTACCGATTCTTCTGGTAAGATCTAGAATTCTATTCTTGAAGTATAACTGGCATAGTGCATGTAGTCTAAGTGCTCTTTCTCCTGGCAGGGCAAACTAAGAATGTTGATGTGACAATGTCTGATGAGATCAAGATAGCATCAGGTATAATATGATTTTATACTCCTGATTTCCGATTCCATTCTATTTTATTAAACTCAGAAGTGACCATTAAGTGGGCAATTTCTTCAGGCGCAAGAGATCAGCCAAATTCTGCCAATAGTGAACAGCAGAGTTCTAAGGAACCATCAGGTGATATATGATCCCAATATTTCACACGCTTTAAAACTGGCCATGATCTTACATCGTGGGTATGAAAATTTAGACATCACAGAGCAATCTGACCAGCTTAAGACAGAGACCGATGTCCAGAAAGCAGTTGATGCCTCAAAGTCAGATGCCTCAGGTAAAAACGAAGCCTACCCCTCTCCTTTCAATGTCTCTAGTGGCATCCGAATCTTGATTTTATGATAAAGTATTGCGATGACTGGACACTTTTGTGTTGATCAAATCAAAGAATGTAATGATTTGTACTAACATGTTGTACTAAATGTAGGGATTTGTAATTTTGTTGAAACTGCATCCAAGATGTCTAGTTCTCTTGTACTCCTCTCTTAATGAAATGGATATGATCTGCAACTCTAATGCTTTTGGGAAAAAATATAATTCTTTATCCTATGCTTTATTGGACCCTGAGCCCATGCCAAATTTGTTACAAAAATTTGTACCTGTGTGCAATTTGTTATGTGCCATGCATAACTAGACTGGGTGGCCATGGCTCATCCTAACCTCTTTTTGCCAATGGCTGAAGCTTTTAGTATGGGCAGCTCATATAAAATATGTCACCTCCTAGGTGGCTACACTGCCAACCTTGTCGGGAGACTTCTTTTTTACTGCAAGAGCTAACAAACTACTGTTGTGTTTAAATTTGTAATTCCAGATGACATTCAGCCTGCGCATGATGAACAAGAAACAAAGGTTGGCGGTAAATGAAAGTAGAGATCAAGATTCAACGAACACATCACAGATCCTGATGTTTAGTGAAAGTCTGCTTTCAGCAATGTTTCTGTCAGGCTTATTGGGATGTGGAGCTGGAGTTTACACCTAAAGCATTTGTCCATTCACAAAAACTCCAAAAAAATCATCTAGAACATAGCAGTTATAGCACAGATAGAATTGCAATTTGCAAACCAAAAAAAAAAAAAGAAGAAACATACTTTGGACTTTTCACTTTTAAGCTCTATTCACGAGCATATGTAAACCTGATGCTATACATGAATTTTTGCATGTTAATATGTTATTTCCCTCTTGTCTGTTGCTAATTTTTGTACACCTGAACTACCCTTTTAGTTGTCTTTGACCCCCTGCTATTAGATAACGGACCATATATCGGCTGTGTTTGGATACGTTTTTCTCCAACTCGCTTAGATTTTAAGGTAACCGACGATTTTCTCGCTTCTCGCTTTTCGTTGTATAAATTTATAAAGCGACAGCAAAAAAAACGAAAATAAGCAAGACGTTTGGTGGGATTATCGCTTATTTTGGTGGGATTATCGCTTATTTTGACTGATAATAAGCCAATTATAAGCGAAAACAAATAGGGCCAGCGTGGTTCAAGGAAAAGCCTTCCAACCGAAGAGGCTCGTCGTGGCCTCGTCATGGCCGTTCAAACAATTGCATAGCTAATTGGAAGGACAGTTGCACAACATTACAGATTCTGCTCTTTTTGCGCCTACCTCTGGTCGAACAAATATATTTGACTTTCAGTCTTCGATGCATTGATGAATAATTTCTTAAACTTCTGAGATTCTGCAAGTATTTTCAATGCAATTCTACACATGACTTGCATGTATACAAAATAAACAGTTTAAAGCTAGTTTTTAAGGCTTGACTAGTTGTCCTGCATGACTTCGATCGATGCCAGCTCTAACAGAAAAGGAATATCGCTGAAATTACATAAATAATATTGTCGAACAAAACTTCATGTTCTTTTCTTAAACAAAACTTCAAAAGTTGTTACACATGCAAGATGAATGTACATTAGCCTCGTGAAAATAAGGCCTTCACTATCTTAATCTTTTACAATGTCACATTGTACATAATGCTCTTGGAAGAAGAAAAGGTGTTGCTAAGGTAACAAAGAATTGCTGCAATTTCTCTCTATTTCATTTTACTGCCCCATGGAACCCCCCTAAAAAGAATATTTCGGAAACCCACACCAAGCATGAAGAATGGCAAGAAGTTGCAAAGCCCTTTCCAACTAAAATACGGACACAGACCAGCAACTGACAAGTGAATCAACAGGCTAGGCAAAATCGCGGAGTCCTTTCAGACGTATACCCCAAACCAAAGGGGTAAGCCAGGATTCTTCCAACAAAAAGGAGATTGTCATTGGTACGCCAAGTTTACATGTATTTTCCTGGGACCATGCTGCTTGCAGCAGGGACCATGATGGGATGAATGGCCTGGAACGGCTGCACAAGTGGTGCAGGGCTTGGTACCACCAATGGCAGGTTCCCAGTTGCCATGACTGGAGGGGCCAGATACACCGGGGTGTTGCCTAGAGAAGATTTTGCAGGTACTTCCATAGTCAGTTCAGTCCAAAACATGTTCCATTCGAGAAAAAGAAACTTAAACTAAACATTGCAATATCATTTCTACAATAGCCAAAACCATGTTTTTGGTCTGTTACCTTGGAACTTCTGCATGCTAGCTTGATATGAATTCAACAGCACAGGGCGAGGCCATCCTTGAAAACCAAGGGGTGTTCCATGCATTGCATCCTTCAATGGGAACCAAGAATAGATGAGCCAAGAGGAAAGGGGGGAAATCAGTGTTAAACTATTTAGACTACATATCATTTGTATGAAATATATGGTTGGTTACTTGCCAGAGATAACAAGATTAAACAGGTTAACAGATCAACCATGACAGAAAAGAACTATTCCAAACGAAAACAGTTCATTCCAGCTAACAAACATAATATGTTAAACAATCTGTGCAACATCAGGATTGACAGCAAAGGTCAATCATATGTGAACAACACTCAAAATTGCAATGTAAAGCTAAAATACTTTACCCAAGGTCCAGGTTTTATTATAAATATCTGCATCGTGATCCTATTTTTTATATTATCCACTTTGTGACGCAATATTCTTGATATTATCCACTTTAAGTGTCAAGGAAAATAATAGTTGTGAATCACTCACCTGAGGAACTGGTTGAACATAAACAACAGGACTAAACTTCCCAGTCATTACCTATCATTTCATCACATAAAATAATTTTTTATTAGGACAGAAATTATCATAACTTTATGTATATAAGGTCTGGCAATTTAGACTTACAGGCTGGGGACTAGAGGTAGTGTAGGTTGCGCCCACCTGCATGGGATGGTATGGTGTGCCAACTCTGGCTGGGTCTAGCCTGGATGCATTATGGCCCACAATCTGACCCAAAAGGTTAAGCAGTATCAGAATTCAGAAGCATGAAATGTTAAAGTTGGACATTCAAGATAAAGGCAGCAAGCAAGACCAAATTTTAGTGTATTGGCTTATCTTGGACAAAGTACAGTAACAGAACATAAAAGATAAGTGGTAAATACATTTACAAGTGAGCTAGTGTTAGGAGAGTCAAGGGCCTATTGGGCCTTAGCCCATTAGGGTTAATTAGTCGCTTGCTTGTAAATCAAGTAAACCTCTCTATATAAGGAGAGAAGTATCAATCTAATCAAGCAAGAGATTAGAAGGAAATCCCTTCTCTCTTGCCGGCCGTGGGCGAAGCCCCGCGGCCGGCGTTCCTACCGCCCAAAACCCTAGCCTCCGCTCTCTCTCTCACAGCGCCAGCCCGCGGGTACTGTTCACGCCGTCGCCGCCGCTCCCTCGCAACCACGCAGCCCCCAACGACGTCCATAACAATCTGATATCAGAGATCATGCTCGGTCCTGGTGCTTTCGCCGCCGCGCCCGTGACCTTTGCCGCCATGTCCACCCCTGGTATTCCCGCCGCCGCGCCTGCGACCTTCACCTCCATGGCCACCCCGAGGATCGGCGCAGGTGCACAGTCTGCACCTGCCCTGTTCCCGCTGCCCTCCACCACCGTGCCCCCGCTCTCCGGGGCGGATCCGCCCGACACCACCGCGTCGCTGCCCGTCATCTCCACATCAGCCATGGTGCCGCAACTCTCGCAGCCCCGCGGGTGTGTCGACCTCCGCCCTGGTCATGACGAACAAGCAGCTGACGGCAGCGTTCCTGGACCTCAAACAGATGGTGGCCGGGATCCATGGGTTCCTGCTGGGGCCGCCGCCGACGTCCCAGCAGCAGCTGCCGCCGCCGCCGCCACCATCGACGGTGTCCACGCAGCCGCCGGGGTTTTCATACGGGATGCCGCCCAGTCCCGTGCTGCAGGCAGGGGCGCACTGCCTCCAGGTGTGCCGCCCCATCATCCCTGCAGCAGCCGCCCTTGAGCAGCTCGCAGAGAGGAAGGAGATTGCACGGGGGACTGCTTGCAAGGAGTTGACTGCGGTACAGATCGAGCAGCCGGCGGTCATCACGACAAATCCGGAGGGAAAGATGCTTACCCGCCATGTGTCGGCAGCGGTGCAACTGCAGGCTGCAGCGCCTGGCTTCCTAGCGCGTCGACGGGTGCGGACCATGCGCAAATTGCAGCTGATCCAGACCTGCACCCCTTCAGCAGCTCCTCAGAGTTGCGCTCCGCCGCGTGGACGACATCGATCTCATCTGGTGCATCGGGGATCCTCGGCAAGCGTTTTCCCCCGCGTGCGGCGGGCATGCTGTTTTCCTCGCGGGTGGCGAACTGCCTAGCGCCGCCACATTCCGCCGCCGGCGGCCGCGAGGACGTCTCCGCTAGTCGCTATCGCGACTACTTTCAGGTGGCTATACCCACGCACTCCTCTCGTTCCAGTGGGCTCCATGGGATCCAGGTGGCTACACACGTGGAGGTCCATCACGCGGAGGGTGTCCGTCGTATCTTCAGGAGTCACCAATAAAGAGTCGTAGTTTATTTTCGATCAATAAAATAAGCCGAGATGTAAAAGGCTTGTTTTTAGGTGTTAGGTCCGTTTTGCATCGAGTCATTGTTAGGTTGCAGCTCAAGGACGAGCTGCATGTCCAGGTGGGGTGTAGTGTTAGGAGAGTCAAGGGCCTACTGGGCCTTAGCCCATTAGGGTTAATTAGTCGCTTGCTTGTAAGTCAAGTAAACCTCTCTATATAAGGAGAGGAGAAGTATCAATCTAATCAAGCAAGAGATTAGAAGGAAATCCCTTCTCTTGCCGGCCGTGGGCGAAGCCCCGCGGCCGGCGTTCCTAGCGCCCAAAACCCTAGCCTCCTCTCTCTCTCTCTCTCTCACACACACACACAGCCGCCAGCCCGTGAACAGTACCCGCGGGTACTGTAGCGCAGGTACTGTTCACTCCGTCGCCGTCGCCGTCGCCGCCGCCCCCTCGTAACCACACAGCCCCAACGACGTCCATAACAGCTATTCTTCTCAGTTTGGAGTAAAAAGATGTCATTTTTCTTGCATCAGAATGAAATCAAAGTTGTTGTGCTAAGCTGTAAGTTGACGTTTTACAATTTCAATTTGTTCATTTAGGCCAACAGAAAAACTCAAAAAAGGTAAACTAGCCAGCTGACAAATAAGAATGGCCTGCATAGCTCAACTGCAAAGCACATAGGAGTAAGTGCAGGAGCTCAAATATAGAACTAATAATAATGGAGTAACCCATGTGCAGCAAGTTATCAACTTGAACTATAGGAGGCATGTTACAAGTTGCTATCCAATATTTCCTTTTTTTTATATCAAGGGAAGTACTATAGTATTAGCCAATGAAGGGTGAAACAATTGAAACAATCAAACGCACATAAGAATAGATTGAAGTACTTACTGACTGAACATATTGAGGTGAAATAGCATAGTTTGCAGGAGACAGGTTACTACAAGGAACCTTGTTGGATAGCGGCGAAACGCCTGGCACAGATTTTGACTCACATACAGGTACACCCATTGGTACTTCAGGGGCAGAGTGTGAAACGTAGTATGTATCAACAGGGGCCTGTCATAGCTGCAGGTACTTGCCTAGAACTTGCAAAAGATGGAGAGAAGACCTTTGCGCAAGGATTGAGTTTAAATTCCTGAAATAATGTACAATTGCTCTATTAATAACATAGAAAAAATTCATAAAACAATTCACATAATCAACTACAGAACAGCTAGCAACTACAGGCATGGTCAAAACTCAAAACAGAAGATAAATCTGCAAGCACTAATAAGTTAGAAGTCAGAACAGTTACAATCCAATATTAAATAAGCTCACTTTAGCAGTGGTTTTGCTTGACATGACAATCTTGGTAGCTGAATTATTGACTGGCTGAGAGGGTTTAACATCAGAAGCCACCACGTGTGCAGCTATAGCTGCACTTGTAATAACATCAACTGTAGGCACCGTAGTTGCTGACCCAGAGACCCCATTCATAGAGAAACATGGCCCCACATGTCCGGTACAAGAGCTTAAACTTTTCGCGCCACCAGTATCTGAGTAATTGAGCAGATTTAAGGCAAAGGGAGAAAAGGGAAAAATACTATGTTGGTAATAGAAGAAACAAAAGGATCCATACTTTGACAATTTTTCTTAACACAAGTATTTTTCTCCTGACCCACCGAGGTGCATTTCTCAGCTTGCCTGTGACAAAAATAGTATTAATTGTTTAACAATGGAAAGAAGGAAGAATTCAATGAAGTCAAATATATTCCTGGATATCTATTGCATGAACCTACATGAGAAAGAAAAAACAATTTATCATTTACATTGGGGCCAAGTACGATGCATACATACAATCCAAATGTGATATATATGGAACAATACGAAACAGTATGCATAGATGGAATTGAAAACATACACAAGTGGAGATATATTTTCAGTTTTAGACATTTCCAGGTCACTTGCATGTGAAGTTTGAGACTTCAAGGATCCACTGGCAGCCACCACGTAGGAATCAAGAGGTTTACAAACACCTTTAAGGGGGAGTGAAAGACCCTGCAGAAAAAAAGAACGACTATCATGAACACCGGTACAAGACAATGCCTCTAGTAGCATGCTAGGAATTAAACCTACCTTTGCAATCACTTGGACAAGGTCATCTGGGAGAACAACAAGAGTGTCCACAAACGATCCCAGCGACAGATTCGCATCACCCTTCCCATTTGCAATCTTCTTTGCTTTCTTTAGCACGACACCTGCTCAAACATGAAGTCATCAATGCAATGGTTTTTACCCAAACAGAAAGACATTTTTCGTCTTTAAATGTTCGGCGCTTCAACTCACAGCTAGAATCATATGTAGGACAAACCGGTAATAAATGCCTACCACAAAAGCATGGCATAATCTATTTACACACATTGTAGAAACTAGGAGCCCTCCCTATGATCTCGGAATTCCGCAGTGCGTCATTCCCATAAGGCCATAACCCATATCCTGAGCCCAATCATGCTGTGACCCCACGACACCGCAAAATCAACCGCCCAAACCAAGACGAAACGACCGAGATCTTGGCCGCAAACATAAGAAAGCATGCTTAATCGTAACACAAAGGAACCAGACCCAGCGATCTCTACCACCCGCCTCCGAATCCGTACCGACGCACCGTGAAAACCAACATCCCGCAGGGTTACCAGCGACCACAGCCACCCGTCCAGCGAGCAGATCAAACGGATGCAAAGGAAACCGGGGGGGGCACCAGCCAGTCCCGGCAGCACCCACCGCTCGACCCCGACTGCACCCACTGTTGGATCACGTCGCGTACGGCGTTCGCGTGATCCCCAAACCCTGCTGGGGAACCACGGGGAGGGCGAGCTTCTACGAGAGGTGGCACGAGGGAAGGGAAGGGAAGGGGAGGGAAGGAAGAGCGGAGCGCGCACCGTATCCGGCGTCGACGCAGGCGGTGTGGAGGACGCCGGTGTAGGCGGATCCGTCGCGGACCCGCACCTCCACGGGCAGGCCCACCATGCAGACCGTGGCGAGCAGCAGCGCCTCGGCGATGGACGGTGCCGGTGCCGCCGCCGCCGCCGACTTGGGCGGCGAGGGTGGCGGCGGCGGCTTCGCCTTCCTGGGGCGGGCCATGGGATGGGAGAGAGGGGGGAGTGGAGGCGAGGAGCCGACCCCGAAAAAGGCAAGCGGGGAAAGGACCCAGGGTGCGGCCGTGTGACTCGGAAGCGGAGGTGTGGTGGCACCGCGACGCCGAGTGCTCTCGCGCCTCCTTTCCGGGCTGATGATGCGTCAGCAATGCTCCGCGCGAATCTTAAAGTTAAAGCCTTTTTGTATAAGGTGATACCGGTACGGTATGTGCGCGAAGTCGAAGCATGGGCATGTTTGGGATTCTTTTAATATAATAATAATTTATTATACACCAAATTTGCATGCGTATGTTACGCCTTTTGAAATTTTGAAAACAAGGAAAGGGTGAAAGGCGTTGCCATGGGACTGTGCGAAGCGATCTGTGGTGAACATTTCAAATGATACCAGTAGATCTGACTTCGTTAAAAGCATCGGTAGTACGCATACAGCACCACGAATGTCTATTCAAGAGGTTCCAGGTACAAGCTCGTTGCTTCATGTAAACTGACAAGTTTGTTGCTGCTCATCACTTGGCAAAAGCGAAGCGACCTCGCTTCCAGAAGCGAGTCACGCTAAACGTCCATGGCGGAATACCACGCAGAATATTGACAAGGAGTCAACGAACTGTAATACCACTGTTCAGATTTGGACGGCCACGAAAAAGAATCATCGTACTGTAATACCACTATTCAGATTTGGACGGCCACGAAAACGATGGTATCTCATGCTTCTATTCTATCGTCACAACGGCAACAAAAACCACATTACCCTGAGGTATAAAAGGCGTCGCGACAGATAAAAGATGGGGCCACGTTGCCATCGACACGTTCTGTCATGACATCGTGCATGCCCATGTGCCCAATCAGAGAACAAAACAAGTTGTCAGAACGAATCCAACGCTATAATAAAGTAACCAGAAAATTGCATAGAAAACAAACGGCACAGGTGCATATGTAGCATACTAGCATCACAGTAGATATGCAATACACAGTAATAAAGATAACAATAGATCCGAGAAGCAATGGAAAGAAACTAAGAAAGCATGTCTCAACACAGCAGTCACAGTAGAGCACCACTTGTTCATAGGCACAACACAGTGCATATATATGATATAAATAGATGAAACCGGGCCATGGGGCCATCAAAATCAGGAGCCTCTCGAAACCACCTCTATTGACAAGAATGCAATATTAGAGTACCTTGAAATAGTATTAATTAATTCCATCTCGACAACCCAATGACCTACACGAGCAAACAGGCCTCACTGCAAGAAAGAATACAGATTAGCGTGTGGTCAGCAAATATGGTTATAGACGTAAGCCAGGTTGAACAAGGCAATGTGAGCGTTGGCATACATAGTGGAGATGATTTTTTTTTTCACCATTTAAACTCAAAATGACATTAACGAGATAGGAGCTTCACCTGTTGTTGCTGTGGCTGCTGTGCAGCTGGTTGCTGTTGGTAATTGGGATAACCAGCATAAGCACCATAACCATACATGTTAGGATCCTGAGGTTGTGCATACCCACTGCCATAAGCCTCATAACCTTGTCCATAGCCACCATAGTAACCACCTGCACCTGCACTAGCAGCCGCTCCTGAACCCCATTGGTTGGATTCCTGCTGAGGCTGGGAATTTTTACATCACAGTATTAGCCACTTCATCTACACTATACAACATGGCAGGAAGAAATATGGTATACAAGAAATGACCTGAGCTTGCTTGTTCGACAGGCTTCTGCCCCATGAAAGCCGAACATTCTGTGCACCAATCAAGGCACCTTGCAGCATTAGCAGCGCTTGCTCGGCAGAAGGTCTGAAATGCATTGCCACAGTAACTAAGACAAAAATACTTTTACAAATACATGTCAACATATGAAATGAGTAAATAAAGGCCAACCTGGTAACAAACTGAACAAAACCACACCTCTTCCCAACAGGGATCTTAACATGGACCACTTCGCCATAAGGAGAAAAAACTTGTTTTAGGGCATCTTCAGTGACATTGGGATCAAGCCCACCAACAAATATCTGAAGACAATAACAGAAAAAAGTTAACAAAAAACTGGGAGATGAATGACTGATATGCAGAAAAAAGAATTAAGAACGCACGGTTGTATTGTTAGGATCATTCTCAGACTGAGCTCCTTGAGAATTTGGTACTGTAAATAAAAGCAAAAAAGAAGTGAAGGCAACATATATTGTAAGATTTGAGCAATATCTAATAAATTAATGCTACCACAGAAAAGTCTACAGTTCACTTAAGTTATTAGGTTAACACATATTTGACAATGAGAACATCTAAAAATGGCAAAATATGAATGCATATTGTGTTATATGTACATACGAGAATAGAATGCATCAGAGCAATTATACAAACTTAGCCCATCTAACACATATAATTATGAAGAATCTTGGTATTGGTAAGAACATTAGTCAACTACATAGGTCCAAAATTCAGGTAATATAGGATTCGAGCGGCTAAACTGCCAAAGAGAGCAAATAAGAGAATAAATTATGTAGAAAATTATTTATTGTCCAAGGCAAAAACAAATGTTGTTTTGGTACACTGTCCATAAAGCATGAAACCAAGATAAACCAATAGAACAAAATATGGAAGACACAATGCAATTAAAATCTCAGGTCTAACCATTACTTTGTACCTCAGATTAGCTAAGTAGGTACAGACCATGCACATGCGCAGTTGTGCATAGATATTGATAAATCCAAGTTGATGGAAACAAAGGAAAACAGATGAATACATAGTCAAGACTCGACTCAACAATCATCACCTAGAAGGCTAGAACAAAGTGAAGAGGATAAAAAAACAGTATTTGCCCCCCCCCCCCCCCCCCCCCCACCCCCCGCGCACGCGCGCGAAAAAACAAAAAGAAAAAAACACTCATAGGGAAGGAGCAGACAAGTATTTCTAAGCTCTAGAAGTAAAAATATTGGGAAAGAGTATCAATCCCTCAGCCCTAGTGGAAAGCATGCACTAATAAAGATGTACAAAAGGAAATTGTGCACTAACCAGTAACCACTAAGTGCATACACAGATGAAACAGAATGAGAGATAGCACGTAAGTACAAAGAACTAGAAACTTAAGGAAACCAACTTTGAATTTAGGACAAATGATTTACACTGACCTAAATGAGGCCACGCATTAAACAAGAAATGCATTGCAGCTCAGGTCAGTTCCAAGGCTCCTATACGAATAGAGCCTGTTGGTATCCTGCTTCCAGATAATATGAGTTCCATGAGTCTACTATCGTTCTATGTATTAAATTATCCAAATTCACACTGGGAATGTCGTACTAGGAAAAATGACTTCTGGAAGTGAAGTGGTTGACACCTAAGCCTAACTTTGATTTGAACAGAAGTGATAAAACAACCCAAAAGGACTAATATGAACAGAAAAAAAGTTAAATGTATCCTCAATTGCATCAATCAGCAAACATGTAGAAGCTAACAAGAATAACAGGGACACGAGACTGGTCATGCTTACCTCTCTCTTGAACAACACCTCCTGTATTTTTCCTACTTGCTGCAGGACCAATACGCATAGGCCTGGAAGAACAAGGCATTCCATTCATTTCAGTCATTGCACGAGCTTGCTCTGTAGGATCACCAAATTTCACAAACCCATATCCCTTTGTGCGCATTGTCAATTTATCAGTCACAACTTTTGCACCCTTCACCGAGGGATAATGAACCCTGAATGTCTCTTGTAACAGGTAATCTGTAACATCTGCAGCCAAATCCCCAACGAAAATAGTATAGTCAGGAGTATCATCACGCTTTTCACCAGCACTGGCCCAGTTCAGACGAAATGCCAACTCAACATTTGGCATCATCTGTCCATTGTATGTCTGAAGAACTCGCTCTGCAGCTGCACGGCTTGTAAATTCAACAAAACCATATCCCTGAAGTTGTCCTGAATTCTTGTCACGGATGAGCTTGACATTTTGAACCTGCAAAATCATGTAATATATGAAGTGAAGGATCAGAAAATCATGAATACATGGGCAGCAATGCAGCATACAGCTATAAACACAAATCAGGAAACTCAAACTAAAGCATGTAAATTGTCTTGTGCAAAATAAATTACATGGCAGCTAACATCATTACCTTGGGCGAAAGATAATAGGCGGCAAAACAAACAGAAAACAACAATTTTAAGTTATTTCATTACGAGATATACAGCTATCGCTAGATCGTGCTAACAAATTCATGAAACCAAATTTAAAATTACCGATTCAAGAATCACAAATATAGCCCAGAGCTTGATGATTACAATAGGCTCTAGATTCACTACCAACTAACTTAGCAAGGAACTTCAATCGTCAGCGGTCGTACGAAATTCACACCAAAACGAGTAATAAACAATCAAAAGCTTTAAAACCCTTAAAGGGTGACCTATTAGCGGCAGTAAAGGGCAAACAACAATCGAAATCACAGCATCCACTGCCAACATCAATCAGATCGGGTTCCATACCTCCCCGGTGCTCAAGAAGCATCCCAAGACGTAGTTCTCGTCCATCCAGTACTGCAGGTCCCCGATCCAGAGCGTCCTGACCTCGTCCGCCGCAGCGGGGGCGGCTGGCGCCGGCGCAGGTGCGGGCGGGGCGGCGTAGTACGGCTGAGGGGGTGGCGCCTGCCCGTAGTGCGCCTGCGGCGGAGGCTGGCCCCACATCGCCGGAGGCTGCTGCGGAGGCGGTGCGCCGTACTGCTGCGTCATCGGCGGTGGGATCCCGCCCCACTGCGGTGGCTGCCCGCCAGTGGCCTGCGGCGGCGGCGCCATGCCCGGCTGCGGCTGCGGCGGCGGGGGCTGCTGCATCATGGCGACTTGGCGAGACGACCCTAACCCTAGCTGAGACGGGAGAGAGGAAGGAGAGAGCGAGGGGACGAGATGGGGGACGGAGGAAAATTCGGAGTTGACATTTGTCTGTACGCGGAGACTTAACGTGGGCCGTGGGCCGTGGGGCGTGCGGTGGTGCTGGTCCGATTTGGTAGTGCCAGTAGTGCACTAGTAGTGCTTGCTTTGTCATATTCATACAGCTGGAATGCTGAATTCAGCCGGCTGCCGGCACGATGCGTCGATTCGTGTGTATGTGTGTGTGTATATACATACACACACACAAGAAAGTTGTATTGTCCAGCTAAATGTTTAGGTACAACATTCGCTATGAAAATGACAAATCTAACACATTGGAGGGACCTCTTCCAGCAAACCTCGGGAACCTACAACAACTTACGGTTGCAACCTAGCCTGGTGGCGGCGCCGCCTCCACCGCCGCCTGGCTCCCCCTTCCCGTCCCCACCCCCTCCTCCTCCCCTGCCCCTGCCCCTGCGGACCTCCTTCTCCAATCCATGAAGGTCGGCCTCCTCCCCTTCGCCGTCGCCGCCGTGGGCAGCGCCGGCCGCCGCTCTGGCGCCGGTGCCCTTCAACCCCCTCCCCTCCACCTCCATCCCTTCGTCCCCTCCCATCTCTTCCTGTGCGGATGCAGCCTCCTCCGCCCCTTCGTCGCCACCGTTGCCGGGCTGCAGCTGCCCCGAGGATGTCTCCGCGACTCGGCAGTCCACAACGCTGGTCGCCGCTGCCGTTGGACATGCGGCCGCTAGTGGCGGCGCGTCCCCAATGCCAGCAACGGCCTTGGAGGGAGCCGGGCACGCCTTGCGGCTGCTGTCGCCGTCGCCGTCGCCGTCTGCTAGTGGTGCTGGCTCCCCTCTGCAAAAGGGCACGTCACTGTCCATCGACGCCGAGTCCTTTGCGGATTTGGTGGCCAGCCTGCCGGAGGCCGCTCAGGCGGCCAGCACCACCCCCTCCCCAACCCCGGTCCCCTTCTACGGGGGTCCCTGGCGAGGGGGCCGTGCCCAATGACGAAGCAGTTCCTGCCTCGGCCACCATCTCCACCCCCTTCATCGAGCGCGCGGAGCGGGCGCCGCCGTCGTCGTTGTCGACGCTGCAGCCGACTGGCGGCCCCTCTCCGAGGCCGTCAAAGTCCTGAAAGTGCATTTGCCCCATCGTGGGTTTTGGTTAGTTGATGACACCCAAATTAGGGACTAATGAACTCTACTAAGACTATGCGCAGGTTTAATCCCGTGAGAGCATATTGAAAATCTAATTGGGATTAAACGGTGCCCCTCAATTCGACTTGAACTTCGGCGCTTCGACTCAAGCGGTGGTTAGAATTACTTTTATTATCTTCTTGAGTTAGGAATGCCGTACTATTAAGAGGGATGCAAAACTAAGTGGTTTGATGAAAATAGAGTGCTCAAGCTTTAATTTAAAATCAAAAGAGAGACACTCAAAGCACCGTACGAACACGATCGAGAGCTGCTGGAACTTGACCAGTCGAAAGTTCCGGTCTGAGTCGGAAGTTCCGACGCGTCGGAAGTTCCGGCTCAGGCCGGAAGTTCCGACGTTCAGCCTTTTGGTGGCGTGGCTAAGTGCTGGGAGGTCGGAAGTTCCGGCAATGGCCGAAAGTTCCAGCTGTAGCCGGAAGTTCCGACTACCCCGCACCTAGACCTAATTTGAATAGCAGGGTCGGAAGTTCCGACGCAGATCTGAACGGTTGGATTTGGATTCGTCTATAAAAGCTCCTCTCTCACTTCTAACCGTTACCATTGACTCTCAGCGACCTATCTCCGTCTAAAAACAGCTCCCAAGCATTGAAGGCTCCCCTCTCCTCTCCCCTTTGCTCCCAACTTCGATTTCCCCAAGGATTTGAGTGAAGAGTGAGTGGATCGAGTGAGGAAATCATCTCTTGAGCTTGAGCACTTGATTCTCCTCGTCTTGCCGGTTGGTTTTGCGTTTGTTACTCTTGGAGCTTTGCTCCTAGCCGGCTAAGCGTTGTCCAAGAGCATCCAAATTTGTGGATTCGCCTTGGGAAGTTTGTATTACCCGTGATTTCTAGTGGAAACCTCGAGTTACCTTTGTGGTTTCTTTGAGAGAGGGTAAGGAGGTGAAATAGACTCCGACCTTTGTGGTCACCTCAACAACGAGGACGTAGGTACTCCTTTGTGGGGTGGCCGAACCTCGGGATAAATCCTTGTGTCTCTTGTGCTCGTTGTTTTCGTTGCAATACTTGTTTTGTATTACTCTTTGCTTGTCTCTCCCTACCTCCTTCTACTTTCTAGGGTTTGAACTCCACTCGTAGCGTGGAGCATCTCCGGAGCTGAACAACCTCGACTGCTACCTCACTTCATCACTGGGTAAAAGGGTTGTAAGTTTTCGCACGCTCAAAAGTTCATTTGGCCACTAGGGCTAGTTTCAACGTAGGGGTCGGAACCTCCGACAGTTTGGGCGTCGGAAGTTCCGACACAAACTTCCGGAACTTCCGGCAGTCTCTGATCAAATTGAACTAGAGTGTGTGCAGATTTTTAATTAGGCCTATTCACCCCTCTCTAGGCCATTGTAGATCCTTTCAATTGGTATCGGAGCCTAACCCTCTTGTTAGCGCTTCACCGCGTGAGGGATTGTAATGGCAACATTTAGTGAAGATGATGTGAAAGCTCTAGCCGAGAGAATTGCAAATCAATTGCTAGAAAGACAAGCCAAGCTATTTGAAGAGCAAATGAGCAAGATGAAGGAAGAAATTGATAGCTTGAAAGATGCTTTGAGCAACAAGAATGAAAACCAACCTAGTGCATCAAGCTCAAAGAATGGCGGCAATGAAAAAGAGAAAGAACAAGATGGGAACAAAACACCAAGAGAATTCAGCAATACACCCTTTGACTACAACCTATTGAACAAAAACAATCTCAACCAAATGCCACATATCAACCTTGGCAAGCCACCCCCATTTGATGGAGTCAACTACAATGATTGGGCACACAAGATGAAAATGCATCTCATTGCAGCAAGATGTTGGGAGATTGTAAGTGTTGGCATTCATCCTCCGGATGTTGATGGTGAAATCACTCCTCAAGATGTTCATGATTTCCATCTCAATGCACAAGCCGCATCTTTGATCCTATCATGCCTCAAGCCCGAAGAAACTAACAAAGTGCATGGAATTGAAAATGCCAAGTTGATTTGGGACACTCTTAGGATATCATATGAAGGTGATGAAAATGTGAGAAAAAACAACATAGAGTTACTCCAAGGAAGGATTGAAAATTTCTCTATCAAGAGTGGAGAAACTACCCAATAAATGTTTGATAGGTACATGACTTTGATCAACAAGATAAGAGCTCTAGGTGATGAAAGGTGGGATGATAACTCGGCGGCAAGGAAGTTGCTTAGAGCATATAGAGTCAAGAACAAGACACTTGCATCAATCATCATGGAAAGACCAAACTATGAGAAGATGACACCCCATGAGATGCTTGCAAAAATAAAGCATCATGAAGTCCTAGATGATGAAGCCATTGAAGATCAATCTCAAGACATAAGCAACAAGAAATGCATTGCTCTCAAAGCAAGTCAAGAACATGCATCAAGTCAAGATAGAAGAAAGAAGTACGTTCATGATAACTCAAGTGAAGAAGATGAAGACACCGATGAAGAAACCGCACTTCTCGTTAAGAACTTCAAGAAAATCAAGAGAAGGAAAATGTTCAAGAAGAGTTATGGTGATGGAAGTAGGAGAAACAAGAAGAGAGTGTGCTACAAGTGTGGTGCTATTGATCACTTCATTGCCGAATGTCCTCAAAACAAAGACAAGAACAAATACAACAAAGATGATGACAAGAAAGGTAGAAGGAAGAGAAGAGGTGAAGCGCATATTGGAGAAGAATGGTACTCAAGTGATGATTCAAGTGATGATGAGAAGACCAAAGGGAAGGACAAGGAGAAGGGTGTCGTCAACATTGCTATCCACAAGACATCCTCTCCAAGCCTCTTCGCCAACAACTCATCGTCATCCAAGCTCTTCACCAACCTCTCCTCTACATCGCACCTATTTGAGGACCTCTCTGATGATGAAGACGTCACTCCAACTTGCCTTATGGCAAAGGGGGAGAAGGTACCGCCTAACTCTCCTACATGCTCTAGTGATGAACATAGTGACAATGAAAATGATGAAATGGATGAATATAAAAGAAACTTGATTATAAAATTTGGAAAGAAAGGTGGGAACAAAATAATTAAATTGCTAATGAAACTAGAAAGTCGGAATGAGAGTCTTGAAATGCAAGGTGACTTAATTTCACAAGAGAGAGGAAGAAATCTTGCACTTAAAGCCTCTCTAGTCGAAGAAAAGTTGAAAGTTGAGAAGTTGACCGTGGATCTATCTTTAGCCAATGACTCTATCAAGAGATTGACTAAGGAGTGCTCCACGGCCAATGACTCAATTGCTAGTGTTAAGAACAAGTATAGCATAACTCAAGAGAGCCTCACTAGCTTACAAGAAAAATATCAAAAGCTTGAGCTAAGTTATCATGCTCTTAAGACTAGCGCTTCAACTTCTTCTAAGGCATCCGATGACCCTACCACCTCCACAAGTAAAAGTTGCAAAAGATGTCATAATATTGATATAAATGCTTGTGCAACTAACCTTGTTGAGCTAGAAAAGAAGGATAAGGAGATTCAAAGATTAAACATGATCTTGAGAAATGGTTGTAAGTGCAAAGACCAACAACCTAGACTCACACTCAAGTCCGCAAGGCAACCATTCATCAAGGAAGGAGTTGGCTATAGTAAGTATGATGGTAAAGCCAATGGAAGAAACATGATCAATGGGGTACCTTGTGTGAAGTTCAAAAAGGGAGTTCCTCTCTTTGATCTCATCAACAAGGCTAACAAGGTTGCGACACCAACATCAACACTTGCAAATGACAAGACCAACAAGAAGAAGCAAGTGGAACAACATAAGCAACAAATGCCCATATCACGTAACTATGCTAGTGATTACATGTGTTGTTGGGGTAAAGATGGAAAAATTGTGGTGAAGTATGTTGGTGCACTCAAGAAGAGAGAGATCATGAGAAGTGTTTGGGTGCCAAAAGCTTATATGACTAACCCCCTAGGACCCAAATCTACTTGGGTACCTAAAACAAGAATTTAATTTGTTTTGCAGGAATATGCCTCCGGTGGAACGAGTTGGGTGTTGGATAGCGGATGCACCAATCATATGACCGGGGCAAAGGACATGTTCACTTCATTTCAACCAAATAATGATTCATGCGAAAACATTGTGTTTGGTGACAATGGCAAAGGAGAAGTACTTGGTTTGGGTAAAATTGCTATCTTAACCGACAACTCAATTGCTAATGTTTTACTTGTGCATTCGTTGAGTTACAATTTATTGTCCGTTTCTCAACTTTGTGAGATGGGCTACGATTGTCTCTTTACGGATAAGGGTGTGACCGTCTATAGAAGAAGGGATTCCTCTATTGCATTTACGGGTCGTTTGAAGGGCAAGCTTTATCTAGTTGATTTCACAATTAATAAAGTGAAGCCCGAGACTTGTTCAATGGCAAAATCCAACGTGGGTTGGCTATGGCATCACCGACTAGTACATGTTGGGATGAGGAACTTGGCCCAACTTCAAAGAGGCGAGCACATCCTTGGACTAACGAATGTTTCTTTTGAGAAAGATAGAATTTGTAGTGCATGCCAAGCCGGAAAGCAAGTGGGAGCAAAGCATCCTATCAAAAATGTTGTGTCAACATCAAGACCATTGGAGCTTCTTCACATGGATTTATTTGGACCCGTCGCCTATCAAAGCATTGGCAGTAACAAATACGGATTTGTAATTGTTGATGACTATTCTCGTTTCACTTGGGTGTTATTTTTGGTAGATAAAAGTGAAACGCAAAGCATCTTTAAGAAGTTTGCAAGAAGAGCTCAAAATGAGTTTGAATTGAAGATCAAGAGAGTTAGAAGTGACAATGGGATGGAGTTTAGGAACACCAACATTGAAGCATACCTTGATGAAGAAGGCATCAAGCATGACTTTTCGGTTCCTTATACTCCACAACAAAATGGTGTTGTGGAGAGAAAGAATCGAACTCTTATTGAAGCCGCAAGATCAATGTTGGATGAATACAAGACTGCACATCATTTTTGGGCGGAGGCGGTCAACACCGCATGTCATACTATCAACCGCCTATATCTTCACAAAATTAGAAACAAGACCCTATATGAGCTTCTAACCGGTAACAAACCAAAGGTGCACTACTTTAGAGTCTTTGGTTGTAAGTGTTTCATACTTAATAAGAAAACCAAAAGCTCAAAGTTTGCACCTAAGGTACATGAAGGTTTTCTACTTGGTTATGGTACTAATGAACATGGTTATCGTGTGTTCAATAATGTCACCGGCAATATTGAACTAACGGTAGACGTGTCCTTTGATGAAACCGACGGCTCTCAAAAGGAGCAAGTCGACAATGACTTTGTAGGTAATGATATGTCTCCTAGTCAAGCAATCAAAAAGCTTGCGATTGGTGATGTGAAGCCCAAGGAGACTCAAGATGATGATGAAGAACAAATTGTGTTCTCTCAACAAGATACAATATCTAATCATGTGCATGACAATGTACATGATCAAGCTTTCGCATCAATTACTCCGAATGATGAGAACACAAGTCAACCACAAGATCAACATCATGAAGAAGACCTAGGCAATGATCAAGTAGAAACTCATCAAAATGATCAAGAATCAAATGAAGTCAATCCAATCAACGATCAAGAACAACATGATGATGATGATGAAGATGATGATGGTCCCATGCAAAGAAGATCACTTGTGCCACATCCAAGGGTGCATCAAAGTGTTCAACGGGATCACCCCGTTGACAACATCTTGGGAAGCATACAACGAGGGGTAACTACTCGTTCACGTTTAGCTACTTTTTTGCCAACATTACTCGTTTGTTTCTCCCAAGGAACCCACGACGATTGAAGACGCACTCAAGAGTGCGGATTGGATGATGGCAATGCAAGAAGAGTTGAACAACTTCACCCGGAATGAAGTCTGGTCCTTAGTGCAAAGACCCAATCAAAATGTGATTGGAACCAAATGGGTCTTCCGCAACAAACAAGATGAACATGGTATAGTCACAAGAAACAAGGCAAGGTTGGTGGCCAAAGGATTCACCCAAATAGAAGGTTTGGATTTCGGTGAAACTTATCCACCCGTAGCTAGGCTTGAGTCAATTCGTATATTACTTGCCTTTGCTACTCACCATGATTTCAAGCTATATCAAATGGACGTGAAAAGTGCATTTCTCAACGGCCCCATCTCCGAGGTGGTGTATGTAGAACAACCACCGGGTTTTGAGGATCCGAAGTACCCCAACCATGTCTACAAGCTGTCCAAGGCGCTCTATGGGCTCAAACAAGCCCCTAGAGCTTGGTATGATTGTCTTAAGGACTTCCTACTCAAACAAGGGTTTGAGATAGGCAAGGCCGATCCTACTCTCTTTACTCGCAAAGTTCATAAAGATATCTTTGTTTGCCAAATATATGTCGATGACATAATATTTGGTAGTACTAATGTGGATTTTTGTGAGGAATTTAGTAGGATCATGACCAAGAGATTTGAAATGTCCATGATGGGAGAGCTGAAGTTTTTCTTAGGATTTCAAATCAAGCAACTCAAGGAAGGGACTTTTATAGGCCAAACTAAATACACACTTGACATGTTGAAGAAGTTTGACATGGACAAAGCCAAGCCAATGAAGACACCCATGGCGGCCACCGGGCACTTGGACCTTGATGAGGATGGTAAGGCCGTCAATCAAAAGGTATATCGTTCCATGATTGGATCCCTACTCTACCTTTGTGCATCTAGGCCCGATATAATGCTTAGTGTATGCATGTGTGCTAGATATCAAGCAAATCCTAAAGAAGGTCATTTAATGGCAATCAAGAGAATCTTTCGATATTTGATTTTCACCCCTAATCTTGGCTTGTGGTATCCTAAGGGCTCCACTTTCGATTTAGTTGGCTACTCCGATTCGGATTATGGAGGCTGCCGAATAGATCGAAAGAGTACTACCGGGACTTGCCAATTCATTGGTAGATCCTTGGTGTCTTGGAGTTCTAAAAAGTAAAACACCGTTGCCTTGTCTACCACTGAAGCCGAGTATGTTGCGGCCGGCGCCAGCTGTGCCCAACTACTCTGGATGAAGCAAACTCTCAAAGACTTTGGTTGTGAGGTAACCAAGATTCCCCTTTTGTGTGACAACGAGAGTGCCATTAAGTTGGCAAACAACCCTGTAAACCACTCTCGTACAAAGCACATAGACAACCGGCATCACTTTTTGAGAGACCACGAAGCCAAAGGAGATATCACTCTACGTCATGTGAGCACCGAATTTCAACTAGCCGATATCTTCACAAAGCCCCTAGATGAGTCAAGATTTTGTGCTTTGAGGAGTGAGCTAAATATCATTGATTCTCGGAACTTTGATTAATATCTTGCACAATGTTGAATGTGAAAATGATTTTGAAAATTGTCTACTTGTCTTCAAAACTATTTTCTAAGTCTTTCAAGTGTGATTATAGCCCTATTCTGATGATTTGTTTTCTAATCACACCTGAAAGTGCTATTGTTCATCATATATGTGCCTCACTATTTTTTACCCGTAGCGGCTGTATGTGGTAGTGTCGGAAGTTCCGGCCCATGCCGGAAGTTCCGACGAGTCGGAAGTTCCGGCTTGTGACACCGGAACTTCCGACGCAGATCTGACCGCGGGGTTAAATTCCAATACCGGTTCGATTTCTAATCTTACCCATTCTCTTTCGCCCGTTACCGTGCCCTAAGCCCTGCTCGCGACCCAAGTCGCCATTGCCGTTGCCCTAGCCTCCCAAGGCCCGGTTGGTGGTGGTGTGGCCTCTCCGGAAGTTCCGGAGGCCCCCCGGCGTCTTCTCCGGCGTTCCCCACCCTCCCTCCCTCCCGGAACTTCCAAGGTGAGCCCTTCTCTCCATTGTTCTTGGTGCCTTTTGGTGCTCGGTTCATGGTGCACTCTAGGGCTCATCCTTTTTGGTTCTTGGTGGCTTGAAGGACGTGGAATCGATCGGAGAACTCGGCCTTGCTGCGGATTTCTCTCCTCTTCTTCTCTTCCCCCTATCTCAAGGTATACCATGGTTCTTTCTCTTTCCCGTGCAATGTACCTTGTGGTTCTTCTTCCTCTACCTCTCCTCTCTCTGTTGTGCATGGTATGTGATGGATCGCGTCGATTTGGAACATGTTTGCTTACACCGTTACTGGGCCGGTCGGAACTTCCGACTCATGCCGGAACTTCCGACGTGCCGGAAATTCCGACACCTGAATCCGGAACTTCCGACTCTCCAGTGACTGTGTGATCAGCCCTGTTCCTGCTCTACGTCGTCTATTCATCCCTGCTGTTTTTCCCTCTCTTACTCTTCTCTTTGTCTCTCTGCAGCATGGCCGATGCTGGTGGCTCTCGTCGTCCGCAGCGTTCAAGGCAGCCTCCGCCGTCCTCGCAGCCAGCGCCGACTCGCGAGCACCGCTCCAAGTCGAATCAGGATCGCAGCAGTCGTCCTCGCCGTAGTGGCGGTGCTGGCAGCTCCTCCGGTGCTGCCCCACCACCTGCTGCTCGTGTTTTGGGCATGGATCCTGTGGTGGATTCTGAAGAGGAGGCTCTTGACCGTGCCGGGCGGACCATCTCCAATCCGGTCACGCGCTCTCCTGCCGCTGGTCCCATATTTCCGGTGCAGCTCACTCGCTTCAATCCCAACCTCCCCAAGCCTGTGATGCGGGAGTCGGAGCTTGCACCCAACTATGGCGGCTGGGCACCTCCTCTGGATGTGGATTACCGTCACCAGACCACTCTTCTCCGTCAAAATTGGTAGAGGAACGTCTTCCAGGAGGATGAGAAGGACTTGACGTTGGAGTATCGTTTTTGGGCGTCGTTTCACTCTCATGTGTACAACTCGCTCTACTACTCCAAGTTCCTTCGCAAGGGGGAGCCTCCTGTTATTCCTATGAAGGCAATTGATGCATATCACTTGGGTTGCTTTAAAGAGCATGAAATGAAGAAGCTGGTTCGTGACCTTGACACTCATCGTCTTAGTCACCGCATGAGTTTTCGGAATGATTGGAACAATGAGATCATCTGCCAGTTCTATGCTTCCTATTATCATGCATACAACTATGTTGACGATGTGGATGAGATTCATTGGACCACTGAGGGCAAGCACTATCGTGTTGACTTTACCACCTTTGCTCGCCTGCTCGATTTTTGTGAGGATGATCGTGACGATACCCAGCTGATTGATTTTGAGGATCCCGTTCAGGGCACGCTGCAGTACATGTATATTGCCGGCCAATACCCGGATGGTCAGACGTCCTACCTGCTGCCCTACTTCTATGTCCTCAATACCATCCTTCGCCAGATTCTTTATCCGAAGGTTGGGGATGCGACATATCTTAGGGAGGACTCCTACAAAATCCTTGACCGGTTTGCCCAGGGTGAGACTTTCTCTATTAGTCTCTACATTTGGAACAAGATTCATGATGCTAGTGAGAATACCGTGAGGCTTCTTCCATATGCTCCCTACATCATGCATATCATTGAGCAAGTCACCGGCATTGTATTTCCCAATGATGCATCTCATGGCCTCCTCAAGATCACCAACAACATCTCCAAGCATGCAGCGGATCTCTTGAAGGAGAAAGGCCAAGCTCACATATCTCGCACCAAGTCCGGCTCGCGCCCCTCTGCTCCCGCTCGGTGGCGCCATGCTCCTCCTTCTCCCCCTCCAAAGAAGCCTTCCAAGGTCAAGTTTGTGCTCAAGAAGATCTTTGAGACCATGTGCTACAAGATGGAGAAGGATGATTGCTGTCTTCGCCGCATGGAGGACAAGCTTAATCTTCCTCCCGCTTCTCCTCTTCGTGAGTTTCGTGACCCCTTTACTCTTTATGATGAGGAGTATGGCTCCTCTTCGCGCCCCCATGGCAAGGGTCCAGCTCGTGACGATGATGATGAGGACGAGGACTCCTCCGATGAGGAGGATGTGAAGGAGGACATTGGTGGCGCCGAGATCCGCTCCGACAACGCCAACGACGACGATGATGAGGATGATGGCGACGACGACTACGATGAAGACGATGAGTGACCGTGAGCTTTCATTGTGGCCTACCCTTTTTGGCACTTGATGCCAAAGGGGGAGTGTTAGGCTAATTATCCTATTGTAATATCTAGTTTGAAAACTTTGTGGCTTGTATTAAAAACTATGTGTGGTGGCACTATGTGATGGACAACTAGTTTTGTGATAAATGGTTGTGGAACAAGTTTAATGCTTATCTTCTATCTATTTGGTAACTTGTTCCTCATTTGTGTTGATTTATTTTTTGATGGCTATGCGTTGATGAACTTCACTCTATCTTTACTAGCCATCAAATTTTTGTGTGAATAATGACTTGTCATATTGCATCACGGATTTTATATTTTAACTCACACCTTGTTTTGCACCCCACGGATTGCAAGTTTTAGGGGGAGTCTCCCATTCTTAATGTATGAATGAGTTTAAGAATCTATTTGGAATTCAAGTCCATAGCATACACTAAGGGGGAGTTCTTCACAAAAACTGGCAACTCAAAGTTTTAATTCTTTCTATCTTATGTAAGCCTAAGTTGGTTGTCATCAATTACCAAAAAGGGGGAGATTGAAAGTGCATTTGCCCCATCGTGGGTTTTGGTTAGTTGATGACACCCAAATTAGGGACTAATGAACTCTACTAAGACTATGCGCAGGTTTAATCCCGTGAGAGCATATTGAAAATCTAATTGGGATTAAACGGTGCCCCTCAATTCGACTTGAACTTCGGCGCTTCGACTCAAGCGGTGGTTAGAATTACTTTTATTATCTTCTTGAGTTAGGAATGCCGTACTATTAAGAGAGATGCAAAACTAAGTGGTTTGATGAAGATAGAGTGCTCAAGCTTTAATTTAAAATCAAAAGAGAGACACTCAAAGCACCGTACGAACACGATCGAGAGCTGCTGGAACTTGACCAGTCGGAAGTTCCAGTCTGAGTCGGAAGTTCCGACGCGTTGGAAGTTCCGGCTCAGGCCGGAAGTTCCGACGTTCAGCCTTTTGGTGGCGTGGCTAAGTGCTGGGAGGTCGGAAGTTCCGGCAATGGCCGGAAGTTCCGACTTGTCGGAAGTTCCGGCTGTAGCCGGAAGTTCTGACTACCCCGCACCTAGACCTAATTTGAATAGCAGGGTCGGAAGTTCCGACACCTCTGTCGGAAGTTCCGACGCAGATCTGAACGGTTGGATTTGGATTCGTCTATAAAAGCTCATCTCTCACTTCTAACCGTTACCATTGACTCTCAGCGACCTATCTCCGTCCAAAAACAGCTCCCAAGCATTGAAGGCTCCCCTCTCCTCTCCCCTTTGCTCCCAACTTCGATTTCCCCAAGGATTTGAGTGAAGAGTGAGTGGATCGAGTGAGGAAATCATCTCTTGAGCTTGATCACTTGATTCTCCTCGTCTTGCCGGTTGGTTTTGCGTTTGTTACTCTTGGAGCTTTGCTCCTAGCCGGCTAGGCGTTGTCCAAGAGCATCCAAATTTGTAGATTCGCCTTGAGAAGTTTGTATTACCCGTGATTTCTAGTGGAAACCTCGAGTTACCTTTGTGGTTTCTTTGAGAGAAGGTAAGGAGGTGAAATAGACTCCGACCTTTGTGGTCACCTCAACAACGAGGACGTAGGTACTCCTTTGTGGGGTGGCCGAACCTCGGGATAAATCCTTGTGTCTCTTGTGCTCGTTGTTTTCGTTGCAATACTTGTTTTATATTACTCTTTGCTTGTCTCTCCCTACCTCCTTCTACTTTCTAGGGTTTGAACTCCACTCGTAGCGTGGAGCATCTCCGGAGCTGAACAACCTCGACTGCTACCTCACTTCATCACTGGGTAAAAGGGTTGTAAGTTTTCGCACGCTCAAAAGTTCATTTGGCCACTAGGGCTAGTTTCAACGTAGGGGTCGGAACCTCCGATAGTTTGGGCGTCGGAAGTTCCGACACAAACTTCCGGAACTTCCGGCAGTCTCTGATCAAATTGAACTAGAGTGTGTGCAGATTTTTAATTAGGCCTATTCACCCCCCCTCTAGGCCATTGTAGATCCTTTCAAGTCCCTCTCTCCCCACGCTGCCCCCTTCCTTCCTAGAGGCAGCTCGGTGGGGCGCTCGAAGGTGAGGCGTTGGGCAGATACGGAATCTGGCGTGGGCGGCTCTGACGACGAGCATCCCCTTGTGCCATGCATCCGTCGTACCTCGACGTTGCTCGCAGGACCTCCGTGTGTGTGCCCAAGCCCGTCCGATCGTTGCTCCGGGGGGCGGCGGGATGGACGCTCGACGGCGGAGTAAGCATGGCCGTTCACGCCCTCAGCTGGTGCATGGTCTGGACGCTCGGCCAGTGGATGGTCGGGTCCTAGCCCGCCAACGCCTGGGCGCTCGCGGATGGGTCTCTGCCCCCGACGCCGAGGGGTGGAGGGAGATCTTGGCCCGACAGGAGCCAGGACCTCCGGCTTCCTTGCCTGTGCCTCGCCACGACCCCGAGCTGCACGCCAAGGTTCGAAAGATTCCAGCACAGCTCCGTGACAGATGCTGCAACTGCCTCTCCTGCTCGCACCGCGTGGCGTCTTGTCGGTTACCACGGCGTTGCCTACGCTGCCATGGTTTCCGTCATATCGCCAGGGACTGTAGGCGTTATAAGTCAGCGGCGACGGATGGGGGCTTGCATCGCCACCCGGCTCGTGCCGACGGCCCCCCACAAAATGCTTCCCCGACAGCCCTCCGACATCAGATGGGGCTGCACAAAGGTCCGTGGGGGGCGCAGATGGGTCCTGTGGACGCCGGAGACGACGTCGGCGGCGCTGGCGCCGGACGGAGCCGACGATGGACAATAGTGTGGGATCACCGGCCGGCCACGCAAACGACACCGTCGCCTCCGCTACTGCACAGTGCTCCCTCGAGCCTGATTTGCTCGCGGAGGTGATGTGCTCGTGCGTTGCGCCAGCGGTGCGATTCGTCTTCATCGACCCGATGCTGGACGAGCTTGCCGCATCACTCTGGACGAGCTTGCCGCATCACTCAGCCTCCATCGACCCGATGCTGGACGAGATTGTCGCCTCACTCAAGGATGTTGACACCACGGTCGAGTTGGAGACTGATGGAGTCGAGGAGGGTACCTCGGCCTCGGCAAATGTCGACCTCGCTGTAATGGCTAATGCGACGGCCGTTCATAGCATTGTCGATGAGGATGTTGTTTTGCAAGGGACAGGGAACAATGGTGCCTGTAGTGACGGGATGGACGACACGGATGCTTACACCTCCTTCTGCACGAGGATGTTCAAGCCGATCCCTGATCCGCTGCTATCGAGGCTAGCCTCACCTCCTGGGGGTGATGTTCAGAAGCGGGCCGACGAGCTGAGTACCAGAAGACGCAGAAGGATGATGGCTCCCACCTGCTCTAGCCAGCGCTTGGCAGCTCGTCCGTCCACCGTGCCGGTGGCAGAGCGCGCCCAGCGCAAGCTGATGCGCGAGGTGGACTTTCTCAACGGGAAAATCGGCGGCGCCAGATACAGCACTCACGGCATACATCGATATGTTTGGACAAGACCTTCCGGAGCAGGCGATCGAGGCAATTAAGGCCGCGACGAAGCTGAACAACAAGGAACTTTGCAAGGCCCTTACTGCAGTGGCTGCAGAGTCGGGGGTGGCCGAGATTGAGGTCCCATGATAGTGGGAGGTGGCCACCTGTTGTATCTTTTCGTGAGTAGTCTGTCATGAACTTGTGCCCAGTTTGACGGTCTGTCGAACCTGGGACGTTGTTTTGCGCTTCTTGCGCAACTCTCTCCTCTTCTTATTAATATATGCGGGCCATGTGCTGAATCTTTCAAAAAAAGAATTATTGTCAAACAAACTTATTAGGCTATTTGCTTGGAAACCAGGCAGACAGCAAATCCAGGCATCTAAAATTGGGTCACCTGGAATTCGAGGTGTATGAAACTCTACGTACCTTCAATCCATATAGGTATATAGTGGGAGGGTGAATCGTGAACATGGTCAGGTTAACTTCATCCGAGTTAGATTGAGAAGTTATGGCATATCCAGAAGAGCATATCGTTTGTGCTGGGTACCAATCATCACAAATCCTGGGTGATTTTAGGTAGATCAAAGTAAAACAATGAACCATCCAAGTTAATTGTTATTTAGTGTTCATCGACAAAAAGACGCGAAAAGATACAAGTTAAGGTGACTAGCTATAGCTGGGAGAAGGGCTTTAGAGGGGGGGCAAGGGAGAGAGCTACCATATAAGTTATCTATTAGGAGGAGAAAAAACTCCAATGTTGTATAGCCGAACCTTGGTCTTGAGAGAATTCAATTGGAGTAAGACATTTCTCAGAAACTCTAACAATCTTTTAATGTTCATACAGCCAAGGAGACTAAATTTTGCTTGAGTATTTTTGGAGTTTGGCAGTACTCAATTTCTTAGACTATGTGAGTTGGTTCTATTGCCAGCCGAGATTGTCTTTTTCATCTTCAATAATCACTCTGATGAGGTTAGGTTAAAAGAATGGTACGCTAGTGCGCCAACGATAGCTAGGGTGCAATAAAACACGGCAAGGTAGTGATGATATTACTGTCTCATGGGGCAATGGAGAACAATGACTAAGCTAGTTTGCGGTAGGGAACCAAGCAAAGAGGGTGACGGCAAAGGGGGCTACGTGGCTATTTTGGCTGCTAAAAATATGAGAGGAGGAAGCAAGTGATAGATTGAACCGAGGTGCTTCGTTTTTGAAAGAGAAAGAAGATGACCCACAACCATCTGACTCCAATGGATGGAAAAACTCAGTGCTATTATCCAGTGAAACACTTGATATTAATGGTTTGGTGGAAGAGAACTTCAAGTCGGGTACAAAAAGATCATGTAAGGAATTCTACTTTGTTTGTCAGCTTGGTCGATGTGGAAGATGCAAAGTTGTTGTGTGTTTGATGTCTAGCAAGCGAACGTCGAGCATGTTCTTTGTGAGATCAAGGAGCAAGCCTGGCTTCGGAAAGTTGCGGGCGTGAAGCCTTTACGGATCCACCCCCCTCCCCCCCTAGTCGTCTGTGCTTTTGTTGGTTAATGGTTGGTCATTTCTTTAGGCTTTTCTTTGTGCACACCTGTTCTGTATAACATCTAATGGCACCATTCGACAAGTTGCATCTGGACCGTTTTCTTTTTAATGCAATTACACTGCTCTATTGTGTGTCCGAGGGAAAAAAATCTGGTATGCTTGCATACTTATTGAGGACTGGTTTGTTATGAAAGAAAAATAACGTTCTATGCCTGAAAAGTAGAGTTGATCATGACGAATAAGATGAAGCGAACAAGCTCTTGTTTGCACGCTGCATACAGTAAATACAACAGATATATCTTGCATGAAACAATGAAACATTAGGACCTGAATATATGCATAGCCACGGACAAATCATAGACATCACCGCAGATTAATTCAGGACTAATGCGCCACGATGCATAGCATAACACAAAAACTTTCATCGAAGGAAAAAATTATTCTGAAGCTCCATGCATCCGGAGCACAGAATCAAAATCACACATGGCTTAACACAATTTGACGACAATGAGACAAAGGTGAGCCGATACTGACTGAACATATGCCCAAACATGCAGAAAATTTAAACTTTTTTAGTCATTTTCCATGGAACCGATGTTACTGTTATCAGTCTCGAAAACATCATAAACTAGAAGGTTATAACTCCATAAAATACATGACACAGTAATACACATGACTGATAGATAACTTGACACTGACTAAGAATAATCAGTATCACTCGATTCACTTGCATTGTCACCGGCACTGATTAGGGATTACCACTCCAAATGGAGGACACCTTGTCTAGAATCTCCTTCATAACCAATGGACAGCTTGCAATAAGATGACTGAATCCCTCAGTTTCCATGACTCGTCCAAGCATGTTCGGCGAGGCCATGAATCCAATGCAGGCTCGTTGCAGCTGTGAGCAGTGGTGCTGCTCTGCCAACGCCAGCGTCGTCGCCACTGTTTCCACATCAATGGCTTCTCTGAGCTTACTCTCACAGATCAACCTCAGCCTCTCCACTCCATACCGGTCCGCGGCGACGAGCAAGTGCTGCATCGCCGGGTTCCGGCCATCAGTGCAGCTATCAGGCAGACGATCTGTGTAGATGAAGTGAAGTAGAGCCTCGAAGATTGTTGGCTCCATGTCATCGATCTTGATAGGATTTTCGGCATTCTCCTTCATTGGACCAAAGAGCTCAGCTTTAAACACAGGAGAGCGGAAAGCAAGGACACACCTGTGGGCGCGGAACGTCTGGCCGTCCACAGCGAAGGTGACGTCTGCCCCTTCGCCGTCGCTCAGCATCTCCCCAAAATCCTTGTGCAGGCTTGACGGCGGGACGAAGACAGGGTTCATCCCGTTTTCCACGGTGCGGGTGTGGATCACGACCGTAACCACGCACCTGATGGTGAGGCAGTCCCTGTCGAGGAACGGCGAGCCCTGCTGCAGCCTGGACTTCTCCATGAAATTGGTGAAGCCCCAGTTGGCGCTGGCCGGAGAGAAGGTGTGCTTCATGTAGGGGTTGGTGACGCGGGGCATCTTCCCGTCCTTCTCGAGCAGGTTGAGGGTGAACCGGGCCCTGACGCCCGGCGTGTCCCGGTCGCGGCTGCAGTAGTACAGGAAAGCCGAGACGTCGCCGAGCAAACCCGCCGTGGCGCCGTCCGGGTAGAACCGGACGGCCCAGTCGCGGCCGCCGACGGAGAAGGTGCTGGAGCTCACGTACCTGCCGAACCCCATGCCCTCCAGCAGCGAGTAGTCGGTCACCCTGAAGTCGTGCACCGCCGTGAAGGACTTGGTCAGGCTCGTGGACGAGGTCTTGGGGAGGCAGAAGCAGGCGTCCGGGAACGCCGACGGGTCGCGGCGATCAACCATGGCGCCGCCGGGGAGGAGCAGCATCGGCGGGTTCGGTGGCTGTGGAGGCCCCGTGACCGATCTGGCGTCCATGAAGGGGAAGTCTCAGGGCCGCGATTGCCTATCCGCCCGCCGGCCGCGCTCGATGGACGGAGGGACCGCGAATCGGCCCGTGGCACGGTGGATCGGCGACGACGCGGAAGGCAGCCTGCTAGAGCGACGTTGATTGAAGCCGAGGCTGATGGAGCATCGTCGGGGATCGAGGGAGAGATCGCGCCGCCCAGTGCCTGCGGCGGCGGCGGCGGGACGGCCGGAGTCGATCGGGGGCAGGAGGAGGACTGAGGAGCTCAAGGAGAAAAAACGCTCTGCGCACGAGTCGAATGCCTGCCCCCTGTCCTTTGGCCTGGCCATAAACCCCCGCGGCGGCCCCGCGTGCCCTCTTTGCACCTGCGTGGCTGCCTGCGTCGTTGCGTCGACCCGAGTGGTTTCACGTGACCAGGTGGCGTATCATGGGTGTCGGCGGCGTCACATATTGGATTGTATGCGACGGTGTCCCATAGAATTTTTCTCCATTGGCTTGGTTGGAGTAGGGTAGCGTGTTAGAAAAAAATTGTACGTAACACCCGTTGTACAACGCACCTGTGCGGTGCGACACCATCTAATCGTATAGGTCTACATACGTCTACACCGCAGGCCATAGGTGTAGATGCCCCCTATCCTTTGGCCTGGCCCGTGGGCATGACACCAATAAACCCCGCATGTCCTCTTTGGTTTTGCTTGTCTAGTTGCCTGCATCGTTGCGTCGACCGTCCGTCGCTGGGTAAATGTTTTCAAGCCGAGTGGTTTCACGTGACTAGGTGGCGTATCACGTGTGACAGGAGTGTCACATACACGTTTGTAGGCGACGGTATTTTTCCGTGGGCTCAGATAGAATGGGATATCGTGCTAGAAAAATATTGTACGTGATACCCATTGCACGGCACACTCATATGACACCATCTAATCGTGTAGGTCTACATGTATCTACACCGCTGGCGGTGGGTATGGATATAGCTATGGCTGAAAGCATTGTTTAGCCATAATTTAGGATCTATAGCGGCGTTAGGATAGCGGCAACTTACAAGAAAAAATTAAAACTCTGGCCCGACGATCTATCCGTTGATTTTCAAGACGGTTCATTAATACCTGCAAATCAATACTATATAATTAATTACCAATAAACCCCTGGTGCGGCCTCGCGTGCCCTCTTTGCTCTTGCCTGCCTGGCTGCCTATGTCGTTGCATCGACCATCCGCTAGGGAAATATTAGGTGGCGTATCATGTGTGTTGGCGGCGTCACATATACATTTGTATGCGATAGTATTGCATAGAAATTTTTCCGTGGTCTCAGGTGGAATGAGGTAGCGTGCTAGAAAAAAATTGTATTGACACCCGCACCCTTGCGACGCTATCTAATCGTGTAGGCCTACATACATCTACACCGTTGGGGGTGGGTGTGGGTATAGCTATGGCCGTTTTCATTAAAAAAAAACTATGACTGCAAAAAATAAACATTGTTTAGCCATAACTTAGGATCTATAGTGGTGTTGGGATAGAGGCAACTTATAAAAAAAGCAAAACTTTGGCCCAACGATCTATTCATTGATTTTCAAGCCGGCTCATTAACACCTGCAAATCAATACCACATAATTAGTTCCATGTAAACATAAAGTAAAAAAAATTACAAAGTAGCGCACATGACCAATATATAGGTTATAAAGCTTCAATGTCATGCATGTATAAAGTATAATGTAACCTAATTGGTGATGATTTTGGTTGTTGGATTATGAAGGAAATATTTGGCTTCTTTAGCTACCGAGATGACTTTTAAGCTAACTCGACGAGCTCATTTTTTTTAACCTTAGGTATAACGCCATTTTTAGTATGTTACAAAAAGTGAAAAAAAGGCAAGTCGAATTGAGTTGAACCCTGTTTGGAAAATCTGGATTACAATGATAGTAAAACCCTGTTTGGATTCTGTGGTAGCTCTTAAAAATCCAAACAAGAGGTCTAAAATGGTAATAAAGTCTAGTCAACCTTCTGAAAATTTTAGACCACACAAGTAAGCTAAAGTTGCATAAAGTTTTAGGCCCCGTTTAGAGGGCAAAAACTTTTAGAATTTTAAAAGGAAATCTTTTATAATAAATATCCAATCTTGGTCTAAGTAGGTTTAAAAGATTCGTCTCATGATTTACATGCAAACTGTGTAAACATGTAAAAATTTTATTTACATTTAATGCTTCATGCATGTGGCGTAACATTCGATGTGATGGAAATTTTAAAATTTTAAAGTGTAACTAAACAGGGCCTAGTTCCCAAATTTAACTAACTAAAATTTCGGCAAGTGAATGCAAACATTGCCATAAAAGGGTGAAAAAGGGACCTTTTTTTTCCGGCGCAATGCTACCGTGCAGCACAGGGCAAGCGCCTGATCAATAGTTCAATACAACTGTCAAATTCAGTAATAATAATTATCACGAAATATGTCTAGGTCCTTCAAAAACTTCCTATATTGTTATTCGTTACCAACGCGTCTATTGCACATTCCTTTTTCAAAGGAGTCGGGTTGCAGTTGTTTGACCGCACTGCACCGAATCACCGATGAGCACACCTTCCAAACGTACCCCGAAAGGCCGAAACTAGCCGGTGATCGAGGCTACTGATCATCAATTCTTTGCGGAGACACGACGTTGTCCAAGATATCGCTGGCAACCGAAGGGTAGCTCGCAATGAGAATATGAGATGGCCGAACCCCTCCGTTTTCATGGAGGCGCGAAGCTAGCATTTCCGATTTTCCGGCCAGGACACGAACCTGAGGCAAGCTTCTCTGAGCTTCGGCCAACGCCAAGGTGGTGGTGGTGGCCACCGACTGCACGTCGATCCAGCCGCACAGCCGCGCCTCGCACATCACCCTGAGCCTGTCGAGCCCGTAGCGCGGTCCGCGGCCACGAGCAGGTGCTGCTGCGCCGCCACGACCCCTGCCCGCGGTGCAGCCGCGCGCCGTCGTCGGCGAGCGCGAGTCCGTGTAGATGTAGTGGAGAAGCCCCTCGAAGGCGGCAGGCTCCATGTCGTCCACCCTGATGAGGACGCACGGCGGCGTGCCGGCACCACCGCCTTTCTGCAGCTGCTGGGCCTCCTTCATGGCGCCGAAGAGCTGCGCCCTGAACACCATGGGGCGGGCGGCCAGGACGTAGCGGTGCGCGCGGAAGAACCGGTCGCCGCCGCCGACGAACGTCACGTCGACGCCGTCGCCGTCCCTGAGCATGCGCGCCAGGTCGCGGCAAAGGACCGACTGCGGGACCTCGACGACGACGGCGTCGTCCTCCATGTGCGTCCGGATGACGGCCATGGCGCACCGGATCGTGAAGCTAGCTGTCGTTGGAGGAGTCCCGCAGCAGGCCCTCTAGCAGGAATCTGTCGAAAATACTCCAACGCCGAGCAAGGGCTGTCAAGCTTTGGCCGATGCAAGATCTTGTCTAGAATCTCCTTCATAATCAGAGGGCAACTCGCGATAAGATCCTTGAACCACTCCTTAATTGGTCTGCAAGACTGCGCCGAGCATGTCCGGCCAATCTCAGGCAAGCGTCCTTGAGGCTTGAGGTGCACGCACGCGCTGGTGGACCGACCGCGCGTCGAGCCAGATGCTCAGCTTGGCTTCGCAAATGAGGCCCAGCCGCTTGAGCTCGAACCGGTCGGCGGCGACGGGCATGTACTGCATCGCCAGTAGTTCGTCATCCCTTTCTCTTCGTCATAGCAAGGAGTCCGTGTACACGAAAGTGCAGAAGCCTCTCGAACACGGACGGCTCCATGTCCTCGACCCGGATGCACCCCGTGGCGCTCTCCTCCATGGCGCCGAACAGCTGCGTCCTGAACACCCTGAACCGCGCGGTGAGCACGTACCTGTGGGCGAGGAAGCACCGGTCGCCGACGCTGATCGTGACGTCGGCGCCGTCGATCGGCGGCCTCCAGCAGCCTGCGCGCGAAGTCCGACGGCGGCGGGGCCCGCGACGGTCGCGGCGTCTTTGGTGCGATGCTTCACGACGGTCACGGCGCACCGGATGGTATTGAAGCCGTGCGGCAGCTATTTTATAGCTTGGATTTCTCGATGAACACACAGACCAGCCCCAGTTCCGGTTCCCCGTGTCATAGGTTCTTGTGTCCATGAACAAGGTTCTTGCAGTTGTTGGCACTTGTTTATCTCCTTCTCCTTGTCCCCCTGATTCCTTGTCCTTCTTCTTTTTCCCTTTCTTCCCCGACGATGACCGCGCTTGACTGTCTTTATCGACCAGCAGGCTTATACTGAAGACTGAACTTAGCCCTCACGTGCACCATATCGTATAAGCAGCAGGTTTGTCGTCGTCCTTTGAACAACCGTTGCCGCTGGGGAAGAACTTGATGCTCCATTCGCAGCCGCCGACTAAGAAGGTGCCCGAGCTGACGTAGTCGCCGGGGCCCATGCTGTCAAGCAGCGAGAAGTCGGTCACCGCGAAGTTGTGCGTCCCCATGATGACCTGCGTCCGGCATGTCGACCACGTTTCCGGTAACACCCTGGTGGTTGTCGACCGATATCGAATTACTAGGACTGTTGTTAATTAGCCATGGCCGGGAAGATGTTTTTTTTTCCTTAGCTAAACCTTCAGCACGCATGATATCGTTCATGGTGGTGATGGTGGTCGTCGTCTTATACCTGCAAGTTCAGAAAATACTATTCTACCTGAGCTAGGACTCCGAGACCTACTGGAATACAGGCCGGGTAAATTAAAGAACGGAACCGAGTCGTCACCAGAGACATGCACGTTAAGCTGTCGACCAACCAGAGAATATGAAGCACTGTAACATATGACATGACGACATGTTAATTTTGTGTTGTACGTGATGGTGATGATAATCGTGCATGGTGGAACATGCAGTGCCCTGCTGCAGATTACCGAAACACAAAATTCAAGGCTACAGCAACTGCTTGCTTCACCAGGTACGGCTTGTTTGGTTGAAGCCCTGGAGCAAATTTGCCTGAGCACAACCTTGCCTGTATCTTGCCTGTGGTTCATTTGGTTGATGCCCTGGGATGCAGCCTGTACCAGGCAGGTGCGCGTCGCCCAGGCAATGGAAATCGAGTGTCTAGCTTGAGTGTCCGGCCACATGTGTTGCCTGGCGTGTGCTTTCCATTAATTTATTGATTCATCAGCCATGCAACTCGTATTAGCTTTTGTGTCTGCTTTTGTTTTGAAGTGTACTAGCTGTTTGCCTTTTTCTCTTGTTGTCTTTTGTCCGGTTCTTATTTTCACTTACTGAATTAATACATTTTTATCTTGGTGATTATTAGCTGCTTGATGGTTATGAAAAAAAGTCTATTAATCATAGGGCAAAACTTAATTATTTCCTTGTAAATACTTTATCGTCGTTAGTTTCTTAGTAATCACATGGGACAAAAATATCACGATCATCGTCATAACAAATATTTAAAACGGTTTAATTTTATGTGTATCTCTATCATAATATTCTCAGGTACAGGTCTTCACCCAAACAGACCTCCTTCAAACTTGCCTGGCCAGGCAAAAGACATCAACTTTATAGGCAACTCTCAGGAAATACTTTTTCTCCGGCAAGTCCTCCAGGTCTCCAACCACCCCGTAATGCATGTAGACTGTAGTAGTCCAATAGTACCAGAGGGACTGATAAGCTTTGAAGGCCAGGAGCGGGCCACGGTTCTAAACATGGTCTCCCACAATCGGCCCCATCGGCCCATGTGCAGTATGGGTATGTTTGGTTACATGGGCCAAACACAACCATACCGGACCAAGTTAGCTATATAACCCAACTGCCAAGGTGCGGCGGGCCAAACACACCCATACGTGCACTCATGAGGATTCTAGTTCTAGTTAACACACGGTGATTGCAGAGACAAATTCTACGTATTTGCGATGAATATTAAGATGGAATTTTAAACTAGTCCGGTTTTATTAGAAGTAGTATGTATTACAAACTAGCAAGGTGACCCGCAGAATCGTCGCACTCGCTGCTGCTGCAGTGCTGCTCCACAAAATACAAATAGGGCACATTTTTTTTAATGAAGAAATACAAAGAGTGTGGCCTCCCACAATCACAGGCGAATGTGTGTAGCCAATACATAAGCGTGCATGCGACTGTTGTGTCTCGGTCTTCCGAGATTGAGGAGATCGGAGAAGAGTGAAGTCTGGTATTGGCATATGGAAGGATTGGGGTAGAGAGCAAACGTACTCCGTTGTTGAGGTTCTATATATGTTTGATGCCTGTTACTGGTTGCCTTCTTTTGTACTCGATCTCATTTGCCCCAACCCACATATGCGCTTGGTTGTATGTACATGACAGTTGACAGAGATTAGAGAAGCGCGCAAGCAAAAAGCAAGACTGCTATAGACCCTAGGCGTGGTGGAACCGACAACCCAGCCTTGAGAAGCGCAGGCATGATAATGGCTACGACCCACCACGAGCATCCCTACATGACTGGGCCAGTGGGCCCTGTTGGCAGTTTAATTGCAACTTGAGATCCGCCCTGCAAGTTGACAAACCAAAAAGAGCCAGCAATCATTACTGTTGGTCTAGATAACAGCAGTCACCAGATGATTCTATTAGCAATTGGTAACACTTACACACGAGAGGAGCATCAGAACTGAGCAATGCAAGTGACCGGTCATTTGCAGCGCCCTTAATTTGCCGTAATATGGCCTAATGGGCACTGGACAGACTACGACTCGTGAACCCATACAGAATTACAGAGACACGCATAGATAACAATGGCCAGTATAAATAAATTTGAGCAGTTCCTTCCCTTCCTTGGTCCGCAGTTTCTTCTTCTCGAACGGCAGCTGTACCTCGGCAAGCTTTGGGCAGTGAGATAGCTGGACATGCTGTATGGATGCAAGGCCCTCCAATCCTCCGATGGATGACAACTCCTGACAGCTATTTATAACCAGGCATTTTAGCATGTTTGCGCCAATCGTGTTCAACGGGATGCACTTGATGCTATTACAATAACACAACTGCAAGAGGGTGAGAGAGGTGAGGTTCTCTAGGCAGGCTGGAAATGACCTCTCCAGTTCATTGCAATTCACTATACAGAGTCGTCGGAGCGAGAGGGGCAAAATCATCATTTCCCGTGGGCACTCTAGCTTGTGACAGCCACAGATTTTCAGGTCCTGCAGGCAAACAAATCCTACAAAACGATGGACCGGTATTGATACAAGGTCCCAACATTCCTCAAGCACTATCGACTTGATGGATGGCAGCCTCTCTGGGGTCAAGAACTGCTCAAGGCTTGTCAGGTTCTGGCATCTGTAAAGACGTAAAGCAGCGAGGAGTGTAAAGGCAAAGGGCGCAATGCCATTGCTGCGACTGATGCTGCTGCTTGCATGCTGCGTTACACCATCACCTGTTGTTCTGTCAGCAAAGCAGGGGATCGATATACTTGTCAAGGAACTACATTCGGAAATCCCCAAGCTTCTTAAAGTTGGTATGTCTCTTGGGTTAAACCACTTTGGAAACCTATCACCATAAAAGCCAATGATTTTAAGGCATTCAATTCTTGAATGAGGACGCAGGCTTTCGAACACTCTATTCTCACTGCGCCTCAATTTCTGTGCCAAATCCTGATGCCACTGTAGAATAAGTTCCTTGAGGTAATGCTTGTCAACAAGTCTAGCCTCAGCAGCCTCTGCCTCGCTCCCAACATGTAAAAGAGATCTTATGGCGAGTGTTCCATTGAGCTGATTCATGAACTTCAGCTGACCAATTCTCCGCCCATTCCCTCTTGCAACTCTGAAATCTCTCAAGTTTCGTAGGCAAGACAGATTTCCAAGCCATCTTACCCTTGACAAGGCCAGAGAGGCACCCGCCGGCAGTGCTAGCTGACGCAAGTTGATTAGCTTTGTTACATCCTGATGAATTGTTTTCAGACTCGAACGACTTGCATCAAGAATTTGTAGGCTGTAAAGGCACCAGAGTTTCTCGGGTAATTCTTGTACACTGCTATTTGATATGTCAAGATAACGGAGGCTATTCAACTCACATATGCTTTCGGGTAGCTTCACCAGCTTGCAACCTTTTAGGCTCAAAAATAGTATGTTTGAAAGCTGACTAAACCAGGTAATTTCAACATCAAGTCTGATTCCAAATCTAAGCGAATACAACTTTTCCAAACACTGAATGTATCCCATTCTGGACAAAGTTTCACCATCCACCTCGACTGACATGTGACGAACTGTGTTATGCATTCTGTTCTTGTTCTGGTTTCTTAAATCTTGCATCACCAAGCATTCATCCGTAGAAAAGGACAGTGCCATATCATGGATCAGATCATGCATTACGTATCTTGTTTTATCTGGAAACTTAGGATCAGTTTGGAAAAGGAACCTGTTCCTCAATACATCCAAGTAACTCAACCCAACATCTTCAGTTCGCATGCTTTCCCCTAGAGCAACTAAGCCCTCTGCCACCCAAATGTCAACAATCTCATATCTTTCAAAGCTATAATCCTTCGGAAACATGGAGCAAAATATAAAACATCTCTTTACCACTTCTGGGAGATACAAATAGCTCAGTTGGAGGGCTGGTAATATCTCATTGTCTTCATGCGGCAGCTCCCACAGTTCACTCTTCTGGATAGTCCTCCAGTGTTGTTCTGTCAGCGTCATATTCAACAAGCGTCCGAGTGTTTTTGCAGCCAAAGGAGACCCGCACAACCTAGTGGAAATGCTCTGACCAATATCTTGCAAGTGAGGATATGACTCTGGGTCATTTCTACCGAATGCACACTTTTTGAAGAAGTCCCAAAATACATCAGAGGGCAATCCTTCGAGTTGGAAAGGCTCACAGTTGCTTGTGGTGACACAAGTAGCAACCACTGGACTTCTTGTAGTCACTAAGATCATGCTGCCTTCAGGTCCATGCCTTAGTGGTGCATAAAATGCCTCCCAATCGGCATTAGCATTCGGCCATACATCATCTAACACCAAAAGGAATTTTGGGCACGTCTTCAACCGCTCCATCACTTCGATCTGAAGAGCATTTAGACTGCCTGACGGGTTGAATTCCTCCCCAGGGATGGATTCGATTATCTCCTTTAGTATCCTTTTCTTGTCAAAGAAGTCTGAGACACATACCCATATCATCACACCAAAGTGGTTTTTCACCCTTGGATCATTGTAGATGTACTGAGCCAGAGTAGTCTTCCCAACACCGCCAATGCCAACGATCGGGATGACAGAAATATTGCTTGTGCAGTTAATCTCAGCATGTCCAGCCCTGCCACTGTTTCCCTTTGGTTGCTTGGCTCTGGATGTAGATGCGACATCACTGCCCACTGCTGCTCTCTTCCCATTACCATTAGACCGTGCAGATCTCCCACCCCCATTGAGTGGCACTCCCAATAGTTTGATCACCTGATCCCGTTGGGCCTCACGCCCAATCGTCACACCAAGCATCTCGATCAATGCATTTCGTTCACCATCTCGACCAACAACTTCCGGAGCGCTGATAACTGAACTAGTCTCCGGCATGATCTGCGATGGCTCAACGCTCATAAGTCCCATAAGGTTGAGCATCCCCTCGATCTCAGCCACAACCTTGTCGAGCTTCTCTTGGATATCCTTTATCTTTCCTTTGCTACCACGGATATAAGTTCTTGCAAGATTCAGAGAGGAAGAGAAGAGTTGACCTGCCCTGCTCCGATCGGCTTCCTCTATCCTCTGCCGCAGCACTTGGTCATCCAGCTGGCGGAGAAGGTCCTCTGCGTCGTAGGTGGTGTCCTTGAGATGCGAGAGGATCCTCGCTAGCTCCTTGTTCTTGAACATGCCCCACTCGCTGCGGAAGATGAGCATGCGAGCCTTGGGCAAGGTGGCTCGGAGGCGGTCCAGGTCGTTGCTCAGGTCGACCCCTTCGAAGAAACTGGTCCCCATTGAGAGAAACCACTGCAGTGCCTCCATGGCCGTCGTCCAGGCGGAGGCGGACAGCAGCACTCAATTGGAGGCCTGCAGCAGAGACTGTGCCCGAAGCCTCCGATGAGCGGATCTGGAGAGAGAAGAAGGGTGGATCCAACTGACCAAGCTATGGACGTCGTTGGCCACCGACGATCCAAGAATTGAAGACGCCGGCGCAGCAAGGATAGAATGGTCACTGGAGTGATGAGAAGAATATGGTCTCTGACACATATGTACGCATGATGGAGAGGCAAGTTTGGTGCCAACCTTTTCTTGGACAGATCCGCCATTCCTCGTTTCGTGCCTAGCATTGTCTTCCACCTTCGGTATCCCCGCCACTGTACCTTTATGGCCACGATTCGTCGTTCGTGTCAAGCATATTTTCTTCGATATCCCCGTCACCCTGAACCGGGCGGAAGAACCGGTCGCCGCGCCCGACGCTCTGATCGTGACGTCGCCTCGCCGGCCGGCCTCCAGCATGCGTGCGAAAATCTCGGTGGCGCTTTCGCATAGGAACCTTCGCCCTCTGCAGCGTCACCGTCGGGGTAGAACCTCATCATGCTCCACAGTCGCAGCCGCCGCCGACGCAGGTAGAAGGTGCATGCCCCAGCTGACGTACTCGCCGTCGCCGGTGGCGCCCATGCCGTCGAGCAGCGAGAAGTCCGTCACCACGAAGTTGCGCGTCCCTGTGACGGCCGGCCTGCGTCCGGCATGTCGACAGATGACGAATTAATTACCAGACCTGTTATTAGCCATGGTCGGGGAGAAATATACACATACACCCAGCCACGACGTTCATTTCGCTGGACTGCTCGTGGTCGTCTTATTAAAAACATAAAATTCAGAAATACTGTACCAGGAACTTGGACTCCGAGACCTACTCGAATACCACAGGGTAAATGAACCGAGCCATTACCAGGCATGTTAAGCGCTGTCGATTGTCGACCAATCAGAAAGATGTGTTCAGGGAGAATTGTAACATGATGACATGCTAATTTTGTGTCGTAACATAACATATAGTCGTGCATTATGGAACATATGCACTGCCGTGCTGGAGATTATCAGAACACAAATTTCAAATTACAGCCATTGCTTGCTTCAGCAGCGTACGCACATGTAGCAGAGCACCTGATAAGCCCCCCTTAACAAAAATGAACATTTCGAAGTGGAAGGCATACTGGACTGGACACGAGGAACGTGGGCAGACGCGCATCACGGTGATGCACATGGGCCGATGCAGAAGATAGAAATGGGCTGCTGGGACTGGCCGTGGCATGATGGGGCGACACAAATTGGATTGGGCCTTTGGGACTGTGTGTAATTGACGTAATGTTTGAGGAGACCAAACACGTAATAATTAGGGCAAAGCTAAAGCTCAACCGGTTGTTTTGTATCCTCTAAACATACGATTTCTCAGCCTTCCGATCGGATCTTTCCTTGTTTCTTGTGCGTACAATGCTAGGGCCTGGCGGCCTGCTCGCCTTGCAGTTCTGTTTGCCGGACACATGGAAATGACTGACGTTGATGTTGATAGACGGTAGGGTCATGTTGAGACTTGGTGGGGCCACCTCGATTTATTATTATCTAGTGTGTTCGCTCTAGTTACACTAGCGATATGAGGCATGGGGTACCTGAAGTGAATAGTGATCAACTACGGGGAGCGGGGTCCGCCTCTTGTCTTCCTAGAGTTTTAGTCGAGTCCACTTAGGTTTAGGGTTTGCTCGCTGTCGATGTTCGGCGGCAGAGTTAGGTTTTGCCGGAGGAGTGTGGCTCCTTTGCGGCTTGTTTTTCCTGGCGACGCGGGCGATGTGGAAGCGGCGGCGGCGCAACGGAATAATTTCTTCCAGTCTCTTCCGTTCTCCGATGGCGATCTACTCCGACGTCAACGGAGAGGCTGGGGAGACCTGTCCAGGAGTCGAGGGCCGGCGCATCGTTGTCTTCTTCAGGTGATGATGTTGTTGACCCTGTTAATCTCGAGGAAGATGTGTTTTGGTGAAAATCTGAGCTTTGCTCGGATTGCCGGCGATGGAATCGAAGGATGCGTCGTGGGTACGGGAGTTAGCCGATGTGCCTGGGAGGCAGTGTCGGCTGATTCGCCCAGAAGTAAGTCCTCCTCTGCGGCCTCCACCTTGTGGAGTTTGGCTCTGGTGCCCGACAACGATTGGGATGCGGCTTCGATGGCGGTGACGGATGGATCTCTGAAGGCTTCGAGGAAGATGAACAGGAGTTCTGAACTTTGTAATTTTCCTTTTCTTTGGAGTCCTGTCAGTAAAAGGGCCGGTGTAATGTGCTAAGATTAATACATGTTCCTTCTCAAAAAAAAAGAAGAAGATATACTGTTTTGGCAATGTGAGGCAGCAACCTTGTTGTGTGTAGTTGTTGCTTTTGTAATTTAGTCTTTAGTTAACAACTTTATTTTTTTCCTACTGTTCAGGGTTGTTTTTATACTTTGGTCCCTGCTTGGCAGTTTTTTTGTTGTTTGGGGTTGTTTTTATAATTTTGTCCTTAGTTGACAACTTCAATTTTTCCCTAGTTGTTCGGGGTTATTTTTATAATTTAGTTCCCGCTTGACCCTTTTTTTTTTGTTGTTGTTCTTTGTCCTCAGTTCTTTTTTACGAAATTAGTATACCTTTTGTTGTGTGTAAATGTTTCTATGATGTAGCTCTCAGTCATCAGTTTTTAATACGTTGTTGTTGATTGGCTTGGTCCCTAATTGGTATCTTGTTTTTTACGCGGTTAGAGATTGTTTTTATAATTTGATCCTCAATTGACAACTTTATTTATTTCCTATTATCCTTCTAATAGTATGTTGTACGTTATGTTGTTTTGTTTTTACTATAAATTGGCCTTCTATTGTAATTTTTATTTTTTATTGCTTTTTTGTTTTATTTTACTTTTGTAGTTTTTACGAGTTTTTGTTATTTTGTTTGTTTTTTTTACTATAAATTAGCCTTTAGTTGTTTTCTTATTTTGTTTTTTTTATCACCTTTTTACATTTGTAGTCCTTATTAAGGTTTTTTTTGTTGTGCTTTTTTTTTTACTATAAATTAGTTCATCTTTGTGAGATGAATAAACCTAAGTTCGCTGTACTCAAGCCTCGCACTCGCTGCTGCAGTGCTGATCTACAAGATACAAAGAGTACTCTGACACATTTTTTTAATGAAGAAATACAAATAGTGTGGCCTCCTAATACAATCAGTCACAGGCGAGAATGAGTATAGCCAATACATATATAAGCGTTCCACTAAATTATGAAACTGCACTAATTATAATAACTCTTGCATAGATTGTTAATTTATGTAATTGTACTAGAATAAAGTGCTTCTATGCAGCACAGCAGTAGGAATTGCAATAGTCGTGCAGGTTCCATGGAAAGTACCACAGGAGCAAAACTGATTTCTGAACACCCAGCAAGCTCACATGCGTGCCTGCGACCGTTGCTTCTCGGCCTCCTGGGTAGCGATACTACTAGATCTATATCTATAGATATACAAGTGGAAATTGCGGAGATCGGACAAGGATGTTTTATATATGTTCGATGCCTGCGTTGGTGCAGCTTGCCTTCTTTTGTACTCGATCTCATTTGCCTTGCACACATACGAGCTTGGTCGTATGTACGTATACTTGACAGAGAAGCGCGCAAGTAAACAGCAAGATTGCCAGTAGAAATCTCGTCGATGAACCGAGCCTCGAGAAAGGGTAGGCATGAATGATGGCTACGAACCACCACGAGTATCCCTATACGACTGAACCAGTGGGTCCAATTGGCAGTTTAGTTGCAACTTGAGATCCACCCTGCAAGTTGACAAAACCAAAAGAGCCAGCAAACATTACTGTCTAGTCTAGATAACAGCATTCAGCAGGAGCTTCTATTAGCATCATTTTGTAACTGACCAGTCATTTGGAGCGCCCTTAGTTCGACTAAGCCCAGAACGGGTCAGTATCTCCTAAGTTCCTTCGCCTCCTTTGTCTGCAGTTCATTCTTCTCGAACGGCAGCTGTACCTCGGTAAGCTTTGGGCAGCCACATAGCCAGACATACTGTATGGATGCAAGGCCCTGCGATCCTCCGATGGATGACAACTCCGGGCAGAAAATTATGACCAAGCATTTCAGCATGTTTGAGCCGATCGAGTTCAACGGGATGCACTTGACGCTCTTACAAGAAACCAACTTCAAGAGGGTGAGAGAGGCGAGGTTCTCTAGGCAGGCTGGAAATGACCTGTCCAGCTCATTGCAGTCCTTTATACAGAGTCGTCGGAGCGAGGACGGCAAAACCATTTCCCGTGGGCACTTCAGCTTGTTAGATCCACGGATTTTCAGGTCCTGTAGGCGAACAAATTCCACAAAACGATGGACCGGTATTGATAATAGGCCACTACAGCGCTCAAGCACTATTGACTTGATGGATGGTAGCCTCTCTGGGGTCAAGAACTGCTCAAGGCTTGTCAGGTTCCGGCAGCAGTAAACATGTAAATCAGTGAGGCATGTAAAAGCAAAGGACGCAATGTCATTGCTGCGACTGATTCTGCTGCTTGCACGCTGTGTTACACCATCACCCGTTAAACCAGCTTGTGTTCCATCAGCAAAGCAGGGGATTGATAAACTTCTCAAGAAATCACATTCAGAAATCCCCAAGCTTTTTAAATTCGGAAGGCCCCCTGGGTTAAACCAGCTTGGAAACTTGTCACCACCAAAGCGACGGATTTTAAGGCATTCAATTCTTGAATGAGGACATAGGCGTTCGAACACTACATTCTCTCTGTGTATCAAAATCTGTCTTGAATACTGATGCCACTCTAGAACAAGTTCCTTAAGGTATTGCTTGTCAACAAGTCTAGCCTCAGAAGCCTCTTCCTCGCTCCCAATATTAGCAAGTGATCTGATACGGAGTGTTCCATTGAGCTGATTCAAGGACTTGAGCTCATTGATTCCCCGCCCATTCTTTTTTGCAACAACAAAATCTCTCAAGTTTTGTAGAAAAGACAATTTTCCGAGCCCACTTACCCTTGACAAGGTCTGAGAAGCTTCTGCTGGCAGTGCTAGCTGGCGCAAGTTGATTAGCTTTGTTACATCCTGATGAATTGTTTTCAGACTTGAACGACTTGCATCAATAACTTGTAGGCTGTAGAGGCACCAGAGTTTCTCGGGTATTTCTTGTACACTGCTATGAGATATATCAAGATAACGGAGACTATTCAACTCACATATGCTTTCGGGTAGCTTTACCAGCTTGCAACCTTTTAGGCTCAAATATAGAATGTTTGAAAGCTGACCGAACCAGGTAATTTCAACATCAAGTCTGATTCCAAACCTAAGCGAACGCAACTTATCCAAATGCTGAAGGTCTCCCATTCTAGTCAAGGTTTCACCATCCACCTCGACTGACATGTGACGAACTGTGTTATGCATTCTGCTATTGTTCTGGTTCCTTAAATCTTGCATCACCAAGCATTCATCCGTAGAAAAGGATAGTGCCATATCATGGATCAGATCGTGCATTACATATCTTATTTTATCCGGAAACTTTGGATCAGATTGAAAAAGAAACCTGTTCCTCAATACATCCAAGTAACTCAACCCAAGATCTTCAGGACGCATGCTTTCCCCTAGAGCAACTAAGCCCTCTGCCACCCAAATCTCAACAATCTCATCTCTTTCAAAGCTATAATCCTTCGGATACATGGAGCAAAATATAAAACATCTCTTTACCACTTCTGGGAGATACAAATAGCTCAGTTGGAGGGCTGGTAATATGTCGTTGTCTTCATGCGGCAGCTGCCACAGTTCACTCTTCTGGATAGTCCTCCAGTGTTGTTCTGTCAGCGTCATATTCAACAAGCGTCCGAGTGTTTTAGCAGCCAAAGGAGATCCACACAACCTAGTTGAAATACTACGAGCAATATCTTGCAATTGAGGATACGACTCCGGGTCATTTGTACCAAATGCACACTTTCTGAAGAAGTCCCAAAATATATCAGTAGGCAATCCTTCTAGTTGGAAAGGCTTACAGTTGCTTGTGGTGACACGAGTGGCAACCGCTGGACTTCTTGTAGTCACTAAGATCATGCTGCCCTCAGCTCCATGCTTTAGTGGTGCATAAAATGCCTCCCATTCTTTATTAGCGTTCGGCCAAACGTCATCTAACACCAAAAGAAATTTCGGGCACATTGTCAGTCGGTCCATCAATTTGACATGAAGAGCATCTAGACTGCATGATGATGATGGGTTGAATTCCTCCCCAGGTATGGATTCAATGATCTCCTTTGTTATCCTCTTCTTGTCAAAGAAGTCTGAGACACATACCCATATCATCACACCAAAGTGGTTTTTCACCCTTGGATCATTGTAGATGTACTGAGCCAGAGTAGTCTTCCCAACACCGCCAATGCCAACGATCGGGATGACAGAAATATTGCTTTTGCAGATAATCTCAGCATGTCCAGCCCTGCCACTGTTTCCCTTTGGTTTCTTGGCTCTGGATGTAGATGCGACATCACTGCCTACTGCTGCTCTCTTCCCACTAGACCCTGCAGATCTCCTACCCCCAGTGAGTGGCACTCCCAATAGTTTGATCACCTGATCCCGTTGGGCCTCACGCCCAATCGTCACACCAAGCATATCGATCAATGCATTTCGTTCACCATCTCGACCAACAACTTCCGGAGCGCTGATAACTGAACTAGTCTCCGGCATGATCTGCGATGGTTCAACGCTCATAAGTCCCATAAGGTTGAGCATCCCCTCGATCTCAGCCACAACCTTGTCAAGCTTCTCTTGGGTCTCCTTTATCCTTCCTTTGGTACCACGGATATAAGATCTTGCAAGATTCAGAGAGGAAGAGAAGAGTTGACCTGCCCTGCTCCGATCGGCTTCCTCTATCCTCTGCCGCAGCACTTGGTCATCCAGCTGGCGGAGAAGGTCCTCTGCGTCGTAGGTGGTGTCCTTGAGATGCGACAGAAGCCTCGCTAGCTCCTTGTTCTTGAACATGGCCCACTCGCTGCGGCAGATGAGCATGCGAGCCTTGGGCAAGGTGGCTCGGAGGCGGTCCAGGTCGTTGCTCAGCTGGACCCCTTCGAAGAAATTGGTCCCGGTTGAGAGAATCCACTGCAGTGCCTCCATGGCCGTCGCGCCTCCTCACGGACTGGCGGACTGCAGCACTCAGTGGAGCTGTGGAGGCCGGCAGCAGCGACTGCCCGAAGCCGGTGACGTATGGATCTGTAGAGAGACGGTCCGATCAGTCCGACCCGGTACGGAAGTCGTCGGTCAGCAATGTGGCGGAGGCGGACGGCTGCGGCAAACAATTTGCGCAGCAGCTACAAATCTTCGAGCTTTTTGGGGTGGGTATTGTCTGGGGAAAGTTGTGGGAGGAATTGATTGGGAGAGGAGAGGTTTGGATGCAGGGCACCGACGGCGGCGGAAGAAGCCAGGGCCGCAGTATTCGCTAGGGCGGCGGCGCCGGAGCGAAGGCAGAAGCGTTCCTTCGGTGGCGGCAGATCGAGCTAGGGTTGCAGCATTTTCAGGTGGAGTGGAACAGCACGGATGTGGAAGCCCAGGCGTCGGAGGCGGAGGCGGCGGATTTTTGGTGGAGGTGGTGCACGCCGGTGAGAAGCGGACGGCGGTGGGGAGCGTGAGTGGAAGGAGCGAGAGGCAAGACTGCGTACCGAGGAGTGAGGAGGGGAAAGACAAGCGCCGAGCAGAGATTCTCAGTTGACGCGTTGACTCATAGTCCACCATTTTCTCCTCATTCCCTCTCTGCACATGGCTACGAAGGCGCTTTTTTTCGCTTTGGGTATTTCTCTCGTCCGCTCTGCAACGACGGCGAAGTTTCGTGTCAAGTAAGTCCACGAAGGTGCTTCCATATATTTCTCTCATCCACTCTGCAACGAGGCCAAGCTTCATGTCAAGTGCTAACCATTATGAGAGAAAAAAAAAAAAACAGGTGCTAACCATTGTGCCCCGGTGGAGTTTGTGATTTTCCTTTGTCGAAACAATACCATCATATGTACATATATTTTAAAAGCCAGGATACATCTATGGCAACTATACAAGCTTGACACTAGCCTCGAGATAAAATTTATTTCCTCCGTTTTCATCAAATTATAAGACGTTGCCCACAAATTTAACCACTCGTTTTATTTCAAAAATTTATGTAATTTTTTTTATTGTGGCTTTGGTTTAATAAATATTTTTTAGAATAACTTAAATGTAACTATATTTGCACAAATTGTTTAAATAAGACAATTGATCAAATTTGAGGTCAAAATAGTCACACTTCTTATAATTTAAAACGCGGGGAGTATCTATTACCTTTTCTATTTTAGTGGCGCCAACTTATATTTATTTTTTCTACTTTTGAAAAAAATTTGAGGGATGGGTCACTTATGAATCGTTACTAGATCAATTTCAGAGATGGTTTATATTTTTTTTAATTTACTCATACATCCAATATACTTCGATCTCCTAAGAAAAACACTCGAGGGGGAACGGATACACAATTCTCTCGACTGCGGAAACTTACGATTGAAGAGGATATTCGATAACATATTATTTTTATTAAGGAGCTCTTTTATGAACTGTTGGAGGCCACTTTTTTTTTTCTAAAAGATATCAAAATGAGTTGTTATTTTACAAAAACTTCTGAAGATGCTCGTACAGAGACGTTGCAAATTCACTCGTGAAAAAACAATTTGGTGCCTCTACAACGAATCGTTTTTTTTTTTGTTGTACATCAAAATTACCTGCATGAACAAAAGATAAGAATATAGTATATAAATTATACATGGCAGATGGTGAAACAACTTTTTTCCATAAAAATTAAAAATATTGATGAAGTCATAAATCTGATAGTAAAACACATGAGGAAAACTTAGAAAATTTGACCTGCATAAATTTAGATTCTTTTTATTTAAGTGATCGGAGGAAGTATAATTTAGTTTCTGTGGTTCGCATGCAGGTAATTCTCTTGAGCAGGACTTCGGTGCGAGGCCTGGAGTAGTGTATAGATGGCTAAACGGGCCAAATTTTTCGGGCCGGCCCGAGCACGGCACTAAAAAGCACGGCCCGAAAATGGCCCGGGCCCGCTAGCACCGTGCCCGTGTACGCACGCGCACACGACGGCCCGGCCCGGGCACGACACGCCCTAACGGCCGGCACGGCCTCGGCACGGCGCCATGGCCTGGCAGCGGCACGATGGCCGTTGGATGCGCCCCCGCCCCCATCTGACCGTTGGTTTCTGCGGCCGATTCGGCCCCCGTATATAAGGCAGAGGCACAGGGGGGGGGAGGCGAAACCCTAAATCATTTCGTCGCCCCCTCCCCGTCTCTCTCCTCTCTCGAGCAACCACCGTCTCTCACTCTCTCTCTCTCTCTCTCGTCTGTCCCAGCTCGAAACCCTAATCCTCCTCTTCTTCCCGCCGGCCGGTGGCTTGGAGCCGGCGTCGGCGGCAGTGGAGGCGTGAAGGGACTGACGGATCGGCCGTCTCTACCTCTCTTCTTCCTCCCTGAGCCCTCTCGTCGGCGATGTAGCCTCGTCCTCGACATCTCCCACTTGTCCTCTTCTCTGTCTCACCTCGGTCGTCGTCCTCGTCGTTGGTCTCCGGCATATTATGGGCTCCGCGATGCGTTGAGGTACCATTTTGCCGAAGTTCGATGTCGACGACGTCGCCGTTGTTGCTGGCATCTCCGGTGCTCCGGCTTAAAAGGTAAGATCTCCCTTCTGTGGTACTGGATCTATTCTTTTCTTGTTGATCTTGACACTAACTCCCTCTTTTGTAGCCGTCGAGGGACCAGAGGCCGACGGCGACGACATGTCGGATGACGAGCTTGAGGTGATCGGTCCAGACGGTTAGTCCATGACCATGAACGACGAGCTGCGCCTCTGCAGTATGCGCGGAGATGACGAGGACGACATCGCTGGTGACATCGAGGCGCTCTTCGGCTGTGATGCTGCTATCGATGCCAAGTGCATCTTCAACCACACCGCTTCTGAGATGGCTGCTGCTGGCAACACCGGCCCTGCCGGTGATGGCGAGGCAAATGCAGCCAGCGAAGGGACGGGGCAGAATGAAGCTTACTTACCCTGTTCTTTCTACCCTTGCTAAAGACATTTTTAGTGTGCCTGTTTCAACCATTTCTTCAAAGGCAACCTTCAGCTTAACTGGCAGGATCATCGAAGAACGACGGAGGCGGTTGAACCATAAAACTGTGGAGGCACTCACATGCATCAAGGACTGGGAAGCAGAAGCACGGCTACAGCATACACCACTACATTTTTGATTAACTGTGATGGGCGTTTTTCATTAACCGTGGTGGTTTTCACAACCGCCTCAGATCAAAGGTCACGGTTAATCGTGACCTTAACCGAGGCGGTTGTCTGACCACCACGGTTAATCAATTAAAAAAATTAAAAAAAGAAAAACCCGCAGACGAGCATATCGAGCCCATCCACGGGCCGCCGCCGCTGCCGCTCGCCGCACCGGATCCAGCCTCCCGGCCACCGAATCCGGCCGCCCCGCCACCGGATCCGGCCGCCACACAGACGGAGGGAGGAAGAGGAGAGGGGCGTGTGCCCTGGCCGCCGCGGGAGGAGGACGGAGCCCTGCGCCGCCGCGCGGGGCCGCGCCCCGCGCCGCCTGTCGGGGATGCACCGCGCCGGGGCTGCACCGAACCGCAGCATCGCCGGCCGGGCCGCGCACCACGCCGGAGGCCGTGCCGCCGCGGGGCCCTGGCCGAGCCGCCGGATTCGGGGCCCTGGCCGGCCGCGCGCGCCGCTCCGAGCCGCGCCGCTGTGGGCTGGGAAGATGAGAGGAGGGTGGGGAGGGAGGAGAGGGGGCGACGGGCTGGGACTGGGAAGGGAGTGAGAGAGAGAGGCAGCGGCGGGCTGAGGGAAGAGAGTGAGAGGGATGGGTAGGAAGAAACCCTAACTCTCCGTTTATATACGTGGGTGATACCGGGTCGAGATGGGCTGCCTAATGGGCCTCAAAATAATAGCGGGCTAGGCCCAATTTTAGGAGGCGGTTCTTATAAAATAATCGCCTCGGTTAATTATTTATCGTGGCGGTTTCGTTATAATGACTGCCTCGGTTAATAAGCGTTAACTGAGGCGGTTAATATTACATTGTCCGCCTCGGTTAATAGATTTTAGGAGGCGGTTTTTTTAACCGCCTCGGTTAATAAAAAATAACCGCCTCGGTTAATGGCCAGCATTAACCGAGGCGGTTTTCTTTCCTAATCGCCTTGGAAAATAAACTGGAAGTGCCTCGCAAAAGATTTTTTATAGTAGTGATATGGTGGAGGACAAGAAGCTTTGTGATGCCTTTGAGCATCTCTATCTCGATTATGCATTTATGTAATGGTCTGTAATAGTAACTAGGACTTGAACTCTTTGAACCTTGGTGGACTATGATGTGATAAACATTGAACTTAATCAGGAGCTTGGCTGCACTCTTTTTTACTGTCTAGAGTTTCTCACAAGGGTGAGTTTTACCGAGACAGGTTTTTAATGAGGCAGCCATTGCATAAGCTCCTTTATTTTGGTTATCTCGGTTGTTTTCTGTATTGTTTTTTATCAGTGGCTGTGCTGTGAACTGTGAAGTGTGAAACTGAGTATGAATTTTGAGTTCTGATAATTTTGAGTTGAAACTTGCTATGAATTGTGAGCTCTTTGACATATTAACTGTGAAACTGATAGGTCCGAAGTGGCTAGAGGGGGGGTGAATAGCTAATTAAAAACTTTCTACAACAATAAAATTTGATCACAAGGTTAGTAACAAATGAGGCGAAACGAATTCTTTGCGCTAGCCTACTAGAGGGTTGCAAGCCTTCCTAACCGGTCTAATTAGAGCCACTAGGAGCACATAAGCTAATCCTAAGTTGAGCTACTTACTCCTAGGTGAACAAACTAGCTACTTCTACCACTACCACTACACAAGCTACTACAACACAAGAGTAAAGTGCACAAATATAAAGAATATGGTGTAGAGATGATATACCGACGTGTAGAGGTGGTAGCCAAACACCGAGAGAGATACCAACACACTCGAAGGTGGTAGTCACAATAAAATCCCAATCAACACACGGAGACAAAGATTTATCCCGAGGTTCACGTACTTGCCGGCACGCTAGTCTCCGTTGTGTCGACCACGACTCGGTGATTCGGTGGCTAATCGACGACAATCGTCAAGCTCACCAAGAGCGCCACAAGAATCTACCACTGAGAAGGGTAACTCAACGACACGAGCAATTTACTAGAGCTACCTTGTGGCTTCTCCGCCGGGAAAGGTACAATACCCCTCACAAGATCACCGGGAGTGGCCGGAGACAATCTCTAACTCCGCCAAGCTCCTCCGCTGCTCCAAGCCGTCTAGGTGACAGCAATCACCAAGAGAAATGAGAGAACTCCGCAGCAAATACGATCAACAGGTGCCAATGAATGCAAAGATCAAGCAAAGCACTTTGATCAACTCTCTAGCTCACAATGGATGAGAATTATGCAATCTATGTGAGTGAGAGTGTTGTGAGGGTGCTCAAGAGGTGTATCAACAAGTTAGAGAGCCAAGAGAAAGAGTATGAACTGGCTAAGTGGCTTAAATAGACAGGCACACACAAACATAGCCGTTACTCACTTTCTGCGTACCGTCGGACGCTAAGCGTCGGACGGTCCGCGCGGGGCGTCGGACTAATGATCCCGGTCCGACGCTACCTTCCTCGGCAAATCGGCACGTGCCACGTCAGCTCGACTGTTTGAAATCGGCCGTTGGCGCCACGAACTGCAGACCGTCGGACTGAGCGAAATAGTCCGACGCTCGTCGGCTGAGGCCGTCGGACCAAAGTGCTGAGGAGTCCGACATTTCCAGAGAGGTCCACAAGCGCCAAAATTCGTCGGACATCGGTCCGACGCTCGGTCTTCGGACCAACGACGATTGTCCGACGCCCTCTGCGGATGCCACGTGTCGTACTACCGAACGATCGACCGTCGGACGCTGGAGACATATAGTCCGACGCTCGGAAAACTCCTGTTCACTGAAGCGCGAAGACACCGTCGGACGAAACAATTAGTCCGACGCAGTGCTTCCGATCGGTCCGACGCCCTCAAAACACAGAGCTGCAGGGCTACCGTCGGACGCTGGGAATTGGTCCGACGCCTGTCGACCAAAGCGTTCGACGCTCGTTTTCAGCGCGTTTCGAGCTCGTGTCAAGTCCTTTGCTTATGTTGGCTTACACATGTTATATGTAAAACATTTCTTGCAAAGTGTTAGCCATTTTCAAAAGGTTTTGCAAAGGGTTTCGAGTTAGCCACTAGATCTAAATGCAATGCATGATCCAAACATCTAATGGCACTTGATAATCGTGTTAACCATGGAATTACTCCCCTCTTTATAGTACGGCTATCTATTCTAAATGTGGACACACTCTCTATAGTGTCTCGTCCATCAAAATGAAAAGAGCCCTATTGATATACCTTTGCCTTGAGCTCAATCCAAATCACCAAGTGTTGGAGTTCTTGATCTTCACTTTGATGGGCTTACTCCAAGTCTTTGGATGCCTTCATCACCTCCACACTTGATCCTCTAACCATCTTGTAATCAAACACTTAGGCACAATGGTTAGATACTTTGGTGTCATCAATTAGCCAAAACCAAACATAGAGCTTTCAGAAACGTGCCCGGGCCGGCATGGGTACTGGCGTGCCGCCGTGCTCAGCGGCACGGCACGCTCCAGCGCTATCCGTGTCGTGCTCGTGCTGGCTGGCTGGCACGGTGGCACGTCAGGCATGACACGACAGGCACGCGTGCCATGTCATGCTCGTGCCGACTCGTGCCGTGCCACGGGTATGCCGTGCCGTGCTAGTGTTGTGCCGCCCGTTAGGCCATCTATAGAGTAGTGCAGTGGCTAGACCTATTTGATTCACGAGTCACGGACTGCTATATAGTGCTAGAAGACAAATCTCAATGTGAAGAGTCAAAAAATCAAAATTTAAGTAAATATATACAAAATTTATTTATACCTATGATTATAAGTATCACAAGATTAAGGACAAAATACATTTTATAATGAATCTTTTCTTTTGGTATTACAAATACTAATACTACTGTTCCCTATAGACATGATTAAATTTAGAATTGTCAGACTTTAAGTATCATTTGGCTAGATTTCCAGAGAAGCAAGCTCGTCCAAAATCTCCAATAGAATCAAAGGACAGCTCTCTGCGAGATGATAGAACCCACTGGTCTGCATGACAGCACCAAGCGCGCCCCGCGAGGCTATGAATTCAAGACAAGCATTCTTGAGCTCCACGCACCGATGCTGCTCGGCCAAAGCCAGAGTAGTCGCCACCGTCTCCGCATGGATGCTACGGCACATCCTCACCTCGCACAACAGCCTCAGCCTGTCCAGCCCAGCGGCGAATCTAGGATTTTGCTGTAGGGTATGCCGGCCAAAATTTTTTATCTATGTTTTTTTATAAAAACTGGAGAGGTTTACACCCCTACAGCGGTTTTTTTTTATATATATAATTTAGTAAAATCATTTGATAATTCAGTCATAATAAGTCTTCAATTTAAAGATTGAATTGAAAACATCCATAAATTACAATATGAACAGCTAAAACAATGTAGAGATAACTTAATGATATTAAAAAAAGAGAGAAAATAGTAGAGATCGAACCTCATCTCGCGGTGCGCAGGCAGCAGCAGAGCAGCCTAGGCGGGCAAGACTTTATTGCATAGTCGTTCTGAAGTCTGAATCTACCTGCAGCCTGTTCTTTTGGCTGAAAAATAAGCGCTGATTTCGGCTCGTGCTGATTTGTTGTGAGAGAAAAATACTATTTCGTGGCTGAAAATAAACGTTGATTGGTCAAAAGAACATGCTGGACGAAGCATGATGGCTTTCGATCGATGCCAGAACGAACGGGGCTACGATGGCTGGGCGGCAACAGGCATCTTTCCCATCGATGAAGGGAGACCACCACGGCATCACGACCTCAATCAGGAACGGCTGGAAGCCAAGGCGGCTGGAAGGCAAGACGCGAGAACCCTCCTGACCTCCCGTCATGTGGCCGCGCGCAAGTGGGCCTGAAAGGCCGTCATGTGATGTGTGGCCTCTTGACTGCATCACTGCGTGGGCTTGAAAGGCCATCGAGGTCACAAAGCAAGCCGGCAGCCGCATCGTTCGGTTGGCTTTGCTTACAAAGATACGATACATATAGTATACATACAGGTTACGCAGGGTATGCCGGTGCATACCCGGCATACCCTGTAGCTCCGCCACTGACTCCAGCCCATACCGATCCGCGGCCACCAGCAGGTGCTGCATCGGCACATTCCTGTCCTCGTCGGCGCGATGTCGTCACCGCCGTCGCCGTCGCCGTCGTCTGGCAGAGAGTCCATGTAGACGAAGTGAAGCAGCGCCTCGAAGATGGAAGGCTCCATGTCGTCGACCATGACGCGGGCGCGGCCATTTCCTGCATCGGGCCGAAGAGCTCCGCCCTGAAGACGGCGGACCTCGCGGCGAGGACGCACCGGTGCGCCGGGAACGACCGCCCGCCGACGACGAACGTGACGTCAACGCCATCCCCGTCCCTGAGCATGCTCGCCATGTCCTGGAGCACGCTGGTCTCCGGGACGACGATAGCGCTCACGTCCTCGACACGGGGCCCTTGGATGACGGTCAGGACGCACCTGACCGTGAAGCGGTCGTTGTTACTGCGCAGAAACCTTCGGAACAGGTAGGATTTATATGTGAATTTGGGCCATCCCCTGCCTCTTAAAGGTGACTTGAAGGTATGCTCCCCGTCTTTCTTGTCCCACACCTTGCCATCCTTGCCACCGAAGACGGCGAAGGTGAACCTAACCCTCACGTTCTCTTGCCCTCCTCCTGATGTCTGTGCTTCGCGTTGCATCCGTCAGGGTAGAGCGAGATGTTCCAGTCGAAGCCGCCAACGCGGAAGTTCCTCGAGCTGACCAGCTTGCCGAGGCCCATGCCTTCGAGCAGCGAGAAGTTGATCACCTCGAAGTTGTGCGCCACGGTGATGCCTTGTGTTACGCAGCTCGACGACGTCTCTGCCACTGGCTTCACCGATGGGGCAGCAGATGATGAGGCGTATATTTTTTATTTTGAGAAAAAAAGAGATATCTATTGTAGGTCGCCTTTTATACAGACTCTTGTGGGCCAGCCCAAAGTTACGTCTGTGCCTTTCCCAGTCTTCAACATGCATTCGAAGTGCTGTTGTATGTTTGGCTCTGCAAATTCTTTCACGATGATGGCTGTGTTGCGACGTCCTCAGATTGAGACTCGCCGATGACGGTCAAGGTACACATTGTGGTTGTGGGTTGATGATCGATTCGATCGGTGCCCTTACGTACTCGTCAGACGATAATGGCGATCGATTGATCACAGATCGACGCATACTCTGCGCGTGTTTGTGCTTTTCTACCTTCTTCTGCATAAGAGCTTGTTGCGTGCTTACTGCTTTGGTTTAATTTCGGCAGCCGTATGAATTATTGTCAGATCCGAAACTAAGCAGCAGTCAGCAGATAAACCGGAAACTAGAGAGGGAATGTTTTTCTGGGGTGGACCCATGAGGTGTCTATTCCGTATGCTGCAGAGGCGAGGGAGACAAGACACGGATTCTCCAGCCAGAAAAAGAACAGAGATCTTTTTTTTTTTTTGTGTGGAAAAAAGAGATATCTAGCCTTTTATAGCAGACTCTTGTGGGCCAGCCCAAAGCTAGAACGAGAAGGCCCATTAGCATCACCGTCTATTCGTCTTCCTCAAGAGCCAGCATTATCTCACTCTCACGTCTCACCTACTGACATTGACCAACCACAATAAATGGAGGCGCTCGTGGTGCGGCGGACTGGGCGACCCGACGCTGGCCCCCGGCGGCGAAGCCTCCCCGTTCGCCGCGGTCTCTGGGGACCACCCGGTGCCGGAGATCTCGTCGCCGACGGCAGTCCGGGTGCGAGTCGCGGCGACCAGCCTCAACTTCGCAACGTTCCTCCAGGTGCAGGGCAAGTACCAGGAGCGGCCCCCGCTGCCGTTCGTGCCTGGATCCGACTACTCTGGCGTGGTCGACGCGGTCGGCCCCGCCGTGCGTGGGCTCCGGCCCGGCGACCGCGTCTGCTCCTTCACCGGCCTCGGGTCCTTCGCTGACTTCATCGTCGCCGAGGAGAAGCAGCTGTGAGTTCTTAATTGTGCTATGATTCCTTTTGGTTTTCTTTTTTTTTTCTGTTCATCTGAGGTCACGTTAGGTGTACATGGGGATCCCAGGAGCATAAATATTTGCTGTTTTTTGAAACCGGTAAATATCTTGGTACTAAGTCTGTGAGTTGCCACAAATGATGGATCAACCGTTAGGATTTCCATTGATGTGTTCATGTTAACTGGACGATGTACACATAAACGGATAGTGCATTTCTTGGCCATGCATGCTAGTAATAACAAAATAAAAAAAAAATGCAGTCACCATACTCTGTCGGCAAGAAGTAATAACCATTCAGATTAGTGTTGCTTTTCTGTATTGCTGTTTTTTGTTGATGTATTCCTGTAAGCTGGAAAGGAAGTGTTAACATGTAGGCTCTCTGTTAATCTACACATTCTCATCAAAGATATATTTTCAATCTTAATAATGCATATATGCATAATGACTACGCTTAACATTAATAGTTCAGACTGAATTACTTCTCACATCTATGTGATGTAAATGTATGTATGGAATAGAAGAAATGATGTGTTAGTTATGTAATGATTGTTTTGTTCCTTTTATGATATATGCTAAATCGATAACATGTTTTTCTGAACCAGATTTATAGTGCCTGATGGATGTGACTTGGTCACCGCTGGTGCTTTACCTGTTGCATTTGGTACATCGCATCTGGCCCTTGTTCACCGTGCCCAATTGAAGGCTGGCCAGGTTTCTTTCTTCTATGTGATGTGATGTGTTTTCTGCATTTTTGAGATCAAAGGCATCCGCTGGCTTTATTTAAAAACTTAAATAGGATACAAATGGTTTATCTCTGGGATTGCAAGCTCACAACAAAGTTGAGACCAAAAAGGAGCACACATGAAACTACCTCTAAAGTACTGCTCCACACTCAATTCTCTGCCCCACAAAACAAGTCTCAAACAGCTAGACAAGAAAAAACAAGTCTTTTGGGCATTTTTTATAATAACTCTTAGCAGGAAATATTCTCAGATTTTTTACTAGATTAAATTTACTACATTTGGAACCAAGGGATTATAATTCCCTGTATTATGGATTTTGTTTATTATTTCGTAGACAACATAGTAGCATACTAGTCAAGGTATATATTTGGAGTTTTGTAGTGTATACCTGAAGTTATCTATACAGTATGCATTTATATCATTGACACAATGGCATTTTGATTTCTATAAACATATAGCCTGATCGAATGTTCTTTCTGCTATGGCTTTGTGGCTGTAGTTAATATAGTATTCAAACAGCCACAGGTGCAGCTGCTCCTACAAAAGGGCAGCCAGGCAGGGTGAGGGTGATAGTTCATGTGCTATTAAATTATGCATATTTTATATTATCATTATATATTTTGCTATTTTTAATAGGCATTCCAAGGATTTGTCTCCTTTTGTAGCTGAGGAGAACTAATGTCATCACCTAATATTAGTTGATTAGAATACCAAGATTTGTTGTGCTCCCTATTATGTGTTACTTGTTTTAGTCTTTTAGCACTTGTGAGACATTTATATACCCTTGATACATATAAACGAAAGGAAATAAGCAACAACTTGACCTTTGTGTCCCAGTACTTCATCCCTTCTCATTTGATTGTTATAATTTCAGGTGCTACTTGTTCTTGGTGCTGCTGGTGGTGTCGGGGTATCTGCTGTGCAAATAGGAAAAGTTTGTGGTGCTGTTGTTATTGCAGTTGCTAGGTGATTAACACGATGAGATAAATATTTCACAATATGGTATTGTTTGGTGTTACTGTCTACTATACCTTCTCTTTGACTTCAGGGGGGCTGAGAAATCGGAATATCTCAAGTCCATAGGAGCCGATCATGTAATTGATTCAAGCAAGGATAATGTTATAGAAAGTGCCAAGTCCTTCTTAAAAGCTAGAGGCCTGAAAGGTGTTGATGTTTTGTATGACCCAGTCGGGGGGCAACTAACTCAGGATAGCCTGAAACTTCTCAATTGGGGTGCACAAATTCTTGTCATCGGATTTGCCAGTGGTGATGTTCCAGTTATTCGAGCGAATATTGCCCTTGTTAAGGTGCGCATATGCATAAAAATATTAAGAATGTGATTATTCAGATTTTTCTATAATAGAATTTAGCTTTCAGCACTTGGGCTACGTCCCCTGTTTATGTTGATTAAATTTATAGAATTTGTGATTCAGACATGCATCTCTAGACTTTGTATTGTCATTTTTCTTGCTAAATTAAAATGCATTCTGAATTATGAGACTTATTACAAATTTACATGTGAGCAATTTGAAAATAATATTGTAACCAATTAAAAGTAATGCTGGTTGCACCAGACTGATTGTTGGAGGGAAATAAGAAAATATGCAACCAGTTAGTTGAAGATGCATGCACTGAATTTGATGTTGTTATAAGGGGAAATAGGTACTTCTGAATAACATTGCTTAATATCTAAGTAGTGTAGTCAAACTTCTGAAACAAGGATGTACTGATGATACAATTATTTGATTCATAATTTATGCGTATTGAAATCACTAACGAATTTCTCCAAAAGAAGAAACAACTGACCATGGTCTTGTGCTGTTTCAGAACTGGACAATTCATGGTTTGTACTGGGGAAGCTACTTAACTCATCGGCCACGAGTACTCATTGATTCCCTCAATGAACTCTTGTCATGGCTTTCAAAGGGTCTGATAAAAGTTCAAATTTCACACTGCTACAGACTTGTTGAGGTAAGTAACATTTAGATTTAGCAGCTATCATGTAAAAGCATCTATTCGCATGTTAGCATTGTATTGCTATGCAGCTGGAGCATACTATCTAAACAACAGCTGCTCTCCATTTGAATGAATAAGTATGAGCATAAGTTCATTTTTGACCATTAAACTATTGCCAAAGTTTGATTTTGGCCATGCAACTTTAAAATCAGATTTTTTCCCCCCACTGAACTACCCATACCGGATAATTTTGGCCATCTAGCTAGTTTGGAAGGTGATTTTGTATTTTCTGGAAATAACAAAAACTGATTTATTTTCTCAAAAATCATGGCTATCACATTTTGATTAAGTCATAAAAATACGAAACCACTGTCATTTTTCCTGATGAAAATATAATGTGCCTATCAGTGCTAGATTTGAATTTATTTAGGTCTTATTTATAGTTGTTCCTACTTCCTAGTGTTTTATTGCTCTTGGTGATACTTTGTTATTTATTTCAGTCATCATTTTGTGCTATATTAAACCTAGTGATTGACCAACAGAATCAAGGACACAAAATAGAGTATGAAATATGTTGCTTAAATTAATCAAATTATTATTCGAGGGCTAGTGATGCCGTACTAGATACAATGGCTAAATGTGATCTATATCTGAGCATGGCTATGAGTAATAAAACAATAAGAATAGGAACAGATAAACTACCAATAAATCCAAATCCAAATCCAAATAGAGCACCAATAGATAGATTTATTTTTTAAAAATATTTTGTTATTGGTTTCATTTTTTTCTTATTTAAAATTAATTAGTTCTGTTTTTTTTTAAAATCAAGTTGTCATTTTTTTTCAAAAATACAAAACTACCTTTGTTGTCATCTAGATGGCCAAATTTATGTGGTATTGATTGATGGTTCGGTGGTCAAAGATTTTTGGTTTTAGAGTTGCATATCCAAAAACAAACTCAAACAATAATTCGATGACCATAAGTGGACTTTTCCCTTTATTAAATTGCTTCGAAGCAGATATAACTGCACATACACCAATCATCTCTGATGAAAGAATATATGTGTTTAAGTCATTCTACTTCGATATGCTTAGCAATCATTTTGCATGTGTTCAACTGTTCATTATAAGAAACTGATTGCCATCGAGCTTCGGCGAATATGTAGTTTGTCAATTATATTCTGGGTGTAACTTTCCACAGGCCCATCTTGCTTTCTCGGCCCTGAGAGATAGGAAGGCGGTTGGCAAAGTGATGATTGTAATGGGTTCCTCATCAGTATCAAGGCTCTGATATCATTGGAAATGTTTCTCTACGAGATCATGAGGCTTCTACTGTGTATGTAATGAACTGTAGGACAAAGATTATCCGAGACTGAAGTGGTTTACCTCGTCAATAATGTTGTGTATGATATATAAAAAACAATCAGAGAAATAAGCAGTTTATCTCGACACAATGCCAAGCAGCGTATACAACTGATGAGAAACACACTACTGATGCCAATGCTGTGAGTACTGGGAGTAAATTGAATACAATCTGGTATTCTTGTTAACGAGCATCTGATCACAGGGATTGGATTCTGGTGGCAGTGGGCGACAGCGCCGTCCGACTTTTTTTTTTGTAACCTTTTTTCTGAAAACATTTGCATTTACACTCTTAGATGATCTTACTTATTTAAAAATTGGACCTAGCGGTTGACGCCATGGTAACATGTCTCGGAGCCTTCTAGCCCCAAAACACCACACTGATTTTATCGAGTCTCCTGTTCAAAGATTTTCCTAAAATTATGCGCTAATAGGGAACAGGCGTAGGCTACAGTTGTCACGACCCACCGCAGCACTTCATGCACGGACGCTTGGATGCCTTGTCCGCTCAAGTTTTGCCTACGCTCAAGTTTTTTTTTTTTTTTCTAGATTGTTCTTCCAAAAGGAAACTGTTAAATTCTAAACATAGGTTTTCGTACCCAATCTTTAGAATGCATTTGTTAATGGACGGAGAGAGTACTACTTATATTATCACTACTATTTGTCATTAAGAATTGTATACACAATCTAATTTCACAGTGCTTCATCCTCTGTGTAAAATAAAAAAGAATAAAAAATCTCGCTTCTAAGAAACCAAATAATCTCAAACTTATAATATTAATATTAATCATAGAACATATTTCTTTAATAAATCTATTCAAATACAAATATTAATATTATTTTTATAAAATCTGGTCTAATTCAGAGTCGTTTGACGACACTTCTTCTCTGCCTCTGCCGGTGGCTCCATCAGAGGTACCAAATAAGACTTCAGACATCAGGCAGCCACTTATGGTGGCAGACAACCGTCTCCGTATCTCTCCCACTCCCACTCCCACTCCCACTCCACGCGCCGCCTCCAGCTTATCCAAGCTCCCGTCCATCGCCTCCAGCTTGGCAGCCAGCTTGGCCCATAACCTCTGCTCCATGTGGTGTTGCTGTTGCAATCTGATGCGCTCGCGTAGGCGTAGGGCGGCGCGCCTCTGCTTGATGTAGTAGCGTTTGGCGGCGCCGGCACCACGGCTGCCCGTGGAAGCGAACCTCCGGCCGCCATAACCCTCCGCCGCAGCGCGAGCGCTCCGTGCAACCGCTCGTGCCAGGCACTGCATGGCCGACCTCTCTTCTGATCGGATCTAAGCAAAATCAGCTGGATGTGTGCGTCGATTGTTTGTGATCAATTGTGTTCTGTATCCCTGGCTGCTGCTTGTTGGACGAAAGGGCGCACCAGCTGAGGATTTTTATAATACGGGCAGTCCACGATTGATTGGAACTCGGAACTGAATCCGAGTAGGAATAGTGTTTCTCCCGAGTTCGTTAATCGGAGTATACAACGAGTTAAACCGCGCCTGCTCCCTCCGCAGCACCAGCACAAGGCACGCCCCTTCCTTTGCATCCGCCGCGGCAGGTCTCCTCGACTGCTCGGGGTCGGAGACGTAGGTCGGCGGCGGCTCGTCCCGGGCTGGGCGGCGCACGGCACAGCCGGCCGGACCGAAGGCGGTTCGGACGAGGGGCGGGCCGCGGCAGCTCTCGTCGACGCTGCCGCCGACCGCGGCGCGTGGGAGCGACCCTTCGACGCGTCGTCGCCCGCGCCGTCCATGTATTACCCGATGACCTCGCCGCGACGACGCGGCGCCGCAGGGACGTTCATCGCAGAGTGGGATGAGAGGGCGTGGAGGTTTGCAAGGGAGATGCTCGCGACCGAGGCTTCGGCTTCTGCACAGATGTATGGAAAATAAACTGAGTGAATAGCGAGTTTTCGTATTCCTGCAGTAGAGGTACAGCCACAACGGCTCGGGAATTCCATGGCTCTATTGGATTGGATGGAAAAATTCCTTTTCATCTAAGTGGAAGGATCCTGTATTTTTTTACTAGGAATTCCGCTCCCTCGAAAAGTTTTTCTTTGGGGAAAACCAAAATAAAAAGAGAATAGAAGAATTCTTCTTATTCCATAAGAAAATAAGGGAACCCTAGAATTCTATTTGCATAAGGTACATTACGCCATACAATCTAAATATAAAAGGATTAATGACTTTGAAAACGCGAAATAGCTGATGAGAGAAGTTGTTGTTGAGAAATAGGAAAGTGGAATGAAATCCAGTCTTAGTCAAATATTTCATATCTCTTCTTGTCCAAACAGAAGGAAAAGGAGACAATTTGAGCTGAGCGGAAAATCCATACCTCTCTTATCCATTTAGAGTCCATTTAGAGCATATGGATCGATTTATAAGAATCGAATGTTTTGTTTTTATGTTATTTTGTGATAGAATGAAAAGAATTCTATATAGAATGGGTTGGGAATTATGCCTAGATCCCGTATAAATGGAAATTTCATTGATAAGACCTCCTCGATTGTAGCCAATATTTTATTGCAAATAATTCCGACAACCTCCGGGGAAAAAAGGGCATTTACTTATTATAGAGATGGTGCGATTTGACTCTTTTTTTTTAGCCCTATCTATATCTCATTCTTACGAGAAAGAGAGAGGGTTCGCATAGAGAGAACAAAATTAGTAAAGGAAACCCGCGCTTGGGGAAGGTGAGGTGAACTAACAATTCCTTCTGTCGTGTATCCTCGATTGATGTGGCCTCAGATGCTTCAATTGTAGATTTGAGTATTGAGCGAAAGGTTACACCTACAGGATAGGTTCTGTATTACAGGACAATCCGACTCTACTAGTACCAATAGGCAGGCAGCATAGGGGAGAAAAGCACTACACCACGAAATAGGAATCAACAAGAGAAAAACTTTGTTAGAAATTAGCCCTTTCCTGATTGGTATCAGGGTTGGGAAGAATGGTTGGGATAACAAACAACCATCAGGTTTGTACTTTGGATACCCTTATAACCATCAAAGGTCGTTGAAGTGGCTAATTCCTCTAAATAGGAGGCGTTGAGAACAAAGAAATTCTTGGAGCTATAGTTTTCCTTTAGCATTAATATAATTCATTGGTGTTAAGAAAAACCTCTTGGGGGAAGGTTGGCTAGAGATTTCTTGGAAAAATACCAGCCCCCTTCGGTCCATAATGAGATGGGACTAATTCTATTTTTATTCTATAGATTTTTTGCTTAGTACTATGTATAGAAGGGAGAAGCCGTATGAGATGAAAACCTCATGTACGGTTTTGGAACGGAGATTTTTTGAATAGAATGAACGACCGTAACGGATGTTGGCTCAATCCGAAGGAAATTATGCGGAAGCTTTGCAGAATTATTATGAAGCTACGCGACTAGAAATTGATCCCTATGATCGAAGTTATATACTATATAACATAGGCCTTATACACACAAGCAATGGAGAGCATACAAAGGCTTTGGAATATTATTTCCGGGCGCTAGAACGAAACCCCTTCTTACCGCAAGCTTTTAATAATATGGCCGTGATCTGTCATTACGTGCGACTATCTCCACTATAGAAAGAAGAAAAAAAAAGAAAGGAAGAAATTTTCTAGTGAATACTAGAAAAGAGGGCTTTCTACATAGGGATCGTCAAAACAACGATTTTACCCTATCAGCTGTAGGAAGGAAGGACACTTCACGAGAATCAAAATAGGAAGAAAGTAGAGCCTATACTACTATTCTATGGATAAAGCTGAAATTGATAGAGAAAACACCGTAAAGATCAATTAGTGAGCGACTGGGTCGATACAACTAAAAAAAACTGCTTCATTATACCACGATATGGTACAAAATTTAGGAATCCGCTTATGTAATAAAGCCGATCCACTAAGGGATTAAGCAGCGGTGTAGTATCAGATCCCAAAGATAGTAAGTTCTTTTTTCTTTCTTATGGAAAAAGGTCTTTTTCCAAGATTCTATAGAAATTTCATATATGAAAGAAACGAAACCGAGATAGTTACCTTTCAGAAAATTCGAACGAAGGATATAGGTCTATCTATACTTCATTCTTCTGAAGGTGGGAGAAAAGATGAAACTGATTATTGATCAAAATTAGGGTTTGAAACTTAGGTAATTAACTTCTTCTGCTTAACCCAAGAAGAAATTGGATTGATTTTTGAGAAATCGAATTCAGTTAAGATAGGGGAAATTAAGATAGCAATTTCTGAGCCGTATGAGGTAGGAAACTCTCAAGTACGGTTCTAGGGAAAGGAACTGCCTATTCCGACCGAGGAGAACAGGCCATTCTACAGGGCGATTCGGAAATTGCGGAAGCTTGGTTTGATCAAGCTGCTGAGTTATATCATGATGTCATCAAAATCCTAGGCAGAAGAGTGAGAAGAGAGGAGAGAGAACATCGCCGGCTGTTGATGAGCAGCCGGGCTGAATCACAGGGCCCAAGGAATAAACGTGATTTCTCCTACTTTCTGATCTCGTGCGTCGACGTTTGCCCTGCGGCGCATCTTGTTACACCGGGTGCCAAAATCATCCTGCACCATGGTACGCAACACCTGGTTTTGATGTCATGTGTTTAAGTAACCTGTAAATGCCAGATCATTAAAATCAAATCATTTCATCCTGTAGTGTCAAATTGTGATGCCTGCAGGCGTTCTTGCTTCCTCTGCACTCGGTGATCAATGGAGGCAGTCGCCCTTACTAGTATTCTTCTGTCTTCTTCTCTATAGTTACACGGCTGAAATGGTCACAAAGAGATACGGACCACAGTTGCCCCTAATACTTATTCTTTAATATAACCAAGCCAATAGCCAACCTAAGGGCTCCTTTGGAATAGAATATGATTACATGTGTAAAACTAAGGATTGGAAAAAATACAGGAAACTCTAGCCGTTGTTGTTTGGATGAGCACTGGAAATTTGTAGGAGACCACGAGCTCCGTTTCTTTGGCAGTGAGGTTGGCAGGGGTTAACTTCAGTACTACCGCAGCTCCCGCTCCAGTTTGGTGGTACGGATCACGCATTAGCGAATCATGGTTTGATTTGCCTCGATCCCTATGCGATAGGAAAGAAAACAATGAAGTCGGACTGCATGTTTCTTTCCTGCAGTTTTCATGCAAAAACAACATCATAGGAAACTTTCCTTTCCTTTTCCTATGCAGTATGCACAAATCCTGTATTCCAAAGAGATGAATAGTGTATGTTCCTATGGGGACAATAATCCTTCAACTTTCCTCCTAAAATCCTTCAATCCAAAGGGGGCGTAACAGTATCAGCCAGATGGTGAGCTATGCCAAAACACCAGGGCCTCCCCAATGCATGCAAAGAAAGTATTGGGTTCCACAGGAAAGTAACACTACTGTCATTTTTCAAAAAGAAACACTACTGTCATATACTACAGTCTTCTCCAACACAACTTCGGCTTCTCACCATGGGGCAACTACAGATGAAAAAGAATCACCTATTTCTTCACTACCTGCGCCCTGAGCAAGATGCACTTCGCTCTTCAGATACTCTTTCATCTGGACCAAATATTAACTCCTTCAGTTTTTCGAAGGAGCAAATCAACAGTGGCAGGAGGGCTTCAACCAACCATTTGGGAAGCCTGTTTGTCGGATACCAAAATAAAGAGTACCCTATTTCAACGCAAATATAAACATTCTCCTAAAAAAAAGCCTAACCCAAGCAACCCGTCAGAAGGCCCAAGCATATGGGGAAGGCGCGTATTGAGGCCCACTCCAAACTTGCCCGCAGGGAACCACCTACGTCCCCTCGGGCGCATAGACCCCTTCGGGCAAAATTCTCTGATTTACCTGAGCCTCCAACGACTGAGCTCGGGATACAGCACCCTTGTAACAGAACCGGCTAAATCACCTGGCCCACCGGCACCTGTCATTGTCACTAACGACTTCTGACAGCCGGGCCCGTGTCCCAAATGATCTAGACAGGTCTGTCGGGCTACATTAGCGCCCTTTTCTCCGACAGGATCACCATTGCAGAATCATCACAGGATTACAACATTTCATAATAATAAAAATACATCAGAGTACAGTGCGGAAGATTACATAACATTTAGATTACAAACCAGTTGTTCAAATAGGATTCAAATATAGTTATTACAGACCAGAGGGCATAACAGTAGCGGTGGAATAGTTACACAATACTAGGTAAGATAACTCGAACCCTGCCCACGGGTTCCACTTCACTCATCGCCGCTTTCTTCTTCGACCACGGTCACGCAACATGGAGCAAGACAGATCTCCGACTGCGGTCCTTCTGCAACGGGGTTAACAAACCCTGAGTACTTGGGGTACTCCGCAAGACTTACCCGACTAAGGGTGTAAAATGAGACTCAGGAATGCAAGACTATGGGTAAGGCTAGCAGAGGATGAGGAGTTTGCAGAAAAGCAATCTATCCTGATCCATATTTTATTTTGTCATTATTATAATCATATTTATAGCTCCAATATTCAGTCTCATGTATCATCATTCTTTTAATTACTTTATTCATTCAGATAACCTAGTTGAGAACCACTTTTCGGTGTAGAGTGTGAGGATCAAGTCTCCATAACCGAGGAGCACGTCGATTCGAATCCAGAAAGTACCCAGCTGGGAATTCTAACCACACTGCATATGCAGCACGCCGGCATACATATACCAACCCGTCATCACGGCTTTGCTATCCCGGAACCGGTCCTGCGCCACCCGAGAGCACAGTACTCCACTCTTATCCAGGCACGCCGGCCACGTGGGTACAAGCTACTCTCGCCATCTCTCCACTCCCAGTGCGTGGTTGTCGGTTCCAGCAATAGCGCCACCGAACTCTAGGCTTTCCGCATTGGTATGTGGCTAGGCTGTTCATCATGATCACAGCAGGCCTACAACGAACGGTCCCTACTTCCTTCCTGCCGTCAATCCTGCATTGGGACTCTAACCCAAGTACAAGACTACCCGACAGTTTTTATTATCGTGCCTGTCGGGTGAGTGAGACATAGGGAACGCCGCCCCATGAGCTGGCCACCCAACGAAACACGTTTCCAAAGACATCAACCAGTTCCAAACTGTTCCGAAAGTGACCGTGCATTGGGACTCCAACCCAAATACACATCGACCAACGGATAACCAGTTCTTCACCAATCAAAGTATAAGTATAATCATGTCACAAAAAATAGTTTTTCTTTTACGCAAAGCTAAGTTCATTAAGCATGCCTAAGCATTTCTCAAACCATTTTATTTAAATCAGGTTTCAGGGTATTTATTTGAGACAATGCATCTGGATAGGTGACAATCAACTCCTATCAACCTAATGCAGTAGATTAACTCGAATTATAAATATTTTGTAATAGAGGGGCTGAATGCACCGGGGCTTGCCTTGGATCGTGTACAGCGTCGGATCGGGATCAGTCCCGCAGATGTCGAATCCTTGAATGACCTCTGGAGTGGCCTCCTCAGTAGTAGTCTCGACCTGGACCACCTCGGGAACGGGCACTACACGTATGCAATGATGTATGCTTAGCATGGCATGAGGGCAACAAATGAAATGCTTGGAAGTAAACCATTAATATCTTGAGTACAACTTTCTTTCACGCTAAAGTTGTAAACGATCTACGGAAGGTAAAAGTAATGTTTCCTACTTTTGTTTTATTGACCTTTTTAACGGTCACAGAAAGCCGCTACACAGCTTTATGACTACTATCAAGTACTGAGTTCTCAAACTGCCAAGGATCACACAGCGAAAGATCCTTGGTCTTCATTCAACCCAAAATTCACACAACAAACCTAAATTCATTTTTTTCTATTTACTTTATTAATCCCTAATTTCACATATATTCATTAATTGACCAAACTAACTTCAATTGCAACCAAAATTTACCAACAGCTAGGTTTTATCACCAAACAGAGCCACAATAAATTTCATGATTTTTGGATTTACAGAAAATTAATTAAAATTACACAAACTTGCATTTATTAATTACTTCACTGATTTATACAGCAGATTAAAGGCACTGGAACACCCTATATGATATTTTTAACAAATACTACATACTTCAGAGAGCATACACAATTAATTTCACATTTTTACACCTAGCAGATTAATTCATATGAAATTAACAAACATCAGCACTATTCACATGAATATATAAAAGAAAACATTTTGCAATTCACTGGAAAAAGGAAAAACCAATCCAGCCCACTACGGCCCAAGTCCAGAGCGAGCCGGCCCACTCGGCCTGCCCGCGCCCGGGGCCGACGGCTTTGCAAAAGAGACCCTGGGGAAACTGGAAATCAACCCGCGGTCCGATCTACACTATTCACATGAGTCATGAACTTCGCGCTTAACCCCCTGGGAAAACTTATCTTCTAAGCCGAGGCCCCTGGCCTCTCCTCTGTTTCAACAGAGGCGGGTGCGCCGGCGGTCCGCCGCCCCTAGCTCGCCGACGGTGAGCCGAGGGACGAAGCCGAGGGCACCGACGGACTCTACACTCCAAGGCGAGTCTACCAAGCTAAGATACGACGAGATCCGAGGCGCACAGCACCTGGAGACACGTACGCGGCGGCTCGGTGGCGGCGGCGAGCACGTCGCCGGCGAGCACAAGCCGGTAAAGAGAGGGGAAAAGGTGCGCGAGCATCAGGGGCTCACCACGAAGCTGGCCGAGGGGTCGGTGGGGACGGAGGTGGTTCGGAGAAGACGACTTGGCGACGGCGGCGGATCCCGGCGGCTCGGCACAACGGCGAACACGCGTTCCGGCGAACCTAGGGAACCAGAGAGTACGCCGACGCACGCGTAAGGTTCAAGGGGTCACAGGGATCACGATACGCAACAATCCGAGGTCTAGAGCTTACCCAGACTAGCTCGAGACGACGGCGGAGCTCGCGGCGGCGCTCTGCCCGCCCGCGAAGGAGACACCGAGGTTCCGGTGGTTACGAAACTCTACAGCTCTCGCCGACGGTCGCAGGAGATGCGCAAGGAAGCTAGGTAGCTGGCTGTGAGATGGAGAGGGTGGTGATGGACGGAGCGCGGCGAATTTAGCCGGGGGCCGAGAGAGCTCGAAGGTGGCCGGGAGAGAAAGAAATGGCGAGGGGGAGGGCCTCGTCGCCTTTCTAAAGGCCGGGAGCGAGGGGGACAGAACCAGGACGACGCGGCGCACGCGCGCCCGTATCTGCCGAGGTCGCGGGGACACGATCTCGGCCGGCACGGGCGGCCGCGCGCGCGCGCCCGGCACGGCGGCTGCCGGCTCTGTTCGCGAACAGGAAGAGGGGCGAAACACTGTAGCACCTAGACCCTAGGAGCTGTCGGTTTTTGACCAAATTGCGATCGTTTTTGAATACCAACATGAAAAACTGCAAAAATAAAAGTTGTAGGGTTTGAAATTCTGAACAACTTTGATTTTGGAACCAAGTTCAAATTCGCAATATTTTTGAAACTACAGCAAAAGGGGTAAACTTGGTTTTTGAATTTCAAACTGCATTTTCAAAATTACTTTTTATTTTACACAACAACTTGAAAAATTGCCAAAATAAAAGTTGTTCTACTCAATGATCTTTACAACTTCTATTTAGGAAGCTTTGCCAGATTCCAAATAATTTTTGAAATGCCAATCCAAAACTAAGTTTTAAATCATTGTTTGAAATAAATTTAAATTTCCACCACAGAACTTTGAAATCTCCAAAAATAAAAGTTGTTCCATTTTAAAAGATCTAAAACTTTTATTAAGGGACTATCTCCAAATTCCTTTTAGATTTTGAATTAGGTTTTGGCCCTAATAAAAGTGAATTTTAAAACTTTATTTGGGAATTTAATTTTACAAACAAATACTAATTAAATTCAAATCACTCTAGGGGCCTAATCACAATCATATGCAAATGATTAATTTAAATATGATGACATGGCAGATTAATTAATCCGTAATACCCGGGGTATTACAGCCTTCCCCCCTAAAAGAAATCTCGTCCCGAGATTAGGTACATAACCAAGATTGGAACAAGGCATAGGAAAAAGAGCTAACAACAACCAGTTCATACTCAAACAAGAGACAAGGGGAAAACATACGCATTAAAAGACAGGGTTACATTTTACAAGGTAGCAAAGAACTCAGGGAAGTTTTCTGCCAAGAAATCTTCAGATTCCCAGGTAGCTTCATTTTCAGAATGATCACTCCATTGGATCTTGTACCATCTGGTTGTGGTCCTTCGGGTAACACGGTCCTTTATATCCAAAACTCGTACTGGCTGCTCCGAGTATGTCAATTCAGGTTCAAGTGCTACTCCTTCAACATCGATGACTTGTCCAGGTACTCGGAGACACTTCTTCAGCTGAGAAACATGAAACACATTGTGTACTTCCGAGAGATGTTCTGGCAATCCAAGCTTGTAAGCTACCTTTCCCACGCGTCCTATGATTAAGAACGGTCCAATATAACGCGGGGCTAATTTGCCTTTGACTCCAAAGCGGTTAACTCCTTTCATGGGCGAAACTTTCAAGTATACATAGTCTCCAACCTGAAATGTCAAAGGTCTGCGCCGCTGATCGGCATAACTCTTCTGTCGTGACTGTGCCACTTTCAAATTTTCCTGTATCAGTCGAACCTTCTCTTCGGCTTCATTGACCAAGTCAACTCCATAGAACCATCTTTCTCCAGGCTCGGACCAATTCAATGGAGTACGACACCTGCGGCCATATACTGCCTCAAACGGAGCCATTTTTATACTTTCTTGGTAACTGTTGTTGTACGAGAATTCGGCCAATGCCAAACACTCGTCCCATTTCTCAGGGTAATTGAGTGCGCAGGCTCTTAACATGTCTTCAAGTATCTGATTTATCCTCTCTGTCTGTCTGTCAGTCTGAGGATGATAGGCTGTGCTATGCAGGAGTTTTGTACCCAATGATTTATGAAAGGATCTCCAAAATTGGGATATAAACTGAGTACCTCGGTCAGAGACAATGGTCTTGGGTACTCCATGTAGCTTCATCAGATTTTCTATGTATAGCTTGGCGTAGTGCGGAGCCCTGTACATTTTCTTGACAAGCAAGAAATGAGCTTGTTTAGTGAGGCGGTCCACAACAACCCAAATGGAATTGAAACCCCTAGAGGTTGTTGGGAGACCCATAATGAAATCCATGCTGATGTCTTCCCATTTCCATGCAGGAATAGGTAATGGTTGCAGCTCTCCACCAGGCTTCATGTGTACAGCTTTTACCTTCTGACAAGTGTCACATTTTGCTACATACTGAGCAATCTCGATCTTCATCTTAGTCCACCAAAACTTCTGTTTCAAATCCTGGTACATTTTGTTGCTTCCCGGATGAATAGAGTATCTTGTCAAATGAGCTTCGTCAAGAATCTTGCCACGTAACTCTGGAATTTTTGGAACTACAAGCCGATTCTTGAACCATACAATCCCTTCATCATCAATTCTGAAACAATCTGCTTTCCCTGCTTGGATTTTCTCTTTGATGTGCCTGATACCTTTACTATTTTTCTGAGCAGCCACGATTTCATCACGGATGGAGGGTTTGATGCTGATATTGTTCCAACTGCCTTGAGGGACTATTTCTATGCCCAATTTTTCTAACCCGTAGCATAACGACAGATCATATGGCTTCACAGTCAAGCAATTACAATGAGCCTTCCGACTGAGTGCGTCGGCAACCACATTAGCTTTACCAGGATGGTAGTGCACTTCAATATCATAATCTTTTATCAACTCAAGCCATCTTCGTTGCCTCATATTTAATTCTTCTTGTGTAAAGATGTATTTTAGGCTTTTGTGATCGGTGTAGACATTGCATGTGCTACCTAACAAGTAGTGACGCCAGATCTTCAATGCATGAACCACAGCTGCCAATTCAAGATCATGAGTGGGATAATTCTCTTCATGAGGCCGGAGTTGTCGTGAAGCATAAGCAATGACTCGGCCCTCTTGCATCAAAACACAACCAAGGCCAGTGCCCGACGCATCGCAGTACACATCAAACGGCTTTTCAATATCTGGCTGAGCAAGGACTGGTGCAGTGGTCAAACATCTCTTCAAGGTTTGAAACGCTGTCTCGCATTCTGGCGACCAGACAAACTTGACCTGAGTCTTCAATAGGTTGGTTATAGGCTTAGCTATTCTTGAGAAATCCGGAATGAATCGGCGGTAATATCCCGCCATTCCCATGAAACTGCGAACCTGGTGCACAGTGGTTGGTGGTTTCCAGTTCAAGATTTCTTCCACCTTGCTTGGATCTACTGACACACCTTCCGCTGTCAGGATATGCCCAAGAAATGGAACTCGGTCCAACCAGAACTCACATTTGCTGAATTTGGCATAGAGTTGATGTTCTCTTAAACGATTCAAGACGATACGGAGGTGGTTGGCATGTTCTTCGGGTGTTTTAGAATAGATCAGGATGTCATCAATGAATACGACAACAAATTTGTCGAGCTCAGGCATGAAGACGGAATTCATGAGGTACATGAAATAGGCGGGGGCATTGGTTAGGCCAAAAGACATGACGAGGTATTCATATAGGCCATATCTAGTGGTGAAAGCTGTTTTTGGGATGTCTTCGGGACGAATCTTTATTTGGTGGTAGCCAGACCTAAGGTCAATCTTGGAAAACACCTTAGCTCCAGCCAGCTGGTCAAAGAGTAGGTCAATACGGGGTAAAGGATATTTGTTTTTGATGGTGACCTCATTGAGTGGACGGTAATCAATACAGAGTCGGAGGGATTTGTCTTTCTTCTTGACAAAGATGGCAGGACAACCCCAAGGAGATGAGCTGGGTCTGATGAAACCCTTATCTAGCAAATCTTGTAGCTGCACTTTAAGCTCTGCCAATTCCTTGGGAGGCATTCTGTAGGCTCTACGAGATATAGGTGCGGTTCCAGGTTTTAGCTCAATAGCAAATTCCACATCTCGATCAGGTGGCAAACCAGGCAACTCATCAGGAAACACATCTGGAAACTCGCAGACTACTGGAATCTTCAACACTTCTTCAACTGCGGTGGCACACAACCTTTGCACGGTCTTTTCAATCTTTCTTACGGGCAATGGAAGTTGGATAAGAAGTTGAGTTTGACTATTAGGTATGTTCACTCTTATGGTTCTATTCAACACATCAATCAAGGCCTTGTGCTGATACATCCAATTCATACCTAATATCACATCTATATCCTGATCCTTAAGTACTATCATTGTGGTTGGGAATCTATGCCCTCCCAGCTCTATAGGTACTCCCTGAACTACCTCTTTAGTAGTTATACGCCCCCCGGGCGAATGTATAAGGAAATCTTCCTTTATCTCCCCAATAGATATATCATGCTTAACCACAAATGTACGGTTGATGAACGAATGAGATGCACCAGAATCAAATAGCAGAACGGCAGAATGACTAGCAACGGGAAACTTACCCATCATGACGGGTTCTCCAGCAGGAATATCTTCGATCTGAGTGTAATAAACCCGACCTGCCTTCTTGACAATCTTGCCCTTCTGAGCATGCTGCTGGTGACCACGGTGCTGAACTTGCTGTTGCGGAACACCAGGACTTTTCTGCACATTGTGGTTGTTCTGCTTCGGAAAAGGGCAATCACGGGCCCAATGTCCTATCTTTCCACAGTTGTAGCATGGGTGATTGTAGTTGGTCTGTGGAGTGTTGATACGAACGCCAGGGGCATTCGGCTGAGTGGTGTTTTGCTGATTTGAGGTATGAGAGGTAGCGGCAGTGCGCACAACTACCTGCTGATGGGGATATGACGGACGGTTATGGTGGGTAGGATGATAGATAACTTTCTGGCGTTTCTGACTGCCAGAAGAGCTAGACCTTTTGCTCTTCTTCTTCTCCTCTTGGAGCTGACGGTCGCTTTCCTCAAAAGCTATTGCACTATCCACCGCCTCATGAAAAGTGCACTTGAGGTTGTTAGACAGACTGCGTTGAATCTTGAAATTCAGACCTCTGACAAAGCAGGCTCTCCTCTTAGAATCCGTGTTGGTATGCTCAGGTGCATACTGTGCCAAGTGGTTGAACTGCCCAAGATACTGAGCGACAGTGGACTCATTCTGCTTCAGGGCCAGAAACTGATCCAGCTTCAATTTCATCACACCCGCAGCGATGTAATGAGCACGAAAGGCGTCACGGAACTCTTGCCAGGTAAGTTGATGTCCAGCATCCTGCGCAGCCAACAGGTTGGCATACCAAGTAGTCGCTGGGCCACGAAGCTGCTGAGCTGCAAACAGAGGTTTCTGGACCTCGGTACAGTGAATCAAGCTAAACTTCTGCTCCATGGTACGGAGCCAATCATCGGCTTCTAAGGGTTCATCAGCCTTAGTGAACACTGGTGGGCGGGTGTCAGTGAAGTCAACATAGGTGGTATCCTCATTATCACGGCGGCCACGACGTCCACCACGATCTTGCTGATTCTGAGCTAACAGTGCTACAACATTGGTCAATGCAGCGATGGCCTCTGCCAGAGTGGGTGGAAACTGAGGTGGTTGGGGAACACCAGTTGCATTATCAGAGTTGTCTCCCATCTGTTAATAAGCAACCCAACTTGAGTCTTACATTAGTTAAGCAAACATAGCAGCACACAGCAATAATACAAAGTTCACACAACATGACTTGCACCCAGACAAGACCCACAACCCATAACTAAGGTTTTCTAGGTAAGCACCTATATTACAGACAAAAGAGAACATCTAGCTGACAACTCTAGGCCACACCGGCCTAGTCCTCATCGATCCCAGACGCGCCAGAAGCGTCACTGTCCTCGTCGATCTCCTCGAAGTCCTCCTCGGCGTCTACCTCGACGACCTCGACCGGCTCGACCTCCACGTCAACATCCTCCACGTCCTCATCCTCCTGACCGAGGACAACTCCCAACTCAGGATCCTCCTCCTGCGGTGCAGGAATAGGGTGGAGCTCACCATAGAGCTCATGCACCTCCTCGTGCAAGACGTTGTTGTAGAGCTCAAGCTGACCAACACGCTGCTCCGCCTCGAGCATCCTGTCCATGATCGTCTCCTCACGATCCCAAGCTTCATCCCTCTGCTTGGTCAGGCGATCGATCTCTCGACGCAGATCTCGATTGGTCCTCACGTCACGGTAGTGGTTGAGACGTGCCACTCTGTATTCTTCCTCCCACTGTCTGACTAGATCCTGCAGCCTTCCAACCTCAGCCTCAAGCTCCTCGCTGCTGCGACGAGGTGGGCGACTCCCAGAAGCTCCGTCCTCGCCAGCGCGTGGCGCCAACTGGTGGCGTGGAACGCCACGTGGTCCGGTCATCTTGCGTGCTGTGAGCTTGCAACGGGCCATCTGGAGAAGGTAAGTGGAATTTTAAGATATAATAGGTTAGCAAGAATAGGTTTGGTAAACTATCCCAAAAACCCACTTTAAGGAGGAAGTTAATTAACAGGTGTGATTATCATGATGCATGTACGTACTTACGAATTTAAATCACGCAAGGTACCTACATACATAAATAACTTTTAACATAGGGCTAATAATAATATTATTCCACATGCTACCTTAATCCCATAAGGTAAAATATAGAACAAGGCAAGAACTACTGAACAAGATAAGGATAGAAGCAATTTGGACCCAAAATAATAGGTTAAACTTTTTATGATCCAAAACATTTTGAAATTTTTGAAAAGTAATCCATAATGATTAGCAATGGAATGCTCTGGTACCAACTGTAACAGAACCGGCTAAATCACCTGGCCCACCGGCACCTGTCATTGTCACTAACGACTTCTGACAGCCGGGCCCGTGTCCCAAATGATCTAGACAGGTCTGTCGGGCTACATTAGCGCCCTTTTCTCCGACAGGATCACCATTGCAGAATCATCACAGGATTACAACATTTCATAATAATAAAAATACATCAGAGTACAGTGCGGAAGATTACATAACATTTAGATTACAAACCAGTTGTTCAAATAGGATTCAAATATAGTTATTACAGACCAGAGGGCATAACAGTAGCGGTGGAATAGTTACACAATACTAGGTAAGATAACTCGAACCCTGCCCACGGGTTCCACTTCACTCATCGCCGCTTTCTTCTTCGACCACGGTCACGCAACATGGAGCAAGACAGATCTCCGACTGCGGTCCTCCTGCAACGGGGTTAACAAACCCTGAGTACTTGGGGTACTCCGCAAGACTTACCCGACTAAGGGTGTAAAATGAGACTCAGGAATGCAAGGCTATGGGTAAGGCTAGCAGAGGATGAGGAGTTTGCAGAAAAGCAATCTATCCTGATCCATATTTTATTTTGTCATTATTATAATCATATTTATAGCTCCAATATTCAGTCTCATGTATCATCATTCTTTTAATTACTTTATTCATTCAGATAACCTAGTTGAGAACCACTTTTCGGTGTAGAGTGTGAGGATCAAGTCTCCATAACCGAGGAGCACGTCGATTCGAATCCAGAAAGTACCCAGCTGGGAATTCTAACCACACTGCATATGCAGCACGCCGGCATACATATACCAACCCGTCGTCACGGCTTTGCTATCCCGGAACCGGTCCTGCGCCACCCGAGAGCACAGTACTCCACTCTTATCCAGGCACGCCGGCCACGTGGGTACAAGCTACTCTCGCCATCTCTCCACTCCCAGTGCGTGGTTGTCGGTTCCAGCAATAGCGCCACCGAACTCTAGGCTTTCCGCATTGGTATGTGGCTAGGCTGTTCATCATGATCACAGCAGGCCTACAACGAACGGTCCCTACTTCCTTCCTGCCGTCAATCCTGCATTGGGACTCTAACCCAAGTACAAGACTACCCGACAGTTTTTATTATCGTGCCTGTCGGGTGAGTGAGACATAGGGAACGCCGCCCCATGAGCTGGCCACCCAACGAAACACGTTTCCAAAGACATCAACCAGTTCTAAACTGTTCCGAAAGTGACCGTGCATTGGGACTCCAACCCAAATACACATCGACCAACGGATAACCAGTTCTTCACCAATCAAAGTATAAGTATAATCATGTCACAAAAAATAGTTTTTCTTTTACGCAAAGCTAAGTTCATTAAGCATGCCTAAGCATTTCTCAAACCATTTTATTTAAATCAGGTTTCAGGGTATTTATTTGAGACAATGCATCTGGATAGGTGACAATCAACTCCTATCAACCTAATGCAGTAGATTAACTCGAATTATAAATATTTTGTAATAGAGGGGCTGAATGCACCGGGGCTTGCCTTGGATCGTGTACAGCGTCGGATCGGGATCAGTCCCGCAGATGTCGAATCCTTGAATGACCTCTGGAGTGGCCTCCTCAGTAGTAGTCTCGACCTGGACCACCTCGGGAACGGGCACTACACGTATGCAATGATGTATGCTTAGCATGGCATGAGGGCAACAAATGAAATGCTTGGAAGTAAACCATTAATATCTTGAGTACAACTTTCTTTCACGCTAAAGTTGTAAACGATCTACGGAAGGTAAAAGTAATGTTTCCTACTTTTGTTTTATTGACCTTTTTAACGGTCACAGAAAGCCGCTACACAGCTTTATGACTACTATCAAGCACTGAGTTCTCAAACTGCCAAGGATCACACAGCGAAAGATCCTTGGTCTTCATTCAACCCAAAATTCACACAACAAACCTAAATTCATTTTTTTCTATTTACTTTATTAATCCCTAATTTCACATATATTCATTAATTGACCAAACTAACTTCAATTGCAACCAAAATTTACCAACAGCTAGGTTTTATCACCAAACAGAGCCACAATAAATTTCATGATTTTTGGATTTACAGAAAATTAATTAAAATTACACAAACTTGCATTTATTAATTACTTCACTGATTTATACAGCAGATTAAAGGCACTGGAACACCCTATATGATATTTTTAACAAATACTACATACTTCAGAGAGCATACACAATTAATTTCACATTTTTACACCTAGCAGATTAATTCATATGAAATTAACAAACATCAGCACTATTCACATGAATATATAAAAGAAAACATTTTGCAATTCACTGGAAAAAGGAAAAACCAATCCAGCCCACTACGGCCCAAGTCCAGAGCGAGCCGGCCCACTCGGCCTGCCCGCGCCCGGGGCCGACGGCTTTGCAAAAGAGACCCTGGGGAAACTGGAAATCAACCCGCGGTCCGATCTACACTATTCACATGAGTCATGAACTTCGCGCTTAACCCCCTGGGAAAACTTATCTTCTAAGCCGAGGCCCCTGGCCTCTCCTCTGTTTCAACAGAGGCGGGTGCGCCGGCGGTCCGCCGCCCCTAGCTCGCCGACGGTGAGCCGAGGGACGAAGCCGAGGGCACCGACGGACTCTACACTCCAAGGCGAGTCTACCAAGCTAAGATACGACGAGATCCGAGGCGCACAGCACCTGGAGACACGTACGCGGCGGCTCGGTGGCGGCGGCGAGCACGTCGCCGGCGAGCACAAGCCGGTAAAGAGAGGGGAAAAGGTGCGCGAGCATCAGGGGCTCACCACGAAGCTGGCCGAGGGGTCGGTGGGGACGGAGGTGGTTCGGAGAAGACGACTTGGCGACGGCGGCGGATCCCGGCGGCTCGGCACAACGGCGAACACGCGTTCCGGCGAACCTAGGGAACCAGAGAGTACGCCGACGCACGCGTAAGGTTCAAGGGGTCACAGGGATCACGATACGCAACAATCCGAGGTCTAGAGCTTACCCAGACTAGCTCGAGACGACGGCGGAGCTCGCGGCGGCGCTCTGCCCGCCCGCGAAGGAGACACCGAGGTTCCGGTGGTTACGAAACTCTACAGCTCTCGCCGACGGTCGCAGGAGATGCGCAAGGAAGCTAGGTAGCTGGCTGTGAGATGGAGAGGGTGGTGATGGACGGAGCGCGGCGAATTTAGCCGGGGGCCGAGAGAGCTCGAAGGTGGCCGGGAGAGAAAGAAATGGCGAGGGGGAGGGCCTCGTCGCCTTTCTAAAGGCCGGGAGCGAGGGGGACAGAACCAGGACGACGCGGCGCACGCGCGCCCGTATCTGCCGAGGTCGCGGGGACACGATCCCGGCCGGCACGGGCGGCCGCGCGCGCGCGCCCGGCACGGCGGCTGCCGGCTCTGTTCGCGAACAGGAAGAGGGGCGAAACACTGTAGCACCTAGACCCTAGGAGCTGTCGGTTTTTGACCAAATTGCGATCGTTTTTGAATACCAACATGAAAAACTGCAAAAATAAAAGTTGTAGGGTTTGAAATTCTGAACAACTTTGATTTTGGAACCAAGTTCAAATTCGCAATATTTTTGAAACTACAGCAAAAGGGGTAAACTTGGTTTTTGAATTTCAAACTGCATTTTCAAAATTACTTTTTATTTTACACAACAACTTGAAAAATTGCCAAAATAAAAGTTGTTCTACTCAATGATCTTTACAACTTCTATTTAGGAAGCTTTGCCAGATTCCAAATAATTTTTGAAATGCCAATCCAAAACTAAGTTTTAAATCATTGTTTGAAATAAATTTAAATTTCCACCACAGAACTTTGAAATCTCCAAAAATAAAAGTTGTTCCATTTTAAAAGATCTAAAACTTTTATTAAGGGACTATCTCCAAATTCCTTTTAGATTTTGAATTAGGTTTTGGCCCTAATAAAAGTGAATTTTAAAACTTTATTTGGGAATTTAATTTTACAAACAAATACTAATTAAATTCAAATCACTCTAGGGGCCTAATCACAATCATATGCAAATGATTAATTTAAATATAATGACATGGCAGATTAATTAATCCGTAATACCCGGGGTATTACAACCCTCGGGCGCAATTCTCTGATTCACCCGATCCCACCTCCAAGGCGAGCCCCTTCGGGCACTTCCACCTCGCGCCGAGCCCACGATGATGTCAGCAAGCATCCTTGCACTCAAAGGAAACTCTGACAACTTTACAGGCGCGGTCACGTCGCGTGGACTCCCCTACACGACCACTCCGCCCACACGCACGACTGCCATACCAACTACCGTCTACTGACACCATGTCAGGCAACCCCACCCTGCGCCATGCTGCCACAGGAGCAGGAACACAGTGAAACGCCCAGTCTAAAATCCCTAGCCGATGTAGGGAGGCTATGCTGCAGCAACTGTCATCCCTCAAACCCCCGTGCACACCAACTACTATAGGAGCAAGGTGCCTTCCACTATGCCGCCGACATCGGGTAACTGAGCAGGTCAATCTCCTGGACCCCTTTTCCTTAAGGAAGCACCTCCCACGGAGGGGGGCGCGCCCGAGGGGGTGCGTCCATACACGTGCAGTACCACTCAGAACAAGGCCCCGCTTCACATGGGCGGCAAACCCCCGAGAGTCAACACCCGAGGAGTGAACCATATCTATACAGTGCAGATGACCAAATCTCAACAAGATACAATGCTGCGGCGCCACACCACGCCCAGCCATGCTAAGAGTTGTGCATTACCTCAATCTACAGCAGAAAACCGCCTGAAGGACGATGGCCATACCGCGATAGAATCAAGCTGCAACCATAACCGGTGACAAGCGCCGATCTTCACGGCTGAAGGCCCTAGTTTGGTTTTGGTAATTAATAACATTCTAAGGACTAGCCTACATTATTAAGTGATGACAAGACTTAGGTTGGTCAAGCCATGGAGTTTGGTGACAAGTGATGATGAGGATCAAGGTGGCCCATCCATGGAACAAGAAAGGTGATTAAGTGCAAAAGAAATGACTTGAAGGCAAAGGTATACCCCAAGTAGGCTTTTTCTTTTGGTGATCAAGACACCTAGTAGGTGTGATCACATTTAGGATAGATAGCCGACTATTAAGGGGAGAACTAGGCATTGGATTACCTTCAAGTGCTCTAAGTTGCATTTCATGTGCATTGAGCTAACCCAACCTAGAGATCAAGTTGAAAACCCTTGAAAAATGTTTTGAAAATGCTAACACCTGTGCACATGTGTTGAGAATCTTGAGTGTTAGCTCATGGAAGCAAGGGGCAAAAAATTAACTTGAAAAACTCTGAAAAGTGAGCGTCGGACGGTTCAGCGGCGCTGCATCGGACCAATGTGTTGCGTCCGACGCCTAACCCTAGGCTAAACAGTGTGGCAAGCGTCGGACGCTTGTTTTGCGAGCGTTGGACCAATGACCTTCCGTCCCACGGTGTTAAGCAGCCGCAGAGTGACACGTGGAGAGCATGGAGTGCATCGGACGCTCGCTGATCGTCCGAGGCTGAGCGTCGGACGAACGTCCGACGAATTTTATTGTTCTGGAACCTCTCTGGAAGTGTCGGACGGTCGGATTCTTTAGTCCGATGGGCTCTCTGCCAAGTGTCCGACGGTGTCTGTTTGTACTGTGAGCAGGGCGTCGGACTGTGTTTCTTAGTCCGACGCCACCAGTCCGACGCTTTGAAAAAGAGCGGGAAGCAGTAGCCGTTGAGATCCAGCGACTGAGGTTAAATCTGAGTGACATGTGGCTTTCATCCGAGCATCGAAAGATGCCGTTGGTCCGACGAGTTCAGTCCGACGGTTGCGTCCGACAGTAGAAAAAGCGTGTTAACGGCTGTCTCTGTGGGGGTAACGGCTAGGGGAGTGCTTAGGGGTATTTATACTCCTTCCCAGGTCACTTGCTGACTCTCTTGCATATTTGATTCATTGCTATACACATGTGAGCACTCTCTAGCCTCCCACTCACTCATTTTGATCATCACTTGTTCATCCTTGTGAGTTGAGTGATCCTCAAGTGCATCATTGCTAGTGATTTGCATTTTAGAGCACTTGAGAGCAAGTCAAAGCTGAGTTCTTATTCTCTTAGGGCATTGCCGTGTCCCTAACGGCTTGGAGGTAATTTTCGGTGTGAGATTGGTTGGTGATTTTCCAAGTCCACACCGAGGTGATTGGTTTGTGAGGGGTTCTTGCGGTTATTCCCCGGCGGAGTGCCAAAACCGACTTTAGTGGATTGCTAGTGGTAAGAAGCCACTTCTCTTGTTTTGGTGAGAGGCTCCCGGTGAGGGATTGGCGTGTGAAGCCTAGCTCGCAATCCACCAAGGAAGACCGGTGCCACAACGAGGAGTAGCGTGACGGCGATCACGTGAACTTCGGTAAAAAATCGAGTGTTCTCACTTCTCCACCATCGAGTGAACTATTGGTCTTCCGGATTTCGTATTGTGTTTGATCTCTCGGTTTTCTTGTTGATCCTCTCCTGGTGTTTGGCTCGGCACGTCAAGTGGACTTCACTTCTACAAGCCCTCCGGTATAACCTTCTCGATCACTCTTCCTTGCAATTACTTTGTGTTTAGGTGCTCTGACCTTAGGTTCGTGGTGAGGGTTTCTTGCGCTTGCAATCTTGTTTAGGTTCTTGCTCCTTAGGATCGAAGGAGTAAGTTTCTTGCGATTGAGTGCATTTATTTGTGAAGTAGTATATTGTGCTAGGTGGCTTGCGTAGAGTAGCTTAGAGCTAGTGCTTAGCATCGCTTTGTTAATTGCTAACTTGTGGTCTAGTTCTTTGTAGAATTTTTATAGGCTATTCACCCCCCTCTAGCCTATCCGGTCCTTACAAGTGGTATCGGAGCTGAGGTCACCACCGTTTGAGGCTTAACATCCTTATGGTGAAGAATGGCTCAAATCAATGTGTTGGGGAAGCTGCCAAAGTTCGATGACACGAGCTATGATCATTGGAAGAGGAAGATGATTGTGCATTTCATGACTATACACATTGATGTGTGGAAGGTGACGGAGACCAAGATAGAGTATGAGAATGCTCAAACTCCCACCGATGCCGACAAGAGAAAGATGGAGTGCAATACCCATGCTATCAATGCACTCTACACCACTCTTGAGTCTCATGTGTTTAAGAAAATCAAGGATCTTGATTTGACTTATGACATTTAAAAGCGGTTAGAGAAAACCTATGAGGGCACACAAGAGGTCAAGAATGCCAAGATCTATATGTTGAGAGAGAAGTTTGTCACATTCAAGATGAAAGAAGATGAAAGTGTGCCGAATATGTTCAACCGGTTGCAAGTGATTGTCAATGACTTGAAGAGCTTGGGTGAGGACATTAAGGACAAGGACTTCTCTCACAAGTTCTTGAGATGCTTGCCCGCAAGATTTGCTATCATCAAGACATTGCTTGCAAGAGAAGACTTGAGCACCAAGAAGCCCAACCAAATCCTCGGTGAGATCATCACCCAAGATATGAACAATGAGGAAGTGGTTGAGGAGAAGAAGAAGAAGAAGAGTGTAGCTCTCAAGGCAACTCCATCCAAGAGCAAGGGCAAGAGCAAGATGGTTGAGCTTGATGATGACTCCACTTCTAGTGATGATGAAGATGATGAAGCCATGGCTCTCCTAGTGCGCAAGTTTGGTCGTTTCATGAAAAGGAAGGGCTATGGTCAAGGCAAGAAGAAGTTCATTTCCAAGAACAAGCAAGAGCCAAGGAGATGCTTCAAATGCAAGAGCTTGGATCACTTCATTGCCGATTGTCCTCAAAATAGTGACAATGACAATGAGAGTGACGATGACAAGAAGAAGAGCAAAAAGAAGGACAAGAAGGAAAAGAAGAACAAGAATGTGATACTCAAGAAGAAAAAGAAGGGGCAATCATATTGTGTCACTTGGGATGATAGTGATGCCTCTACCAATGGGGATGATAGTGATGATGAGAGCAAGACTATCAAGAAGAAAGCTATTGCAAGCATTGCTCTCAACAACAAGCTATCTCTCTTCGATACTCCATCTACATGCTTGATGGCCAAGCCATCCAAGGTATAATCCGATGTGAGAGTGATGAGGAGGAGCTATCTAGTGATGAGCTTATGTCCATGCTTGATGATGCCAACACTTACATTGAGGCCAAGAGAAAGGAGTGCAAAGAATTGCGCAAGGGCAAACGTGCCACTGAGCAATCCTTTGATGAGCTCTTGAAGTCTCATGGGAGGCTAATGGAAGCCCATGAGAACCTCAAGGTTGCTCACTCCAAGCTAGAGAAACCTCATTCCTCTCTAATAGCCGAAAATGAGAAGAGGGCATCCATCAAGACACGTGACATGGGTTCATCATGTGACATCCTGTTGGCGCAAAAAGTGGTTCCCTAAGCTCAACACACCAGCGAAGCCGGAAACGATCCTTGAGGCAGTAAAGCTCTCGCAGATCCAGCTAGCTTCGGACACGGTCTGAGAGTGTCAGTAACACCCAAGCGTGCCAGTCAATTTGACCTGCAATTGACAAGGAAAAAGATAGTAATCAGTAATCACAGGGCGGAACTAATCGGCATGTCCAGGTAGTTCCAACTGTATGGCTCGAAGAGCCGATGTAATGGGAGATCGACTAGAAAGCCGATTCCGTCATGTTATGAACCGATTGTAGCGAAACATGCATTATAACTCAAGTTAACCGATTCAGACATGAATTCAATGACATATACTTGCATTAGACAGAAGTATACTACAAAAGATGTAGTCACAGTAAGCTAACATGATCATAAGATGTCTCAATGTAAAATAAGATGAAATCGGCTATTTCAACCGATTCAGTGTATACGGGCAACATACAAGCCTATAAAGTAAACAATGTTTCAACTCTCCGGCTAATAAATCTAAATCACAATCTTGCAACAGTGGAGATCGAGCGGATCGAGGCAGTCATGATGAAGTTGCAAGTTAGATCCGTTAACCCTTGAATCTAGACAATGTTTATTTTATTACTTGAGTGCGACCCGTATCTAATCTAGATCCAAAATACAACCGGCTGGTGCAAAACATTCTATCTTATCAATATAAAACGAATGGCACACATAATTCGTTGAACATATAGATCTATTAGACATAAGCCGACGCATATGGATCAAGACGGGCAAATTGATGATTGCTTTAAATAATAAATAATAAACATAAGCAACATCGGTAACTTAATGAATCTAGCTAAACTACCAAATTTAACTAGAGCCGATAACTAATCCATGCGTGCAAACTGTCGTAATCTATAGCCTGTCCACCGGATGACGTTAACTAATAGATTAATCAAGCAAGCAAACACGAATCGATAACTAATCCGCGCGTGAAAACCGTCCTAATCTGCATCTCGTCCACCGGATGACGGTTAACACAGATTGATCGGGTAAACCAGCGTGAATCATCCTTGACTCACTATGCTTCCCGCGTCCACCGGATGACGCCAAAGAAACAGAGCTTAGCAAGGACCCTGGTCCGCCATGCTTCCACGTCCACCGGATGACGCTAAAAAGACATAGTTTAACAGGGGGTTGACGATACTTACAAGCAAGCCTGCGTCCACCGGATGACACCCAGCCTGGATGAAGTAACTCGCCGGACTCGACTGACTCTAGGGTTTGTTTGGCCGGAGCCGAAAGTTGTGTTGTATTGATGTTGTTATATTTTACAATGGCTGAGGGCTTATATTTATACCCTGAGCGTAGCTAGAGTCCTAGTCGAATTACACCTCATTATTAGATAAGGAAATCAACAAACTATCCTATATCTAAGGTAACTTGGAGTCACATCTTCCCTTTCATAACGGACTCCGATCGTGATCGCATCTCGGCGGTGCAGACTCTAGATGACGTCACCAATACCGACGCTGCACGCCTTCTGTCACCTTCGCCCGATAACCGATTCACCGTTCAATCGGCTATTCTCCTTCCTTCAGTATCGGCTATCGGCTTCTCGATGCTCCCAGCCCAAAATTCGGTGTTAACATATGCCCCCCTAGTTCGGAGTATGATTTCTTCATGCTTCGAACTATGATCCGATGATTTTCGTTGTGCCGAGAGACTCACTAACAGTCACAGTGCGTCTAGGTCTTCTTCCTTTAATCCTTGAAATATAAGCATATTCTCACCATATTTCCACACTTCTGTATGCAAGTCCATCGTTGAATAGTATCCGATTAATAGAAGACATAGTTTCTCGCCGTTTATGTCTTACTCAAAGGTCTTATTCGCCATTATCTCTTCGCATCTGTACGTCCCTTCATTCTAGGCCGATAAAGATGTTGACGACTTTTTGCTGCATACGAATCGACTCTCAGGCTTGCATTGTATCTTAGAATCGATTACCCAGCCTGATCCGTTCTACATACGAATCGGCTTTCGAGTCTGCTTCTTAGTATCGGCTTTGTTCTGCTTCCCCTTAACCCCTTAGCTAGATTCACTACGAATCGGCTTGTGGGTACTCACAATAGGATCGGCTAAACAGCCTGACCCAAAAAGCCGATCGGTGTGTGACCATTGATGGCGGCGCTTCGTCTCCCCGATTTGGTAACTGTTCCGGATTCAAGAAACGCGGATTAACTGCAACCTAAAATCCGCCGTGCCGTCTCACTTCCCAAAGAAACCGCCTCGGTGCCCGTGTTGTCTTATAAATAGTTGGCAGGCTTGAGGCAATATCACACGCCATCGTATTCGTCTCGCCGACCAACTCTCCCGGCCGCCTCCTTGTATCCAATTCGCTTCTGCTCTCAATCCTTGTTTACGACCATGGCCGGCGATGGAAACCATGGGAAGCGTCCGGCATCTGAGCCCGTCGACGGCGATGAGATGAAACGGAGTATCCGCTGTATCTGGGCCATCGTCGCCCGAATCGAGCAGACTTTAGGGTAAATTCAACCGTCAGCCTACCATCTCCTCGCTGTTTCCATCTGATTTGATCCGTTTCTGCAGTCACCAACCATCTCTCGTCAGCGGCATTGCTAGCTCTTTAGCTGGCCTGAACAACCCTGCCCCCGGCGCTGATCTTCCTCGGGCAGCCCCGGTGGATGGTGACGCCGTTCCTGCAACCGGGACAGCAACCCCGGAAACCCCCGCCGCTGGTGACGCCGCCGGGCCCTCTGCTCCTGTAAGGGCTCCAATCAGGCGTATGATGCAAGTCAGCGGACGGGGAGCCCATAGCAGGTATCTTATTCTCCCCTTTCGTCGATCTTTGAATCTGGCTAAATCTGGGTGCCTGATCTGACGATCCCTTTCAGCCAACGTCTTCCGCTTCATCTTCCTTCCGGTGCACCAATCGGCGCTAGTTCTTCGGTGCGTCACACAGCACCACCACCGAACCTCCCTCACGCTCCGGCTCGCAGCACCACCTCCGAAGCAGAATCGAACTCGGAATCATCTTCGAGTTCCCGCGACTCCTACACCGCCGCCGACGGCCGCCACTTCCACCATGAGATGGTGCGGTATCGCAACCTCTACTCCGAGGCTACCAAAGAGGCCAGCCGGCTGGATAAGGAGAACGAGGACCAAGCCGTCGCGCTTGTTGTCGCCAGTATTGATTTGACGGAGGCGTGGGCCAACCTCGCGGAGTCGCAGGCCACCGTGGCGGGTAATCTCCTGCTTTGTCCAACTATGTGCACGGTGCGTTTCCAATCACTGACTTTCCTTGCTTATGCAGCTCTGACGACGCAGCTGTACGAACTGCGCGTGGCTGTAGCGAACGTCACCGACGTCCTCCGCGCACGGGGGCAAACGCAGGTGGAGCAGCTTGCGGACGTACACCACCGCGTTCGCCAGGTGGCGATGAGCGGCGTCCGTCACGGTGCCGCGGGAGCTCTAACCGCCGCCCAGATCAACTCCAGCATCGTGCTAGAGAACGTCGAACCGGGAATCCGGGCAGGCCAAGACATGGAGGAGTTCGGCACGCTGATGGCCGCTTTCGCCCCTCATGCCGACGGTCTCTCCGTGTCCATCGACGCCGAGGACGTGATCCGGGACGGCGTTAATAACCCAAACTAGATTGTATTAGGCATTCTGATGTATATGATACTTCTGAACTTGCCATGCCCGAAACAATCCAATTTGCAAAACTGTATATTTTTTTTTGCTAAGTGCGACTCGTTACTACGATGTCGGCCATTTTTGTCCTGAAGGCGACCCGCCTGCACGGCATCGGCTGTTAGAGCCAGATTCACATGAATTGGCTATTATCCCCCAACTGGGATGTTAGGGTAGTATTTCTTTAGATATTTCCCGTTGATGGCTCTGGCGAGTCTCTGCCCTTCCAAGTCTTCAAGGATATAAGCATTACCCGGAGCGCATTCCACCACGCGATACGGGCCTTCCCAGTTTGGCGACCATTTACCGAATCGGCTATCTTTGGTACCAATAGGTAGAACGACTTTCCATACTAGCTCTGATTCGGTGAAGCTCTTGCTCCTTACCTTTGTGTTGTAATACTTGGCCACCCGTATCTTATTCTTTTCAATATATTCCAAAGCCCTAAGCCGATGACAGTGCAAATCTTCTAAACTGTCCATCATAATGTCTTTGTATTCACTGGCCGTAAGCTTGTTTTGCAACGTGACACGCCGTGTCTCAGACTGAATCTCCCATGGCAAGACAGCAGCGTGTCCATGGACTAGCTCATGAGGTGAAACCTTGATCGATCCATGCTGTGCCATGCGATATGCCCACAATGCCTCGCTCAAATGCAAATACCATTTTCTGTGGTTCTGCTCAATCTTTTTCTTGATGACCTTGATCAAAATTTTATTGGAGGCTTCTGCTTGTCCATTGGCTTGGGCGTAGTATGGCGATGAATTATAAATCTTGATGCCCATGTCATCAGCAAAGGTCATAAACTCCTCTGAAGTGAACATTGTCCCCTGATCGGTTGTGATCGTCTGAGGTATGCCGAACCTGTAAATAATATGCTCCTTCACAAATTCGATCACGTCAGCTGAAGTGGCGCTCCTCAAAGGAACGGCTTCTACCCACTTGGTGAAGTAATCAGTCGCCACTAGGATCCATTTGTGACCCTTGCTCGATGGTGGGTAGATTTGGCCGATTAGATCAATACCCCATCCCCTAAACGGCCATGGTTTAATTATAGGATTCATAGCAGAAGCTGGAGACTTTTGTATATTTCCAAACTTTTGGCATTCTTGACACCCTTTATAATATTTGAAACAATCTTCCAGCATCGTAGGCCAATAGTAACCAGTCCTCCTGATGATCCACTTCATCTTGTGAGCTGATTGATGTGCACCGCAGACTCCATCATGTACTTCGCTCATCAGCTTTACTGATTCTTCTGCCCCCAGGCATTTGAGCAGCACTCCTTCAACAGTCTTGTAATACAACTGACCATCCAACAAAACGTACTTGGTGGCTTTGTATCTTAGCTTTCTCCTGACCTGTTGTGAAGGATTTGCCAGGTAACCTGCTATCGCGCCCCTCCAGTCATCAGCCGATTGCTCGCTGTTACAAATCTCCTGCATCGGCCGATAACCCGACGCGTTCTGCACTAGCCGATTAGCTTCCTGGTTCTGGGCCCTGGGGATGTGACAAAGAGATAAAGTCATGAATTTCTTGATGAGAGCCTGGCACTGATCATAGTAGCCTCTGAGTATCTTGTCTTTACACTCATACAAACCGAGCAATTGGTTGATGACTAGTTGTGAATCGCCAAATACTTCAACTGCATCGGCTTTTGCTTCATGCAGAAACTGAAAACCTTTCCATGCGGCTTCATATTCAGCCTGATTGTTTGTGACAATCGGCCCTATCTGGAAAGCATACTCAAAACGCAGACCTCGCGGTGAGATGAGCACTACTCCGGTGCCACCACCTTGCTTGCACGAGGAACCGTCGAAAAACATAGTCCATGGCGCTATATCCGCTACATTAACCGATCCCCCGTGATGCTGTGTAATGAAATCGGCTTTCGCCTGCCCTTTGACCGCCTTAGCCGATTCGAACCTCAAGTCAAACTCTGAAAGCGCTAGGATCCATTTGCCTATCTGACCATTTAAAATAGGCATCGAAAGCATGTGCTTGATGACATCCTCCTTGGACACCACCACACACTCTGAGGCAAGCAAGTAGTGCCTCAACTTAGTGCATGAGTAGAATAGGCACAAGCACAACTTCTCGGTAGGTGTGTATCTTGTCTCAGGGTCAAGGAGCCGCCTGCTCATGTAGAAGACTGCTCTCTCCTTCCCTTCAAACTCTTGAAAAAGGGCCGACCCAATGGTATGGCTTTCGGCCGTCACGTACAACTTAAAAGGCTTCCCTACCCGTGGCGGTACTAAGACAGGAGGAGTCTTCATGTATTCTCTGATCTCATCAAAAGCCTTCTGTTGCACGTCACCCCATTTGAACTCTTGATCATTCTTGAGCTTCAACAATGGCGAGAACGGCAGCACCTTCTCTGATAAGTTGGCAATGAACCTTCTGATAAAGTTAACCTTACCAAGTAAAGACTGCAATTCCTTCTTGTTGGTTGGAGGTACGAGTTCATCGATCGCCTTCCTACTCTTGCTGCCGATCTCTATCCCTTTGCGGTGGACCATGAATCCCAGAAATTCGCCAGCTGACACGCCAAACGCACACTTATTAGGATTCATCTTCAGACCATGTCGCCTTGTGCACTCTAAAGTGGTTCTCAAATCGGCCAGGTGATCTTTATTGCTTTTGGATTTCACCACCACATCATCTATATAAATTTCAACGACCTTGTCGATCAACTTGTGAAATATATAATTCATAGCTCTCTGATAGGTTGCACCGGCGTTCTTTAATCCGAACGTCATGACCACCCATTCAAACAAACCAAGCGCACTAGGGCACCTGAAGGCGGTCTTCGGGATGTCTTCATCAGCCATAAAAATTTGATTATAACCAGCATTGCCATCCATGAAGCTAATAACTTGGTGCCCAGCAGCCGAGTCTACCAACATATCGGCTATCGGCATAGGGTAGCCATCCATCGGTGTAGCTCTATTTAAATCCCTAAAATCAATACAGACTCGCAATTTACCATTTTTCTTATACACAGGGACGATGTTCGATATCCACTCGGCATATCGGCAAGCTCGAATGAACTTGGCTTCTAACAGCCTCATGATTTCGGCCTTAATGTCAGGTAGAGCATCCTCTCTAAAACGACGTGGAGGTTGCTTGTGTGGCCGAAACCCTGGCTTGATAGGTAGCCTGTGCTCAACAATAGATTTGTCCAATCCAGGCATTTCATAATATTCCCAGGCGAAACAATATTTATACTCTTTCAATAGTTGAACCAGCTCCTGCCTGAACTCTGGTTCTAAATTGGCGGCAATAAACGTCGGCCTTGGTCTGTCGCCGGGTCCAACATCCACTTCTTCGAGCTTGTCGGCCGACGTGAATCCTTGCCCCAACTTACCCTCTGTGCCGTCAATCGGATTCTCCATTTAATAAAAAGACTCAGAGCCGATTGCCCTGATCGGCTGTTGACTCTCATCACTGACCTTGATGGAGCCTCCTTCCCAAGTCTTGCCAGAGAAACAGTCATGATCCCCAGCTTCCCAGTATGTGGCATCTGCCGTCGCCACGCTGACCGAGTCATCGGCCGGGATCACTTCGACCTCATCGCCATGCCACTGAATGAGGCACTGATGCATGGTCGATGGCACGCAGCAGTTGGCATGAATCCAGTCGCGTCTGAGTAGCAAGCTGTAGGCACCCTTACTGTCGATCACGAAAAAGGTGGTAAGCAGTGTCTTCTTCCCCACTGTTAGCTCGACGTTGATTGCCCCCCGAGTGTTGGAAGAATTGCCCCCGAAATCCTTGAGCATTAGATCAGTTTCTATTAGATCATCGGGACCCTTGCCTAGCTTGCGGAATGTAGTGTAGGGCATGAGATTGACAGTGGCACCACCGTCCACCAACATCTTCGTCATGGGCATGCCGTCGACATAACCTTTGAGATAGAGGGCCTTCAAATGTCGATTCTCGGCTGGCTTATCAAAAGTAGCTTGCTGTGCGAGCACTAACTTGGCCACTCCGTCTTCTGATCCCGAATCGTCTGAGTCGGACTCGGTATCATACTTCTTGGCTCTGAACTCTGCAGGCAGCACGAACACCATCTGTGCATCGGCTACAGCTTTTCCATTATTTTGTGGAGGCTTCTCGCGCCATATCTGTTTGGCACGTCCCTCAGCTTGGAGCTCTCTGTTTCTGAGCCGTTGCACCCGGCGCCTTTGGCTCCTAGTTAGATCCCCTGGGCACCACTGATTCTCTTGCCAAACTGGCTGTCGGCGTTCAACTACCGCTTCATCAAGCCGATCGTGCGAGTCCCTTTTTTCACGCCAATCCCGCGGGCTGTGGGGGCTCCCCAGCCTCTGATGCACAGACCGACGGTTGACCTGGGACTGCCTGTACTCTCGGTACTGATCGCTGCATTCTGGGCAGTTGCGCAGCGTTGGCAGTCTCAGGCCTTCATTCCAACAATGTCGGAAGAATGGGCAATGCCAATGATCCTCCTCAACTCCCCGGTGGCGGGTCATTTCTTCATGATAGCGCGCCTCTTCTTCTTCGCGGAGCCACCTGTGGTACTCCTCTTCTTCGCGCTGCAGCCGCCTCTGATGATCTTTCTCTTTCTGTCGCCGCCACTTGTTCAGAAGGTGCTGGTGTGTGGGCCTCCTGCTCTTGGTGCCACTGGATTCTCCCTGCTCCGGCTGTCTCTGATTCTGTTCCCTCCTTCCTTTGATCAGCGCCAGCTCCTCAGCTGTGATTTGTGCATCGGTATCAACTGAGGAGTTCTTCCTGGCCCGTTCGGAGGTTAATACCTTTACTTTAGTCAGAAGATTCGCGATCTGAACCATGTTCTGCCCTTTCAGGAATGGGAATTTGTCAATCTTCATCTTCCCCTTGGGAGGAGCCTCAAATTTCAACAAACCGCGCCTAATAGCATTCTGGATTGCTGCTTTGAAATTGCGGCAATTGTTTGTAGAGTGTGAGGTGAGGCCGTGGTACTGGCAGAACGGTTTTCCCTGCAAATCTTCAGGAGATGGTTTGACGTAATCAGCTGGGAAAGTGATGTGGCCTGCACTGACTAATAGTTCGAAGAGTTTGTCCAGCTTGCGCGTGTCAAAGTCGTATTGATCTTCCGCGCTCCAACCCTTCGGTACGGCCATGGGCTTTGTTCCCCATTTAAGCTCAACAGCAGCCACTTCTTCATTCTCTCCATCCTCTTAGTCGGAATCACAGACGTAGGCCTGCTTGTATTTTGATTCCTTCTTGAAACTCTGGGCCTGCTGTTCTAATGCGGCCACCCTCTGCATCACCTCGCTGATGCTGTTGAAGTTGGTGCCCACAAGCTTCTCTTGGACGTGTGGGAGCAACCCACTGACCACTATCTTGGCGAGCTGCTTGTCGTTCAGGTTCATGGAGTAACACATGTTCCTGGTCTCCCTGAACCGCTTGATGAAAGCCGATCCAAGTTCATTCGGCTTTTGGCACATGTTGGTGAGATCTGTGATGTCTTTCTCCCCAGTGCCGGAAAAGAAGTAATTATGGAATTTAGTCTCCAGATCTTCCCAGCCTTGAATCGAGCCAGGCTCCATAGATGCAAACCAGCTAAACGCCGACCCTGTCAATGATAGCGGAAAGAGCCGGACCCTATGAGCTACCTCATACGAAGCTTCGCCGAGTTGGGTCAGGTAACGGCTGATGTGCTCCATGGTGGTGATGTCGTCCTGCCCACTGAACTTGGAGAAGTCGGGTAAGCGATACCTGGGCGGCAATGTCACTCGGTCGTACCACTCGGGGTAAGGGCGCCTGTATTTGATTCCAGTCCCGGTCTTCGGCTGTAAACCGAACGTATCACGGAGCATGGCACTCATATGCTCCAGTAGCTGATTGTTGGGTGTCTGGGCGTACCCCGGATGCGGCGCTGCCTGAATGTCTTGATATGTGATCCCTTCATGGTATCCAGGAGTTGGGTTAGCCACGTCTGCCGCCGGCGTATTTCCAACTGTCAAGTTCACTGCTGATGAGTTCATCGAGTTCACCGACTGTCCAGTGGCCTGCATGAAAGCGGCGAGCTCCTCCGGAGTATGATCTTTGTATAATCTTGGAGAAGCTGCTATTTTTTAGCCGAACCGGCCGCAGTGGCACCCTGCCCTGGCGTTTTCGGCTGGCTCGGCTGTTGCGGTGAGGAATTGGAGGTCCCTGCCGCTGCTTTTGGATCTGCATCCTCTGCGGGTATGTTGAAGTAAACCGGACCCAGAGACTCCCAATCCTGCCGTTTGAGAACAGTCTTCATGATGTTATAGAATGTCTGCAGGAAGGATTTATGGTGATGGCCGACTGCTGAATAGGCGGCCTCCCAGGTCGCTTCTTCCAGCATCTGCTTGAGGTCGGCCTTGCACTCCTCTTCAGATTTATCAGAATGGCCGTCCATGATCCATCTAGGGAATGCATTCTTCTTCACTACCGAGCCATCACGCTGCTTGCTGAATGAAAGCAGGCAGGCATCAGCGAATTCTTCAACAATCTTATTCAGCACTGCCGCGTCCTCCTCACTGAGATCTTCGACCCTGACCCTGAGGACACCGTCATCCCTGGAGGGGCCGTCCGCCGCAGCCTTTCCTTTTGCCATGGTCTTCAATGAAATGTCCCACCGGGCGTGCCAAAAAGTGTGTTGGCGCAAAAAGTGGTTCCCTAAGCCCAACACACCAGCGAAGCCGGAAACGATCCTTGAGGCAGTAAAGCTCTCGCAGATCCAGCTAGCTTCGGACCCGGTCTGAGAGTGTCAGTAACACCCAAGCGTGCCAGTCAATTTGACCTGCAATTGATAAGGAAAAAGATAGTAATCAGTAATCACAGGGCGGAACTAACCGGCATGTCCGGGTAGTTCCAACTGTATGGCTCGAAGAGCCGATGTAATGGGAGATCGACTAGAAAGCCGATTCCGTCATGTTATGAACCGATTGTAGCGAAACATGCATTATAACTCAAGTTAACCGATTCAGACATGAATTCAATGACATATACTTGCATTAGACAGAAGTATACTACAAAAGATGTAGTCACAGCAAGCTAACATGATCATAAGATGTCTCAATGTAAAATAAGATGAAATCGGCTATTTCAGCCGATTCAGTGTATACGGGCAACACACAAGCCTATAAAGTAAACAATGTTTCAACTCTCCGGCTAATAAATCTAAATCACAATCTTGCAACAGTGGAGATCGAGCGGATCGAGGCAGTCATGATGAAGTTGCAAGTTAGATCCGTTAACCCTTGAATCTAGACAATGTTTATTTTATTACTTGAGTGCGACCCGTATCTAATCTAGATCCAAAATACAACCGGCTGGTGCAAAACATTCTATCTTATCAATATAAAACGAATGGCAAACATAATTCGTTGAACATATAGATCTATTAGACATAAGCCGACGCATATGGATCAAGACGGGCAAATTGATGATTGCTTTAAATAATAAACAATAAACATAAGCAACATCGGTAACTTAATGAATCTAGCTAAACTGCCAAATTTAACTAGAGCCGATAACTAATCCATGCGTGTAAACTGTCGTAATCTATAGCCTGTCCACCGGATGACGTTAACTAATAGATTAATCAAGCAAGCAAACACGAATCGATAACTAATCCGCGCGTGAAAACCGTCCTAATCTGCATCTCGTCCACCGGATGACGGTTAACACAGATTGATCGGGTAAACCAGCGTGAATCATCCTTGAATCACTATGCTTCCCGCGTCCACCGGATGACGCCAAAGAAACAGAGCTTAGCAAGGACCCTGGTCCGCCATGCTTCCACGTCCACCGGATGACGCTAAAAAGACATAGTTTAACAGGGGGTTGACGATACTTACAAGCAAGCCTGCGTCCACCGGATGACACCCAGCCTGGATGAAGTAACTCGCCGGACTCGACTGACTCTAGGGTTTGTTTGGCCGGAGCCGAAAGTTGTGTTGTATTGATGTTGTTATATTTTACAATGGCTGAGGGCTTATATTTATACCCTGAGCGTAGCTAGAGTCCTAGTCGAATTACACCTCATTATTAGATAAGAAAATCAACAAACTATCCTATATCTAAGGTAACTTGGAGTCACATCTTTCCTTTCATAACGGACTCCGATCGTGATCGCATCTCGGCGGTGCAGACTCTAGATGACGTCACCAATACCGACGCTGCACGCCTTCTGTCACCTTCGCCCGATAACCGATTCACCGTTCAATCGGCTATTCTCCTTCCTTCGGTATCGGCTATCGGCTTCTGGCATCGGCTATCGGCTCCCAGCCTAAAATTCGGTGTTAACACATCCTTAGTGGCAAGTCAATTCCTTCTACTACTATTGTTGTCACTAACCCTTCTTGCAGCTCTACCACTCCTATTTCATCTAAAGTTGATGACTCTAAATCCTCACTTGTGGTGGAAAACAAAAACTTCAACGAGGAGGTCAACAAGCTCACCCGCGCATTAGGCAATGCCTATGGTGGGGATGCCCACTTGCTAAAGTGTTTGGGTAGCCAAAGATTTAGTCGCTCTAGAGAGGGACTAGGCTATAACCCCAAGAAAGGTAAGGCCGCCTTTGTTACTCCCAAAACTAGCTTTGTGTGGAGCAATTGTAGGTATTGCTATAGATGCAAGCAAGTGGGGCATTATGAGCAACATTGCATGGCCAACAAGAACAAGCAAGTCAAATTTGCTAGTGCGACTTCAATTCGCCTTGATTCTTGTTACATGCTCACTAAGCGAGTGAAGGGTGTTAAAGCCAAGTACATTGGTACACCGAGAGGCAACCCAAGGATGAGATCCATTTGGGTGCCTAAGTCTTTGGTCACTAACCTCCAAGGACCTAAGAAAACTTGGGTAGCTAAAACCAATTGATCTATTCTTTGTAGGTCAATTACAAAGCCGGAGAAAGGCATTGGGTGTTTGATAGTGGATGCACTCAACACATGACCGGAGAGTCTAGTATGTTCAAGTCAATCAATTCAAATGGCAATCAAGAGTTTGATTCAATCACATTTGGTGACAATGGCAAAGGCAAGGTGAAAGGTCTAGGCAAGATTGCAATCTCTAATGACTTGAGTATATCCAATGCCTTGCTAGTTGAATCTCTCAATTTCAATCTATTATCGGTTGCACAACTTTGTGATCTTGGTTTTAAGTGCATCTTTGGGATTGATGATGTTGAGATTATGAGTGTGGATGGTTCCAACTTGATTTTCAAGGGCTTTAGATATGGGAACCTATACTTGGTGGATTTCAATGATAATGAAGCAAAGCTCTCTTCATGTTTGATCTCAAAGTCAAGTCTTGGATGGTTGTGGCATAGAAGGCTTGGACATGTTGGCATGAAGCAACTTGGAAGATTGGTCAAGCATGACATGATTAGAGGCTTGAAGGATGTGCACTTTGAGAAGGATAGGTTGTGTAGCTCTTGTCAATTTGGAAAGCAAGTTGGAAATACACATCCTAAGAAAGGCATGATGAGTACATCTAGTCCACTTGAGATTTTGCATACGAATTTATTTGGTCCAACCACTTATGCAAGTATTGGAGGAAGAAAGTATGGATTTGTGATAGTTGATGACTTCTCAAGATACACTTGGGTCTTCTTTCTAGTTGACAAAAGTGAAGCATATGGAATCTTCAAATCTTTCATCAAGAGAAGTGAAAATGAGTTTGATACAAGGGTGAAGCAAGTAAGGAGTGATAATGGAAATGAATTCAAGAACACAAGAGTTGATGAGCTTTATGATGATCTAAGAATCAAACATCAATTCTCGGCAAAGTACACTCCTCAATCCAATGGCCTTGTTGAAAGAAAAAATAGAACTCTTATTGATATGACAAGGACCATGCTTAGTGAATACAATGTTAGTGATGAGTTTTGGGTGGAAGCTATCAACATGGCTTGCTACACTAGCAACCGTCTATATTGTCATCCAATGTTGAAGAAGACACCCTATGAGCTCTTGAATGGAAGAAAACCCAACATTGCATACTTTAGAGTATTTGGTTACAAATGCTATATCTTGAAGAAGGGCACTAGATTGGGCAAGTTTGAGAATAAGTGTGATGAAGGGTTCCTACTTGGGTATTCAACTTCAAGCAAAGCATATAGAGTATGGAACTTGGCACATGGGATAGTTGAGGAAGTCCATGATGTTGAATTTGATGAAACTAATGGGTCACAAGATGAGAAGGAAAATCTTGATGATGTTAGAGGACCTTAATTAGTTGATGCTATGAAGAACATGGACATTGGTGACATTAGGCGAAGACAAGTTGAAGAAAATGATGATCAAGATGTTACCCCTCCGATTGTGCAAGTGTAAGATAATGCAAATCAAGCAAGTTCAAGTGACTCTCAAGCTCAAGCTCAAGACCAAAGTCAAGATCAAGTCCAAAGTGCTAGTTCAACTCAAGTGCTCCAACCAACTCACATTGCAAGAGATCATCCTCTAGATCAAATTGTTGGTGACATTAGTAGAGGTGTGCAAACAAGGTCATGGGTAGCTTCGTTTTGTGAGCACTATTCTTTTGTCTCGTAAAAGGAGCCTACTAACATTGAGAAGGCACTCAAAGATGAGGATTGTATAAATGCAATGCATGAAGAGCTAAACAACTTTGAGAGAAATCTAGTATGGGAATTAGTTCCAAGACCAAGCAAGCATAATGTGATTGGCACCAAGTGGGTCTTCCGGAACAAGCAAGATCAAGACGGGATTATTATGAGGAACAAAGCAAGATTGGTTGCACAAGGTTACACACAAATTGAAGGTTTAGACTTTGGAGAAACCTATACACCCGTGGCAAGATTGGAAGCAATCCGGATCCTATTGGCATATGCTTGTGCTCATGATATCAAGCTCTATCAAATGGATGTCAAAAGTACATTCCTAAATGGCTATGTCAATGAGTTAGTGTTTGTTGAGCAACCTCTCGGTTTTGAAGATGACAAGAAGCCCGACCATGTGTACAAGCTCAAGAAGGCTCTCTATGGTTTGAAACAAGCACCAAGAGCATGGTATGAGAGGTTGAGGGACTTCCTACTCTCTAAAGGGTTCAAGATGGGGAAGGTTGACACCACTCTCTTCACTAAGAAGATTGGCAATGACTTGTTCATCATGCAAATCTATGTTAATGATATCATCTTTGGATCAACAAGTCAAGCATTTTGTGAGGAGTTTGGGGAGATGATGGCCAAAGAGTTTGAAATGTCCATGGTTGATGAACTTAGCTACTTTCTTGGACTCCAAATCAAGCAATTGAAGAATGGTACATTTGTGAGTCAAAGCAAGTATATCAAGGACATGGTAAGAAATTTGGATTACAAAATACAAAGGCAATCTCAACACCTATATGCACTAGTGGAAGTTTGGAACCGGATGAACAAGGTGAATTGGTTGATCAAAAGCAATATCGGTCAATGATTGGTAGTTTACTCTATGTGACCGCTTCTAGGCCGGATGTGATGTTTAGTGTGTGCATGTGTGCAAGATATCAAGCCTCTCCAAGAGAAAGTCATTTGAAGGCTACAAAAAGAATTTTGAGGTATTTGAAGAGCACTCCTAACATTGGATTGTGGTATCCCAAGGGCTCAAACTTCACGTTGATTGGTTATGCGGATGCGGACTATGCCGGTTACAAAATTGATAGAAAAATCACTTCCAGTACATGTCAACTCTTGGGAAGGTCACTAGTCTCATGGTCATCCAAGAAGCAAAATAGTGTTGCACTCTCTACCGCCGAAGCCGAATACATTAGTGCGGGAAGTTGTTGTGCACAAATCTTGTGGATAAAGCAAACCTTGAAAGATTATAGATTGAAATTTAGTAAGGTTCCATTGCTATGTGACAATAAAAGTGCGGTGAAGATCATAACCAATCCGGTACAACATTTAAGAACCAAGCACACAGATGTGAGGCACCACTTCATAAGAGATCACCAATCCAAGGGAGATATTGCAATCACAAGTGTGGGCACCGATGATCAACTAGCCGGCATATTCACCAAGCCACTTGATGAAGTTATATTTTGCAAGCTAAGGAATGAATTGAACATACTTGACTACTCCAACATGTGTTGATGCACTTCATGAAGATCTTATGACATGTCTATCCTCCAAAGCAAGGCAAAGGTATCATTGTTTGACATATGTATTCATACTTTGCTAGGACTTGCTAGATCATATAGACATGGTTTTGTTCTCTCTAGGTAATTCATTGAAAGCCAAAATGGTTTTGAAGTATATATGATATCACTATTGCTCAATTGATTTTTGATCTAGTGATGACATATAACTTGTTCACGGGATGCAAACCTAGTGTTGAATCTAGTTAAATGAGCAACTAAGTGGCGTGAAGAAGTTTGTCTTTGGTTCAAACCAAGCTAAGTTACTTGTGCAAATTTGCTAGATTGAACCATAATTTGATAATTAATCTCACTCTCCATTGATTTGGCCCTTTTGTGGTACTTGATGCCAAAGGGGAGAAAAATGAACAAAGATAAGAATGGGGAGAAAAGATAAAATTGGACTAAGCTTCGCGATGAACCATCATTAAAGCCGATGATGGGAAAGCAATAGGCCAAAGTAAAGGGATCAAAGCCTTTACTTAAGATAAGCTCACCTTGAGGGGGAGCAAACTCATGAACTTGGTTGAATGCATTTGGAATGTGCACTTACATATGATTGTTGCATTTGCATATGCGTTTTACATTCAATTGCCATGTTCTTGAGTGGTGTATGCTAGTATAAGTATTAATTGATGATTTGGTAACTAGCATGCTTAGGTGATAGCTAGATGATCTTGTGTGTTTCATTTGATATTGAGCATTGCTTATAATTGTTGATCTCACGGGTATGCTCAAGTTTTGTGATCATCTAGTTATCAAAGTGCTAAGGATGGAGATTCCGCAATTTCGATGTGAAATTTCAATTGGTATCACGCTTCAAAAGTTTATCCAAACCATCCTAGCACACACTGGTGGAAATTTACTCTCTAAATATGCATATGTGCAAGCTTTCAAATCAAAACTCATGCACATATGTAGGGGGAGCTAAATAGCCACCAAACCGAATTTGTGTATTTGTCCATTCCAAAAATATAATAATTTTGTTTGGACAAGTTCACAAGTTCAAAAACAAACTTAACTCTTATCTTTGTACGGGATGTCATCAATTACCAAAAAGAGGGAGATTGAAGGCGCTAGTTTGGTTTTGGTAATTAATGACAATCTAAGGACCAACCTACATTGTTAAGTGATGACAAGACTTAGGTTGGTCAAGCCATGGAGTTTGGTGACAAGTGATGATGAGGATCAAGGTGGCCCATCCATGGAACAAGAAAGGTGATTAAGTGCAAAAGAAATGACTTGAAGGCAAAGGTATACCCCAAGTAGGCTTTTTCTCTTGGTGATCAAGACACCTAGTAGGTGTGATCACATTTAGGATAGATAGCTGACTATTAAGGGGAGAACTAGGCATTGGATTACCTTCAAGTGCTCTAGGTTGCATTTCATGTGCATTGAGCTAACCCAACCTAGAGATCAAGTTGAAAACCCTTGAAAAATATTTTGAAAATGCTAACACCTGTGCACATGTGTTGAGAATCTTGAGTGTTAGCACATGGAAGAAAGGGGCGAAAAACTAACTTGAAAAACTCTGAAAAGTGAGTGTCAGATGGTTCAGCAGCGCTGCGTCGGACCAATGTGTTGCATCCGACGCCTAACCCTAGGCTAAACAGTGTGGCAAGCGTCGGACGCTCATTTTGCGAGCGTCGGACCAATGACCTCCGTCTGATGGTGCTGAGCAGCCTCAGAGTGACACGTGGAGAGCACGAAGTGCATCGGACGCTCGCTGATCGTCCGAGGCTGAGTGTCGGACTAACGTCCGACGAATTTTATCGTTTTGAAACCTCTCTGGAAGTGTCGGACGGTCGGATTCTTTAGTCCGACAGGGGATCAGACTAAACTTCTGCTCCACGGTACGGAGCCAATCATCAACCTCCAGGGGTTCATCAGCTTTGGTGAAGACGGACGAACGGGTGTTAGTGAAATCCACATACGTGGTCTTCTCATCATCGTGGCAGCCTCGACGCCCACCACGATTGTCCCGATTCTGCGCCATTGCATTGGCGGCATTGGCCAGGGCCGCAATGGCATCAACCAAGGTTGGTGGAATAGGCGGTGGGTTGGAAACACCAGCTCCATCGTCGGAGGTTCCAGCACCGGACGACCGAGTGTTGACAGGCATCTGCGGATAAGCAAGCCAAACTTAGGTCATATCACTTAACCAAAACCTAGAGGCAATACGGGCTTAAACATGGCATCACAATTGATACTTGTCGCACAAAGGCAGAATCCCCTAACAGTAACTAAGGTTTTACGACAGGCAGGAAAAGAAGGTTTGGATTAGTGAGGGCTTGATAGGCTAGGAAGAATAGGCTTACTAGATTCTAACCCAAAATCACGTTTAAGGAGGAAGTTAATTAATCATGTGAGATTATCATGACGCATGAATCGCACTTACGAATTTTAAATCATGCAATAGGAAAAATAAATATCACTTTAATATGGGGCTAAATAAATATGCTACCCACTTGCTACCATAGATAGTTTATGGCGTAAGGTAAAAATTAAAGAATGAGGTAAGAACTATTGGATAAGGTAAGAATGTAAGCAGTTTGGACCAAAATACCAATTTAAATTTTGTGATCCAAGACATTTGGAAGTTTTCGAAAGTAACACTGTAATGATTTGGCAACAGATCGCTCTGATACCACCTATAACAGAACCGCCTAAATCACATGGCCCACGGGCACCTGTCATTGTCACTAATGACCTTTGACAGCCGGACCCGTGTCCCAGATGATCTAGAAGGCTCTGCCGGGCTACATAAGCGCCCGTATTCTCCGACAGGATCCCATTGCGAAACCATTACAGGGTTACAACATTTCATAATAAAATACATCAGAGCAAAGGTGCGGAAGACTTCATAGTACATAGGTTACAAATCAGATGTTCAAATATAAATTCAAGTACAGTTATTACGATCTATACCTAAATAGAAGTTAGCATCAGGGTAGCAGATACACATAATAATACGAACCCTGCCCAAGGGTCCAACATCACTCATCATCACTTCCTTCACAAACGAGTATCACGCAGCAGGGGGCAAGACAGACCTCCGGCTACTGACTTCCTACAACAGGGGTTAACAAACCCTGAATACTAGGGTACTCCGCAAGACTTACTCGACAAAAGGTGTAAAATTAGACTCACGAATGCAGGCTGAGGGGAGTCAAGGTAAGGCTATAGCAAGAGTTCAAGAGTTTTGCGGAAAAGCATCACTATCCTATTTCAATATTTCATCTCAATATTATTTTAATCATAACCATAGTTCCAATATTCCTTCTCATATGTCACATTCTTTCAATTGCTTAATCATTCTCAAAAACACCTAGTTCTAAACCACTTTTCGGTGTAAGTCAGTGGATCAAGTCTCCATTAACCGAGGAGCAACGTCGATTCGAATCCAGAAAGTACCCAGCTGGGGATCCCTATCCACACTGCAATGTAGCACTTAAGCTTGCATATACCAACCCTTCCTACCACAGCTTTTCATACCCCGGAACCGGTCCTGCGCCACCCGAGAGCACAGTACTCCTCTAGTCTCCAGGCACGCCGGCCACGAGGGTACACGCTACTCTCGCCATCTCTCCACTCCTAGTGCATGGTTGTCGGTTCCAGCAGTAGAGCCACCGGAGTCAGAGGCTTCCCGTAGTATGTGGCTAGTTGCAAAGTCTCGATCCAGCAGGCCGACAACGAACGGTCCCTAAAACATTTTTCCGTTGGTTACCATGCATTGGAACTCTAACCCAAGTACAAAGTAGCCGAACGGTTCCAAATTCGTGCCCGTCCGTGACAAGACATAGGAACGCCGCCACATGTGCACATCCATCCGAACGGACTTCCTTTTTCATTTTCATTTTTCCGGCGGCGGCAATGCATCGGGACTCTAACCCAAAGTACAAAGCCAACCGAACGGTTTCCATTCCGTCGATGACAATACAATTGGACTCTAACCCAAGTGCACGTCACCCGCACTGTTGCAAATTCATATTCATCTTTAGTATATCATCATACCTCAGAAAATAGCATTTTATGCAAAACTAACTTTAAAGAGCGGGGCTAAGCATTTTCAAACATTTTCATTTTAAAACAGGTTTCGGGGTTATATATGAAGGCAGGTCATGCAGCAAGTAGGTGACAATCAACTCCTATCAACTTAATTAAATTATTTCCATTTGACGCCAAACTTCACCAACAGAGAGTACTTAGTGCAAAACAGTACCAAAATAAGTTTCATGATTTTTGGACTTACAGGGAATTTATTAAAAATCATCAAAATTCCATTTATTAATTAATGTGCTGATTTTTAGTTGGTACAAAAAGTGTTCAAAACACATTTTTAATATTTTTATAAAATAATAAACATTCCAGAGAGCATACTCAAATATTTTCACAATTAATCATACAGTAAATTAATCTACACAAAAATGTGAAAACCTAGCACTATTCCTTAGAAATATAAATGAAAAAACTTACTAAAATTCCTCAGGAAAATGGAAAACAAATCCAACCCGAGCCGGCCCACTAAGCGCCCATGGCGGATGCGGTGGTACGGCGTGTCCGTCCCGACCACGAGACTACGGTAGCGTCAAATAGAGGTACAGAAGGAGAATCCAGAGGCTCACCAAAGGCTAGTGTACTAGCTGGACGGGGCGGAGGGCGACCGGAGAGGCACGGTGGATGAAGACAGTGAGCTCGGCGGCGAGCATCAAAGGCGAGGTCGTCGTTACGGCGGTTACTGTAAACCAAAAGCGAAACCGTCTAACTTTTGAGTCTCAAGAAGGAACAAGGGCTCTAGAACACTCCACAGTAAGGGAATAGGCTCACCGAGGCGGGCTGTTCTCGGAGAGACGGACCACGGCGGCGTTCCGCCGGCTGTTAGGGAGAAGAACGCGTCGTGCACTGATCTGTGATGGCGAACAGTGGCCGGCTGGGTCCAAATGGTGCACCAGGAGGTGTCTAGCCTGTGAGTACGATGAATCGGGCAAGGGCGGGTCGACGGTGGACAATTTGGCCAAGAACCGAGAGCTCACCGGAGTGGGAGAGTGGAGGAGGGAGGAGAAGATGTGGTGCCCCTTGCCTTTTAACGCGTCCGGGAAGGAGAGGATAAGGTCCAGATGAGTCCGGGTCCCCCCCCAGAGCTCGACACGGCAATGGCCGGGCCCCGGGACGGCCGGACGACGGCCGGCGCGCCGCGCGCACGCGCGCGTACGGGCAAAGAAGAACAGGGGACCCCCCCGGTAGCTACGGTAGTACGTCCCTAGGTCAAAAGCTATTGGATTCAAATTGATCTCCATATCGGCCGAATCAAAGGAAATGCTGAATATCAAAGTTGCAGAGAATTTTATGTAGATCATTTTTATTTTTGACAACAAATTCAAATTCGGTCAAATTTTCAAACTACAGCAAAGGGGGTAAAAGTAGGGTTCGAATTTCAAACTGAAATTTTAAAATTACTTTTGATTTTTCTCAACAACTTGAAAAATGGTCAACATGAAAGTTTTTCTAGTCCAGTAGCTTGACAACTTCTATTAAGGGAGTTTTGGAAGATTCTCAATATTTTTGAAATTGAAGTTTCAAATTTAAATATCAACATACTAATTTGAGTTTAATTTGAATTTCCATAATATAACTTCAAAATCTACAAAAATAAAAGTTGTTCCATTTTAAAAGTTCTACAACTTTTATTCAGACACTTTCATCAGATTCTTTATAGATTTTGAATTAAGGTTTTAGGTCAACTCTAGAGCTTAATTTGATTTCAATTTAATTTTTATTTTTGATTTTTGATTGAGGACTTAATTACACAATCAATACTAAATGAAATCAAATCACTCTAGGGGCCCTAAGCACAATCATATGCAGATGATTAATAATAAACATGATGACATGGCAGATTAATTAAGCAGTAATACCAGAGGTATTACAGCCTTCCCCCCTAAAAGAAATCTCGTCCCGAGATTTGGTACAAGACAAAATAAGATTCCAAGAAAGTAATGGAAAAGAAAATGTGTTAATACAAAGTTTACACATCACCTCACTAGGAACTTTATATTTATGAGGTAGCGAAAAATTCAGGGAAATTTTCTGCGAGATAATCTTCCGATTCCCACGTAGCTTCATCTTCGGAATGTTCACTCCACTGGATCTTATATCACCTGGTTGTGGTCCTTCGTGTGACACGATCCCTTATATCCAAGACTCGGATAGGATACTCCGAGTACGTCAACTCTGGCTCAAGTTCTCCTCCTTTAACATCGACAACTTGATCAGGCACTCGAAGGCACTTTTTCAATTGTGACACGTGGAACACATTATGCACGTTAGAGAGGTGCTCTGGTAATTGCAGTCTGTAAGCCATTTTTCCCACACGTTCCATAATCTGAAATGGTCCGATGTAACGTGGGGCTAATTTGCCTTTGACTCCGAAGCGGTTAATCCCTTTCATTGGCGACACTTTCAGATAGACATAGTCTCCAGCCTTGAATGCTAACGGTCGACGCCTTTGATCGGCATAGCTTTTCTGACGTGACTGTGCCACTTTCAAATTCTCTTGGATCAATCGGACCTTCTCTTCAGCTTCATTAACCAAGTCAACTCCGTAGAACCATCTTTCTTCTGGTTCGGACCAATTCAACGGAGTGCGACACCTACGACCATAGACTGCTTCAAATGGGGCCATCTTGATGCTTTCTTGATAGCTGTTGTTGTATGAGAACTCTGCCAAAGGTAGACACTCGTCCCATGTGTGAGTGTAAGTGAGTGCACAAGCCCTCAACATGTCTTCAAGTACTTGGTTGACTCTTTCAGTCTGTCCGTCAGTTTGCGGATGATACGCTGTGCTGTGCAAAAGCTTTGTCCCTAATGACTTAGTGAAATGCTTTCCAGAAATTGGAGACAAACTGAGTACCTCGATCAGAGACAATGGTCTTAGGCACTCCATGTAGCTTCATCAGATTTTCCATATATAGCTTCGCATAGGTTGCAGCAGTATATGCAGTCTTCACAGGTATGAAGTGAGCTTGCTTGGTGAGACGGTCCACAACGACCCAGATGGAATCAAAGCCTCTGGATGTTTTGGGCAGACCCACGATGAAATCCATACTAATGTCTTCTCATTTCAACGCAGGAACAGGTAATGGTTGTAGTTCTCCGCCAGGCTTCATGTGTACGGCTTTCACCTTTTGGCATGTATCACATCTGGCAACATACTGAGCAATCTCTATCTTCATTTTAGTCCACCAGAATTTCTATTTCAAGTCCTGGAACATCTTGTTGCTTCCTGGATGGATAGAGAATCTAGTCAAATGTGCTTCATCGAGAATCTTTTGACGCAGCTCAGGTACCTTTGGGACTACCAGACGATCCTTGAACCATACGACACCTTCATCATCAATCCTGAAATAATCTGCCTTTCCAGCTTAAACTTTCTCCTTGATGTGCTTGATCCCTTTGCTCCCTTTCGGAGCAGCAATGATCTCATCTCGGATGGTGGTCTTAATACTAATATGATTCAAGCTACCTTGTGGCACTATTTCTATACCTAACTTTTTCAGCTCATAGCATAGAGATAAATCATAGGGTCTTACAGTCAAACAGTTGCAGTGAACTTTCCGATTGAGTGCATCGGCGACCACATTTGCCTTGCCCGGATGATAGTGCACTTCAATATCATAATCCTTGATCAACTCGAGCCATCTTCGCTGTCTCCTGTTCAACTCTTCTTGTTTAAAGATGTATTTCAGACTCTTATGATCCGTGTACACATTACAAGTACTGCCCAGCAAATAATGACGCCATATCTTCAGGGCATGTACTACGGCTGCTAACTGCAAATCATGAGTGGGGTAATTCTCTTCATGACGCTTGAGCTGCCGCGAAGCATAAGCAATAACCCGACCCTCTTGCATTAAGACACAACCGAGACCAGGACCAGAAGCATCACAATAAACATCAAATGCCTTTTCAATGTTAGGTTGAGCTAGGACTGGTGCAGTGGTCAACAACTTTTTCAGAGCTTGAAATGCCTTCTCACATTCTGGTGACCAGACAAATTTGACTTGATTCTTCAACAGGTTGGTAATGGGCTTGGCAATCCTGGAGAAATCTGGAATAAATCGACGGTAGTATCCCGCCATTCACATGAAACTACGGACTTGATGCACTGTGGCTGGTGGCTTCCAATTTAAGATGTCTTCCACCTTACTCGGATCAACAGACACACCTTCAGCTGACAGAATATGTCCGAGAAATGGGACTCAGTCCAACCAAAACTCACACTTGCTAAACTTGGCATAAAGTTGGTGTTTTCTCAAGCGAGTCAGGACAACATGAAGGTGATTGGCATGTTCATCAAGGGTTTTGGAATAAACAAGGATGTCATTGATGAACACGACCACAAATTTATCGAGTTCGGGCATGAAAACGGAGTTCATGAGGTACATGAAGTAGACAGGTGCATTGGTTAGGCCAAAGGACATGACTAGGTATTCATATAGGCCATATCTGATGGTAAAGGCTGTTTTGGGGACGTCTTCGGGACGGATCTTGATTTGGTGATAGCCAGATCTAAGGTCAATTTTGGAAAACACCTTGGCTCCAGCTAACTGGTCAAAGAGTATGTCAATACGAGGCAAAGGGTATTTGTTCTTGATGGTTACCTCGTTGAGTGGACGATAATCGACACAAAGTCTGAGAGACTTGTCCTTCTTTTTTACGAAAATAGCAGGACAACCCCAAGGAGATGAATTAGGTCTGATAAAACCCTTATCCAACAGATCTTGCAACTGAACTTTAAGTTCTGCCAATTCCTTGGGAGGCATCCTATAGGCTCTACGAGAAATAGGCACCGTTCCAGGCTTCAACTCAATGGCAAATTTCACATCACGATCAGGAGGTAATCCAGGCAGATCCTCAGGAAATACATCTGGAAATTCACAGACTACCGGAATGTCCTGCACTTCTTTGACTGATGTGGCACATAACCTTTGCACGAACCTTTCAACTTTTCTCAAGGGTAGTGGGAGTTGGATGAGAAGCTGAGACTTGCTATCAGATATGTTCACTCTTATAGTCCTATTCAGCACATCTATAAGAGCCTTGTGCTGATACATCCAATTCATGCCTAGGATCACATCAATATCTTGATCTTTCAGCACAATCATGGTAGTAGGGAATATGTGCCCTCCCAATTCTATAGGCACGCATTGCACTACTTTCTTAGTACTTATACGTCCTCCGGGTGACTGTATAAGAAAATTTTTCTTTATTTCCCCAGTTGGGATCTCATGCTTGTTGACAAATGTGCAATTGATGAATGAATGAGAAGCACCAGAGTCAAAAAGTAGAATCGCAGGATGGCTTGCAACAGGGAACCTACCCAGCATGACGGGTTCTCCATCGGGAATCTGATCAACTTGGGTGTAGTAAACATGGCCTGCTTTCTTAACCACCTTTCCTTTCTGAGCATACTGCTGGTGACCACGATACTGAATCTGCTGCTGTGGTTGTTGCTGTTGAGCACTAGGAACTAGGGGTACATTCCGACTGTACTGCTTTGGAAAAGGACAATTGCGGGACCAATGCCCCATCTTGCCGCAATTATAGCAAGGGTGGTTGTAATTGGTCTGGGGAGTAGTGATACGAACACATGGGGCGTTCGGCTGGGTGGTGTTTTGTTGGTTGGTGGTATGGGAGGTAGCGGCAGTGCGAACAACGATCTCCTGCTGGGGGTATTGTGGTTGGTTATGGTGAGTGGGATGATAAATAATCCTCTGACGCTTCCGACCGCCAGAAGACCTAGCTTTCTTCTTTTTTTTCTCGTCCTGGTGCTTACGGTCGCTCTCTTCAAAGGCAATGGCACTATCGACAGCCTCATGATAGGTGCAGTTAAGGTTGTTAGACAAGCTTCTCTGAATCTTGAAGTTCAGACCCCAGACAAAGCAGTCCTTCTTCTTCTGATCGGTGTTGGTATGCTCAGGGGCGTATTGCGCCAAGTGATTGAACTGACTGACATATTGCATGACAGTAGATTCCTTCTGCTGTAGTGCCAGAAACTGATCAAGCTTCATCTTCATGACGCTAGCCGGAATATGGTGGGCACGGAAAGCCTCACGGAATTCCGTCCAGGTAAGTTGATGACCATCGGGCTGTGCGGAGAGGAGGTTTACATACCAAGCGCTTGCGGGACCTCGTAGTTGCTGTGCTGCAAACAGCGACTACTGGATCTCGGTGCAGTGGATCAGACTAAACTTCTGCACCATGGTACGGAGCCAATCATCAGCCTCCAGGGGTTCATCAGCTTTGGTGAAGATGGACGGACGGGTGTTAGTGAAATCCACATACGTGGTCTTCTCATCATCGTGGCGGCCTCGACGCCCACCACGATTGTCCCGATTCTGCGCCATTGCATTGGCGGCATTGGCCAGGGCCGCAATGGCATCAACCAAGGTTGGTGGAATAGGCGGTGGGTTGGAAACACCAGCTCCATCGTCGGAGGTTCCAGCACCGGACGACCGAGTGTTGACAGGCATCTGCGGATAAGCAAGCCAAACTTAGGTCATATCACTTAACCAAAACCTAGAGGCAATACGGGCTTAAACATGGCATCACAATTGATACTTGTCGCACAAAGGCAGAATCCCCTAACAGTAACTAAGGTTTTACGACAGGCAGGAAAAGAAGGTTTGGATTAGTGAGGGCTTGATAGGCTAGGAAGAATAGGCTTACTAGATTCTAACCCAAAACCACGTTTAAGGAGGAAGTTAATTAATCATGTGAGATTATCATGACGCATGAATCGCACTTACGAATTTTAAATCATGCAATAGGAAAAATAAATATCACTTTAATATGGGGCTAAATAAATATGCTACCCACTTGCTACCGTAGATAGTTTATGGCGTATGGTAAAAATTAAAGAATGAGGTAAGAACTATTGGATAAGGTAAGAATGAAGCGATAAGGTAAGAATGTAAGCAGTTTGAACCAAAATACCAATTTAAATTTTGTGATCCAAGACATTTGGAAGTTTTCGAAAGTAACACTGTAATGATTTGGCAACGGATCGCTCTGATACCACCTATAACAGAACCGCCTAAATCACATGGCCCACGGGCACCTGTCATTGTCACTAATGACCTCTGACAGCCAGACCCGTGTCCCAGATGATCTAGAAGGCTCTGCCGGGCTACATAAGCGCCCGTATTCTCCGACAGGATCCCATTGCGAAACCATTACAGGGTTACAACATTTCATAATAAAATACATCAGAGCAAAGGTGCGGAAGACTTCATAGTACATAGGTTACAAACCAGATGTTCAAATATAAATTCAAGTACAGTTATTACAATCTATACCTAAATAGAAGTTAGCATCAGGGTAGCAGATACACATAATAATACGAACCCTGCCCAAGGGTCCAACATCACTCATCATCACTTCCTTCACAAACGAGTATCACGCAGCAGGGGGCAAGACAGACCTCTGGCTGCTGACTTCCTGCAACAAGGGTTAACAAACCCTGAGTACTAGGGTACTCCGCAAGACTTACCAGACAAAAGGTGTAAAATTAGACTCAGGAATGCAGGCTGAGGGGAGTCAAGGTAAGGCTATAGCAAGAGTTCAAGAGTTTTGCGGAAAAGCATCACTATCCTATTTCAATATTTCATCTCAATATTATTTTAATCATAACCATAGTTCCAATATTCCTTCTCATATGTCACATTCTTTCAATTGCTTAATCATTCTCAAAAACACCTAGTTCCGAACCACTTTTCGTTGTAAGTCAGTGGATCAAGTCTCCATTAACCGAGGAGCAACGTCGATTCGAATCCAGAAAGTACCCAGCTGGGGATCCCTATCCACACTGCATATGTAGCACTTAAGCTTGCATATACCAACCCTTCCTACCACAGCTTTTCATACCCCGGAACTGGTCCTGCGCCACCCGAGAGCACAGTACTCCTCTAGTCTCCAGGCACGCCGGCCACGAGGGTACACGCTACTCTCGCCATCTCTCCACTCCCAGTGCGTGGTTGTCGGTTCCAGCAGTAGAGCCACCGGAGTCAGAGGCTTCCCGTAGTATGTGGCTAGTTGCAAAGTCTCGATCCAGCAGGCCGACAACGAACGGTTCCTAAAGCATTTTTTCGTTCGTTACCATGCATTGGGACTCTAACCCAAGTACAAAGTAGCCGAACGGTTCCAAATTCGTGCCCGTCCGTGACAAGACATGGGAACCCCGCCACATGTGCACATCCATCCGAACGGACTTCCTTTTTCATTTTCATTTTTCTGGTGGCGGCAATGCATCGGGACTCTAACCCAAAGTACAAAGCCAACCGAACGGTTTTCAATCCGTCGATGACAATAAATTGGGACTCTAACCCAAGTGCACGTCACCCACACGGTTGCAAATTCATATTCATCTTTAGTATATCATCATAGCTCAGAAAATAGCATTTTATGCAAAACTAACTTTAAAGAGCGGGGCTAAGCATTTTCAAACATTTTCATTTTAAAACAAGTTTCGGGGTTATATATCAAGGCAGGTCATGCAGCAAGTAGGTGACAATCAACTCCTATCAACTTAATGCAATTATTTTACTCAAGGTGATAAAAATTTTTAAATCACAAGGAGAGGCTAATGCACCGGGGCTTGCCTTGAATTGCATGAAGTGTCGGATCCGGACCAGTACCACAGATGTCAAAAATTTAGAACAACCTCGGGAACAATCTCCTCAGTGACTGCCTTCACTTTTACCTCCGGTTCCTCGGTCACTGTACGCATGCAATGATGAATATTTTAATGCGATGCAACATGAAATGACAAATGCAAAATTTCAGAATAATTAATATCTAATTCAAGCATAATTGTACTTCATCACCTAGTCATAACCATACTAGGCTAAGGTGCCCTAAGTCATAAGGGTGTTTGACCTAGAACTACAATCAATCCGAAATCCACATCAAACCCTAATCACCAAAACTTCCTATTTATTTTATTAATCAATATATAATTAATACTTAATTAAATTATTTCCATTTGACGCCAAACTTCACCAACAGAGAGTACTTAGTGCAAAACAGTACCAAAATAAGTTTCATGATTTTTGAACTTACAGGGAATTTATTAAAAATCATCAAAGTTCCATTTATTAATTAATGTGCTGATTTTTAGTTGGTACAGAAAGTGCTCAAAACATATTTTTAATATTTTTATAAAACAATAAACATTCCAGAGAGCATACTCAAATATTTTCATAATTAATCATACAGTAAATTAATCTACACAAAAATGTGAAAACCCAGCACTGTTCCTTAGAAATATAAATGGAAAAACTTACTAAAATTCCTCAGGAAAATGGAAAACAAATCCAACCCGAGCCGGCCCACTAAGCCACTAGCGGCCCAGCACAGCCCGCGCACGCCTGCGCGCTCCCGCATCTCCTCACGGGGACGCTGACAGGCTGGGCCTACCTGTCAGTTCCTCCTCCCACCTCTCGCCGCGCCCCTGGACGCGAGCGCGCGCGGCGGGCCGCCGCGGAACTCGCCGCCGACGACTGCCGCAGCGAAGTCAAACGTCCCTACACCTACCCTTAAGCCTAGCGAACAGTCCTAAACACCTAGCCCCTACTCTAGCCGCCTCCGACGAGCACCAACCCGCCCATGGCGGATGCGGTGGTACGGCGAGTCCGTCCCGACCACGAGACTGCGGTAGCGTCAAATAGAGGTGTGGAAGGAGAATCCAGAGGCTCACCAAAGGCTAGTGTACTAGCTGGACGGGGCGGAGGGCGACCGGAGAGGCACGGTGGACGAAGACAGTGAGCTCGGCGGCGAGCATCAAAGGCGAGGTCGTCGTTCCGGCGGTTACTGTAAACCAAAAGCGAAACCGTCTAACTTTTGAGTCTCAAGAAGGAACAAGGACTCTGGAACGCCCCACAGTAAGGGAATAGGCTCACCGAGGAGGGCTGTTCTCGGAGAGACGGACCACGGCGGCGTTCCGCCGGCTGTGAGGGAGAAGAACGCGTCGTGCACTGATCTCCGGTGGCGAACAGTGGCCGGGCTGGGTCCAAATGGTGCACCAGGAGGTGTCTAGCCTGTGGGTACGACGAATCGGGCAAGGGTGGATCGACGGTGGACAATTTGGCCAAGAACCGAGAGGTCACTGGAGTGGGAGAGTGGAGGAGGGAGGAGAAGAAGTGGTGCCCCTCGCCTTTTAACGCGTCCGGGAAGGAGAGGATAAGGTCCAGATGAGTCAGGGTCCCCCCAGAGCTCGACACGGCGATGGCTGGGCCCCGGGACGGCCGGACGACGGCCGGCGCGCGCTGCGCGCACGCGCGCGTATGGGGGAAGAAGAACAGGCCCCCCCTAGCTACAGTAGTAGGTAACTAGGTCAAAAGCTATTGGATTCAAATTAATCTCCATATCGGCCGAATCAAAGGAAATGCTGAATATCAAAGTTGCAGAGAATTTTATGTAGATCATTTTTATTTTTGACAACAAATTCAAATTCGGTCAAATTTTCAAACTACAGCAAAGGCGGTAAAAGTAGGGTTCGAATTTCAAACTGAAATTTTAAAATTACTTTTGATTTTTCTCAACAACTTGAAAAATGGTCAACATGAAAGTTTTTCTAGTCCGGTAGCTTGACAACTTCTATTAAGGGAGTTTTGGAAGATTCTCAATATTTTTGAAATTGAAGTTTCAAATTTAAATATCAACATACTAATTTGAGTTTAATTTGAATTTCCATAATATAACTTCAAAATCTACAAAAATAAAAGTTGTTCCATTTTAAAAGTTCTACAACTTTTATTCAGACACTTTCATCAGATTCTTTATAGATTTTGAATTAAGGTTTTAGGTCAACTCTAGAGCTTAATTTGATTTCAATTTAATTTTTATTTTTGATTTTTGATTGAGGACTTAATTACACAATCAATACTAAATGAAATCAAATCACTCTAGGGGCCCTAAGCACAATCATATGTAGATGATTAATAATAAACATGATGACATGGCAGATTAATTAAGCAGTAATACCAGAGGTATTACAGGTTCTTGCGGTTATTCCCCGGCGGAGTGGCAAAACCGACTTTAGTGGATTGCTAGTGGTAAGAAGCCACTTCTCTTGTGTTGGTGAGCGGCTCCCGGTGAGGGATTGACGTGTGAATCCTAGCTCGCAATCCACCAAGGAAGACCGGTGCCACAACGAGGAGTAGCGTGACGGCGATCACGTGAACCTCGGTAAAAAATCGAGTGTTCTCACTTCTACACCATCGAGTGGACTATTGGTCTTCCGGATTTCATATTGTGTTTGATCTCTCGGTTTTGAGTGAAATCCACTAGGGGTCTTGAACTTGTCTCGCGTTCTCAAATAGGTCCATGTACTTTGAAAACCAGATTTTCAGGTCCCTAAACTTGCTAAATGTATCACCAGAGGTCCAAAGTTCTTTTGAAATGCGGTTTTGCATGGCACTGTTGCGGTGCTGACGTCAGCGATGATGTCAGCACTCTTTTTTTAATTTGCAAAATTGATATTTTTTTATTCGAAGCTCTAAATATAGCAAATAATATATCAATTTTGATCGTCTCGACAAGCCCTTTGCAATAGTGTACTCGGTTTTGTTGTTTGAGATAATTTTATTTTGTGAAAAATTAAATATTTTTATAGAAATATTTTAGAACATTGCACACGCACTTTATCCCCGGTGTTAACTTCTAGAGAATAAATATATATATAATGTAGGAAAATATAAGCATCAAGGTATGTTTTTTTATTAAAAGAAAAGTTGGAAATTTTGAATGAATTGGGCATGCAATATACTATTCAAAAGGTGACCTAAAAAACGGAGTATACCATTGCAAAGGGCTTGTCGAGACGATCAAAATTGATATATTATTTGCTATATTTGAAGCTCCGAATAAAAAGATATCAATTTTGCAAATTAAAAAAAGAGTCCTGACATCATCACTGACTTCAGCACCGCAACAGTGCCATGCAAAACAGCCTTTCAAAATAACTTTGGACCTCTGGTGATACATTTAGCAAGTTTAGGAATCTGAAAATCTGGTTTTCAAAGTATATGGACCTATTTGAGAACGCAGGACAAGTTCAAGGACCCCTGATGGATTTTACTCCTCGGTTTTCTTGTTGATCCTCTCTTGGTGATTGGCTCGGCACGGCAAGTGGGCTTCACTTCTACAAGCCCTCCGGTATAACCTTCTCGATCACTCTTCCTTGCGATTACTTTGTGTTTAGTTGCTCTGACCTTAGGTTCGTGGTGAGAGTTTCTTGCGCTTGCAATCTTGTTTAGGTGCTTGCTCCTTAGGATCGAAGGAGTAAGTTTCTTGCAATTGAGTGCATTTATCTGTGAAGTAGTATATTGTGCTAGGTGGCTTGCGTAGAGTAGCTTAGAGCTAGTGCTTAGCATCGCTTTGTTAATTGCTCACTTGTGGTCTAGTTCTTTGTAGAATTTTTATAGGCTATTCACCCCCCCTCTAGCCTATCTGGTCCTTACAACGGTGACTTCTTCTCCAAGCAAGACACCCAGAGTAGTGTACATGTAACTCTGCCCCTCCCTTGCAACTATTAAAGGGAGGGCAGGGATCACTCTCAAGGCAAGCTTAGAGAGCCTCAGTTCACCCACAACAACAACACACTACACACGAAAACACTTTACTCATTCCCCTCACAAGAGACTTGTGAGTCACTCCCTCTCTCGACCAAGTTTGTAACCCCTACAACGAGCACCCTGAAGCAAGACAACACGACTCGGTCTCCACACTGGACGTAGGGCAATTTGCTCTCCGAACCAGTATAATTCTTTGTGTCCCCCTTGCACACCACTCATGATCTCGAGCACAAACACAAATTTACTAGCCGGTATTAGCACCCGCTAATCGTAGCACCAACACTGTATTCACCTTTTCAAGTATAAGCTTCACAGTCTCAGCCTAAACAAAACAGAAAAAGAAACTAAACAAAATAATTAAGCAAACACGAATTGATATATGGCAAGCTGGGGGTGGCTGCCACACCTGCCATTGCGAGACTTCAACAGTCATAATCAACAATTAACACTTGACAAAGAAGACAAAGTGGCGGGTTGTACTTCTGACAAACATATTGACGATAATCTCATTACTGTGCACACATCAGAAGTTTATCCAGTGGGCACGTTTTGGTTGTCTTGCCAGGTTCTCTTGCCTTGCTTTGCACAGCAAAACGAACCTTGCCAGTACAGGTTACCGAACCAAATTCAAAACACGTTGTGTTCTTTTCCCAATTCATCAAATGTGTAACAAATCCGAGCAAAATCAACGAGAAGAGAAAAGAGCACGATATTCTCACGCAAAGGAATTGTATTAGAGACAGGAAGGACTGAACCAAATTCAGAACCCGATGTGTTCTTTTACCAATTCCTCAAATGCGTAACAAATCCGCACGAAATCCACAGGAAGAGAAGGGGGCAACGCATTGTCACGCAAAGGACTTGTACTAAAGACAGGAAGGACCGAACCAAATTCAGAACCCGCGAACTTGAGCCCCTAAGCAAGACCCAGGCGCCCTGTAACAGGCGCATCAGGACACCCATGGCTCCGGTGGTTGCTTGCCGCCGCAAGCCCTCGTGCTGCCCTCAGTAGCTTATCGCTGTGGCTACCGACGCGACGTCGGGGTTGTTCCGGTGGTGTGGCTTGGCGGTGGTAGGGAAAGAGAAGGCTTTGATCTCTCGGGAGCGGTTTATATATTCATGTTTGTTGGCAGAGGACAGACCACAGAGGCGGTAGGCACCAACAGGCAACTTTTTTCTCAAATGTTTATTATTATTACTTCTTCTGTCCAAATATAAATTAAGACGAATTCATTTTTAAAATTTAGTGACATTTGTATAAAAAATAACATTAATATTTATATCTCCAAATAAGTTCACCATAATAATATATTTTATAACTAATATGATGATATCAATGTGATAAATGATAGTAGTTTTTCATATAAAATTGATTAAATTTTAAATTATTTGTTTTCATAAAAAATTTACATGGACCCTAGAGACAAATAATTATAAAAAACACTCACTGAGATACTTAGGCTTCTAAAGCCCACACCCACAACTACTCATCTAGGGAACTTTTTCTTCTTCTCCCCGCTCGAACGGACAAACAAGGTGTGTTGTTTCTCATTCCGTATCTTTCGTTCGCGTCTTTAATCTATCAAACATTGTTCATCGAAAACATTTTCTTTTTGACAAATTCCATTGAAGACGTGGACAACGTGGAAAAAAAGAAAATAATGGGTGTGTTTGGTTGTCTAGATTAGGACCTAGCCAGGCTTCTGTAATGCAGGCGCAGAGTGTTTGGTTGGCTAGCTAGCCCCTAAGCCAGGCTTACGGAAGCCAAAATGAGCCTCCCAGCCTGTATTGCTAGAGAGAAAATTCAATATTTGATATCCGATTCGTGTGCCTCGCAACATTTGACATCCAATTCGTGTGCCTTTCGAAATTTGACACTGGGACTGCGAATTGTTTCGATTCAAGGGATTTCAACTATTTTCTGATCTTTTTCTTTTTCTTTAATTTTTTCAGCTCTCCTCACCCACCTGAAAGGACAAAACTACCCCTAAACATACCATTGTATAGTATTTGTCTGAACAAGACGAGTCACTAACGGGTGGACCCGCATGGCAGCTTCTTCTTCTTCCTCGTGCTGCTCCTACTCGCCACTGCTCTCCGGCCACACGCGCACGCCGAGGCCTCACGTCGGCGCCACAACCGCTCCCTAGCCGCCCAGGCCGTGTGCTGCATCTGCTCTCGGTCATACGCGCTCGCTGAGGCCACATGGTGACCGTCGCCGCAGCTCCCTCCCAGATTTCTGGCCGCACACGCCGCTGCCACTGCTACTGCGCGCCGCCATTGCCGTGCGCACCGCCCCTGCCACAGCTCCACGTCCGCACGCGACACTGCTCGCCTACGCCCCCCATGGCATGGACGGCGGTGGAGGGGTAGAGGGGGCTGGTTGAACATGTGGTACCTCCTGTTCGTGATGGAACGGATAACAGAAGGAGCACTCGAATAGGCCAGTGTAGTTTGGTCTCTTATGTGGTGAAAAAATTAAATGAAAAGAAAAAGATGACAAAATAGTTGAAATCCCTTGAATTGAAATAATTCGCAATTCCAATGTTAAATTTTGAAGGGCACACGAATCAGATGTCAAATGTTGTGAGGTAGAGGAATTGGACGTCAAATATCGAAATTTCTCAGTGCTAGAAGCGCTCGGGTGGTCCGTTTCCAGCAACCCTGGTGGGGCCCACACGAGGTTGAGCCATGTGGAGGCGGACACGGCGGAGACCCATGCGAGGAATTGGGTGGAGCGCGGCCTGAGGTAGACGCGGGCGCAAAGGGACGGACATGGCGGAGCCCCACGCGAAGATGGAGAGTGTCCGCCGGCAATGTCGCTCAACTCCGGCCAACGCACAGCCACGGCCGCGCCACCGGGCGGCGCGAGCAGTTGTGGAGGCGGGCCTTCCTATTCGATCCGCCGCCGTGATGTGTTCCCCAGCCGCCTGAGGACGAAGAGGTCGTCTTCCCGAGCTCTGGCGTGAGGATGAAGAGGCGGACGAAGAAGAGCTGACGAGATCTGTATCGCCGGATGCTCGCAGCTCCACTGCGCAGGCGAGATCTGGCTGCCATGGACGAGGGACGGGCTCCGCTGGCAAGCAGAGGCGGGCTCTGGTGTGCGCTCTGCCGGCAAGCAAGGACGGGCTCCGGCGAGCTAGCCATGTTCCCCCGCGCGAGCGCGACGATAAGCAGGGGAAGGAGCAGAGCTAGCCAAGTGCTAAACCGGGCAACCAAACAAAACAATACTAGTGCAGGCTTAGTTAGGCAATGCGAGGTACTTGCACTGGTGAAGCCAGGCTTCAGCTGGCCTGGCTAAAAATTTAAGCCACGCTTAGCTAACCCGCACAACCAAACACGCCCAATATTCAATAGCTCAAGCTACAGCATCCGTGTTCGCACGCGCGCGCACGCACACATAAAAAAAAAATAAAAAATCTACTGCTCCCATAAGCATCGCCCACCATCTCGCCGTGGCGAGCGTGCCAAAAATACGAGCGATGAGCTGAGACTGAGGAGGACGATATATCGGAGGGACCTCCTGCAATGCCACTGCACTGCCGACCGGAACAGGATGACCTGATGCCCAACATCTTGTCCCTCGATTTAACCTCTTCAGGGACATATGACATGAATCATGCACACGTCAGGAGACTACTCTCAACAATAATGTGCTGGTAAATGCATCTAATGAGAAACTATTACGACTGTGTCAATTTCGTGAAGAGCATGCATACCGGCGTGACCAAGGACTAGGCTCTGGAGCATGCTTGTCCGGAGGAGAATTTTGCACAGCGTCGATCGTGTTTGCGTTCCAAAATTTTCTGCAAAAAATATATTCACAATAGTTTTAGATTCGGGTGCAAAACTTGAATGACCACTACTACGCAAGCACCCTACCTATTTTTTTTTCTAGAACATAACTTCACGTGTATTTCATTAAGGAGAGGCACCCTACGTACCATTACCACTACAAAATAGAGTATGCCCAACTTTGTCATGTCCACATTTATTTTAGACACATACTAGAAATATAGATAAACTCTAGAAATTCCCACAAAAAATATAAACATCCAACCATCAATCCGACAGACTATAATAATCACAGCCATGGGATCTATTATGTTTTCTAAAAAATTAACCACCTACCATTATGAAAAATAGTAAAAAAATAACCCACTAAGGCCCTGTTTATTTGTACCCAAACCAAGGTAAATCCCCTCCAACCTCCTTGGTTTAGGGTAAAAACGAGGCCTAAATTATCTAATTTATTCACATCTTCCATTAAGAAAAATAACTTGAAGCAACCCCTAACGTTTATCTTAATTACCGTCAGTTACCTTTTTTTTTGCTGTTGTTAAAATATAAAATAGTAAATTTAAATATACAGGTATGCTGCATGTTATGATGTAGACCATGTGCGCATGTATGGAGGAAATAATGCGAATACCAATTCTACGTTATACGCATAGCTCAAACTAATTAAGGGTTCAATTAAAATCTGTTAAGCGAATATGGATGTGCAATGAAATAAAAAACTGTTTTTTGAGAAAGGCGGCAACAGCTTTGCCGTATTTTTATTAGACGAAAAAATAGAAAAAAGAGCAATTACAAAACCGAAAACAACTTACCAACCACTACTCCTCTACAAAGCAGAAAAAAAACTACTGAAGCTACTAGGGAACTGACAAACACCCGGGGCAGAGAAAAACTGAGAGCTAAAGCAAAACATAAACAAAAACATTTAGATACAAGCTGACGTTAGAACCATTAGCTGACTGTGTCAAGGGTGGTATTGGCCGCCTGGAACTGTTGAATATCATCCTTGCAAAGTACAGCAACTTGATAAGGATGCAGTGCTTGATGTTGGAATGTCCTTCTATTCCTTTCTTTCCATATATTCCACCAAAAATAGATCATGATTCGAAATAAAAAACTATGAACGTGTAAAAAAGTTTGTATGGAGTAGTTGCTAGCTAACTAAAGTCTTCACCAAAGGATAAAGATAAGTATGTACAATATGAGTATTGTGTTTGAATATTTAACAATTAAATATTATAGAGAGGAAGGTAAGCAATAATTTTGATTAGCTATGGCTAGCTTTAATTTTTTTAGAAAGGTGGCAAGAGATTTGCCAGATTTTTATTAGACGGTGAAAGAAAATAAAGGTAACAAATTTACAGCCACCAAAAAAACGAACTAGTACCACTCTAACTACTAGCGAAACAAAAGAGTAACAACCCAAACAAAACAACTCTCACTATCTCCTGTGGGACTAAAACAGGTGAAGACTGATCCGGTCTCGGCGCTGCGGCGACTCGAGTTTGTCCTGGCGACTCAGGCGATTTCCTGGCGATTCAGCGACGTCCAGGCGATTCTATCTCTTCTTCCCCTTCTCCACGCATGTGCACCTGCGCTCTCGCCCTCCGCCGCCCGTCCACTTCCGAAAAGACCGGCAAGACGCCTCCCTCACCAGAGCACGGCCACTCGTTCGCTCGCCAAAGATAGCGGGTGCAGCGTCGCCACACCACCTCCGACCACCTCGAACGGCCGGCGAGGCCCCCTGCTCCTGCTTCGCCACCCAGCGCCGAGCGGGCAAGCGCCTCCGTCCACGGCCGTGCCGGCGCCGCCCACGCGCCGCTCCGTCTGCGACCTCGCCGCTGAGGCCGAACCCACGCCGCGACCCTGCCTCGGCAGCGCCGCCACCCCGCCTGCGCGCTCCCGTTCCTGTGGCCTCCACGCCGCGCTCCTGCTTCGGTGTTGCCGGGAGGCCACGCTCCTGCTTCGGTGTTGCCGGCCTACCTCCGCCTGCCTCTACGGGGCACTCCTTCTTTGGCTCCGCGGCCTCCATCCTTCCGCTTCCTTGGGGATCAACGGCGTGCCTCCGTTGCCGCCGCTGCTCCCTCCCAGGCCAAGGTTCGTGGTCTCTCCTCGACTTCTCTTCCCCATCCTCTCCATCTCCATTGGTGCGAGGGAGGCACGTCTTCGGGGGTCTCAGCGCTTGCACCAGCGAGCCCCGCTCGAGCTTCCGCATCCGCGCCAACTACTTCGTGCAGGCGGGCTCGATTGTCTGCGCGCGTGACCGACCACTTCCTTGCTGGTGTCGCGCTAGCAACTCAACGCTGGCCGTTCTCTCTTCACGCAACCGCCATCCGCGTTCGTTGTCGAGCTTCTCAGGTCGCTCACTCGACGGTGGCCTCACCTGCTCCTGCTCGCTCGTCGGAGAAGACGCGGCCGAGCGCAGAGGAGCCGCGTCCGCCACTGCTCTGGAAACGTCTTTTCGCTGATTCAGTGAGTGAATTCTCGAAGTGTACAGCTAGATACAATTGTATCGGCAGTGGCAAATTTTGGTTTCCTTCGGTGCTTGGGCCTGGAAGTAGCATTTTGTTTTTTCCTTGTACTTGGACGGTACGAGAAATTTCGTTTGGCTTCTAGGGTCCTCTATTCTAGTGTCTGGTGTGAGGCGGCTGGAGGCGTCTTGCGGACACGCAAATAGCTGAGATAGGCGGTTGAGGCAGGCGGTAGATAGAAGTCCCTTGAAGCCGACGGACTCCTCCAGGTTGGCTTGGAAAAAGTAAAAAAAGTAAAAAAGAAGAAAAAAAAGTAAAAAAGAGGAAAAGAAGAAGATAGCTCCTTGGACTGCGGCAGAGTTACAATCAGTTAGAGAGAAAAACAAAAAATATAAAAAAGAAAAAGAAAAAAGGAAAAAAAGGAAAAAAGAGTTGTCGAGAACATCCTCTCCACCTCTTCTTCCTCACCGGTGGGGTCTTCGCCGCCGCCTACCAGGCTGCTCGCCCCGCCGACTGCAGTCGGCTCTTTAAATTGAGACATCGACAGGCACAAAGAGTCTCGGCGCCTATATTCCAGGCGCCAATCCCTCCTTTGCGTCTACCGGGGAGGACGTGATGGAGAAGATGGAGAATCTGATGAAGGAGTTGAAGTTGTCTGATCCGGAGCGGAAGAAGGTGCGCGTGGGGAAGAGTACGCCGGATGCGAAGGATCGGTCGGGGGTGGCACCGCAAAAGGCCTTCGGCAAACTGTTCTCAAAGAGGGTGGTTCGACCGGAGGTGATCGAACAAGCGTTGGGGTGGATTTGGTGTCCAGTAGGATCTGGGAGACAATTTCTTCTTGTTCACTTTTGGCCAAGCAGCTGGGAAACGGAAGGCGCTAGAGGAGGGCCCTTGGATGGTGTCTAATGAATTGTTGGTAGTAGCGGAGTTTGATGGATCCAAAACCCTTGATGAAATTGAGTTTGTTCATATCCCAATTTGGGTAAGGGTTGCAAAACTGCCAATGGGATTGATGAACAAGGATACTGCTCAAGCGTTTGGAGATGAAGTTGGGACTTTCATGGAGATGGAGTCAGATTCGGATGATATTATCGCTGGTCGTTTCCTTCGTGTGAAGGTAAAGCTGGACATCCGCAACCCCTTGATGAGGGGTATCACTATTACCCTAGGTGATGGGGAAGAAGATAGGTGGTGTTCTCTCAGCTACAAGTTCTTTCCTGATTTCTGTTACTGTTGTGGTATAATTGGCCATACGGAGAAGACATGTCAACAGAACTCGGGTGGAGTAGCCAAGAGGCAGTTGAAAGGTCCTAAATGGCTAGAGGGGGGGTAAATAGCCTATAAAAATCTACAAACAACACTTAACAAGCCGATTAGTAACAGTAGCAAGCTTTGCAAAGCACTAGCTCTAAACTACACTATGCAAGCCACCTAGACAAGTATACTACACTATGATCTCTAGTTCACACTCAAAGGCTATGTTACTACTTCACACTACTCTTAAGTGAGCAACTAACTAATCAAGCTACACAAGAGAGAAGTACACAAATGTAAAGAGTAAAGGTGATTTCAATACCGCCGGTGAAGAGAAGATATGAAGTCCAATATAACCAATCAATCACATATAAGGGAAATCCTCGGTAGAGAGATGCCACAAGATTTTTTACCGAGGTTCACTTGCTTGCCGGCAAGCTAGTCCTCGTTGTAGCGATACACCCACTTGGAGGTTCACGCGCTAATTGGCATCACACGCTAAACCCTTCTCAAGGGTGCCGCACAACCAACACAAGATGGGGATCCACCAAGCTACGAGCAATCCACTAAAGATGCCTTTCGCGATCTCCCACGGGGATAGGCTCAAGAACCCCTCACAACTTCACCGATCGGAGGCGGAGACAATCACCAACTCCCCTCAACGATCCTCGCAGCTCCAAGCCGTCTAGGAGTCGGCAAACTCCAAGAGTAACAAGAGAAACCGCTGCGAAATACCACTACCAAGTGCCTCTAGATGATCTCTATCAATGCAATGCACTTGATGCTCTCCAAACTCACCAAATGATGATCACAATCAAGTAGGATGAGTGAGAGTGGAGTGGAGTGGGAAGGCTCACAAGTATGTTATGATGTTTAGGAGTGCCAAGAGCTACTCCCCAAACCGGCCAAGTCGCCATTTATAAGCCACACACAAAGAACTAGCCGTTTAGAGTTCACTGCGTACCGTCGGACTGTCCGACGGCCAGAGCGTCGGACTAATCCGCACGGTCCGACGCCTCGGATGAACGCCACGTGTCACTAGCCGTTTGAAGTCGAACGTTGGATCACAACGGCTATTTCCTCGCGCCAAAACGACCGTCGGACGGACGAACGTCGGACTAAATCAACCGGTCCGACGCCCTCTGCCGACCACCGTCGGACTCAGTCAGACGGAGCCGTCGGACTAACGAACGCGGCCGTCCGACGTTTCCAGAGAGCTCCCCGAGCCCTGAAAACCGTCGGACGATGGTCCGACGCTCACCGTCGGACTAACGCCGAGAGTCCGACGCTCTCAGAGCTCGCCACGTGTCGACCTGCTGCGGCTCTATACCGTCGGACCCTGAGGACAATGGTCCGACGCTCCGAAATCAAGCGTCCGACGCTTGCTGAAGGGGTTAGCCGTCGGACCGAAAACAATGGTCCGACGCTCAGTCAAGTTAGAGTCCGACGCTACTTTTTCTATTGTAATGTTTCCGAAATTCGCCGAATCCTGCCTCGCAAGCTCGGCAGGAGGAAGAGAGGACCAAACCCTCTCTAACCCTCGAACTTCACCCCGTTTCTTAAGTCACTAACACTCCAAAGTGTCTCTCACTTAGGTGCACGTGTGTTAGCCTTTTTCAAAGAGTTTTCCACGGGTCAAGTTAGTGTCACTAGCATCTATATGCATATGCAATGATCATGAACACCTAGTGGCACTTGATAACCGTATTTCATCAACGATTTCGCCCCTCTTGATAGTACGGCTATCTATCCTAAATGTGATCACTCCCTCTATGGAGTCTTGATCACCAAAACCAAAAGAGCTCCTATTGGTTATACCTTTGCCTTGAGCTCTCGGTTTCTTATCAACTTCCTTCTGATCTCTTGATGGACCTTGTGGACACCTATGATGATGGACTTATACCATTTGCATGGATGCCGTCAATAGGGCTTTCTCCTTTGTTGATGGACTTACACCATTTTCATGGACGCCGTCATTGCCCTTCACTTGTGACCTCCACCGACCCGGTCCTTTGCTCCATCTTGCCATTTGCTAATCAATTCTCATGAAACACTTAGAGCAATCGTTAGCAAACTAGGTTTCATCAATTACCCAAAACCAAACATGGGCTTTCAGCAGTTTAGTACGGATCTGAGGTACATTCCACCGAAACGGAGGCCGGGGAGTGATGGGGGAAGTTTGGCGGGGGAAGGTCTGAGCTTTTTTATGGCAGCCGACGCTCAGGTTCATGTAGCTGGGGTACAGGTTCGGGGAGCCGGAGTGCAGGTGGCAAGTCGAGGAGTGATGCTCCAACTTGGCGAAAATCATTTGAAAATCTACTGCAAACTGTCAAGGGGCTGGAGTGGAGGAGGAGGGGGTGATCAGCCCTTTGAAAGATAAGATGCATGCCTCACATGCAATAGCTGATGATTCGGCGACAAAAAAGAAACTGCTGCTCGCAGAGGGAGAGAAAAATGAGAAGGAGAGAGGGGACAAAGGAGAACAGTGCCATGCAGACTAGTAGTGGGTACGTGGAGAAGGAGGTAGGGCTTGCGGGGGCATCAAAAAAGACTGAAGTAGTAGCAGCAGCAAAAGATAATAAGAAAAGTATGTATAAGAAATTGCCAAGGAAGAGGGAAGTAGGCTCCAGGCAAGTTAAAATTGTGGGAGAGGTAAGAAAGAGGAGTGATGGGGATCTCATGGATCTTGATGCTAAAGCTAACGCCAAGAAAGGGACGAAGTCGGCAATGGAGGATGATGATGGTGCAAAGATGACTTTGGAAGCGGGGCTGTCGGAACAGCTCCGCGGGAATCAATGAAGCTTATCGCTTGGAACTGCCGCGGGTTGGGGAACGGTGTGGCGGTTCGAGGCCTTCTGAATATTCAGAAGGAGGAGGACCCCGATGTTTTGTTCTTGTCTGAAACTAAGATGGATGAGAACAAACTAGACAGATTTCGGTGGAAATTGGGGCTAACAAATATGATGGCGAAGGACTGCATTGGGAGAAGTGGTGGATTAGCGGTCTTTTGGAGAACGGGGTTTAATTTTTATATTCGCATGATGTCCAGGTTTTACATCGATGCGGATGCGATGGAGAGTGATGGATTTGTGTGGAGGTTCACTGGTTTTTATGGTGAACCAAGGACGGACAAGAAGTGGCTGTCGTGGAAGGCACTCCGTGCACTAAACGCAGCTAGACGACACCCATGGTTGTGCATAGGAGGTTTCAACGAGATTCTGTTAGGGGGCAAGAAGGAAGGCGGTCCAGCTCGGCCGCAGAGCTATATGGATGCGTTCAAGGAGGCCCTTGATGATTGTGGGCTCTCTGATCTTGGGTTCACTGGTGATCCGTTTACTTGGTGGAATAATTGTCATGAGGACAAACAGTATATACGTGAAAGGCTTGATCGGGCGGTAGCTGATGGTGCTTGGAGGGAGAAATTTCCTGCGTTTGGGGATCCAAGACACTCGGACCATCGTCCGGTGATGGCGGAAACTGAGTGGGAAGGCGAGGTTGAACGCTAGGAGGGGTCCCCCGTCGTTCCGCTTTGAGGCTGGCTGGGTTGAGGAGGAACAATGTAGTGTCATTGTAAATAATGCATGGAAATTAGCGACGGAAGTGAGAAGCAGCACCATCCATGAAGCACTATGTCGGGTGGCGGGAGACTTGCAGGACTGGAGTAAAAATGTGTTGGGAGATTTAGAAGGATTAAGAAGACCAGGAAAGCGTTGGAGGATGAACACAGGCAGCCCATCTCGGGGAACTTAGCTGGACGTGTGGAGCTCTTGAAGTTTAAACTGGAACGGTTGGAGGAGCAAAAAAAAATATTTACTGGAGGCAACGGGCGAAGGTTCACTGGTTGGAGCAAGGAGATCGTAACACAAAATTTTTTCATCGCTATGCTTCGGAGCGGAGGCGGAGGAGCCGGGTGAGACGCCTGGTGATGGACGATGGAAGGGTAGTAGAAGAGGAGGGGAAGATGGTAGAGGCGGCGACCAATTTTTATACTGACCTTTTTTCTACAAATGCAGGGAGCAACACGGATGAGCTGCTTCATTGCATCTCACCACGTGTTACCGAAGCAATGAATGATATCCTCACCAAACCCTTCTCTGATGATGAAATAAAGGCAGCATTGGATAGTATCGGGAATCTGAAAGCCCCTGGTAGTGATGGAATGCCGGCCATTTTTTACAAAACCTACTGGGATATTGTTGGGCATGATGTCACAAAGGAGGTGAAGAATTTTCTTAATGGGGGGTCGATGCCAACATCATGGAACGAAACTGTGGTGGTGCTGATCCCTAAGGTACAACACCCGGAGAGGTTGAAGGACCTGAGACCAATCAGCCTCTGTAATGTGGTTTACAAGATTGCGTCGAAGGTACTGTCCAACCGCCTTAAGATCATACTACCGCATATCATTTCACACAATCAGAGTGCGTTTGTCCCCGGCCGGCTGATCACAGATAATATCCTTATTGCTTATGAGATGAATCATTTTATGCAAAACCGGAGAAGTGGTGGAGATGCTTATGCAGCGTTGAAACTTGATATGAGCAAGGCCTATGACCGGGTGGAGTGATCATTTATAGAGAAGATGATGAGGAGAATGGGTTTTCATGAGAGGTGGATTGGGTTGATTATGAAGTGTATTACCACGGTGTCATACCGGGTAAAAGTGAATGGGGACTTAACTGACCAAATTGTTCCATCCAGGGGTTTGAGACAGGGTGATCCAATCTTACCATACCTCTTTTTGTTGTGTGTAGAAGGATTTACAGCCTTGCTGAATGATGCGGAGGAAAATGGCAAAATCCAGGGGGTTTCCATTTGTACAGGGGCGCCAAGTATAACTCATCTCTTGTTTACGGATGATTCTTTGCTTCTCTTAAAAGCTAATGATGAGAATGCAGGACATCTCAAGGAATGATCGGGGCAGAAAATAAACAGGGAGAAATCTTCAATCAATTTTAGTAGAAATGCAAAGGCACCAGCAAGGAGAAGCTTCATGGAAGCGCTGGAACTATCACAGGAAGCAGCCTGTTCGAAGTATTTGGGTCTGCCAGTTTATTTGGGGAAATCTAAAGCCAGCATTTTTGCCTATTTGAAGGAGAGAGTTTGAAAGTGTATTTAAGGCTGGATGGAAAAACTGTTATCCAAGGCAGGGAAGGAGGTCTTAATAAGGGCAGTGGCACAAGCAATCCCTTCCTATGCGATGTCCTGGTTTGATCTCACAAAAAGTTTATGTGATGAAATTAGCAAGATGATATGTAGATACTGGTGGGCACAACAAGATAAAGAAAATAAGATGCATTGGGTCTCATGGGAAGAGATTTGTAGAAGGAAAGAAGAAGGAGGAGGACTTGGCTATAGGGACCTCCAACTGTTTAATCTTGCCATGCTCGCTCGACAAGGGTGGAGAATTTTGCAAAATCCAGATTCACTGTGTGCCCAAGTACTAACAGCAAAGTATGGAGTTGATGGGTCCTTACTGAACTCAAGAGAAGGGCCAGGTATATCTTACACCTGGTGCAGCATCATTAGAGGGATTCGTGCCCTTCAGAAAGGACTGATTTGGCGTGTAGGAAATGGTAATCAAATTCGGGTTTGGGATGATCCCTGGATTGCAAATGGTGTCACTAGGCGTCCGGTTACACTAAGAGGCCGCACCCTTATTACGCGGGTTGCAGGGTTGATCGATCCCATTTCTGGTTCTTGGGATGAGGAGCTGGTCCGGGATGTATTCTGGGAAGATGATGTACGCCATATCTTGGTCACTCCAACTTACCCAGGTCACGAGGATATAATTGCCTGGCACTATGATAAGAAAGGGGTTTTCTCGGTGAAGTCCGCTTACCATGTGCTTGATGATGAAAAGCATCGCGCCAAGGTCCGGCAGAAAGGAGAAAGCAGTAACAAGGCAAGTGCTGATAATCAGTCGAAGGTGCTCTGGAGGAAATTATTGAAGCTACCTTGCCCACCCAAGATGAGACATTTTTTGTGGCGCGTAGCACGCAACAGCCTAGCGATAAGGATGAATATCAAAAGAAGAGGTGTGCAACTAGACACCAGATGCCCTATATGTTACAGGTTCGATGAAGATGGGGGCCATTGCTTTCTTAAATGCAAACAGGTGAAGAGGTGTTGGGCTTCCTTATCTATGCAACAAATACACCAGCGCCTCCTGATGAAAGAAACAGCTTGGGAGGTGGTGTCAGAAGTTTTATCTCTGGAGGAAAATGATCGACTGAAGGTTGTAGTCTTATTGTGGAACTGGTGGAACAACAGGAATAATGCAAATAAGGGGAAACCATCAAGAACAGGTGAGGAGGCAGCTGGTGATGTACTAAGAATGATGATCGAGTTGGACACAGGGAGGACAGTGCAGGTGAGAAGAACTGCAGCTGCTCGTTGGACTGCTCCACCCGCTGGTGAACTGAAGATAAACGTGGATGGCTCCTTCTTGCCGGATACGCTACAGGGAAGCTAGGGTTTCGTAATCCGTGACCACGAAGGCATGGCAATTGTCGCAGGAGCTGGAAGCTTGGGATTAATCCCAGATGCAATTACGGTGGAAGCTGCAGCATGTGCCAAGGCATTACAAGAAGCTTTGGAGCTGGGAATATCAAGAGTACAAGTGGAGACTGACTCGGTGATGCTGAAGCAAGCCTTGGAATCAAACAGGATGGATTTGGCGGCCTGTGGTATGCTGGTTAGTGACACTCGAGAGCTCTTGAGAGATCAATTTGTATGTAATGGTGTTATGTCTATTCCCCATTCTTGTAACTCTGTTGCTCATAATTTAGCCAGGCTTGGCTTGAGTTGGGACCCGGGTGAGTACCATGTTTGGACGAACCCCCTCCCAGAGTTTGTAAAAACCTTTGTTGCTCGCGATGTGGTCGAGCATGAGTCCGCAATGAGAAGGCCATAGAGCCTGAACTTGGAAAAAAAAAAACAGGTGAAGACCACTTCCGCCTTAGCTGCCTGCAGTCCTAGAGGGGCACTGCTGTCGTCGCATAATGGAAGTTTCGAATATCATCCTTATTAGTAGCCCGTACAGGAGCATGGCTTAATGGACTATGGTAGCACTAATAGAGATAGAGATGCAAATGCATGCATGAAAAATGCAAAGGAATAAATAATTGGATAAGTACTTGCGTAAAGCTGCTAATAAACTGTACCTCATAAATAAATATGTGAGAGAAGTTTAGGACAAATAAATAAAAGTGATGGCCTAACTCATTTCAGGGATAAATAAATAATTGGTTTTTCTTTTTTTGAATAGAAATTAATTTTATTGAGCAGCATGAAGCTATGAATGAAAATTTGTCCATCGGTACATAGTTGGATATAAATCGTAGAGGGCAACTAGCGCCATGATGGGAATTGTTACAAAGAGTATTGACCTGATTACTAGAGACGCCTGAACCTTGGAATGCTTGCTTTGCTAACTTGTGTGCTTCCGAATTGAACTCCCTGCTGATTTTGTATATTTTTGCTTGTCGCTCTTTGAACACAGGTTTGCAAAGTCTTGTGCTACTCCCCTGATACTCCAGATTGGAGGGTAGGTCTGATCTTGCTGATTGAAGAAGGTAACCAGTAGCTGCGAGTTCGATAGAAAATTCGGACTATGGACTTCAAGAACCTTAACAGTAATTGCTGCGAGAAGCAAAGCTTCAGCCTCTGCATGAATTACAGAGGTCGCCATCTTCATCCTTGCCTGAATATGGACCTGCAAATGTTTTTCTTGGTCTACAATATGGACTCCAAGTCCTGCCTGCTTATGTGAACCTTGTTCCCTGTCCGGACTTATTGCTGCATCTGTGAAGCATTTTGTTCCTGTTAATTTCATTGGGTCATATAATCTGTAGTATGGTGCCTTAGGATTTTTTGGAGAGGCGGGCTGATCTGGCCGGTTCCGGGAGAGGAGGGATCCGCGCCGTTGGTTTGAGGAGTGGACGGATGGGATGGCTCGAGACTTTCGTATGCGAACGTCGTTGCGTGGGCGTGGACGCTTGGGTTTGACTGGTCGTCGGGGTACAGGCACTGTCATGTGGATGCTACTGCGGTTGAGGGCAGTAGAGCTTGCGGATTCGGGAGCCGAGTTCTGTTTTCGCGGGAACGTGAGCTTGCACGGTTGGCTTCGCGCCTTCGTCCTGGAGTCGTGCTAGAAGACAGTAAAAACTGCTAGGCAACGGCAAGAGTGCTAGTAGTCTTTTGTCATCACCCAGAGGCAAGAACATAATAGGGTGTAAATGAGTGTACAAAATCAAAAGAAAGGCAGATGGCACTATAGATTGGTACAAAGCCCGGTTAGTAGCAAAAGGGTACAAGTAACGCTATGACTTCGATTATGAAGATACTTTTAGTCCAGTAGTAAAAGTTGCATCCATCAGACTTATATTGTCTACAGATGTTTTCAAGGGATGGTCTCTTCGTCAACTTGATGTTTAGAATGTATTTTTGCATGGTCTCTTGGAAGAAGAGGTGTTTATGCATCAACTCCAGTCTACGAGGACAGTCAACACCCCACATATGTGTGCAAGCTTGACAAGGAAATATATGGGTTAAAGCAAGCGCCAAGTGCCTGGTATGCAAGGTTGTGCAGCAAGCTTGTTAAGCTCGGGTTTACTCCATCCAAAGGAGACACGTCACTGTTCTTTTACAACAAAAATGGTTACACTATTTTTGTGCTCATCTATGTTGATGATATCATTGTCGCAAGTTCATCTGATGCAGCTACCAATGCTCATTCTCAAGGATTTAGAAAAAGATTTTGCCTTGAAGGATCTAGGCAATCTACACTACTTTCTTGAAATAGAGGTAAAGAGACTTGATGATGGGCTGGTGTTGGTATTTACTAAGTGCAAATAGAATATGAAAGATTCCGCAAGCGCACAGGAATATCATTGTAATTTTTACTCGGGAGTATTCCAGAGTATCGTTATTTATATTTTACCACAGGGAAGCAATGGTTAAAGAATCTAATAGTTACCATCATGTATCTACTAACTTAATGCACCAACTAGACTATAGTAGGGGTAAGTGATAAATGATAGGAGTTATGCATAGTAATCACTTGTAAGATAATTAAGTAGTCTAGCGAAACTGAGAGGACAACAGGAAAGTTCAAGGTTCCTAATTACTTCTCTATTTGTTGGGTTCTAAGATAACTGAACTGATAGTTAGATAGGGAATCACATAATAGCACTTTGAGACATTAGAACACTAGCCACAGAAAGGGATGAGAAGGAGGCTAGGAAGCTCTAACTATGGTTCCTACAATCATCAACCTACATGAGGTGGAATACGTCGGCCATCAGGGTTGTCACCTCCTGAGGCTACCACAACAATTCATAAGGTTGAGTGCAATCTCAGGTAACCTCTAGTCTAGACACCATGTCTACACTATTAATCACTACTCTAATCTCATGATAACTAGAGCACTCAATGCGAGCGGAGATCCTATGCCAAGTATAAAAACTATACTAACCAATCACATAATAAAGCATATAAGTAAATAGAGAAGATGAATATATAAAAACATAAGTCTTACAGAGATAAGATACAAGTCATACCAGACCTCAGAAGACTCCTCCAGAACCCGAGCATGGTTCCGCTCTCCCTAACTCTCAACTACTACTATTGGAGAGAGGTTATCCTTCAATGAGACACCTCTCCATCCAAGCCCTAACTAGAGAATATGAATTATAATAATAAAAGAGATGGTGTCTAGGGGGTCCCTGGAGCCGTCTATATAGTCTGAGGTGGAGTAGGGGACCTGCCACATCATCGATCCGTATTGCGTTTACAACTCTCCATCGCCACCGTCGGATCAAAACCAATCTTATACTGACGTTAGGAACTCTTTCTGAGCTAAATTCTGATTTAGACCCAATTAATCCCGCAGCTCCCAATTAATCCCGCAGCTCATATTCTAGAATCTTTTATTGTTTGTAAAGTCTATATATTTTTATTCCGGACTCCAAAAATAGCAAGTAATATATCCGTTTCGATCGTCTCGATGAGCTCTACGCAATGATTAACTCCAATTCCTCATTTGAGATACTTTTATTTGGTAAAAAATTGAATATCTCTTTATACCCTGTAAAACAAGTGAGAACACCAAAACTCGTGGAACTTGTTAGAATCAAACCCTTATAACTATGTTGTGGATTGTTTTATGCCTTTGATTCATGTTTAGTTGATGGATAAAAATGATAGATAACTACCGTCAACAGCTGGTGATGTCACAAACACGGTATGCCACTGATGTCTTGAAACGGGCTGGAATGGACAAGAGCAAGGCGGTTGATACATACACCACTTGCGGTCTCGGAGAAGCTTAGTGCAACATAGGGCACAAGTCTAGGACCTGATTATTCCACGAGGTATAGAAGTCTCATTGGAGCCTTGCAGTATCTTACCCTTACAAGACCAGACATCTCCTATGCTGTGAACAAGGTATGTCAATATTTGCATGCACCTACCACACTACATTGGTCAGCAGTGAAAAGAATTCTTCGGTATGTCAAAGGGACTTTGCATCTGGGCTTGAAAATTAGAAAGTCAAACTCTATGTTAGTAAGTGCATTCTCTGATGCAGAAATGGGCAGGATGTGTCGATTATAGGAGATCCACCGGGGGATTCGCCGTATTCTTAGGGCCAAATCTGATCTCCTGGAGTGCTAAGAAGCAACCCACTGTTTCATGACCGAGCACTGAGGCAGAATACAAAGCCTTGGCTAATGCAACGGCAGAACTTATGTGGATTCAAAAAATGCTTAGTGAACTCAAGGTTTCTCATCAACCGGTTGCAAGATTATGGTGTGACAATATTGGTGCTCGGTACTTGTCTGCTAATCCTGTGTTTCATGCGAGGACGAAACATATTGAGATAGACTTTCATTTTGTTCGAGAACGAGTGGCTCAAAAGTTACTTGATATCAGGTATATTCACACTAATGATCAACTTGCCGATGGATTTACAAAACCACTTGTTGTGTCAAAGATGAAGAGTTTTAGAGACAATCTCAACCCTGTTAGCGGCTGAGATTGAGGATGGGTGTTAGACTTAGTCATGATCCAGGTTCAAGGAACCTTTGTAAACCACGTACTCGGTCATAGATGGTAGTTAGAGTTGATTAGGCAGAGATCGTTGTAATCCCGTGATTCATGTACTTGCCACCACGGGGGCTATTCCCGTGCCTATAACACGTAACTGAGAGAGACCCAAGAGGGTTATCTCATTCCCTCTCGTTCCCTCCACTTTTACACGGAGACGTAAATCGGCGGTGGCTCGTCCCGGGCGGGGCGGCGCACGGCACGGCCGGCCGGAGCTTGCCTGGCAGCCGAAGGTGGTTCTGGCGAGGGGCAGGCCGCGGCAGCTCTCGTCGCCGCCGTCCCCGTCGCCATCCGCCTCCTCGACTACCTAGACAACCAAGACATGGTGTCGGGCGAGCGCCCGCGGCTACGGAAATGCCTTCCTTTGCCCACACTGAACGGCCGGTCAACGCCAGGGGCGGCGCATGCCCGTCTCCCCGCGTCGCCACCTCCGCCGTCTCCCCCGCCGTTTCCGAGCCATGCTCCCTCCGTCGCGGAGGTGTTCGAATGGCGACTTTGCCGTGTCGCCGCCCGCGCCGTCCATGTCTTACCCGATGACGGATGACCTCGCCGCGACGACGCAGGCGCCGCATGGTGGCTGGGCGGGGCCAACCCGGACGCCTACGCGCTTTAGTACTGGGCACCTCGTCGACGTCTTCATCTGCTTCTCGCACTAGGTCGTCACCCTCCCGCCGCCCACCTCCACGGCGTCAAGGTCTTGGCGTTGTTTCTACTCCATTTGCTTCGGCTCTTGACTCACTGCTCAACTGAGCTCTCTCTCTCTCTCTCTCTCTCCTAGGGACGTTCATCGCAGAGTGGGATGAGAGGGTGCTACGATCCTGTGTCCCTGCAGAATTTTGCGCGTTCGAGACATGGAAGGGCTACTCTTATGGCACCGCCGTCCGCCGGTGTGCCGGCATTGCCGGCCTGGAGCAGGAGAACGTAACTCCAAGCCATGGTTCAGCGTCCGGAAAGCCAGTCGGATCCTGAAGAAGGGAGGGCCGCAGGACAGCAGGCCAGACGGATCTGACGGTCGTCGCCTTCTGAACTGAACGTTTTTGCACTGCATGCAGGCTCGCGGTCAGTTTAGCATTCGTTCAGACGACTCCAGCCTCCCAAATGGTTGTCGAGAGGATGACGAAACACCGGCCGGTCGAGTCTGATCCGTCCACGCCAGGTCAAGTGTAGAACACGCCAGGTCAATTAAATGGATCATTTCACGTTTCAGGTAGACAACAGTTTATGATGTTGACAAGGTGGTCGTACCCATAGGGCATAGGACGACATTAGATGGTAGTATGCAAATACAACAAAGCATATACTGTAGACCAAAGGATAAGCCAAGCTAAAGTCTTTTATTGTACAACTTGGCTATACATTATTTACGTGTCTCTTGTCTAATAATCAAGATTTGGGCTCAACTATTAACCATGCTCTAAGATATCCTAGGACGCTAAGGGCCCGTTTAGTTGGTGAAAAGTGGATGAAAAACTACTGTAGCACTTTTCGTTTGTATTCGAAAAACTTTGTCCAACCATGGACTAAGTAGACTCAAAAGATTCGTCTCGACGGGTAAAGATGAATTGTGCAATTAGTTATTTTTTATCCTACATTTAATGCTCTATGCATGCGTCCAAAGATTCGATGTGACGGAGAATCTGGAAAATTTTGCAAAATGTTTTGAGAACTTAAGAGAACAAAGAGCCCCGCTAACGAACGAAGAGCCCCGCTAAGCAACGAAGAGCCTCGGATGCCAAGCCATATACATATTTGCGCGCGCGGAGGGAAGATATGCCAAGTTGCTATGGATGCCAAGTTGTTTTGTCAAACTGTTGGAGGCTATTCTTTCGTGTTTTGCCAAAATTATATGGATGTAAAGTTGAGATGGCAAACTCTTGGAGATGCTCAGGGCCTAAGGGCACTCCCAACGAAGAAATCAAGTGGATTCTATGTTCATTAATTAAGTTGCCACCTAAGTAAATATATGATGTTGTATTGTAATTAAAGAAGAAAGATGAGAAAATGATTTCTTAGACAAGAAACCATGTCTACATGGTTTAGACATGTAGAGGTATAAAGAGGTATGATTGGTAGATGAGAAGCCATTTGATTGACCAAAAAACTATTCTCTAGAAACTATCCATTAGGAACATAATTTCTATGTGTAATGTCTAAGGGCAGTCTCTATGGTAGAAATCATGTGCGAAGTTTAAGAAAGACACATCAGCAGAAATCTCAACATAGAAAATCTCATATAGCGGGAGTTTCTTCACGTAATAAATACTATATTTTTTTATTCTCCCTCCGGCCTATAGAAACAGGTGGCTCCACCTATGGAAACGGCACATTTCTTCTCAACGGGGAAACAACAGTTTCTTGTCCCTCGGGACGAGGTTCACACCGATTCCTGGCGAAGAAACGATTTCTTCAATGTTGTTCCTCTTTCCTCATTAATCGGGTTACCATAGTCATCGTTTTGCTTATGTGACACCTTATTAAATAAGATAAAACTATTCATTAATTACCATTGGGACTGCTCTAAATGAATTAATAAGCATAGAAACTATATGTGGTTTCTAGTATTGGGATTGCCTTAATCCAAGCGTGTTGTTTATATGGTTCAATTCTTCTTCTTATGCATTCTTTAGTTTTAGGGGTAAAGTTCCTGTGGTGCCATGTCGGATGTTGTATTGGGGCGTCACATGGGTCGTTTGGTTTCCAATAAAAACAAATTACAGTTTCCGCCTGTAAACCACGAGATAAATTTATTAAGCCTAATTAATCCATTATTAGCGAATATTTACTGTAGTATGATATTGTTAAATCATGGATTAATTAGGTTAAAAAATTCATCTAGCAATTTACACACTGTAATTAGTTATTTTTTTCGTCTATATTTACTACTGCATGTATAGGAAAAGGATGACGTTTTGAAAAAGGTTTTGATCAAACATTGGGAATTAAATCATGAATAACTTTTAAATTATTAAGTTTGAAAATATGAAAACTATATAAACTTCAAATATATTTTCATAAAAGTATACATATATCACTTTTTAATAAATATTTTTATAAAAATATGAAGTCAAAGTCATGGGTTAAAGACTGTGTTGTTGTCCTAAACGTCATCTAAATCTTATAAGAAGAGAGTATGTGTTCAAACATCTGCTTCTGATAAAAGTTTTTACGTGCAATGATACGCAACACAAGGCCTTAATTACAATGATACGCAATGCCTCGTTTCCTTCGTTCCTCGCGCAGTTAAGCCTGCATGCATACTCGTTTCTTTGGTTCGCGTGGTTGGTTTTGAACGGAGCCATGCAGTCAGGCCGTGAGGGCTAGCTGCAGATGCGCTGAGTACGAAGCGAAAAGTAGGAATCGAGGTCTCGTGTATACCAAAATCAAATACGGCGGAGGGACTGGGGGGCGGCGTTCGTGTAGTGGATTGATCTCTCCCTTGAAAACAGGGACGGAAAACGACGATTCGAAAAAAACTGGCGTCTTTTGAAATACGAGTGCAATAAATGGGAGTAGTACTCCCAACCGGCGCCGACGACGTTCCTGGGAAACGATCTTCGCATGCGTATGGAAGTGGAGTACTCGTACTCCTATAAACAAACAAGGTCCCAGGCTCCCAGCAGATCCGTTTTGTGCAACACCTATTGCCGTGTGCTCTGCTCCCTCGCCATCGCCATGGCGATCGACACCACCTGGTCGTCGTTCAGGTGCGTAATGGGGAACGTCACCACCACGCACAGCTTCGAGGTGACCGACTTCTCGGTGCTGGACGGCATGGGCATCGGCAAGTTCGTCAGTTCGGGCACCTTCAGCGCCGGCGGCTGCGACTGGAGGATCGACTTGTACCCTGGCGGAAGCCAAGAGGCGAACCAAGATTATGTCTCGGCCTTCCTGTGTTTTGTCAGAGGAACAGCAGGTGTCAGTGTCGTAGCGACTTTCAGTTTATTGGGCAATACTAATAGCGATGAAGTGATTAGTCAGCAAACGACGTCGAAGACCTTTGAGTCGGTTGGTGACGACTGGGGCTTCTCTAGGCTCATCAAGAAATCCACGCTGCGGGAGCGGCTGCGCCGCCTCGATAACAGTGGCCGCCTCGATAACAGTGGTCGCTTCACCGTCAGGTGTGTTCTGGTGATCGAAAACGAAGTGCCTCACACTGAAAAAGTAGGCGCGGTTGTCGTAGTTCCACAGCCAAAGCTGAACCAGGACCTCACAGACATGCTCAATAACGGGGAAGGTGCAGATGTGACGTTCAGATAGCATAAAAAAACGCTGCACCGGGCTACCCTAAAAGCACGCTTGGCGCGGCCTCCCTCCCTCCCTCTGTCTGTCGTGATGGTACGCCATGCTACAGTAAAGACGATACGGGCCCCGCTGGAGGAGAGAGAAGGACGTGGCCGCCGGTGCTCATCCCGCCGCCGCCGGGCCGCGCAGGCGAGAGAAGAGGGAGGGAGGAGGGGCCGCCGAGGATGGATAGGCCGGGCCAGGACTCGCCGGAGGAGGGGGCTCGCCGGCGCGGGGAGCCGGGGAGGGGGCCGCGCTCGTCCTCGCGCCTGTCGCGAACGGGAAGTGGGGAGGAAGGGAGGAAAAGAAGAGAGAGAAAAACTTGCGTGTGGCCCCATAGTGAATAGAGTATGTCATAGAGTATGAACAGGTGCGGGAGAAAACTATATAGAGTAGAGAATCTTGACGATCAAGACAGAATATTCATTTTAGAAAATGAATTTAGAGTAGGAAAAGTGCGGACAGCCTTAGAAATTACGCCGGCAGGGGGGGCTATGACCGACTATGGCCCCATGTAGCTCCGCCTATTTGGAGTTACGTTCTGCTCCAGGCCGGCAGTACCGGCACACTGGCCGACGGCGGTGCGATAAGAGTAGCCCTTCCGTGTCTCGAGCGCGCAAAATTCTGCAGGGAGACAGGATCGTAGCACCCTCTCATATCCCACTCTGCGATGAACGTGTCCCTAGAGACAGTTGAGCAGAGTCATGAGCCGAAGCAAACGGAGTAGAAACAACGCCAAGACCTTGACGCCGTGGAGGTGGGCGACGGGAGGGTGACGACGTAGTGCGAGAAGCAGATGAAGACGTCGACGAGGTGCGCAGTACCAAAGCGCGTAGGCGACCGGGTTGGCCCTGCCCAGCCGCCCTGCGGCGCCGCGTCGTCGCGGCGAGGTCATCAGGTAAGATATGGACGGCGCGGGCGTCGACGTGTCGAAGGGTCGCTCCAACGCGCGGCGGTCGGCGGCAACGTCGACGAGAGCTGCCGCGTCCCGCCCCTAGCCCGAACCGCCTTCGGCACCGGCCGCTCCGCCCGGGAGGCCGGGACGGACCTGGCGACGTCTCCGACCCCGAGCAGTCGAGGAGACCGTGGTCCGCGTCCTGCCGAGGAGACTCGTTGTATACTCCGATTAACGAACTCGGGAGAAACACGACTCCTACTCGGATTCAGTTACGAGTTCCAACCAATCGTGGGCTGCCAGTATTATAAAAATCCTCAGCTGGTGCGCCCTTTCGTCCAACAAGCAGCAGCAGCCAGGGATACAGAACACCGTTGACCACAAACAGTCGACGCACGCATCCAGCTGATTTTGCTTAGATCCGATCAGAAGAGAAGTCGGCTATGCAGTGCCTGGCACGAGCGGTTGCACGGAGCGCTCGCGCTGCGGCGGAGGGTTATGGCAGCCGGAGGTTCGCTTCCACGGGCAGCCGTGGTGCCAGCGCCGCCAAACGCTACTACATCAAACAGAGGCGCGCCGCCCTGCACGAGCGCATCAGATTGCAACAGCAACACCACATGGAGCAGAGGTTATGGCTGCCAAGCTGGAGGCGATGGACGGCAGCTTGGATAAGCTGGAGGCGGCGCGTGGAGTGGGAGTGGGAGAGATACGGAGACGGTTGTCTGCCACCATAAGTGGTTGCCTGATGTCTGAAGTCTTATTTGGTACCTCTGGTGGAGCCACCGGCAGAGGCAGAGAAGAAGTGTCGTCAAACGACTTTGAATTAGACCAGATTTTATAAAAATTAATATTAATATTTGTATTTGAATAGATTTATTAAAGAAACATGTTCTATGATTAATATTAATATTAATATTATAAGTTTAAGATTATTTGATTTCTTAGAAGCGAGGTTTTTTTATTCTTTTTTATTTTACACAAAGGAGGAAGCACTGTGAAATTAGATTATGTATACAATTCTTGATGACAAATAGTAGTGATAATATAAGAAGTTTATTGTGAGCTAGGTACTCCGTATTTCTTTTCTTTTTCTTTTTGGTACAGATGGTGCATTGGTGCCGTCCTTTTTGAGTTTTTGTCCATCGATCGCTGCGGCGCATTTCAGGAGCTCGGGCTCTCAGCCTGGGCTAGACCTACGAGTAACAAATGTATTCTAAAGATTGGGTACGAAAACCAATGTTTATGTGAAATGATGGAAATTCCTTAATGAAAAACTCTTAGCAGGCTCTGTTCGCTGAAACTGGAAAGCACTGAAAATAAACGCTGATTACTGATTTCTTGCGGGAGAAAAATACTGTACAAGCGCTGAAAAATAATCGGTTTTAACAGTTTCTTTTTGGGAAGAACAATCTAGAATTTTTTTTTAAAAAAAACATATACTATGAACAGGACTGGTGTGCGTTGGCAAAACTTGAGCGGACAACGGGACAAGGCATCCACGCGTTAGTGCATGAAGTGGTGCGGTGTTTTGTCAGTGCGTCGTGACAACCGTAGCCAATGCCTGTTGCCTATCTCTACAACTAATAAAGCAGTATTTTGGTGCGACAATTTTCTTCGGGTCGTCCGTCCGCCTTTCGTGCGACGCCGCTCCCTCCCGCCCCCACCATCACGCGCCCATGGCAATTTGATGCGAAAAGCTCCAGTCTCTCAGCCATTAATCGCACAGCAAATCTCTCAGCCGATCCTTCTTTGCGTCTCCTACACCCTTGCCTGTCTATAGCCCCAATGTCACGGCAAAACGAAGCCCCGCTCCCCGCCGCGGCCTGGCGCACGCTGCGACGGCCTTCACCGCGCTGCTTCCGCTCCCCGCCGCACTCGCTGCTCGCCACTGCGAACCCCTCCTCATCGTCAGCCCCAACGCTGCAGCCTCTTCCGTCCTGCTGCTGGGGCGTAGAAGACAGATGGGCACCGCAGGCTAGCTCTGTCGCCGGACCCGGGCGCGGACGCCGCCAGGGACCAAACCGGGGGGCCGACGTCGGCGGCGACGACGACGTGAGGTGTGAGGCGTGCGGGTCCGGCGAGGCGGACGAGGAGCTGATGCTGTGCGACGGCTGCGACCGCGGGTTCCACATCTTCTGCCTCCGCCCCGTCCTCCCACGTGTCCCCACCGGCGACTGGTACTGCCTGTCCTACCGCGCCCCGTCGGCCTTCTCCAAATCCGAATCCTCCGCTGCTGCTCACACCGTCGTCGCAAAAAAGCTTAAGCGTGAGTACCTCTTCCTTGCGATTTCAGTTTCAAGCGGCCATTTGCGCTCAACCAATCACCCATCAGCGATTTGTCCATGTTCTATATATCGCAGAGTTCCCGCTGGTCCAGACGAATGAGTTTTGGATGTTTGGACTGGATTTGGATTGTTCTCTAGGTGGACTGGATTGAACTGGATACTACAGATATACTTTTGGTTTGGATTGGATATGTGTGCACTCAATTAATTGAACTTGATCTGGATAGGCTTAATTGGATTAGGACCCTAATCCATTTCCAGGTATATATGTTAGGCTTCAGATGAGTAGTTTTCTGTATTTGTGCAGCATTTTTTCTTCTTTTGCAATTACTAATCAGCTTTAAATGCACATTTTATTTCTCTAGCATTTGATTAAGGCTAGATGCAACGGTGACTAAGTTGTGTGGCAATTCTTTTTAGTTCAGGATTTGGAATGAGCCCTCAGCCGTGTGGCACCTACAGTAGGAACCAAATAATATATCTTAGTCCATTTATTTCATCGTGTTTTTATGTAATTTTTGTGTGAAAATTTTAGTCCACGTTAGTTGAGTGACATAAATTTTCAATTGATATTATCATTTGTGATGAACTCTATATATTTGTCCTGGATCCGCCACTGGATGGAGGCGACCGGAAGGTAAGCAATGTCCACCTCTGATCTGACACACGCGGACAATCGCTGTCGCGTCAGGGGAATTCTCTTGCATAGCCTGCTACATGACCTCTGACCACCACTGCTTTGCGAATAGAATCATAACCTTGCCATTACTTTTCCTTTCTGGTGAAATATTAAACAAGGAATTGTTGAAAGTTCTAAAAAAGAATATTGAACACAATACAATTCTCTTTTTAATGATATATTGCTAGGCACATATCTACAGTTTAGCATATGCACTTTTTTCAGCATATATGAAATAGAGGTTCTTCTATTTCATATTGATATTTGAAAGCTACTTGCACTTGATTTTTTTATTGAACATAGCAATCCCAAATGACTATCTTTGATATTTGAGCCGCTCTTCATGTTTTATCAATTCCAAATGAACATACCAATTCTAGGTGTTTCTTTCCCTTTATATGAGTTTATGCTCATTGTATCTCCTTAGTGTTTAAATCCTGGTCTCCAGAAGTTGTTTAAAATTGATGCTAACTAGCAGCTGCACTGTGAAAATAGTTTTTTTCTTCTAAAATTCATTAGGGATGATGATCTCATGTTGTCACTCGCACTACTATTTCAATTTATTATTTTTCATACGACATACAGAGAACTTGCAAGATTCAAATGGTTTATAGCTGGCAGCTTTTTTGAGGTGCTTATCGTAATGATTAGATATATTATCTGGCAGTGAGCTTGGGTTTGTGACCAAACCTGAATGAGACATTTACTAACGTTCATAACTCTAAAGGGCATACTGTTCATGATCCGACACGTGCAGGGTAGTGTGGCCAGAACGTCAGGATTTAGTAGGGTTTCTCTTGCTCTTGACCTTGGCTCCTTGCTCTATGTGTGTTCATGGCGTGCCCAACATGTGATGGCCTGGAAGATATTATATGAAGGTTATGTAGACACTAACGTTTTGATGTCAGCTTGCTCTGAAATATAGACACTAAATTGGTGTAACTGTTTCAGGGCCTGGAAGTGATAGCTTTTTATATAATTTTTACTCAGATTTTTTCTGGTCAAAATAGCTGAACAGGGGATCAGCCAATTGTCAACTTTCTGAATCCGAAAACCAGCTTCAGAGCCCTGACATTTGGATATAATAGATTATAATTGTCCTTGTAAACTTCACTGGTGTGATTTGTCTTTGATCTCTGAACTAGGATAACAGTCTGAGGCAAGGTATATCCATCAATTCAGACTTCCAATTCTTTCTTTACACCTTTGCTTCATCTAAAAATATTACATTGTTTCCTATTCAGGTCTGAAACAAGTTGCAATACACCCAGCATACGTGGACTTGATCCGGCAGGGTACTTCCAGGACACACGCAAGGTCAGTGAGCTTACCTGCTTCCTTTTCATAGTTCTATGTATTTATAGATCAGGTGCATTACTGTATGGCTCTCCAACATAGTTCATATGCACTTTCTTTTTCAAATTTCTGAAGATAAAGCTAAACTAATCATAGCACTGTTAGACAAGCTTACATATACTCTCCTTCATTTTTGGTTTGACAATATTTTTTTTGTTTTAATTTAAGCTATTATTAGGCTGCATAGGAACAGGCTAGGTCCTATTAAATTTTACTGGAGTTGGGCATAATAGGATGCTATCAAAAATGAAATAAACTTGTAAGTCTGAACGTAAGTACTCTAGCGCTTTTATTCAAATTTTCTTTTGAGAAGTCTCAGAGTCTTAGGCCGACTATCAGGGATTGCAGGTTTACTGCATAGTACAGCTAGCTGGTTGTTTTCCTAAGGATGGAAAGTAGAGGAAAACTAGAGGAATTGACAAAGTTCAAAGCATATTTCTAAACAGCTGTCCTGGGAACGTTATTGGTGAGGTAATATAACATTACATACACAGTGTATTTTCATTCAATTTGTATAGTACAAATATCATTTCATTAACGCGATATTTATTGTTGTTCCTAGGTATTTTAAAATGGTTTATTGGACTTGACACGGAGATGTTGTATACACAGTATATGCCAATTAGAAAAATCATCCGTACATGTTAGATTTACATTTCAAGAACAATGTCGGTGCCTCCATCGGAGGTTAGTTGCAAGGAAAGCGGTTGTGGCGTGGCAGAAGGATGGACCAGCGTGTCTGCCGGCGTCACTCTCCACGGGGCGCTGCATCCAGCGACATCGTCTCCGCACCATCCCAAGTACAGTGCTGCTATCCTTCCTTTTCTCTCTTTATTTCTTTCTGTGTTCCGATTTCTCAATGAACAAATACGACCCCCCTCTCTCCATTCTCTTTGCAGGTTCGGAAATACCCCTAGAGGAACTGAACACATCCGTCGATCTACTTGTAGGCTCCATCCCTCCCCCTCCCCCCTCTTCCTGCCATCTATTTTATCGCCCTGCTATTTCTTGAAACAATCGTTATCCTGCTTATGGACGGATTTTGCATGGTTTTCTTGGTTGTAATCTGATGCAGAGGAAAACTGCGGAGGCCGTCGGCGATTTCAGGAAAACGCCAATATATATTGTTGGTATGCTTCTCAGCTTCCTTTGGAATTGGTTTTGAATCAAGTGTTAGCCATAACGATCAAATTTAGGTACAGTTTAAATTTGGTAACACAACAAACTAACATTACACTTACAAACCCAAAGGTGAGGATATCTCCGATGTGATCTGCCTTGTCATTATAATTATTATAGTGGACATAGTATTTACATGGTGCCTAGCTACAAATGTCAGGTCAGTATGCATCTAAGCAGCACAAGAGAAAAGAACTGTCATTTGTGTGAGAACATTGTTGAATTCTAAATCTCAGCAGTTTCTTCGTCTACCACAATTTACAGCGAATGAATGTCTTCACTGGACGAGACAGAAGAAAAGTTGCCAAACTTTTTCTAGATTGAGTGTCCAATTCCTTCTGGCTTCTGCTGTCATGGTGTTCCCACAGTTCAGGTTGATCACCACTAGAGTAGGGATTTGTTTGTCGTCTAGCTAAGTAATTGTAGTCCCACACCCGTAATTGTAGTCCCACATCCGGCCTGCAATTTTCTGGCAAACTACTTTAGAGAAAATGTAGAATACTGTGAGGCGAAGGGGCGAAGGGCTGTTTCTTCCTGGTTCCTACAAAGCTTCAGATTTGATCAACATTACAACCCTTGACAGTAGCTTGGCCATTGTGACGCAACCCTTGACAGTGGCTTATCCATTGTCACCACTTTGTTCTGCAGTAGGAGGTTATATTGATGACGTTTTGATCACTTCTGTTCCAGCAAACTGCATAGTATTTCAAGATGCAATTTCCTTATTTATTATCTCATACTTTACCAAATGTCACTCATTCTTATATGTGTTATCATATTGTTTGTCAATACTTGAGTTTGTAGCTGACAGGGTACTCAAACTACTAGCAGTGAGCCAGCGACTTTCATTTTTAGTGTCATTGTAACTACTAATCTATGAGAACAAAATAATTGTTTTTTAATTGATTTGTGCATGAATGTTATCATCGAATTTGTGCTCAAGCTGACAGGGGACTCAAGCTACTGCTGCGCTGGAAATACTAATATCCTAGCCTTGGGAACCTATGCAGGTGCGAGCTGGTGGTGTCTGGCAATGGGCGGATGGAGAACAGAACCTTGTGCTAGGGTCAACGAAGCCATTCTTAGCATGCTTACGGGCTGTGGAGGAGCAGGCATTGGCAGTGCATTGGTAGTTGGCACAACCGTCGCATCTAGCTATCCAGCTGTAGCTTGAGCAGGAAGGGCACCCTCAAGAGGTTTGCTGATTGCAGACTATCCAATTGTTCTTTGGTTTCCAGTGCTGAAAAGACAGTATTTTGATTTTTGATGGATGTTTGGTTGGCCTATGCCTCCAGATTCGTGCACTTTGTGAGCATGCAGGAGGTGCTGGAGTTGGTGAACATCTATTATGATTTAAAGATGTCACAACTGAAAGAGGCCAGGAACATTTATACACAGGAGTAAGTAACAAGTAGTTGTTTTGATAGAGTGTTTTTAAGTCTTTTGTTTCTTGTGTGTCCGCTTCCTAAAAACTCTTCTTTGGGTAGCATTGCTTGACTTCTATTGTTTGTATGCATAATTCTGTGCGGCCGATGATATTAATTCTAGAGTTTGTGATCTGATGACTCGTATGAAAAGATATAAGAATATTATCCCTTAGCGATTTGAGTACTTTTTCCCCTATTGGTAGCAAATACTCCTTCCATTCCTAATACTACAATATAAAAGGATTGTTACTTGCTATTAATGTCTTTTTTTGAACGGCATTCGTTTCTTCTTAAAAGGAATGGGTATATTTAGCAGTTTACCTGCTTTCCTGGCTTCCCTGCACAAGTGAGATCAATTTCAGTTTTGTTGATTCCCTAATTGATGGAGGCTATCGGTGTATTTCTGTCTAAGTGGGCTTTATGAAGTGTTAGTGACTCATAAGAATTTATTATAAATGGATCCAAAGATAACTTAGGTGCACCCCTATAGGAAAGTTCTATTTTTTACATGTGACATAAACATCCTCATAATCGATGATTAGAGATGCATTTTTACTTATTCTGAACTACGAGTCATCTTCATCTATGTTATGCTCACTTTTCGGCATACCCCTTGTGTTTCTATTCCATTGAACGCTGCTAATGGTTAGCGATATTCTATGCATTCACAAATAATGCAACACAATATCGAGCTAATGGGAGAACTAATGCCACACAAAGACGGATACATGATCACATACTCCTGTCCTTTTCAAGGTTGTTTTGACTTGCAAGTATAAGAAATTTGAAGTAGTTCCTATACCAGTTTATCTAGAAAGCTAAAACCATTTTGAAGATATTAGATGCAGTCATGCAATGCATTAGTTAATCTCTTTTTTATAAAATTATTCACAACCCATATTTATGAAATAATATCATATTCTTTCCTCAAGCTAGGGTAGCTCACGATAAACCCAGGACTTAGCACATGTGTATTGCTACCGGAAAATATAATGTTAAGGGTTTGCTATTGAGAAAACTCTTCTTTGGGTGTTTCTTGCTTTATGAATTCTTGGTCTGTTGACTATTATGATATTATCAGTTTTCTTCTATATTGTCATGATTCTAGGCCTTTGATTTCTCTGTCGGTTAGAGAGCTTTGCGTGATCTGAGATTGAGATTATCTACTTTGTGGTGGCCACCATTGCACCTAATAATAAACGCTGACAAGAATTGCAGATTAGCCTGTTCTTTTGGGCTGAAAATAAGCGCTGATTTCGGCTCGTGCTAATTTGTTGTGAGAGAAAAATATTGTTTCGTGGCTGAAAATAAGAACTGAAAATAAGTTTATTTGACTACGGATGGGCTTGGGCATGGTACGGAAGGCTGAGGTACACGGGCTGCAGCGATTGGCCAACATGAGTCAGAAGCTTGGTGAGGCCTCCAAATTATTCACGGATTAGAGGTTAGCTATTGGACTAACTTATTCGTGGATTTATGGACGCACGAAAAAATGAAAACGGAGATTTTTTTCCTACCGATATAAAACATTATCCTACATATATAAAACATTATCTTAACTGTATCATAGAAAGGTCTATACAATAGAGTTTGTCGCAGACATTACCCGGCCGATACGAAACATTAACTTAACCGCATCACAGAAAGGTCTAGATAGTCTTATGACATCGTATTTTTCGTGACTACGTTAATTCTACGAACTTTGTCTTTTAGACAAATATTACTTTAATATTGGTATTTAATTTTACATTATTGTTATATTATCATGCGATCCGTGAATTTTTAGTATAAAATTTTAGTTATCCCGTAGCAACGCACGGGCACGCTATCTAGTTAGCGCATATTTTTAGGAAAGTTTTTGAACAGCAGACTCGATAAAATCAGTGTGGTGTTTTGTGGCTAGAAGGCTCCGAGACCTGTTACCATGGCACCATCCTCTAGGTCCAATTTTTGAATAAGAGTGTAAATGCAAATGTTTTAAAAAAAAGGTTGAAAAAAAAAAGTCGGACGGCGCTGTCGCCACACTGCCACCACAATCCAACCCCTGTGATCTAGATGCCAATAAACCTGCCGTTGGGGAGGGTATGGGCACACCCGTACTTTCCCACATATCCAGACCCATGTCTGACATCCCCATATGTTATCCTCTCTCCTTTTGTCCATACCCAATTACCCATATTCACTGGATAATTAAATATTCAAAATACTTTAGTCAGGGTAGTCACGTTGTGCTTGCATCCCACATCGATACAACTAGCTAAATGATAACAAACTTGTATGATTATTTGTCATAACTATCCATTCTCCATGACGGAATATTATTACACGAGACGTTTCATTACTCGCCTACAACCATTCTTCAGGCTAGGTCATAGAACTAGTGTCACAAAGGATTGTCGTAGGCTTTATGAGGTTGAGAAGGACAGATTTTATGGAATATTAAACCAAAATACAAGTCGGGTCAGCATAACTTCAGATCTATGGACAACTACTGAAATGTCATGTTACATGAGCATGACTGTTCATTATATTGATGCCGATTGGAAACTCCAAAAAAGATAATTGCTTTTGTAAATATCAAAGGACAACACAATGATGAGAATGTTGGTAGGGAGCTTGTCAAGAGGTTATATGATTGAAATCTGGACAGGAAGCTTTTTTTCGTTTGTTCTGGATAATAGCAGTGTTAATAATGTAGTTATTCAGGATATCCTAGACATGCTTTTGCCAAAGAAAGTTCTGCACTTGAATGGAGAATTTTTTTCATGTTCATTGTTCTGCACATATCTTGAATTTAATTGTTCAAGATGGTTTGAAGACTATTAAATCTATCATAAAGAATGTGCGTAACAGTGTGAAGTATGTGAAGGGTCCACATTAAGGAAGGAAAAGTTCAGATTTATTGCAGACCAAGTCCATGCACCGAAAGTTTCACTTGTATATGATGTTCCAACGAGATGGAACTCAACTTATAACATGCTTGAAACTGCCCAGAAGTTTCGTGAAGCTTTTACCCGGTTGGCAGATTGTGATACTGAATACAAGTTTGCACCTTCTGATGATGATTGGAAGAATGTGAGTGTTGTGACAGACTGCTTGAAAGTCTTCTATGATGTCACAAAGAGGGTATCTGGTACGAAATATCCAACTGCAAGCCTTTATTTCAATGATTTCTGTGGTATCTATCTCCTTTTGAGGGAATGGGAGCTTATTGACAATGCCTTTATTGCTGCTATAGCAAAGGCGCCAATGATAGAAAGTTTGAGAAATATTGAGGAATTACAAATAAGTTATTAACAATTGCTATCATTTTGGATCCTTGTTACAAGCTGAAGTCCATTGAATACTACTTTGGATTGTTTTATGGTGAGTTTGATGCTGAAATAAAGGTTGAAGCCATAAAGAATAGTTTCCGTGACTTGTTTGACGAGTATGCAAGTGAAGCGACACAATCTTCACCGGTTGCTAATACATGTAGAAATTTTGAGGTTGGAGCTAATTCATCGGAGTCGCCAATGGGCTTATCTGCTACAAGGCTAGGTTTATCAAGGTTTATCCATCAGAGTTACTCAAGGTAGCACAAGAGGTCTGAATTGGATGTGTACCTTGAAGATCCGGCTCATCCTGAAATGGACAATGATGTATTTGACATCATTGCATGGTAGAAGTTGCGTGGTCTAAAATATACAATCATTTCTCTGATGGCACGAGATATCCTGAGTGTTCCGGCATCTACTGTTGCATCTGAATCGGCATTTAGTTTAGCAGGGCTGATCATTGATGACAACCACTGTAGCTTGCTCCCAGAAACAGTTGAGGCCTTAATGTGTGCACAAGATTGGTTGAGAAGTGCCATTCCAGGTATACAATTCCTCTAAAATTGTACTATACTGCTTTTTGTTTCCTAAATAAATAATATTTTAAGATTTGGGAACTTGCTTTTTTTTATTGAAACAGATGAGTCAAGTATGGCAGCAGAGATGATATTTCGTACTGCAACTTTGTCACCAACTACAAACCAACAAGGTCACTCAGTTGATGCTTTGTTTTTTCATCTCGACACTGCCTAGTATCTACTCCCTCCGTCCCTATTTACTTGTCGCCTTTGGTGTGCGTGTCACAAGTTTGACTCAATTTGTAGAAAAAACGTGCAACAGTTATATCTCCAAATAAATTTGTAAAAAACTAGATTCAAAGATCTTTCCAATGATACTAATTATATACTATGAATATTAATATAGTTTAATATATATTTAGTCAAAGTTATTTCTCGGGAAGCGAAAACGACAATTATTTAGTGATGGAGGGAGTAGCTGACTAGTATCTAGCTGATGCTGATAGATTCCTGTCCTATTCCTTTTAGAAACATGTACATATATTTTTTTCCTTTTTTTTGTCAGGCAATTTTTGACTAGTTTAAAATGTTCAAACTGTATGGATGCAGCAGAGTCAGTCCATCACTACATGCATATGCCTTGTTGTGCATCTCATTTTGCCCATTCAGAAGTACTGAAGTAGTGCAACTCTTTTGGTTCTGTTTGACTTCTCCAGTTAATTGTGTTATATCTATTAAAAAGGTGAAATTAACTGGTACTGAAGGCAATGCTGTCACTGAGATGACCGATCAATATTCTCTGCAAATGCAAGCACCATGTGAACGATGGAGTTTAGATCCCGGTTGCAGTTGCAATTCTGCACTGTAACATGTTCGTTTGTATTTAACAACTTTTGTCCAATTATAGCCTAAGTAGGCTTAAAAGATTCGTCTCGTGATGTACATGTAAAAAGTACAAACATGTAAATATTTCATCTACATTTAATGCTCCATACATGTGCTGCAATGTTGATGTAACTAGTTGTAATTACAGTTTACAGTGGATCTAAACAGGCCGGAGTGTCATGGAGGTGCTGCAACCACGTCACTTCGTGACGCACAGGTCCCATCTAGGAGATTGTAGCGCTAAAGCACGGAGTACCACAGTAAACACAACATACCAGAGAAGCACCGGCTAGTACAAGGCCGGCTTGGTTCTTTGCTCAGCTCTGTGTGACTGTCGTTTCGCCGAGTCATGATACAAAGCGGGATTATTAACAGTTGAATTGTATAAATTAAACGTCTATACAAGTTTGTTATCATTTAGCTAGTTGCATCGATGTGGGATGCAAGCACAACATGACTATCCTGATTAAAGTATTTTGAATATTTAATTATCCAGTGAATATGGGTAATTGAGTATGGGCAAAAGTGGGGAGAATAACATGTGAGAATATCAGACATGGGTGTGGGTATGGGAAAGTACGGGCGTGCCCATTGTAAGAAATACTGAATCGTATCTAGGAGTAGATCAAGATTGGTGATACCTTCCTTTACGAGATACAAGCCTCCAACCACGCCTGCACCATGTAGATCAGTAACGACGCAATGGGGTGAAGCCATCCCATTGGTGGAGCGCAGTGGCACAGATGGTCGGAGAAGCGCTGGCAACGGCGACCTCCGTTGATGGCGACTGGTGGTGCTTCCCGTCGCTAGCAGCAGGACCCTCTAGATCGTACTAGGGTATGGACGGTGGGGAAATGGCGGCTGTAGTGAACCTCGTTGTTTGTGCCCTAAATTCCACCTCCTCTTTATAACGCTACGCGACAGAGGCCCACCAGCCATCTATTGGGCTGGGCTCCCCCGATCAGGGAGCTAGGTCAAGACCTAAAAGGCCGTTGGGCCAACTGGTGTCTGGTGGGAGATCAACCTAACACCCATACCCTCCTCCCCAACGGCAGGTTTAGTCCCAGGCTCCCAGCATATCCGTTTTGTGCAACACCTATTGTCGTGTGCTCCGCTCCCTCGCCAGTCGCCATGGCGATCGACTCCACCTGGTCCTCGTCCAGGTGCGTAAGGGAGAACGTCACCGACACGCACAGTTTCAAGGTGGCAGACTTCTCGGTGCTGGACGGCATGGGCATCGGCAAGTTCGTCAGTTCGTGCACCTTCAGCGCCGGCGGCTGCGACTGGAGGATCGACCTGTATCCTGGCGGGAACCAAGACGCGAACGAAGGTGCTTATGTTTTTTTTTTTTTATGAATCTGGAGGGACCAGGGGTCCCTACAGTAAATTTATTAATAAAAAAGTGGCAGAAGGTGCTTATGTCTCGGCCTTCCTGTATTTTGTCAGAGGAAGAGCAGGTGTCAGTGTTGTAGCGACTTTCAGTTTATTGGGCAATACTAATAGCGATGAAGTGATTAGTCAGCAAACGACGTCGACAAAGACCTTTGAGTCGGTTGGTGACGACTGGGGCTTCTCTAGGCTCATCAAGAAATCCACGCTGCGGGAGCGGCTGCGCCGCCTCGATAACGGTGGTCGCTTCACCGTCAGGTGTGTTCTGGTGATCGAAGACGGAAGACCCTCACGCTGAAGATGTAGGCGCGGTCTTCGTAGTTCCACAGCCAAAGCTGCTGCAAGACCTCAAAGACATGCTGAAGAACGGGGAAGGTGCAGACGTGACGTTCAGCGTCGGCGACCAACTGTTCCCTGCTCACCGGTGCATCCTGGCCGCACGGTCCGCGGTGTTCAAGGCGGAGCTCTTCGGCACGATGAAGGAGAAGGATGCGCAGCGCATCGAGATCGATGACATGGAGCCTGCAGCATTCGAGGCACTCCTGCACTTCGTCTACACAGATTCCTTGCTAGATGCGGCAGATAACAACGTGGCAACGCAGCACCTGTTAGTTGCAGCCGATCGGTATGGGCTTGACGGGTTGAGGCTCCTCTGCGAAGCAAAGCTGTGCCGCGATATCGATGTTCAGACGGTGGCCACCACCCTTGCTTTAGCGGAGCAGCACCACTGCACCCAACTCAAAGGTGCCTGCATTGGGTTCATAGCTTCGCGTGAAGTGCTTAGTGCTGTCATGGAAACCGATGGGTTCAAACATCTCATCACTGGCTGCCCTTCAATCATGAAGGAAATTTTGGACAAGGTCGCCGCCGTCTGGAGCGAGAACTAGTGTCACTGGAATATAGCTCAACACCAAGCAGTGCAAATAATGCTTCACTATCAATATTCCATCAGTTTCCATCACATTATATTACTGGTGTGCTGCGTGATACTACATTGCTACAATGATGTTTTGAAGAAAAACCATTAGGCTTCAATTAGCATTGTTTGTCCTTCAGTTTTCTTCTTACGTACGTTGTTCCTTCTCATCATGTTGTGTGATCTGTACTGAAAGTCTGAAACTCTCGTCACATTCTTCAGCTGTGTCTTGCACGACATGCATTTTCGATGGAATATGATTGCCTCAGGTAGGTTTATCACTTCTCCCAATGTGCTTAGTGCTCAGATAAGATCGCATCTCATGTCCAGTTTTGGCTATGAAAGAAAGTTTAGATAAGATGGCCGGACGGCGTTAGGGATCGGATGAGTAGTCTCCGTGAGACGGCGGGAGATGACTATTCTCCCTAATGTTTCATATGTCCACATACTTAGTGTATCCATCCAAGATATAAAAACTTCCTTAAAATGATAATATGATACTCCCTCCGTTTCAATTTATAAGTCGTTTGATTTTTTTAGCGCCAAGTTTGACCACTCGTCTTATTCAAAAATTTGTGCAAAATATGATATTTTGTGTTATGACCTGCTTTATTAACAAAAGTTCCTCAAGAATATGTTAAATTTAACTCTTTTTATGCAAATTTTTTTTGAATAAGACGAGTAGTCAAACTTAGGGTTGAAAAAATCAAACGACCTATAATTTGGGACGGATTAAGTACAATGTTTTGGGAGGGAGAGTTTGAATGGACAGCCCCGGCGAGAGAGAATCCCCACCCTCCCCGCCGGGGTCAACCCAGCCGCCGGCGTCCATCCCAGCCCAGCCACCCCTCCACGCGATGGATCCGAAGCCCAATGGCCCCCCTGCAGCTATTACGGCTCTGTCTCCTCAGCCCAACGGAGAGGAAGAGGAGCTCCTCGATTGGGGCGAGACGGAGAGCTTTGAAGGTGAGTCGCCAGAAGACATTGATGGTGACCTGCTCCCCGGAGCTGAAGCGGATCCAGAAGATCTGTCGCCCTCAGCAGCTGATGTGGCCCCCGCCGACCCACCCCTTGATGGATCCCATGGATCTGCCGGAGTTACTCCGGCTGCCGCCTCGGCTGCCTCGCCTCGACCGTCATCTGCCCTAAAGCAAAAGGAGCTACCGCAGGAGGGAGGAGCAGCACCGCCCAAGCTTCAATCCATCATAGTCCATCCGCTCCAGGCACCGGGACCGCCTGCGGCGTCGCTGCAGCGGAGGCAGGCGATGGGACAATGGATTTCCACGGCGGGGCCTTTCAAGGCCACAGCGCAATGCTCCATGGCGCCAGCCACCCATATGGGGCGTGGCATTAACCCTGCCTGCGACAAGAAGGGGGAGCTGCCCAAGGCCCTGGAGACACCACTTTCACCGAAGTGGCAAAAGGCGAAGCCAGAGCGCCGGAAGAGGCCTGATGCCCCTCCCTCGCGGGATGCGTCTGCACCCATGCCGGTTGCCAGGTGTGCCACCGCGGCCTCGCGGGAGGCCTTTAAGAAGCGCTTTGCTGGGCGCTGCATCGCCTCCGACCACCGCGTCGCCCAGTGCCGAGACCCCATCCGGTGCCTCTCTTGCCAGGGTAGCGGCCACCTTGCTCTCTCCTGCCCGTCCCACCGTCCACGCACCATCACTAGTACACAGGAGCTCTATAGTGGCGTTATGTATTTTTTTTACTGACGGTTTCGCTTGACGTCTGTCACTAGAAATCAGCGCCATTTTTATAGGCGGGTCACTTAAGGAACCGCCACTAAAAATCGATTTCTAGTGGCGGTTCCTTAGGTGACCCGCCTGTAGAAATAATCTGAATTTTAATTTTTTGAGTTTTGCAAATGACCTCGTATGAAAAAACTGTCCAAATAAAAGTTATAGATCTCGAAAAGTTATGAAACTTTGTAGTTGAAAATTTTTTCATTTGAAATCATCTTATTGATGTAAATTACGGTCAAAGTTTGAAATTTAAAATAATTTGACTTTATGATAAAAGCCTGGGATGGAGAAACACTCTACATGAAAATTGTAGATCTCGAAAAGTTACTCAACTTTATATTTGACAACTTTTTCATTTGAATTCATTTAGTACCTCAAACAATCAATTGTGATATAGTCACAAGTGAGAGTGTGGTGCAGTGGTAGGGAGGGGTACGCGCGAGAGAGAGGTCGCGGGTTCGAATCCCACCGGCCGCATAGCGCGCGAATTTTGCGCGAAAAATGCTGCGACTTGCGACGGAAACGGACAGACGCTAGCTGGTGGGTCCCTTTCCAGATTTAATTTTTTTATTTTGCTATTTTTAAAACATGATTTTTAGAAAATTATTTTTACTGACGGTTTCTTAAATGAACCGTCAGTACAAATTATTTTTTAAAATCATCGATTTCTACTTACCTCTATCACTCACAGTTGTCAAAAACACCTGTAAACATACGTCTACGACTGCTAGGGCAGAGCTTCTCTGTCCATTTCTGCCCACCTCCGTAGCTGCCTCATCTTCCCACTGGAGAGCATCCACAGCCGCATCGAGTTCCCGCCGCTCCCAAGCCGTGCTCAGTCACCTAAGGGCGGCCTGACCATGGAGCACACCCCCGGCCTCGCCCATCTGCGCCCCAGGCACAACCGCCTCAACCTGGCCGTCAACGATGCCATCCACCGCGAGGCCAACAGGCTACGGGCTCACGCTGTGGTCGTATCCCTGCAGCCGGAGGGACATAGCTCCAACGCGCTGGAGCCTGGAAGTCTCCCACGCTCTTGCAGGGCAACTCCACCTCGACCGCCACTCATTCCACGTCACCAAATGTGGTTCTGGTGTGTTCGTGGCGGAGTTCTGCACCCCGTTGGAGAAGGACCGGGCGCTCAGCAAGGGCTTCATCGAGCTGGGGGGCGCCATCTTCCCCATCCAGCCATGGATCTCGGCTGGGGGCGCAGCGCAGACGACATGGTGGTCACCATGAAGCATGTGCCACTGGAGGCCTGGAACGAAGAAGGTGTCAAGCTCATCCTTGGTGACTCCTGCCTCTTCGACAGGTTCGACAGTCGCACCCGGGCGAGGGAGACATCAGAGTTCTTGACTTGCTATGTCTGGATGGAGGATCCGGGTGAACTCCCAAGGTCGCTGGAGTGCACGGTCTTCGCGGCGAGGGCGGGCCAGGCTATGCAGATCCGTGGCCTGCCGACGACGACGTGCATCCCCTCCTACCCGCCAACTGGGTTGCGTGCTGATGAATCCATCATCATCCACTTGGTTCAGTATGAGGACTGGCGCCCCCGCTCCCCTGATGGCTCGAGCTCGAGGACATCCTCGGAGCAGGGGAGCTCTGCGCTGTCGGTGGTCCGCTTCGACTGGGTGCCAGGGATCATCGACGGACAATCCGCCCCTGCCGTGCGCCACGGGACATGGTGGCACGCAGGGACTCGGACTGCGACGACGACTTCCGCGACCACCACGGACGCGCCGACGTCCCCAAGAGCGCCAGAGTCCGACACCTCTTCCCGAGCTGTACCTCGAAGCGGTCTGTCCGCACATGCACCCGCTCACCACCGGCCTATCGGCGGCCCTGGGCGGGAACATGGGACACGGACCTCGCCGCCCGCGAACGTGGACGTGCTCATCAGCGCAGCCGTTCACCAAGGTGGGGCGGCCGTGGTCGTGATGAGCTCCCCCATGTCTCTAAGGAGTGGGAGCGACGCCGTTCGCGCTCCCCGGCCCCTTGGGACCAGCGACGGGGCAAGACGGAGCACCACCTGGCTGCCAAGGTAGCCTACGACCCTCTGCTTGACTCTTTTAGGGAGACGGCGGACGGGTGGATGATGCAGCCGCAGGTGGAGGACCCGATGGTGCATGAGTTCACCTGTGCAGGGCTGAGGGCGGATGGTTCTCCCCAGTACTACCCGGAGGGTGCTGGTGGCAGGACGCGGTCGCCGGAGTACGCCTCAGTCAGCAAGCTGTGCGCTGCCCTGGGCAGCAAGGCCTGTGATGAGGATGCCCCGGAGGAGATCGTCTTCGGGCCAGGAGTCCAGCTGCGAGACTCGTCTCAGGGGTCGGGCCCATCATTGGCCGACATCTCTGAGATGGTCACGCAGATGGCGATTGACAGCGTGGCCCAGCCAGGTGCACCCAGCCCACAGCTGGGCGAGGTGGTGACTGGCGGGGACCGGGCCGTTCAGGGCGCTCAGGCGGCTCAAGATGATGCCGCTGGCCAGCTGATGGATGACCAGGAGGGCTACACTGAATTCTGCACCGCCATGTTCAAGAAGATCCCTGATCCACTCCTGCAGGTTCCGGTGACACGGACGCCGCCTGGCAGGAAGGGTGGCCGAAGGACGTTAACGTCCACCCGCTCCAGCTCTAGGCTTGCAGCCCGCCCTTCACCGGTCCCAGTTGCCAAGCGCGCCCAGCTGAAGCTCACGAGGGAGCTCTCCTTCATCAACAAGAAGTCTGCGGCGCCGGACGCGGCAATCACAGCCTTCGTCGACCTACATGAGCACGACCTGCCGGAGGAGGCGGTACAGGCGATCAGGGCGGCGTCCTGCATGGGTAACAAGCAGCTCTCCAAGGCACTGGCAGCGATTGCAGGGGAGGCCGGGGCAGCCGAGATGGAGCTTCCATGAAGATGCTGGTGCAGCGGGTTGCAGTATATCTCCCATCAATGTATCCTAGTCTAGTGGCAACGCCGGCCGGTGTCCGAACGGTGAATCTCGTATACCTCAACTGTTGGGTCTGTCTCTGTGGCTTGAGGTTGCTGTCTTGTTGGGTCCGTCTGTGGCTTGAGGTTGCTGTGTGTCTGCTCGGCCTAGTGGGATGGCACTGGGGACAGTGGTCTGTGGCTCATTTGCATGTGAGCTGGTTGTGCGCCAAGCTGGTACTTCCTATTGTGCTGTTGGGCAGAGCCTTTGCCCGTCTGTTGCCATCCATGAGAAATGAGTTCAAGCTGCTTAAATGGAACGTCCGTGGGCTAAACTGTGCGGCCAGGAGTGAAGCGGTTAAGCTAATGATCCAGCAGGCCAAGCCGTGTGTTGTCTGTATACAAGAATCTAAGCTGGATAGTATTGACAGATTCGTAGCAGCTGAATTTTTGTGCCAGCCAAACTTGCGGTTTGATTTCGTGGCGCTGATGGATCGGGCGCTGGATGCTAGCGGGGCCCTTTTCAGCAAAGAAGGAGGTTGTAGTCTCAGTTATTTGAAGTGTGACTTTTTAGTGCCGGCACTGGAGAAGTGGTTCAGGGTTTGGATGACAACCGGTGGGGGTTTCCCGGAACCAAGGAAGGTGGAGCATGCTGCTTGCAGTTTAAAGATTGCGTGCTTCTTATGGTACACTGCGGGAGGGATTTACTTGAAGCCCCGTTTAGTCGCACAATTATTTAGTGTGTAATATCTCTTTTGTATTTCCATAAACTTCTCGCAGCCTAGGTTGTGGGGAGTAGGGCTCCTCGCGCATGTATTGACTGTTGCTCCTTCTTCTTATTATAAATCAAAGCTGGGAAATCAGATCTTTCAAAAAAGATAGTATGATACAAGTGCACTTGCAAACTTATTAGGCTACTATCCAAACTGTTTTGATCAAATAGAACTTTTTTTTAGCACCTTTCTATTCTCCATGACTAATCGAATCTGGGTCTAAGACATGTTTATATCAGCCAGACCTTTTAGCAGCTTTTGATTAGATCTAACTAATTGAAATAGTGTCTAAGGCATGCTTCTATATTTAATTAAATTCTGTCAAAGGCATTTCGCGTACGTTAAGAGTCAATATAGCTGATATAAAGTCATGACCATGGTCTTGAATAAGAGTTATGGATTGATCATGACACATTGGCCATATGTGATAGAAAATCGAAAGAAAATGGTAGAAAAGAAAGCTGATAGGATGCAACCAATGCAAAATCCATTACTTCTCAGCTAAACTTTGAGCGCGATCCTGCTCTTGCGTCTGCAATCTTGTCTAAAATCTCCTTCATGATGAAAGGGCAGCTGGCAAGAAGATGCTTGAATCCATCGTTCTCCATGATAGCACCAAGCATATCATGTGAAGCAATGAACTCGAGACAAGCATTCTTGAGTTGGATGCAGTTGTGCCAACAGTTAGCGCGCCGATGCAGTGTTAGCGTGTGAGCAATGCAATGTCATAATCCACTAGTATCTTCGTATTCAGAGGTGCGACGACGCGTCCTTGTTGCTGGAGTGCTGGACTCGACGCCGCGCCCAACAAGATGTGGCCAAGACCAAGGGGAAGGACTCGCTGCCCAACCGCATGCAGCTAGCCTCCGGTGCTTCGACCGACGTCGCGGAAGGGCCGTACCGCACCGGCCCGCACCGGTCCAAGGAAACAGCTCCAGAAGGAAACGTCTCCTGCACCAACATCATGGTGGTCCACGTCCACGACACGACGCGCACCGTGCCACTCCTGTCCTGGCCCGTCGCGGGACGGCCTGGGCCGCATCTCCAGCGCCGGCAGATGTGGCGAACTGCCCCGGCCCGCTACATATACGGCGACATCGGCCTCCATCATGGACTAGGCCATCGCCGAATCGCCGCCGCTCGCCACCGTCTCGTCGCGCTTTCCGGCGCCCACACGCTGGGCAACATGCCGCACAGGCACCGACGTTCCCGGAAAACGCCTTCGCATCAGCATCAGCATGCGCATTGTGCACTTTCGTCTGGGTTCGGGTACGGTAGCACTTTCATAAAAATATATAAAAATAATTAAACTAGAAAAATATATGAAAATAATTCACAACAACAAATATATTATAGGTTTTAATTAAACTAGAAAAATACTAAATTTAATTTAATAGTTATGTATCATTAATACTATTAAATTAATATTAAACTTTACATGTAGATATACTGCTAAATAGTTTCATTAAATAAGTAGTCACCGGTAATGGAAAGTAAGTTTTTTCTTTAAATAGATTTATAGTATCTTGTTCTTCGCCGATATAGATATTTCGTATTTTTGTCGAATACGGATGTGGAACTTCATAGAGAGAAAATCTGAAATGAATTCGGTGGATATATCCATTAAAAACGGATATCTATATTACACATTTTATCGGATACGGATTCAGATAATTCAGATTTTCAGATATTCATTTCCATCCCTACTCTTATTATTACTTTTCCCCGCTACTTATTAAAGATTAAAAAGTGACATGAGACGCCCCATTGGAATTTTGAAGTAGTTTGAACGCTAGCTCTTCCTCGGTTCCTCCAAGTAGTGCGCGGCAGATGAACCGTTTGAACTTAAGTTATTTGGTTTCGCATGAGAAATGACCAATGGGTTAAGTAGTGACGGTAAGCATTCTGAACTTACCGCCTGTTCACAGTTCACAGGAAGCTAAACGTCTTCCCAAGCGAATGCGCTTCCCAAAAGAAGAGAACGAAGTTTTACTATAAAAAGGCACTAGGTAACACAATCACCCTATGTTATATCTCCATTTTCACTCGCCATGGATAACAACTCCACCTCCCCAGTTAACCATGGCCAGTTCCGATGGTCGAGGTGCGTGACAGGGACTGTCACCGCCACGCACACTTTCGAGGTGACGAATTTCTCGCTGCTCGACGGCATGGGTATCGGCAAGTACGTCGATTCGAGCCCCTTCAACGCCGGCGACGACCAAGACTGGAACATAAGGGTCTACCCTGACGGATGGAAGGAGGAGGATAAGGCCGTTTATGTGTCAGTCTTCTTGAATCTCAAAAGAGGACCCGTGGGTGTCAGGGTGAAGTTCAGTTTAAGTTTACTGGACAAAGATGGCCATGTCTCCAAGCTACAAAAGTACACTCATAAATTTGATTGCGGCACCGGCTTTTGGGGCTGGAGCAGGTACCTGGAGAAATCCGAGCTGCAACCGCTGCTAGATCTCAACAATGACTGCTTTACGATCAGATGCGATTTGACCGTCATACAGAATCCTAGAACTGAAGATGTTCCAATAAGCACCATCGTAGTTACACAGCCGAACTTGCAGCAGCACTTCGAGCGCATGCTCAAGGACGGCAGAGGAACAGACGTGACGTTCAGCGTGGCCGGCGAACTGCTCCGTGCCCACCGATTGTGTGCTGGCCGCACGGGTCTTTGAGGCCGAGCTCCTGGGTCCAGTGAAGGAACAAGCTACGCAACCGATCAAGATCGACGACATGGAGCCTGCCATCTTTGAGGATCTTCTTCACTTCGTCTACACCGATGCCATATCGGACAATGCCAGTGGAAATGTGGCGACGATACAACACCAGCTGGTCGCCGCGGATCGCTATGGGCTGAATAGGCTGAAGGCGATCTGCGAGGACAAGCTGTGCCGGGCCATTGATGTGGAGACGGTTGCTACCACCCTCACCCTAGCGGAGCAGCACCAGTGCGTGCAGCTCAAGGATGGCTGCCTCAGGTTTATCATCGCCTCTCGTGACGTGCTTGGTGCTGTTATGAAGACAGAAGGGTTTAAGCATCTCGTCGCAAGCTGCCCTTTGCTGAAGAAAGAAATACTCCCTCCATCCCAAATTATAAGTCATTCTAAGAATTTTGGAGAGTCAAACCATGCCAACTTTAACCGAGTTTATATGATAAAATAATAATATTTATAATATTAACTAAGTATCATTTGATTCTTCACCAAATATATTTTCATAGTAAACTTATTTGATATCATAAATCTTTATATTTTTTTTAATAATTTTGGTCAAACTTGAGGTGTTTTGATTCTCCAAGATTCCTAGAATGAATTATAATTTAGGATAGAGAGAGTATTAGACCGGATGGCCGGAGTTTTTACTAGTGCTAAGGTAGTCTCCGCTGAAAGTTCTTAAGTAGCAATTCTCTACCGACATATAGTATATGTGGATGGAACCCTACCAAGTTATTATTTGAGAACACAGTTTTAATCACTTTTTATATTAACTAGCAGAAGTGCCCGTGCGTTGCAACGGGTTATCCACATTCAATATAGATATGATGCTCTTATTGTCACTGACCTCTACAATTATACGGCGTCTATCATGCTAGTTATCTTATCTTAGTAAAAAAATAATCATTGACTTTTATTTTAGATGTAATATATATGGAAGTGTAAGCACACTTCTTCACCTTGAACTCCATCGCCTGCCTATTTGTTATTTTTCCTGACACGGATTCTGTTGGAGATTTCTATTTTAGATGTAATATCTATAGAAGTGCAAGCGCACTTCTTCACCATGGACTTCGTTTTTTGCTTGATGCGCCTGCCTATTTGTTGTTTTTCTGACGCGAATTCTGTTGAAGGAGCAGGACCATATGAGTGAGTGGGCCGGTAGTTAGGAAGGGTGAACGAAAAAAACGAGCCGGAAATTTTGCCGCTTTATTAATACTAGCAAAAGTGCCCGTGCGTTGCGACGGGGGAAGTATCAAAATAATTTTTCGTCAACTCAATTGTTAGTAACCGTGCATTGCAGTTAGAGAGTGTCAAAATAAATGTTCGTTAACTCAAATTGGTTTTATAACCAATCTAGAAAAAAAATAATTATTATATTTGTTTAACTTGTGTGTTAACATCTCTTTGAAAAAAGCCAAGAAAGATATGAGTTTTTTTAGCAGAGCTGATACCTACTCCCTTTATAACAAATTACTATACCAATAGAAAGTAACAACTCAATAAAAATTTAATTTTTTATTTGAATTATGGGGTCCTCCAAGCTCGTTATGTGCCCGTCGCGCAGGTGCGAGCTTTTTATTTTTATTTTTAAATATAGTAACAACTCAATAAATTTTTTTTTGAATTGTGGGGTCCTCCAAGCTCGTTATGTGTCGAGCTTTTTATTTTTTCAATGTCCCCTGGCGCTCGTTATATACTTGTCCCTCGGACTGCAACTTTTTTAGTCAAGCGAGGTGGTACTAAGACCCTGGCACATCTCAATCTGCCACGTGGCCACGGCTACGCAACATAACTTGGGTCAGGCCCGTTACTCCCTCCACAAAGAAATTGGCGATGGACCTGTAATATGACGTGAACGTGACAATCTAGAGCAGCGGGCCAGGCGGAGCGAACGAAAAAACGGTGGACGGGTGGGGCGCCGCCAGAACAAAAAAACGTTGACCAAAAAAGAGGGAAGAAATATTCCCTCTTTATTAGTAGGTATAGATTAATAAGTATAGAATATTTAATTTTATTTTTTTCCATGTTTTGCCTTTATGTTGTTCCATGCATATTGTCATTTTCTTTTGAAAACATATTCATAAATTAGGCTCTACTTGTTCTGTGGGATGGTCGTGGGCGAGACTTTTTCAACCCCGAAATAACCGTGTTTTTTTTTCCTGGCCGAACTCGACCTGGCTAGCAAAATGCTGAGGTCTGGGATCGCCTGGCGGTGGCAGCCCAACGACGGCGATCTAGCAATCCCATTCAACAAATAGGGTGTTTATTACTCCCTCCATTTCAAATTATAAGCCATTCTAAGAATCTTAGAAAGTCAAACCTTCTCAAGTTTGATCAAAATTATAGAGAAAAATATGAAGATTTATGACACCAAGTAAATATATTATGAAAATATACTTGATGAATAATCTTATGATACTTAATTGATATTGTAAATATTAGTACCTTATTATATAAACTTAGTTAAAGTTAAGATGGTTTGACTTTTCAAGATTCTTGGAATGACTTATAATTTGGGATTAGGGGAGTATGCTCTTGTAACCAAGAGGCCGGGCAGGCTGAGCAGCGGTGAAGGAACTGGAGGCGGTCTGACACGGGCGGTGGCCTAGAGCTAATAAAAAGCTGATGAAAAATCTAGCTGATTTAAACATGTCTTGGACCAACTCGCAAAAAAAACATGTCTTGGTCCATATTTCGATTTGTCAGGGAGAATAGAACGCTGCTAAAAAGCAGTTCTACTTGATCAAAACAATTTTGATAGTAACCTAATAAGTTCCAAGTGCATTTCTATCATTTCAATAATAAAGTATTTAAATTTCTTGGGATGGATAGTACGCACTAAGAATGAGAATATATGAAAGATTTAGATATAGATAGAATAGTCTGATCTCCCGCCATCCCACGAGACTACTCTCAATCTCTTATCCCGAATTCCGTCCGGCCATCTTGTCTAAACTCAGTCATATATAGCAAAATGGACGACGGCGGAGTATGCTTGAATACATCTGTTTCCATAATAGCACCAAGCACATGCATCTGTTTCCTTGATAGCACCATACCTACCTGAGGCAATCATATTCCAACGAAAATGCATATACCGTGCAAGATAGAACTGAAGAATGTGATGACTTTCAGTACAGAATCCACACAACATGAGAATCAAAAACGTAGGAAGAAAAGTGAAGGGCAAAGACAAACAATGCTAATTGAAATCAAATGGTTTTCTTCAAAAAATTCAGTGTAGCAATGTATCAAGAGGCACAGCACACCAGTAATATAATGTGATGGAAAGTGATAGAATATTTATACTGCAGCATTATATGCATAATGCATGCTTGCTGTTCAGCTATATGACACTACTTATTGCTCCAGACGGCGGCGACCTTGTCCAAAATCTCCTTCATGATTGCAGGGCAGCTAGTGATGAGATGTTTGAACCCATCGGTTTCCATGACCGCACTAAGCACGTCCCGTGAAGCTATGAACCCAATGCAGACACCTTTGAGCTGGGTGCAGTGGTGTTGCTCTGCCAAAGCTAGGATGGTGGCCACCGTCTGCACATCAATATATCGCTGCACAGCTTTGCTTCGCACAGGAGCCTCAACCTGTCAAGCCCATACCGATCGGCTGCAACTAACAGGTGCTGCATTGCCACATTGTTATCTGCATCATCATCCGGCAGGGAATCTGTGTAGACGAAGTGCAGAAGTGTCTCAAATGCTGCAGGCTCCATGTCATCGATCTCGATGCGCTGCGCATCCTTCTCCTTCATCGCGCCGAAGAGCTCCGCCCTGAACACCATAGACCGTGCGGCAACAGTTGGCCGCCCACGCTGAACGTCACATCCGCACCTTCCCCGTTCTTCAGCATGTCTTTGAGATCTTGGAGCAGCTTTGGCTGTGGAACTGCAACGGTGGTGGTGGCTGCATCATCTTCAGTGTGAGGCACTTCATTGACTGTCACAACACATCTGATCGTCAAGTGACCACCGTCGTCGTTGAGGCCCTGCAGCAGACTGGATTTCTCAATGAGCTTAGAGAAGCCCCAATCACCCCCGACGGACTCAAATGTCTTTGCGGACGACATTTTCGTCACTTGTTCGATATTGCCCAATAATAAACTGATACTCAGCGTAACCCTTGCACCTGCTGTTCGACAAATTTCAGGAAGGCCGACACATGAGCACCTTTGTTCTCCACTGAGTCGCCGTCAGGGTAGAAGTTGATTCCCCAGTCGCGGCCGCGACGCTGAAGGTGTTGGAGCTGACGAATTTGCCGATGCCCATGCCGTCCAGCAGCGGGTAGTTGCTCACCTCGAAGTTGTGTGCAACCGTCACGCACCTCGACGACGTCTCGGATAGGCACTGCCCATGCGCAATCGCAGAGGTGGAGGTGGAGCCGTCGGTAGCCATGGCGAGGGCCGAGAGAGCACAGTACACGGCCGGCAAAATGCACAGATATATAGGGTACGGCCTTGTGTATTGCTGTTGCGCGGCGCGCACTCTGCACAAGGGATTATGGGAGAATTCCCCTCCCCCCCCCCCCCCCCCCCCCCCCCCTCCCCCAAAAAAAAGGGATTGTGGGAGAAGACACGTTTAGTTTCCCAGAAACATCGGCGCCGGTTGAGGATATAATATAGAGTTAGTTTTTCGAATTTATTTCATCAAAATCAAAAAGAAAATACTACAAAGTTAGTTTTTCGAATCGTCTTGTACCACGCTGAAAGTGCATTTGCCCCATCGTGGGTTTTGGTTAGTTGATGACACCCAAATTAGGGACTAATGAACTCTACTAAGACTATGCGCAGGTTTAATCCCGTGAGAGCATATTGAAAATCTAATTGGGATTAAACGGTGCCCCTCAATTCGACTTGAACTTCGGCGCTTCGACTCAAGCGGTGGTTAGAATTACTTTTATTATTTTCTTGAGTTAGGAATGCCGTACTATTAAGAGGGATACAAAACTAAGTGGTTTGATGAAGATAGAGTGCTCAAGCTTTAATTTAAAATCAAAAGAGAGACACTCAAAGCACCGTACGAACACGATCGAGAGCTGCTGGAACTTGACCAGTCGGAAGTTCCGGCCCAGGCCGGAAGTTCCGACGTTCAGCCTTTTGGTGGCGTGGCTAAGTGCTGGGAGGTCGGAAGTTCCGGCCATGGCCGGAAGTTCCGACTCGTCGGAAGTTCCGGCTGGAGCCGGAAGTTCCGACTACCCCGCACCTAGACCTAATTTGAATAGCAGGGTCGGAAGTTCCGACACCCCTGTCGGAAGTTCCGACGCAGATCTGAACGGTTGGATTTGGATTCGTCTATAAAAGCTCCTCTCTCACTTCTAACCGTTACCATTGACTCTCAGCGACCTAACTCCGTGCAAAAACAGCTCCCAAGCATTGAAGGCTCCCCACTTCTCTCCCCTTTGCTCCCAACTTCGATTCCCCCAAGGATTTGAGTGAAGATTGAGTGGATCGAGTGAGGAAATCATCTCTTGAGCTTGAGCACTTGATTCTCCTCGTCTTGCCGGTTGGTTTTGCGTTTGTTACTCTTGTAGCTTTGCTCCTAGCCGGCTAGGCGTTGCCCACGAGCATCCAAATTTGTGGATTCGCCTTGGGAAGTTTGTATTACCCGTGATTTCTAGTGGAAACCTCGAGTTACCTTTGTGGTTTCTTTGAGAGAGGGTAAGGAGGTGAAATAGACTCCGACCTTTGTGGTCACCTCAACAACGAAGACGTAGGTACTCCTTTGTGGGGTGGCCGAACCTCGAGATAAATCCTTGTGTCTCTTGTGCTCGTTGTTTTCGTTGCAATACTTGTTTTGTATTACTCTTTGCTTGTCTCTCCCTACCTCCTCCTACTTTTTAGGGTTTGAACTCCACCCGTAGAGTGGAGCATCTCCGAAGCTGAACAACCTCGACTGCTACCTCACTTCATCACTGGGTAAAAGGGTTGTAAGTTTTCGCACGCTCAAAAGTTCATTTGGCCACTAGGGCTAGTTTCAACGTAGGGGTCGGAACCTCCGACATTTTGGGCCGGAACTTCCGAGACAGTCGGAAGTTCCGACACAAACTGCCGGAACTTCCGGCAGTCTCTGATCAAATTGAACTAGAGTGTGTGCAGATTTTTTTAATTAGGCCTATTCACCCCCCCTCTAGGCCATTGTAGATCCTTTCACACGCATAGAGTGAAACTAGCAGGAACCCCGCACAGTTTGCGCGGGTTAGAAATCTATAATATGTAATTTTGGACATGAAAAGAATAGAATTATCTGAACCCTGCATAATCCCAGATGGTGGTCAAAGGCGTCTCGAAGAGACAGATTGGGGATGTCGGAGGGATTGTGTATGAGCGAAGAGGATAGGGCTGCCGAGGTAGCACGTAGCAGAGGGCTGTAAACATTTAAAAAATAGAGGAATAAGCAAAAATACATGTTAAGGTCATCTTGCAGTAACTAACTTTTTTGCAGATGTAAGAAAAGAAGCAATGTATGTTGGAGAGCAATAAATGGTGCCGCTAAGAGCTCAGAATGACACTCAAATTAGCAAACCTCATTAATCCGTAATTTTATGCCATGATTTCCTAAACAAAAGATGGTTCGTTTGCAATGTTGGTACAGATAGTGATGGAGAACTAAAAACATGGAATGTCACTAATTAAGGAAAGCATCGTAAATATGGTAGCAAATATGGTAGCATTAATCTTCACCCAAGCAGCAAATCTGGTAGCATTAATCCTGGCTGGACAAATTTACATGACCATGGAGTGTAAAAGATTATGGAGCACTAAAAAAGCGATGGTAGGCAAGTAGTGTTCTTACTCATGCAGTAATTTCATCCGTCACGGTGCTTTCAGAAATTTGTGCCTGTGCCTGTGCCTGCACATACAAAATAACTGAGGAGACCATTTTGTCATTGTTCAAAGTTTTTATTATCAAGAAATTGTTTCATGAATATGTATTTATATAAGCAACTTTATTGGAAGGCTATTGATATGGATTAGCAATTATAGTTGCTGACCTTTTCTTTCCAAATTTATTGTTGGTGCCATGTACCATGTAGTCTGAATCGCAGTTGCTATGCTGAAAGTGAAGAAAAAATTTTAGCAGCAGGTAACAAAGATAGGTGTTCACTATGAGTACAACATATAAAATAGAAGTTGACACTGTAGTTCAGAAAACGAAATTGACCAAATGGAAGTATAACAATTCCACATATTACTATTACAATAGAACGGTGCCTGGCAGCACAAAGGTTATTTGGTATAAGTAGTTAGATCATTTTGCGAACTGTGGGAAATGGAATATATGACAGACCACCTAGCAGGGTGGCATGGAACAACAGATTCTTGAACTATGTGTTCTGCCATTTTGGTCGGCATGATAAGACCACAGTAATTTGCACTTAAGTGAGTAGGTCAGCATGGAGACCTGGCTAGCTTATACCATGGAGCCTAGTTGGGTTGATACAGAGTTTAAGGATCAGAAAACTATCAGGTATTAAAAAGCACACAAATCCCGCAGTGGTTGCATGGTTGTATATCTATTTGTGCTTTTGAGGTGGTAAGTGTTTACAGTAATGTATACAATGACAGGACAATATTTATTAATTAATTTATTACATCTGTACAACAATGTGAAGCACTGCTTTATGCGAACTCAAATGTGCAAACCTGCTTACTTTGGATATTTCTACTGGGAGTTCATGTTCCGAAAAAAAAAAAAAAAAAAACTATAAGAACTATATACAATAATAGCATTGATCTTGGAAGCAATTTAGTTCTGTCTCCCTGATGATGAGTGAACACATAGAATTTGTGGGAGAACTGTCATATAGCATTTTTGAGCAAAGCGAAAAAATAATTTGATCACCCGAAGAAGGAAATGGTCTTTGCCTATTCAGTGCATTTTAGATGGGGTTTCATGTTGCCCAAACAAATACTATCCTATTAGTACCAAAATTGTCGAATCAAGAATACCATTATTGTAAAATTTTGTTTCAATTTTATTTCCACTTTGCGCTCATGTAACTCAATCAAATCAGTACTTAAATCAGCAAAATGTGATTGCTATAGAAGGTACCATAGTTGAATTTGCTGTAAGGACCGTAATACCTGTGTACACAATAGATGCTAACCTGAGCGAAATTGCATTCCAATCAAATTCTTTGGATGAAGCAGATGCTGCGTAACTGTGAATGATGTAAGCAAATGTACAAACTCTGCATCAAATTAACTCTAGTTAGGGGAGTACCGTACCAAACTCTCTGACTATTTGATAAGTTATTTTGCATGGCAAGATTAAATGACATCAAATTTGCTGATCTAAAAGGTAGATATCAGTGTATGAACCATAACCGGACCAAGGCTGGCAAAAAAGTAGCAGTAGTGCTGACTTACGAAAATTAGAGGGATCACCTTTTTTCTTCTATCTTGAAACTAATTGGTAAATGTAGGAGGACTAAGGGTCAACTGAAAGAAGTGCGTACGACTGCTCCCCAGCTTTCCGAGTTGATGTCATTGGTACTGAATATGAAGCTTCTTGAAATTGATGTACCAAGTTTGGTAGCAAGGTGCATAACATGAGGAAAATCTGATGCCGAAATCTGAACTGCAAGATAAGGGCATAACAAAGGTAAAAAAAAAAAGATTATGGTTCTGTACATAACTGTCAACAAATCAGTATGTAATATACTGAAACCGTAATAAAGTGAACAGGAAAATACCTAGAACTACTACTCAATGGGCTAAATCGGTGGCCGTCGACACCAAGATGGTCCGCTGTCTATGACGTTCCTGTGACGAGAAGTCTGGAGAGGAAGACCTGCAGTAGTAGTAGGCCACACCGAGAAGAGGTGTGAGCAGAAGTATGCCACGGAAGAGGAGTCGGGCGAGGCGAACTCACCGAGATGTCTGCTGCGGTGAGTTGGAGAGCACCGAGGGTAGGGACGCCGGGGAGGCCGCCGGCGCCGATAGGGCTGGCGCTGCGTCAAAGCCGAGAAGAGGCGGGGGGTGGAGCGCGCTTCGGTAGGAGACACAGAGCCAGCTGCGAATCGGAGCCGGAGAGGGCGGAATAGAGGCATCACGGCGAGCGGCGGCGGCGCTGCAACCTCGGGAGGAGCGGGTGTGTGGGGCGGGGCGCGGACGGCACTCTTCAGTTGTCGTCGGAAAGAGAAAGAGAGAAGCGGAGGGGGTCGGGGATACCTGCGGTGCCGTTCTCGCCGGCGCTGCAGCGGCGGAGGCAGCAGCACAGGGCGCTGTCATGGCCATGCCCTTTTTTATTTGCGTGCGTGGGGGATCGGCTGGGCAAGTCCGGGTCTCAGGATACGGACGACCGGGTTTTATTTTCTTTTCTTTTTTTTTGTGTGTGTGGGGGTTCGGCTGGTGGGCAAGGCTAGGCTAGGATGGAACATCCTGGAAGTTTCCTCCATGCGGTGGTTTCCCTGCCATCGATGGCAGATCGCAAGGACAGGGAAAAAAGGCGACGTGGAATGTGAGGACAAAAAAAAAAGTTATAAGGGTAAGGTATAGATCTGATCGATCACGTAACGAAGCGGCCGTAGGTTCACTTCGACAGATAACTCTGCACCGGCGGTTTAACACGTATTTTTACAAGCGGTTTTAATAACCGTCAATATCAGAGGCCAGTAGAAATAGACCATTTGTACAGATGGTTTGTACAAATATTTTTCCGAAATCACGTTTTAAAAATAGCAAAACAAAAAAAAAATTATAAAATTCGAGCACTACGCGGCCGCGGGGTTCGTACCTATGACCTCGGGCTCGCGCGAAAACCCACTACCACTGCACTACACCATCACATGCGTCTAAAATAGTTTTTGGTTCCCCACATATTATAATAAATAATAGAAAATTGATTATTTGAGGCCCTAAACGAAGTCAAATGAACAAGTTGTCAACTATAAAGTTGCATAACCTTTTGAGACTTTCATGTAGAGTGTTTTTCCATCCGAGGCTTTTTTCAAAAATTCAAAATTCAAATTTTAAAATTTGACCGTAATTTACATCAACAAGATGATTTCAAATGAAACAGTTGTCAACTATAAAGTTTTATAACTTTTCAAGATCTACAATTTTTATGTAGACAGTTTTTTCATTTGAAGTCATTTAAAAACTCAAAAAATTAAAATTCAGATTATTTCTAGTGGCGGGTCACTTAACGAACCGCCACTAAAAATCGATTTCTAGTGGCGGAACCGCCTGTAAAAATAGCGTTGATTTCTAGTGGCGACCGTCAAAACAAAACCGCCTGTAGAAAAAAATCTAGGTGTCAGCTTAGAGCTTTTTGTACTAGTGGTTCCTTCCTAACAAACAATAACTATATACTCTCCCATTTGATTGTACCCCGTATTTTCCTGGATTACCAACTGACATATATATACATTTATACACGATAATAATCTACAAAAATGAGTTGACAAATTGTGTTACCATATTATGTAAAACCTATTATAATTTGTATGGACTATGTCGACATGATTTAAATTGTTGTGAACTTTCCATTCATTATAGTGATGATAAAATGATAATATGTGTTACTTCTCTCGAAATTTATAGTTTTTTTTTTGTTATATTTTAGCTTCTTGTTAACACACCCACGGGTGACCCCAAACCCACAGCTCACCTAAAGTCACCTATAACGCTGTGAAATCTCATCAGGAGGTTGACGTGATGAACAACAGAGTAGAGAGAAAGTATGGTAAAAGAGGGTATGTGTTGTTTCTTGACGATCAGGATTTGGGAACATCAGATAGCTGTGATTCTCTCGAACATATAGAGGGGTGGTCTTATCCCAATAGGAAAAAATCCAAAATACGTTCTTCATGTTGCCCACGTCGAAAATAGATTCAAAGCTAATTTGGAAATTAACCGGTTCGGACTCGGTAGAAAACTTGGGACTCAGCAAAGAAGAGGGAACATTTCTGTAGAGCACTTAATGTAAAGTCATCTTAGCCACAAAGAGAAACATTTCAAGGAGAACCCATTCTTGTTTTCTACTTGTCCAATGAAACCAGCTTTCCTAATTCTGGTTCTAATTTTAAGAATCTAGTATGCTAGTCAACCCAGTTTTATAAAATGATTCTGATTCATCCAAAAAAAATTTTAAATGGAATTTAGATTTGGAACATTTCTAGGAAAATCTAGAATCCTACCAAACATACCCTTAATACCCATGACAGAGAAAAAGCTAATGTAACCCTTGTAACTATCTTAACAGGAAATTTTAAGGACATACAATGCCTAACTACAGTGAAATATAATGGTTTTTTTTATTCAAAAATTCATTGTAGCCGTGTATCACGTAGCACACATTATATTCTTCCGATATAACAGGAGCTGCAATGGACACAGCAGTAGTGTAATTAATGTGATGGAGAAGTGATCGAATATTAATACTGCTCGTTGTTCAGCTATCTACATATATCTCTTGTAAAGTAAGACCGACTCCAACAGGACAGACAAAAGGAGAGGCAAACACAAAATGCATAGCACACAATGGTTTTCAAGACAGAAAACGTTCTCCAAGAGAAGAGGCAAATGGGATACGCATTTTGCATCCGAGGCAAGCCGCAACCCAAAAATGCACCTTCTCTATCCGCCGATGCAAATCGCAGGAGCTCGTCTTTCTTGCCGGAGTCGGGGCGCTGCAGTTGAAGGCGAGCGCGCGCATGGCGCGCGCGAGGAGGAAGAGCGCCGGTGGAGGTCACCGCTGCTCGCCTGTTCGCGCCCTCCCCTGCTCGCGAGGTGGAGCCGAGGAGGAAGAGTGTGCGGCGAGATCGAGCCAAGGAGGAAGGGTACCGCCGGGGAGGAGCTCCGACCGCCGGGGAGGTGGCTGCCTGGAGGAGCTCCGACCGCCAGGGAGGGGGCCGCCTGGAGCACGATCGAGGATGGCGGGCGCGAAGCACCGACGGCCGCGCATTGCGCGAAGAAGCCGCGCGAGGGGGAGGAGGCGTCCCCGCCGGATGGTGCGGCCCGCGTCGGCGAACAGCGCCACCGCGCGTTGACGGCGGTGGAAGGTTGGGGTCGGGGGCCCTGGGGGCTCCGTCTCGAGCGGCGGCAGGAGGAAGGGAGCGAATGGGTGACGCCTGTTGGAGAATGGAGTAAATGGGTCGAGATACTTTTTACGATTGGAGGCCCAAACTAAAGAATGGGTATTGAATTTGGGTAGTGTTTGTTAGAGATAGCCTAAGTTTTTCCTACAAGTATGTCTCAACATGCAAGGCACCTATATCATATTTCACTAGTAGCATATTATCTCACTAACCTTCCAACCTCTGATGCAACCTACTGCTCCAGACGGCAGAGACCTTGTCCAAAATATCCTCCATGATCGAAGGGCAGCTAGTGGTGAGACGTTTGAACCCATCGGTTTTCATGACGTCACCAAGCACGTCACGCGAAGCTATAAATCCAATGCAGGCACCTTTGAGCTGGGTGCAGCGGTGTTGCTCTGCTAAAGCTAGGTTGGTGACCACCGTCTGCGCATCGATACCGCGGCACAATTTTGCTTCACAAAATAACCTTAACCTGTCAAGCCCATATCGATCAGCTGCAACTAACAGGTGCTGTGTGGCTACATTGTTATTAGTATCATCAGCTGCGTTATCATCTGGTACTGAATCTGCGTAGACGTAGTGTAGGAGTGCTTCGAACACTGCAGGCTCCATGTCATGGATCTCGATGCGCTGTTCATCCTTCTCGTTCATCGCACCGAAGAGCTCCGCCTTGAACACCATGGATCGTGCGGCCAGGATGCACCTATGAGCAGGGAACAGCCGGTCGCCCACGCTGAACGTGACGTCGGCACCTTCCCCGCCCCTGAGCATGTCTGTGAGGTCTTGCCGCAGCTTTGGCGGCGGCACTACAACGACGGCGGCGGCAGCATCACCATCTTCAGTGCGAGGCACTTCTTTGACCGTCAGAACACACCTGACGGTGAAGCAGCCACCGTTGAGGCGGCGCAGCAAGATCCGCAGATTGGATTTCTCGATGAGCCTAGAGAAACCCCAGTCGTCACCGACCGACTCGTAGGTCCTAGTTAATGTCCGCTGATGCGTCACTTGATCTCTATTGTCGCCCAGTAAACTGAAACTCAGTATTACACCGACAGCAGCTGCTGTTCCTCTGACAAATTTCAGGAAGGCCGAGGCGTAAACACCTTGGTTCTCTGTCTCGTTCCCGTCAGGGTAGAAGTCGATCCTCCAGTCGCGGCCGCCGACGCTGAAGGTGCTCGAGCTGACGAACTTGCCGATGCCCATGCCGTCCAGCAGCGGGTAGTTGCTCACCTCGAAGTTGTGCGAGGCGGTGGCGCTCCCCGTCACGCACCTCGACGACGTCTGGGATAGGCACTGCCCATGCGGCGCAACCGCAACCGCAGAGATGGAGTCGTCGGTAGCCATGGCGAGGGAGCAGGGCAATGGGCGTTGCACAAATTAAAACTAATCTGCCGCAGAGATAGGGCAACAAGGCCTTGTTTTTAGGAGTGTTTCTGTTGATCATTTAACGAAACTACGGTGCGTTTCCTCTGCATACGAGATGGGCGAGCTGGTACTAGAGTCGTATGTACTCTGTCCACGTAGGGATATCGCTTCTACCACTAAATTAAATTAAATTAAATTAATTATATAATATATATTTTTTATAGTAAATCCAGTTGCAGGCATAAATAGTAGTTTCTCCCATGACGTACTCTTCCATTGCGTACTGTTCCATTTGAGGCCTTGCTTGGCTATACTCTATTCATCTCAATCTCAATTCAGTAATGAAAGAGTGGCGATTTTGACCAATTGGCAGTTTATCCCATATAGAGTATAATTTTTTTTTTTTGAGTGCAGGCCTTAGCCTGTTTCTCATTAAGAGGACAAAAAACTATCAAAGCCACACCACATCGATATGTTCCGACTGTTCCACACGCAATGACAAAATGCTAGCGATCGGGAGTAACTTGGAATGTCAGGCAGCTAGAGCAAAACTATTACAAATTTTATTAATGTTGTGCAATGTACGTGTTGCTTCCTCAAAAATGATGAAGTCAGGTCATCTGTAAAAAGATCTCGGGTCCAAAGAGACACAGGAGAGGAGAATAATAGTTTTCTTGTCACGATCGGATCATCAGACCCGCTTGCTTACACTGGGCTGGACAAAAAATGGACCCAGCTCGGGCCAGATATGGGCTTCACTTGGACTACGAGTTGAGGTGTATACAATACCTGTTGTATACCAAATCGAACTCACGTACGCATATGCACAACGTGCAATAGCATTCCACCGAGAATGAAATTTCCACCATCGCTATAAATATTGGTCTTGTTTTCACTCATATTCGGATGGCTGCCTAGAGTACTTCGATGTAGATTCGTGCATCAAGCAGTTGCATTTGATTTTAATTCGATGTCCAGTAAATTTTGTGCCGGTGCCGCGTGCACCGTGCTTTTGATGACTTGTGATAGTAAACTAGATGCCGAAACCCACAGTAACCCGTTTCACGTCACTGCTCTGTTGGCTCTTACACAAATCGTTTCAGAATTACCATCGTCTGAGTTCCTGATCCCATCTCCATCATTAGCTAGTTGAAGGCGTCAACTCGAAGAAAAAAAATATAAGGATCTGACGCACGCGCTGATGCGCCGCTCAACCCGATTAATTAGCGATGCCGATGGAGGCCCCATAATCGGGTCCGTGACGTAACTGCTGTCGCCACCCTCTCCGATAATCCAGTCCAATCCATCCAGCGGGCATCGTATAAAGAGCTCCTCCTCGCCATCAGTTAATTGAGCACGTACAGGCTATCTGAAATTTCCCCAGCCTCTGTTTGTTACAGCTGAAATCTTTCTGTTTCCAGTTGAGATTCTGCAGTTCAGTCCAAATGGCTGCTGAAGCAGAGCACTGCAACTGCAACGCTTGGGCGGCGAGAGATCCTTCCGGGGTTCTCTCACCCTACAAATTCAACCGCAGGTGGCCTGGCTTAGTCTTACCTTACCCCTCCTCGTTTGCTGAAAAGTTCAGCATCATTTTTGCCACTTGTCTGGCTGTCTTTCTTGTTATGCTACAATTCTTTGGATATCTACGTACCAGCTGTATTGTTTCCATGTCTTTACATGTGCAATATGTTTGGTTGTCAGTGTGTTTAGTAGCTATTTTTTAAATGAGCACATCAAGTGTGGAACAAGTAGTGCAGGTATTTTGCTTGTGATGTGTCGATCAAACTAACTAAATCGTTAAATTTGCACTTTTGCTTGTCTTTCTGACGCTAGCTTATTTGTTCCATTTTCATAACGTCTTCTTATTGGAGCTACTATGTGTGTGATAATAATTTTCAGAGCAGTGCAAAGCAGCGATGTTTCATTGAAGATCATATACTGTGGAGTCTGTTATGCTGACGTCATTTGGACACAAAATAAGCATAATGATTCACAATATCCTTTGGTTCCTGGGTAAGTTTCTTCCGAGCAATATGTACATCAAATCCCTCGAAGGAAAAAAAAGAACATCATAGTTAGGAGTGCTGATTATTAAGTGATGCACTGATGCCCATGTCTAACTGTGGTTTTTGTACTGTATTTTTGCTAATAATATTAATTTGTGCAGGCATGAGATAGCTGGGGTTGTAACTGAGGTTGGTACAGACGTCAAAGGCTTCAAAGTGGGTGACCATGTAGGTGTGGGAACCTATGTGAACTCATGCCGGGATTGTGAGAGCTGTAATAGCTCTCTAGAGAATTACTGCCCAAAATCAGTTGGTACTTTTAACAGAACTGATACTGATGGAACTATCACAAAGGGGGGTTACTCCACTCACATCGTAGTCCATGAAAGGTAAGGCGGTAACATTTTAGTTGGATGTGCAAACAAAAAAGTTTTTATTGATAAAAAGGTAATTTTAGGGATGAAAACTGGTTCCAAGTTTATTTTGTTCCACTGTAATTTCATATGGCTGTTTAATTATGGGAGGCGAGTAAAATTTGTGTTATCGCTGCCCAACCATTTTGATAAAAAAATCAATAAATGGTGAAAGAACATAGGGACCATATACATTACATTGATCCTGGATCAAATTCGATACAAATTTTCTAGTAAAATTATCTGTTGTTTATTAATTGACATTTTAGGTACTGCTTCAAAATACCCAATGACTACCCTTTGGCAAAGGCAGCACCTCTTCTATGTGCTGGAGTCACTGTTTATACTCCAATGGTGCGGCACAACATGAAGCAACCTGGAAAGTCACTAGGAGTTATTGGACTCGGTGGTCTAGGTCACATGGCAGTGAAATTTGGTAAAGCCTTTGGTCTCAAGGTCACAGTTTTCAGTACAAGTGAATCAAAGAGAGAAGAAGCCATTAGCCTCCTTGGAGCAGATAATTTTGTTATATCATCGGACACACAACAGATGGAGGTACTGCACATTGCACAATTTCAACATATTTATAACTTGATCTGTTCCAAAATATGAGACAATTTAAGTATCCCTATGCAAACTTCTTGATCAAGTTTAAATAAAAAGCACAAGTATCTACAACATCAAATTAAATCCGCCATGAAATTTGTCTTGATACTGCACTTATGTGGTATTGAAGATGTTACTATATTTTTCTAGAAACTTGGCCACTTCATTCCAAAATTTGGACAACCAGAGTACTATGGATAATTTTCTTATGCTAAAACTAAAGAAGTTTTGCTAGATAATGTTTGTTCTGCTTAACCTGAAAATTGGTTGTGACTATATTGATCTCTTGCTTTTGCAGTCCCTGAAAAACTCCCTGCACTTCTGTAACAACCCTAAAAATCCACACAATCTAAAAATCCCAACCAATTAAAATTTTTCATTTATTTATTGAGAAAACCCATTTTTCTTGTGCAAGCGTATAGGTTTCATTATGAAATTGGTAAATAAAGGAGTGTAGTTTGCATTTTAATTCCATTCACATAGAATAATAACTTATGCATCACATTTGGGATTTATTGCAATTTATGTTTGTATTTACTCAATAAATTAAAATGGGCAATATATGTATATATACACTAAACTGAAAACAGAAAAGGAGAAAGAGAGTTCGGCCAGCAAGCCAGCCCGAGCCGCCCGACCTTCCTCTCCTCATCTCACCGCGCGCGGCCCACGTCGCGGCTCGGCAGCGCACGCGCGCGACCGGCACACACGCGCTCGCGCTCGCGCTCGCTGCCAACCCGGCCCCGCCTGTCAGCCACTCTCGCCTCCACTGTTCTTCTTCCTCACGAAGGCGACGCGCCTGCCGGGGGTGTCGCGCGAATGGCGTGACCCCGGTCCCACAGCCGACAGCATGGCAGAGCCCTGGACCCCGCTGTCCCCCTCCTGTCCCCTCCTTTCTTGGCCGCCAAGCGAACCCGCGCCATCCGGAGCCCTAGATCCACTCGAGCCACGGCCCTTCGATCGGCCGAGCGCAATCGAGACCGTTCGCCATTGGAGCTGGCCAAGCTCGCCTATAAATTGGAGCACCCCGAAGCCCTACCCTCATTTCCCCTCGCCGCCACCGCAGCACAGACCGGCACACCGCACCAAGCCGAGAGAGAGAGCGTAGGAGAAGGGCGGAGCAGGGGAGGAGAAGCTGCCGGAGCGCCGCCGCCGCGGAGCACGCCGGAGCCGGACACGGAGGAGAAGCCGAGCTGCGGACGAGGAGCGGCACGGCACTGCGATCGCTCTGCACGGCTCCGACTCGCCACTGCACCGCCATCCTAGCTTCACCGACACCACGGTGAGCCACCGCACGCCATGTCCGAACCTTGCCCTGCTTTTGCCATGGCGTTCCACCCTCGGGACGCGCAGGCACGAGCCTATACCGGCTCGGGAAGATCACCTGCACCATGCACTCACTCGACCAGCCAAAACCCCCGGACTACAAGCTTGCTAGACCGAGAACGCAGCACGACGCGTTCTCGGCGGAGCGCGCTCACCACCGACGCGTTCCGACGCCGAATCACCCGTTCCGAGCAATCCGTCTAGCAACCGTATAGGTTAGAGCGTCGTGGAGCACGGCCACGACCCCCTTGAGCTAGCTACGCGGATCTAAGCGCTAGAGGAAGCCTGAATCGCCCTGGCCGCGTGCGCCGCGACCTTACCGGAGCGCCGCCGCGAGCCGTCGCCAAAAAAAGGTCATGCCATGGCTAAAGTTCGCCACAAGAGTGTTGTATGCCTCTCTGGCCTCACCAATTTGACAAGACCGCACTCGATTGAACCAATACTTGTTCGTAGCCGCGATGCCGCCTTCCGCCGTCGTCGGCGACACGCCGTCGCCACGGCCGAGCACCTTGGAAAGCTCGGTAGCCAAAATTAGTAGTTGGTATACCATCGCCTTAGACCCTGGACGCGTATACATCTCCTAGAAGACCTCCTTAGCCCCGCCGGAACCTCACAGTCGCGACGACATCGCCGCCGACAGGTTCCGCCTCGCTTAAGATCCGTTCCGAGTACCCCCGGTCGCCTCGCGCTGCGGAGAAAGGCCGCCGAGGTTCGCCAAGTCTGCCTCGGCACCGCCGCTAGAAAGCCGAGCCCTGCCTTGCCGAGATATGGTCATCGCCGCCCTGTCATCGTCCGCCGCACCGGAGAGACACCGCAGCCTTGAACAGACGCCCTGGACCCCTGCTAGCACCGAATTTCCGATTCGCCCGAGCCTTCCCAGGAGAGCTCGGGAGAACAGCCCCTTCGGCGCCCAAATTTACGATTCGCCCGAGCCTCCCCAGGAGAGCTCGGGAGAGCGGCACCCTCGGGCACCCAAATTTCCGATTCGCCCGAGCCTCCGCAGGAGACCTCGGGAGAACGGCACCCTCGGGCACCCAAATTTCCGATTCGCCCGAGCCTCCGCGGGAGACCTCGGGAGAACGGCACCCTCGGGCGCACCAAATTTCCGATTCGCCCGAGCCTCCGCGAGAGACCTCGGGAGAACGGCACCCTCGGGCGCACCAAATGTCCGATTCGCCCGAGCCTCCGCGAGAGACCTCGGGAGAACGGCACCCTCGGGCGCACCGAATCTCCGATTCGCCCGAGCCTCCGCGAGAGACCTCGGGAGAACGGCACCCTCGGGCGCACCGAATCTCCGATTCGCCCGAGCCCCCCGGGAGAGCTCGGGAGAACGGCACCCTCGGCGCCGCGAATTTCCGATTCGCCCGAGCCCGCCGAGGTACGCCGAACTATGCCGAGCCCCGCCGAGCTACCCCCGACCACCGCCGAGCTCCGCCGAGATACCCCCAACCACAGCCGAGCTACCACCGACCACCGCCGAGCCACGCCGAGCTACGCCAACTCCGGCAACTCTCTGGGAACCAGCATCGAACACCTGGACGACCATCGGGTCTGTGTTCTGTTGAGGCGCCACATGCCGCACTACTGGACCCGCGCGCCACATCCCGAGCTGCCCCTGATTAACCGACTAGTTTTCCCAATTTTCAGAAAATAGGATAATCTTCGGAAATTCATAACTTATTCATACGATGTCCAAAAATTGCGCACCATATATCAAAATTCTCAGGAAAATGAGATCTACAATCTAAGACTATGTTTGAGTGCATTTGGCTCTTTGTTTTATTGGATTTTTCTGAAATACTCTATAGGAGTCGCTGACGCGACTATTTCGTGTTCGATTTCAGAGCCGGAGGAGGATCTGACTAAGGAAGACGACCACGAGTACTTCCAAGAGCTAGGAGACGACTACGAAGGTGCCACGTCCCACCAAATCCTTAGATCCTATTACGCATTGCAAATGACATTGTTGCTATCGCTTTATGATTATGTATGGATTGGTTGCATGGTAGTATATTTGAATTCCCTGCCTTGATAAGACTTTACCCTGCTATCCGCTGTTAGGTTAGCTGCTGCTTAATTTACTGTTACCCTTCCACTACTTTCTACTTGCTTTATGCTATGTGGTGGAATTGGGACGGTGTATAACTAATTATAACCACTGGGAGAGAGTGCTGCGTGCGTCTTGGGTGCGTGGTAAGGGTTGATGTCGACCAAGTGGGATGTGAGACGAGCCCATGGGGCAAGTCGTGCCGGGGGTGCAACCTGGGCATCCCCAAGCGAGATACCTGTGGCGGGTAAAGTTGTTGAGGAGGTTCCGGGTGGGATAGCCTTGGTGGTTTGAAGCCCGTGGACGGAGGTGCTGTGATGGCACGGGGAGAGTATCCCCTAAGTGGAGATGCCTGCTTGGTCAAACCTAGGATGGACTAGTTTCAGGTTCATGGGAATCCTTTTCTACTCACTCGCTTCTGATGGGCGGGAGACGGCTGGACTACTTGGTAGGACGGTGCCACTACTGCTAGGTTGAAAGGTGATAAGGGTGGGCGGAGACGGTCGATGGGTTCCCGTTCCGTCCTAGATGCACAGTACCACTGGATGGGCCCGGTACTGTGTCTCCCAGTCTCAGCATAACGGTGTAGGATCCGGAATATCCCAGGGCTGAGTGGTAGGGTGGCATCGACCTAGGCAAGCAAGCACCCGGAATTCTGTCTAGGTGTTTGCGCAACACCTATGATGGCTAATCTTGTGAGTAGTGAAACCTCTGCAGAGTGTATGGTTGATCGATCGATACATATGCCAACCTGTTGGCTATGGACCTTTCCTGTGAAGCTTCTACTAGTGTAGTGAGTGTTCTCTTCTCCCCCTGGATGACATTTTTCCGGCAGTGTACCCGTTGTGGTAGTGTGCCGCTGAGATAGGCCCGAGAGGGAGTTGGGCCTGTCGAATGAGAGCGAGGTGTGTGTATGTGAGGTGTGGTGATGGGAAAAGGGATGATGGTGTTAACTGGTGATAAAACTTGACTAATTAAAACATTGATTACAGCTGCATAGGAAAACCTCAGCCTATAGGTCTGCTTGTATAGCCTTGCATCCACTTTCCACAAAGCAAATGCTGCATAGGTGGGCTCCGTGGCCAGTACAAATCGTACTGATAAATTTGCTGTCAGGTGACGAGAATGAGTACGACTTCGAGGGAGATGATGACGAGGAATAGGGTCACGTGCTACACTCAAGTTGGCCGTGAAGGATGAATCGCTTCCGCATCTTCTAAAGCTTCTCTGATTGTTGATTCCGCCAGTGTGGCGATGTAATAAATATTTATGTAAGACTTGTTTACCGTTGTATGGATCCTGGTGGCAACTGAGATATGGGTAATTTCATGGATTGTGCCAAGCAATCTGTTGAATTACAATTCGAGCCTGTGGATTTCCCTTCGTGGAAATCGAGGTCGTTTCAGTTGGTATCAGAGCCATACTTGACTGTAGGACGAGACCCATAGAAAATGGACGTTAGAATAGGAAACCAGACTCTCTTTCGGTTATATTACCGACCTTGCATTCACTTTTTATGCAATGGCTTATCTAATACAAGGACCTGCTAATCCGTTTCTTGAAAAATTTGCAGATGACCAGCCTTGGACCACCACTTCGTCCACTGCACGACGGCACTATTGAGATCCCGATCAAATGGCCATTGACCTTATGCACCAGTAGCTTATGGGACCCTGCGTGGCCCTTAGACTAGTGATACCATGAGTTGTCCTGTCATTTGGCTATCTGCGCATAGCACGATCTTCTTAGCAGCTAGGAACATCGTTTATGTAATAATAACCATGTGATGAGTGACATTTGGATCTTATGCTTCTTATGGTTCTTTATGCTTCTTTGGTTGAGTGTAGGATAGCATGAAAAATGTTTTAAATTCATTTAAATCGTTGAAAACATCTAACTCCTACTTAAACCACTACAAGATTATTACTGCACTGAGCACGTACCTAATAACTTCAGATGTCAATGAGACGTTCCGCGCGCCTGGAGAACCGCCAGCCCTCCCCTGCGCCTGCGCCAGGACGTGGGCGTGGTCGCAACCGTGGACGCCCAGCTGGCAGACGTGCTGGAGTTAACCTGGAAGAAGAGCTGCGCCGGGCAGAGGATGCACCGCCGGTGATCGATCCGCCACCACAAGGCGAGAACGTGCCTCCGCCACCGCCACCGCCGCCGCCACCGACGTTGGCGGAAGTGATGGCTCAGCAGACCCAGCTGCTGAATGCCATAGCTACTGGGATGAACAGGCACCACGGGCCACCCCAGAATGACTTCCAAAGGAAACTAGAGGGCTTCCTGAAGCTGAGGCCACCTACCTTCGACGGGACCGACTGCGATCCCCTCGCTGCCGACGATTGGCTTAAAGAGATGGAGAAGAAGCTGGACCTGACCACTTGCTCCGACGAGGAGTGTGTTGGGATTGCTAGCCACCAGCTGACCGGTGCTGCACGGGCATGGTGGGACAACTACACCAGCGCTCACGAGGATCCAGCCCGCATTGACTGGGATGAGTTCACCGAGGCTTTCCGTGACCACCACATTCCTGAGGGAGTCATGGAGGCCAAGGAGAATGAGTTTCGTAACATCTCCCAGGGAGCTGATCGGATCCACGAGTACACCACCCGCTTCAACTGCTTGCTCCGCTACGCACCTGCGTCTTGCGTGAGTTCCGAGAAGGAAAAGATGTACTACTACAGGAAGGGACTTCAGACCAAGATCAGGTTGGCTCTGTCAGGGAACAAGAGCTACACTCTGCGTGAGCTGATTGACCGCTGTATTGAGATCGAGAAGGATCGCATGGAAGCACGACTGGAATTCGAGGCCCAGAACAGGGGAAAGAAACGCCGCTCTGAGGGACCCGCTCGCACTGCTCCACCTCAGAGACAGCGAACAGGTGCACCTCCGTCTTTTTGGACTCGCCAGGGACCCTCTTCGGGAACGAGCCGTGGTGGTACCAACAGCAGCAACTATCACCGCCCCGCTCAGACCTACCCTGCGCCGACTCGAGCTGTGCAGAACACACCCGCCCCCGCTACCAACACGCCAAGGACAAGCAATTGGAAGGCTCCTGCGACAGCTACAGCAGGCAGTGCGCCCTTCACTTGCTTCGGATGCGGAAAGCCTGGACACCGTGTGGCTGTGTGCCCCGACCTCAACCGTGCACCAGCAGCTGCACAGGGCACACCGAACCGGGGATCTGCTACCCGAGGAAGACTGAACCACATGACCGCTGAGGAAGCTGAAGCTGCACCTGATGCTGTGTACGGTACGTTCCTAGTTCAGGGTAACATGGCTACAGTTCGGTTCGATTCGGGAGCTACATGTTCATACATTTCATCTGCATATGCACGTAAGCATAACATACCGGTAACCCCGAGGGCAAACCCCATCCTAACTAGCTCGCCCTTAGGAACCTTCAGAAGCATTCACATATGTAGGGGAGTGATAATCACAATCGAGGGACTTGACTTTCGAGCTGACCTAACCCTACTACCCTCCAATAGCTTAGATGTCATCTTAGGCATGGACTGGCTAACCAAACACCGGGGAGTGATATCTTGTTCACCTAGATATGTTCAGGTAACCCACCCTTGGGGAACAGCTGTCCGATGTGTACCCCAAACCGAGAGAGTCCAAGCCCTCCTATGTGCCCTGGAGACTAAAGCAGATAAGACAGAGCTGACATTCAGAGATGTGCCAGTAGTCTGTGAATTCAATGACGTATTTCCTGAGGAGTTGCCAGGAATGCCACCAGATAGAGATGTGGAGTTTGTTATAGAGCTGATGCCAGGGACTGCACCGATTGCCAAAAGACCCTACAGAATGTCGGCTGATGAGTTGAAGGAACTCAAGAAGCAGCTGGGAGAATTACTGGAGAAGGGTTTCATTAGGCCAAGTGCTTCGCCCTGGGGATCTTCCGTTTTGTTTGTCAAGAAGAAGGATGGCACGATGAGGATGTGCATTGACTACCGGAATCTGAATGCGGTTACAGTCAAGAATAAGTACCCATTGCCCCGCATCGATGATCTGTTAGATCAATTGAGTAAGGCCAAGTACTTCTCAAAGATCGATCTCCGATCAGGGTATCATCAGATGAAGATCAGGGAAGAAGATATCCCGAAGACTGCATTTGTCACTAGATATGGACAATATGAGTGCACAGTAGTCTCATTTGGACTCACTAATGCTCCGGCATACTTCATGAACATGATGAACAAGGTCTTCATGAATGAGCTAGACAAGTTTGTGGTGGTATTCATTGATGATATATTAGTTTATTCAGCCACAAAAGAGGAACATGAACATCATCTGAGGACCGTATTGGAGAGGTTGTCTCGCAACCAGCTATACGCCAAATTCTCCAAGTGCGAATTCTGGCTTGAGGAAGTTGCTTTCCTTGGACACGTACTGTCAGGAGAAGGAGTCGCAGTAGACCCAGCCAAAATTGAAGCTGTGAAAGAGTGGGAACAACCCTGTAATGTGTCAGAAATCAGAAGCTTTTTGGGACTTGCAGGATACTATCGCAGATTTATTGAGAATTTCTCCAAGATTGCAAGACCCATGACCAACTTGCTGAAGAAAGAGAACAAGTTTATATGGACTCCTGAATGTGAGAAGAGTTTTCAGACCTTGAAGGAGAAGCTCACTACTACACCTGTACTAGCCCTGCCCGATATTCACAAGGATTTTGTTGTATATTGTGATGCCTCTCGGCAAGGTTTGGGCTGTGTACTAATGCAAGAAGGAAGAGTGATAGCTTATGCCTCAAGACAGTTAAAGGAGCATGAGCAGCGATACCCAACTCATGACCTAGAACTTGCAGCCGTGGTACATGCACTCAAGATTTGGAGACACTATCTGATAAGCAACAAGTGTGACATCTACACTGACCACAAAGAGCCTGAAGTACTTCTTCACTCAGGAAGATTTGAATATGAGGCAGCGCAGATGGCTAGAACTCATCAAGGACTATGATCTTGAGATCCATTATCACCCAGGAAAGGCTAATGTTGTCGCTGATGCACTTAGCCGCAAAAGCTACTGCCATACCCTCATCACCAACTCTATGCCACCTGAGCTCAAGAGAGAGTTTGACGCGTTCCAGCTCGAGGTAGTCTCCTATGGCATGCTAAATGAGCTTCGCGTCGAGTACAATCTCACCTCACGGATCCGTGAAGCGCAAAAGAACTATCCTGAGATAGACTATATCCGTGGTTTGATGAAGCTGGGAAGAGGCCCTGAATACCGAGAAGATGAGCAGGGAACTGTATGGTACAAAGATAGAATCTGTGTACCGACGGATTCAGCGATACGAGAAGAGATTCTGTCAGAAGGCCATGACTCCAAATATTGCATTCACCCAGGGTCAGCCAAGATGTACCATGATCTAAGGAAGCACTTCTGGTGGGAGAATATGAAGACAGACATTGCAGGGCATGTAGCCCGATGTGATACATGCAATAGAATCAAGGCCGAACATCAGAGACCAGCAGGGTTGCTACAACCAGTTGAGATACCAGAATGGAAGTGGGAGTGCATATCCATGGACTTCATAATAGGACTGCCCCGATCCGAGCATGGATATGATTCTATATGGGTAATAGTGGACCGTCTAACCAAAGTTGCACATTTTATACCGGTCAAAAGGAAATATAGAGTCGAAAAGCTAGCAGATCTGTACGTATCAAACATTTTGAAGTTACATGGGGCGCCTCTGAGTATTATATCTGACCGAGGCTCACAGTTCGTATCACAGTTCTGGAAATCCTTGCACAAGTCCATCGGAACCAAGCTCGACTATAGCACCGCATACCACCCGCAAACGGATGGGCAAACAGAAAGAGTGAACCAGATTCTCGAGGACATGTTACGTGCTTGCGTATTGAGGTACAAGGAAGGATGGGAGAGCTGTCTACCCCACGCCGAGTTCTCATACAACAACAGTTATCAAACAAGCATTAAGATGTCTCCATTTGAAGCGTTGTATGGAAGACCGTGCAGAACCCCGCTAATGTGGTCAGAACCAGGTGAGAGGACATTCTTCGGTCCTGCTAAGATTGTGGAAGCAGAAGAAGGTGTTGCCCAAGTAAGAGAGAATTTGAGGATTGCACAGAGTAGGCAAAAGAGCTATGCAGATAGAAGACGTAGAAAGCTTGAGTTCGAGGTTGGGGATTATGTCTACCTCAAGGTATCTCCACTTCGTGGCACTGTCAGATTCCACGTAAAAGGGAAATTGGCACCAAGATATGTTGGGCCATACAAGATCTGTAAAAGGGTTGGAAAGCTTGCTTACAAGCTGGAACTACCGGAGGAATTATCTGGAGTACACCCCGTGTTCCATGTCTCGCAATTAAGGAAGTGTTTGAAGCTTCCCGAGGAGCAAGTTCCTACAGATGCATTAGACCTACAAGACACACTTGAATACAAGGAACATCCGATCAAGATCTTGGCACGGGATACCAAAGAGACGCGAAACAAAACCATTCCGATGTGCAAGGTACAGTGGAGCAATCACACTGAAAGGGAAGCTACGTGGGAGAAGGAATCGGACTTGCGGATTATGTTTCCTTACCTCTTCGAAGGGTACGTTATCCCTGAATCTCGAGGTCGAGATCCTAATGAGGGGGGAGGACTGTAACAACCCTAAAAATCCACACAATCTAAAAATCCCAACCAATTAAAATTTTTCATTTATTTATTGAGAAAACCCATTTTTCTTGTGCAAGCGTATAGGTTTCATTATGAAATTGGTAAATAAAGGAGTGTAGTTTGCATTTTAATTCCATTCACATAGAATAATAACTTATGCATCACATTTGGGATTTATTGCAATTTATGTTTGTATTTACTCAATAAATTAAAATGGGCAATATATGTATATATACACTAAACTGAAAACAGAAAAGGAGAAAGAGAGTTCGGCCAGCAAGCCAGCCCGAGCCGCCCGACCTTCCTCTCCTCATCTCACCGCGCGCGGCCCACGTCGCGGCTCGGCAGCGCACGCGCGCGACCGGCACACACGCGCTCGCGCTCGCGCTCGCTGCCAACCCGGCCCCGCCTGTCAGCCACTCTCGCCTCCACTGTTCTTCTTCCTCACGAAGGCGACGCGCCTGCCGGGGGTGTCGCGCGAATGGCGTGACCCCGGTCCCACAGCCGACAGCATGGCAGAGCCCTGGACCCCGCTGTCCCCCTCCTGTCCCCTCCTTTCTTGGCCGCCAAGCGAACCCGCGCCATCCGGAGCCCTAGATCCACTCGAGCCACGGCCCTTCGATCGGCCGAGCGCAATCGAGACCGTTCGCCATTGGAGCTGGCCAAGCTCGCCTATAAATTGGAGCACCCCGAAGCCCTACCCTCATTTCCCCTCGCCGCCACCGCAGCACAGACCGGCACACCGCACCAAGCCGAGAGAGAGCGTAGGAGAAGGGCGGAGCAGGGGAGGAGAAGCTGCCGGAGCGCCGCCGCCGCGGAGCACGCCGGAGCCGGACACGGAGGAGAAGCCGAGCTGCGGACGAGGAGCGGCACGGCACTGCGATCGCTCTGCACGGCTCCGACTCGCCACTGCACCGCCATCCTAGCTTCACCGACACCACGGTGAGCCACCGCACGCCATGTCCGAACCTTGCCCTGCTTTTGCCATGGCGTTCCACCCTCGGGACGCGCAGGCACGAGCCTATACCGGCTCGGGAAGATCACCTGCACCATGCACTCACTCGACCAGCCAAAACCCCCGGACTACAAGCTTGCTAGACCGAGAACGCAGCACGACGCGTTCTCGGCGGAGCGCGCTCACCACCGACGCGTTCCGACGCCGAATCACCCGTTCCGAGCAATCCGTCTAGCAACCGTATAGGTTAGAGCGTCGTGGAGCACGGCCACGACCCCCTTGAGCTAGCTACGCGGATCTAAGCGCTAGAGGAAGCCTGAATCGCCCTGGCCGCGTGCGCCGCGACCTTACCGGAGCGCCGCCGCGAGCCGTCGCCAAAAAAAGGTCATGCCATGGCTAAAGTTCGCCACAAGAGTGTTGTATGCCTCTCTGGCCTCACCAATTTGACAAGACCGCACTCGATTGAACCAATACTTGTTCGTAGCCGCGATGCCGCCTTCCGCCGTCGTCGGCGACACGCCGCCGCCACGGCCGAGCACCTTGGAAAGCTCGGTAGCCAAAATTAGTAGTTGGTATACCATCGCCTTAGACCCTGGACGCGTATACATCTCCTAAAAGACCTCCTTAGCCCCGCCGGAACCTCACAGTCGCGACGACATCGCCGCCGACAGGTTCCGCCTCGCTTAAGATCCGTTCCGAGTACCCCCGGTCGCCTCGCGCTGCGGAGAAAGGCCGCCGAGGTTCGCCAAGTCTGCCTCGGCACCGCCGCTAGAAAGCCGAGCCCTGCCTTGCCGAGATATGGTCATCGCTGCCCTATCATCGTCCGCCGCACCGGAGAGACACCGCAGCCTTGAACAGACGCCCTGGACCCCTGCTAGCACCGAATTTCCGATTCGCCCGAGCCTTCCCAGGAGAGCTCGGGAGAACAGCCCCTTCGGCGCCCAAATTTACGATTCGCCCGAGCCTCCCCAGGAGAGCTCGGGAGAGCGGCACCCTCGGGCACCCAAATTTCCGATTCGCCCGAGCCTCCGCAGGAGACCTCGGGAGAACGGCACCCTCGGGCACCCAAATTTCCGATTCGCCCGAGCCTCCGCGGGAGACCTCGGGAGAACGGCACCCTCGGGCGCACCAAATTTCCGATTCGCCCGAGCCTCCGCGAGAGACCTCGGGAGAACGGCACCCTCGGGCGCACCAAATGTCCGATTCGCCCGAGCCTCCGCGAGAGACCTCGGGAGAACGGCACCCTTGGGCGCACCGAATCTCCGATTCGCCCGAGCCTCCGCGAGAGACCTCGGGAGAACGGCACCCTCGGGCGCACCGAATCTCCGATTCGCCCGAGCCCCCCGGGAGAGCTCGGGAGAACGGCACCCTCGGCGCCGCGAATTTCCGATTCGCCCGAGCCCGCCGAGGTACGCCGAACTATGCCGAGCCCCGCCGAGCTACCCCCGACCACCGCCGAGCTCCGCCGAGATACCCCCAACCACAGCCGAGCTACCACCGACCACCGCCGAGCCACGCCGAGCTACGCCAACTCCGGCAACTCTCTGGGAACCAGCATCGAACACCTGGACGACCATCGGGTCTGTGTTCTGTTGAGGCGCCACATGCCGCACTACTGGACCCGCGCGCCACATCCCGAGCTGCCCCTGATTAACCGACTAGTTTTCCCAATTTTCAGAAAATAGGATAATCTTCGGAAATTCATAACTTATTCATACGATGTCCAAAAATTGCGCACCATATATCAAAATTCTCAGGAAAATGAGATCTACAATCTAAGACTATGTTTGAGTGCATTTGGCTCTTTGTTTTATTGGATTTTTCTGAAATACTCTATAGGAGTCGCTGACGCGACTATTTCGTGTTCGATTTCAGAGCCGGAGGAGGATCTGACTAAGGAAGACGACCACGAGTACTTCCAAGAGCTAGGAGACGACTACGAAGGTGCCACGTCCCACCAAATCCTTAGATCCTATTACGCATTGCAAATGACATTGTTGCTATCGCTTTATGATTATGTATGGATTGGTTGCATGGTAGTATATTTGAATTCCCTGCCTTGATAAGACTTTACCCTGCTATCCGCTGTTAGGTTAGCTGCTGCTTAATTTACTGTTACCCTTCCACTACTTTCTACTTGCTTTATGCTATGTGGTGGAATTGGGACGGTGTATAACTAATTATAACCACTGGGAGAGAGTGTTGCGTGCGTCTTGGGTGCGTGGTAAGGGTTGATGTCGACCAAGTGGGATGTGAGACGAGCCCATGGGGCAAGTCGTGCCGGGGGTGCAACCTGGGCATCCCCAAGCGAGATACCTGTGGCGGGTAAAGTTGTTGAGGAGGTTCCGGGTGGGATAGCCTTGGTGGTTTGAAGCCCGTGGACGGAGGTGCTGTGATGGCACGGGGAGAGTATCCCCTAAGTGGAGATGCCTGCTTGGTCAAACCTAGGATGGACTAGTTTCAGGTTCATGGGAATCCTTTTCTACTCACTCGCTTCTGATGGGCGGGAGACGGCTGGACTACTTGGTAGGACGGTGCCACTACTGCTAGGTTGAAAGGTGATAAGGGTGGGCGGAGACGGTCGATGGGTTCCCGTTCCGTCCTAGATGCACAGTACCACTGGATGGGCCCGGTACTGTGTCTCCCAGTCTCAGCATAACGGTGTAGGATCCGGAATATCCCAGGGCTGAGTGGTAGGGTGGCATCGACCTAGGCAAGCAAGCACCCGGAATTCTGCCTAGGTGTTTGCGCAACACCTATGATGGCTAATCTTGTGAGTAGTGAAACCTTTGCAGAGTGTATGGTTGATCGATCGATACATATGCCAACCTGTTGGCTATGGACCTTTCCTGTGAAGCTTCTACTAGTGTAGTGAGTGTTCTCTTCTCCCCCTGGATGACATTTTTCCGGCAGTGTACCCGTTGTGGTAGTGTGCCGCTGAGATAGGCCCGAGAGGGAGTTGGGCCTGTCGAATGAGAGCGAGGTGTGTGTATGTGAGGTGTGGTGATGGGAAAAGGGATGATGGTGTTAACTGGTGATAAAACTTGACTAATTAAAACATTGATTACAGCTGCATAGGAAAACCTCAGCCTATAGGTCTGCTTGTATAGCCTTGCATCCACTTTCCACAAAGCAAATGCTGCATAGGTGGGCTCCGTGGCCAGTACAAATCGTACTGATAAATTTGCTGTCAGGTGACGAGAATGAGTACGACTTCGAGGGAGATGATGACGAGGAATAGGGTCACGTGCTACACTCAAGTTGGCCGTGAAGGATGAATCGCTTCCGCATCTTCTAAAGCTTCTCTGATTGTTGATTCCGCCAGTGTGGCGATGTAATAAATATTTATGTAAGACTTGTTTACCGTTGTATGGATCCTGGTGGCAACTGAGATATGGGTAATTTCATGGATTGTGCCAAGCAATCTGTTGAATTACAATTCGAGCCTGTGGATTTCCCTTCGTGGAAATCGAGGTCGTTTCAACTTCATAGTTGACACTGCTTCTGGTGACCATCCATTTGATCCATATCTCTCACTCCTTAAGGTTGGTGGTGTGATGACAATAGTGTGCTTTCCAAGTGAGATCAAAATGCACCCTGGAAGCCTCAATCGTGGTAATTTTCTATTCTGACACTTGTGTAGTGAAAATATATTAATGTGGTAACAGAAGCAAAATCATTTAGATTTAACCTAAACTTCTTTTTTAGGTGGGCGGACCTTGTCTGGTAGTATTGTTGGAGGTACAAAAGACATGCAAGAAATGGTCAACTTTTGTGCAGAGAACAAAATCTATCCAGAGATTGAAATCATCAAGATGGATTATGTCAACGAGGCTCTCGCGAGGCTTGTTAATCGAGATGTGAAATACCGCTTTGTAATCGACATTGAGAACTCCTTCAAGTAGCATATTCACATGCTCTCGTCTTTTTGTCAATATAAAAGGCACTGTGTTGATGTGTTCCACATAAACATAGGCTGCGTTCGGTTAAGCTTATAAGTGCTTATTTTTCAGCACTTCAACAGTATTTTTCTCTCACAAGATTTCAGCACTTCTACAACACTTCAGCGCTTTTCTACAGCACTTCAGCTTCACCGAACGGAGCCATAGTCCTCCTAGTTTTGCTGTGTGCTCGGACAAATAATAGCAGAGCGTACTGTACTATCAGTGGTACACTACAGAGCAAACTGGGCTGCTTAAACTTTATTATGCCCACAAACAAACATCGAGCAACATCAGTACAATTTCTGGATAAATATGACGTGGTTTATAGAATAGTGCACTTACGTGTGTCATGGCCAAACACAAATTCAGCTGTTCACACAATAATGATCGGTCCAGGAGGGCTCAACCACTGGTTAAGCAAACTAAATCTTTTTTTAGAAAGAGAAACTGGAGGGGTTTGCACCCCTACAGACGATTTTATTTAATTAAAAACAGATGGTCCAGGAAGTACAACTGGGTTAAGGGGCAGCAAACGACAAAAAAAGATAAGAAAAAAAATAAAAGGATAAAACAAAATTGTTTACCCATTGTTCTATGAAAGGTAAGTAGCTTCTAAGCTAAATCTTTACTTGTACTAAGCAGCACTTAGCCACTTACTGAATATAGTTCAAATCTACAGTGGCAACGACTTGACACTTACACCAGTTAAACTTGCCCTAGAGTTCTATACATGAATGGGATGATTCTAGCTTGACATGATCAATGCTAAATGATATTCGTAGTACAATACAACATCTAGTCCTTTCTTTTTCCTAGATGGAAAACACATTCATGTAACGCACATTAAGGATCCTCATCCCATATTCCTACTTATATGGTCAATAACATTTTCCCTCAACTATGGGCAACCAATCCTTGGTTAAAAGGGTCCACATTCCACAAAGAGGTTTAAAGGATCAGTAGCATCCCTTCCAAACATGTCACATGCTGGGAACGATTGAAGTATTTAACAACAATGGGCTTAGAGGTCTGCTGAATAGAAGTAGCTAACGCACCGAAAAGAGTTTAACACCTAACATAGCTGCAACCACCAGAAACTTCATAAATCACTTCAATCTACTAGTACACGCCGCCAATCCAGAATACCTCAGTACCAGTGCTGCAGAATGAACCGGTGCCTTCATGAATTGTTTTTTTGGCCCAATCTGGCACCTTGCTCTGATAAGATTAAGTACAAACATAAATAGGAACAGATCAGACAACACTGCTACATGCAGTACTTGAAAAACTGATAATAGCAAGCCAGTAAGGTTTGTCTACAAAAAACCATAGTTTTCCCTTTTTCCACATACTTAGCATGGGAAAAAAAGAAAGAGAAAACAGGAGTAAGTAATGATAAATTGCATGCTTTTCCAGTTCCAAGTGGCAATGTGAACAGTCCTGAACAAAAATTAAGGATGAACTGAATGGATTCTGTTTAGAGTGGAGTTAGAAATGTTCTGAAAAGCTAATGTATCCTTACATAAAGATACCTCAACTGACAACATGATGTAAAATCAGTTGGTGTGGTGAATCAGACTTCAAAAATTTTAACCCCCTACAAAATGGGGAGAAAAATGTTTCCCTAACATATAGAAATGGAGCAGTAAACTATGACAAAATAGTGACACATCAGCATGACAAACAAAACGATTACCAATTATACCAGTTGTATGACCAACAGGGAAAGTGGTGTTATTAACTAGACCTAATGTAGTGTTTGTGATTACTAAAATTTGGGTTCAGAGCAAAATGTGAGTATCATGATCTAAACTTCTAAACAGATTGCCAAATATCAACAATACCATACTTAAATGAAGACAGTATCTAGATCACTGCAAAAAGCTGGAAGTACATTATAAATCAGTTCAATGGGGACAAACCTTGTGGGATCATTCATCATTATCATGTCCACCATTCAATGTAGGAAAGGTGGGAGGCCAAACCATCATGAAGGGAGAGACCCTATACAGGTATTCATCTTGCGCTAGCTCATACACTTTCTCCACTGTCCTGCTTGAAATACAGAAGTAGAAGAGTTTGTTCTGTATCCTGAAGAACACAAAATCAGCATTATCCCCAACCACAGCCACTCGAACATTAGCGCCCTGAGAACGCCAAGTAGGATCTGCATTGGGCCCAAACACCTTATGCAAAGAAATTGTATCCATCAGCTCCCAATTGCCAGTGCTACTGTGGTCCTCAGTGTAGCGCCAGACACAGATCTGAAACCTCTTGACATGAACGAGACAAAATCCAGAACCTTCTGCACGGGACAGAGCAATGTTTGCATCATCATACTCCACTCCGTTTGGTAGTTTAATAGAGAACAAGCTCATGGATTGGACATCCAATCCAAGAATGTACTGTGCCGTGCCTATTATGTAGATCTTGCCATTGGCCAGAAAAGCTGAATGTCGACATCTCTTCCAACATCCAGGTAGTTTTATCAGGTCTGAATTTCGGCATTCACCCCAAACTGCAGACTGAAAGTCCATTAACTGGACCCCTGCTTCTGCTTGCTGCATGTTGCGCATCACGGACACTGCTGAGATGACCATGTTGTCACCACCATCATCATCATGTAACAGGAAGTTAGGAGAGTGGTGGACAAGGTTGTCACAATGAACAGGGATACGAGGCAGTGGAAGGGCCGAGGCTCCTCTCTCAGGGTGCAACGGTCTGTACACTGTTTTTTTGGCCGAGCCTATGGTCATCTAGCCTCAGGTAGACGATGAGGCGGCCATTGCGGCAGTCCGATACGCATCCAGCGCCTCTGCCCAGATCAAACTTGCCACGACGGATGACTGCGGCCAGCTCCGGGGGCTGCGGTAGCGGGATGAAGCGCAGCCCGAACTCGCTGCTGTTAACGTAGAACCCGAGGAGGCCGGGCGGGTGGAGGCGGCGGAAGCGGCGGATGAATGCGGGGTCGGAGGCGTGCCTGAGCCAGCGCTTGGAGACGGCTGCCGCGCGGACGAGGCAGGTGGGGAAGTCGAGGCGGAGGAGGATCTCGCGGAGGAGGTCGTCGTTGCCCAGAACCGCGGAGATCAGGGCCGCGGATGCCGCTTCTTGCGGCCGCCGACGAGGCTCCGTGATCTTCCCCATGGAATCCATTGCAATCGAGATGTGGCAATCGGAGAAGATGACCGCTGATTCGGGCGGATTTTGGAGTCGAGTAGCCCAAGACAAACTTAGGGTTTCAGTTTGGAACTTTGGATCGAGCCAAGGGAAGGAAGCCAGCAGCAGCAGGCCGGATTGCCGGAAAATAAGGGGCTGTTTAGTCGGTGAAAAAAAAAAAAGCATTTTTGTTTGTATTTAATAATTTTTGTCTAATTATGGACTAAATAGACTTAAAAGATTTATTTCGAGCTAACTAGGTAAAAAATATAAATATGTAATAGCTGCTACTTTATTTAATACTCTATGCAGGCGTAAAAGACAATCGATGTGATGAAGAAAAATAAAAAAATTTAAGAAGTAAGAGCATCTCCAAGAGTACGCAAAACAGCCTCCCAATCTAGAAATTTTGGTAAGATTTGAAAAAAATCATGTCCAACAGTTTCCAATACCATTTCCTAATCTCTTTTAGGAATCGAAAAAATGACGCATGTACGCGTAAATATACGCGGACTCGCGGTCCTGCGTATGCTCTGTGCGCGTCGGTTTTTCCGGCGATTCTCCCTCGCGCCGTCGAGTAGATGACGTCTTGCGCTGGAAGCAGAGCCAGTCGCAGCGCCATGGACGTAGAAGCACGCTACTGCAAAGCTCGAGACCGGTGATTGGCCGCTACTGCTGATTCCCGCGGCGGCGGCGTTCAGTCCAGTCGCTCAGTCGCCGCTCTGTGCTGTTGCTGATTCTCCGCTCGCTGCGCCACTGCGAATCCTGCGCCTCCAAGCTCGGCCGCGCGGCCCTCTACTCATTCATGCAGGAGCGGCCGCCGCCACTGCGACCCAGGCTTCGCGTCTTGGCTTGACGCACTGCCGTTCGCCTTCCAACTCTTGCTAGTTTCTCACCTTCTCATCTCACGTTCGCATACCGGCCGATGGCCGCTCGGAAGATGGCCTTGCTGGCTGTTCTTCTGCAACTTTGCCTGCAGCAAATAGGAACGGGCACAAGGCAGCAAAGTGACGATCTATAAGGGCATCATGCCACCATGTATGTGCTTCTTCTTTGAGGAAGATGATCGTATTTACGAAAATACCACTGAGTGATTCAAATATGTTTTTGGATTATGTTTTTGGAGTGAATTATTGGATACTCTTGGAGATGACCTTAATTATTCCTCCCTAATGCTATTTTAGGAGTTGGAAAACATCATCTTTTTAGAAAGAAAATATTGGGTACTCTTGAAGATGCTCTAAACAGGGCCTAAAATTTGGCCTTGAGGCCACTGGCTACACATCCAACGCGGTGGACACTCGATAGCAGGATAAAAGATAAGGCCACGTTTAAATGCACTTTAAAATTTTAAGATTTTTGTCACATCGAATATTGCGGTACATGTATAGAGTATTAAATATAAATGAAATTTTTACATGTTTGTATAGTTTACATATAAATCACGAGACGAATGTTTTAAACCTACGTAGGTCATGATTAGATACTTACGGCAAAAATTCCTCGCTCAAAATTCCAAAACAAAATGCATCTAAACGGGACCTAAGTATGTACTGCATTCGCCATCAGGGTGTTTTAGCTTTAATTAGGAGGGCTAATTCCGAACACAACATGCCATCCGGCTAATGCTTTGCTGATACTCCCTCTATCCAAATTCTAAGTCATTCTAAAAATCTTAAAGAGTTAAGGCATCTCAACTTTGACTAAGTTTATATGATAAGATAATACTTCCTTCATCCCAAATTGTAAGTCATTCTAAGAATCTTGGAGAGTCAAAGTATCTTAATTTTGATCAAAATTATAGAGAAAAATACAAAGTTTTATGACACAAAATAAGTATACTATCTAAATATATTTGGTGAAGAATGTAATGATACTTAGTTGACATTAAAAATATTATTATCTTATTATATAAATCTGGTCAAAGTTAAGATGCTTTGACTTTCCAAAATTCTTGGAATGACTTATAATTTAGGTTGGAGGGAGTAATATTTACAATATCAACTAAGCACCATTAGATTCTTCATCAAATATATTTTTATAATACAATTATTTGATGTCATAAATCTTTGTATTTTTCTCTATAATTTCGGTCAAAATTAAGATATTTTGACTCTTTAAGATTCTTGAAACGATTTATAATTTGGGATGGAGGGAGTAGCAATCTTTAGAGCCCGTTTAGATCTCTCGAATTGGATTGGTCTGTTTGGCTCTGTTTATTTATAAAACTATAAAAGACATTCCAATCAATTGCAGTGCAACTCGCTTGTAGCTTGAAAAGTGGAAAGCCTAATTCCATTTTATTATTCTACTATTTACACACCTGCTGCCACTGTCCTATTCAAAGGGGTAACAATTTCGCTAAGCATTTACTACTAGTAGAGTAGAGAAGCCGAAACCCAAAGTCAACCCGTTTTCTCCGCATGGGATTGGGAAGAAGATGCGGCCATGCATGCAGCATGCGACAGATCCTGAATTCAGGACCCATCATTAGCTGAAGGCGTCAAATCAAATCAAAGAAAATTAAGGATTGACGACGCACGCGCTGATGCGCTACTGAAGCCGTTTAAAAATCAGCGATGGAGCCCCGACGGTGAGGTCCGCGACGTCACTGCTGTCGCCACCACCTCCGATACTCCAATGCAATCCATCCAGCGGGCATGGTATAAATAAAAGGCTCCTCGCCGTCAAGTGCTTTGCCCAGACACCACCACTCAAAGGGGCAACAATTTCACTGCGATCATTGCATCGAGCACAGGCTATCTGAAATTTCCCCTGATTCTGTTACAGCTGAAATTGTGCTGTTTCCAGTCGATTCTGCAGTTCAGTCCAAATGGCAGCACGGCAACTGCAACGCTTGGGCAGCGAGAGATCCTTCCGGGGTTCTCTCACCATACAAGTTCAGCCGCAGGTGGCCTGGCTTACTTACCCCTCCTCGTTTGATAAAAAGTTCAGCGTCATTTTTTTGATAACTTGTCTGAAACTCTGAATACTGCTTTCTTCTTCCTATGCTAGAACTGTATTGTTTCGATGCCTTTACACGTACATTATCATTATTTTTGGTTTTCAGTTTGCCTAATGCCTATTTTTAAATGAGCATATCAAGTCTAGAACAAGTGGTGCGGGTATTTCTGCTTGTGGTGTGTCAAACTAACTAAATAGTGAAAATCGATGCTTACTGCGGAGAGCAAATAGCAACATGCTTATAACATCTTCTTACGGGAGCTATTATGTGTACAATAATTTTCAGAGCAGTGCAAAGCAGCGACGTTTCATTGAAGATCATATACTGTGGAGTATGTTACGCTGATGTTATTTCGACACAATATAAGCATAATAATTCAAATTATCCTTTGGTTCCCGGGTAAGCTTTTCAGATCAATATGTATCAATATGTATATTATCCCTCGGAGTAAAAAAAAAAAAAACATGATAGTTTGGAAGTGCTGCCCATTAGCTAAACGTGGTGTTATTGATTGTGCAGGCATGAGATAGCTGGTGTTGTGACTGAGGTTGGTGCAAACGTCAAAGGCTTTAAAGTGGGTGATCACGTAGGTGTTGGAACCTATGTGAACTCATGCCGAAATTGTGAGAATTGTAACAGCTCTCTAGAGAACTAGAGCCCAGAAACGATTTTTACTTTCAACAGAACCGATATTGATGGAACTATCACAAAGGGGGGCTACTCTACTCATATTGTAGTCCATGAAAGGTAAGGCAGTACCATTAGTTGACTATTCAAACAAGTATATTGGCAAACGTTAATTTTAGGGATGAAAATAGGCTCCAAATTTATTTTGTTCCACTGTAATTTAATTTGCCTATCTAATCATACACGTACTCTCTTATGGGAGGTGAGTAACATTTGTGCCATTGAAAATTAATAAGTGATGAAAGAATAATATATATAGGGTCTATGTAAGTTATACCTTGATGCTAGTTCAAGTTGAATGCAACTTTTCTGAATGTTGATTAATTGAAATTTTAGGTACTGCTTCAAAATTCCAGATGGCTACCCATTGGAAAAGGCAGCGCCTCTTCTATGTGCTGGAATCACTGTGTATACTCCAATGGTGCGACACAACATGAACCAACCTGGAAAGTCACTAGGAGTCATTGGACTCGGTGGTCTGGGTCATATGGCAGTGAAATTTGGTAAAGCCTTCGGTCTCAAGGTCACAGTTTTCAGTACAAGTGAATCGAAGAGAGAAGAAGCCATTAACCTCCTTGGAGCAGATAATTTTATTATATCATCGGACACACAACAGATGGAGGTACTGCACAATGCACAGTTTCAACATATTTATGGAGGTACTGCACATACTGATTGTGACTATGGCCCGTTTAGATCCCAGTTGCAGTTGCAATTCTGCACTGTAGCACGTTCGTTTGTATTTGATAACTTTTGTCCAATCATGGCCCAAGTAGGCTTAAAAGATTCGTCTCGTGATGTACATGTAAAAAGTACAAACATGCAAACATTTCGTCTACATTTAATGCTCCATGCATGTGCCGCAACGTTGATGTGACTAGTTGCAGTTGCAATTTGCACTGGATCTAAACAGGGCCTATATTGATCTCTTGCTTTTGCAGTCCCTGAAAAACTCCCTGCACTCCATAGTTGACACTGCTTCTGGTGACCATCGATTTGATCCATATCTCTCACTCCTTAAGGTTGGTGGTGTGATGACAATAGTGTGCTTTCCAAGTGAGATCAAAATGCATCCTGCAAGCCTCAATCTTGGTAATTCTCTGTTCTGACACGTGTTGTAGAAGCAAAATCATTTAGATTTAACCTGAACTTCTTTTTTAGGTGGGCGGACCTTGTCTGGTAGTATTGTTGGAGGTACAATAGACATCCAAAATATGATTAACTTTTGTGCAGAGAACAAAATCTATCCAGAGATTGAGATCATCAAGATGGATTATATCAACGAGGCTCTTGTGAGGCTTGTTAATCGAGACGTGAAATACCGTTTTGTAATCGACATCGAGAACTCTTTCAAGTAGCATGCTCATTCACACGCTCTCATCTTTTTGTCAATGTATGAGAGCAGTCACAATGTGAGCCATTCCAAATAAAGTGTAAACAAGATAAATAACATGGAGAAATAAGTATATCTGTGATGATAATTCACTCTATAAATAAGGCAATGCGTCGATGTGTGCTCCAACAAATAGTATCAGACTAGTCTGTATACAATGACTAAATCAGCAGTAGTGCTCTTGTACTACATGCCCTCAGGCCACAACAATCTTTAGTCACTTGAGTACGGTAATTCTTTTATTGTTTGAGCTTCATCAAGCACAACTCTGAACCATCTTACGCTGGCAAGTGGGCCACCTTCTGAATTGCTAGTTTGTTTATCTTATTTGGCTTGCTCTGCTTTTTTTTTTTTATTTCTTTTGCTGCCGTTGGAAACTTCTGGACATATTCCGGCCATTTCACTGCCCTTTTGCTCTTTGGGAGGGCCATTACCGGATTCAAGCATGGCACCCGGTTAATTCTTCGCTGAAAACGGTCAGAGAGGGTCTATTAACGGTGAAGCTACACAACTTGCATGTGTTTTAGAGCAACCTAACACCCGATTTTCTACACAACATTGTGCTTATGGAGAAACTCATCATTCGAATTTTCATTCCAACAGTTACTGTATACAACTCATTTCTCTTGAAACATAACAAGATTACACGTTGCCAGAATAACAAAAGGAAAATCGGTCACGTGAAATAGAGGAGAGAATCAATTCTTCCTAATAACACGCTATGGTCTCCGACAAAGGGGCAAGCCATCCATCATCAAGTTCAAGATGCTTGAGGTCTGAAGGATCGAGACGACGACGACATGCACGCGACGCAAACATCTCGAAGCCTGGGGCAGTTGTGGCGCTCCGCCAGAGCGAGCATGCTCGCCACCGTCTCCTCGTCAACGCTAGCGTGCAGCTTCTCCTCGCAGATGTGCTTGAGCCTGTCGAGCCCGTACCGATCCGCCGCCACCAGCAAGCGCTGCATCGTCGCGGCGTCGCAGCCCTCGCCGTCGCCGGGCAGCGACTCCGTGTAGACGAACTGGAGGAGCAGCTCGAAGACCACGGGCCTCATGTCGGCGATCTCGATGCACGGCGCGTCCTTCTCCATCATGCCGCCGAAGAGCTCGGCGCCGAAGACCGGCGACCGAGCGGCGAGCATGATCCTGTGCGCCGGGAACGCGCGGCCGGCCACCCGGAACGTGACGTCCGCGCCCATCCCTGTCCCGAGCAGGCGGCCGAGGTGCGCGGCGAGCTCCGGCGGCGGGACCGGGTCCGCGGTGGCGCTGACGACGGTGAGCGTGCACCGGATCGTGAGCGCGTCGATTGTGGATGCACCGCCACGGCCGGAGCATGCCCCCGTCGACGAGCCTGTTGAAGCCGTGGCGCTGGCGCGGCGGGGCGCCGAAGATCTCCGTCGCGGTCCGGCTCGCCATGGGCGACGCGCGGCCGTCCCGCTGCAGCACGCTGAGCGTGAACCGGACCGTCAGCTCCGTGTCCTCGCCGGCGTCGCAGAGGTGCAGGCCCGCGCCGCCGGGGAAGAGAGGCGGGCGGTAGTCGGCGATCCCGCCAGCCGCCCGCTGCAGCTTCGGGTAGAACATGATCCTCCACTCGTGCCCGCCGGCGTGGAAGGCGTCGGAGCTGATGTACTGGCCGACGCCCAGGATCTTGAGCTTCGAGTACTCCGCCACCACCAAATCGTGCGTCGCCGTCGCGCTCTCTGCCACGCGCCGGGAGGAGGTCTTGGGGTGCTCGCCGCCGCCGGCGGCAGGGGCAACGTTGCTCGTCGTGCGTGGTGCCACGACGGCACGCTGGGGCAGGTTGCTCTTGCTCGTCGTGCGTGGCGGCACGACGCCGGCAGCGGCACGCTGGTTCAGGTTGCTCGTCATGCGTGGTGGTGCCATGCGGGACGGGATTAATGGCAGTTGGCACTTGGCAGGCGGCGGAAGAGTTGCGGCGCGGCGCTGCAGATTGATCTGAAGTTCTGTTGGTTGGAAACTTGAAAGGCTCGCGCTTGCTGTTGATGGCCTTTGTGGGCAAGCTCCTCATGTGTTATATATACACGCGCCTACACGAGTATGGCAATCCTTATCGGTGTCGGCCTCACGAAAATGATCATCAGATCCGGAAAAGAAACGGAATCGAAAACTAGAGTCCGAGACGAAAAGGAAGACATGATCTGGCAGTTCAGGAACGGGAACGACGGTGGCACGATCGGACTCGGCTCTGGGCTCAAGTTTTTGTACCGGACTACTGGGCCTAACTAAATTGGGCCTTCTTCACAATCCGGTCCTGGCTTTTCAAGTCCTGCCACATTCGGCCCAAATTCATGGCCCAGCCTGCCACTAAAACCCCACAAAGGAAAAAGCCCCGCGACGCCGACCGTCGTCGTCTTCTCCAGCGCGCGCCCGCGCCGCCGAAACCGCCGCCGGCCTCCTTGCAGACTTCCACTCCACTGAAGCACGGGGTCCGCACCGAAGCAACGCTTCCCTCCTCTTCGTCGTCGTCTTTCTCCGCCCTGCGCTCCCATACGCCGAAGCCCTGCGGTATGAGCTGGCATGGAGTGGATTTCCATCCGCACTGGGGGACTGATTTCTCTTGTTGCTGATGAACCCTAGGCCGCTGTTTTTTTTTTTATTTCCCCAGGTTATCCTACTTATTCAACGCGCGCGGCATACATTGGGGTTGCGATCCAAGGTGCTGGTGCAGTTTTATTTGGCACAAGCTTTGGTGGTTCAGCGTAAACTCCATGAGCGACGACGACATCATGGCCTCCCCTGCGGTGGAACCGCCCAAGCGGGAGCAAAGTTTTCTAGTGAGGGTAGGGATGGATGCCTGGACGCAGCCGTTCGCGGTTTCCCACAAGGTCAGGTTGGTGCACATCCTCAAGAATCTCCACACCTCGGAGGTGAAAATCTACTCCGACGCTTCCAAGGAGTTCATAGGACTACTGGATGGTGAGTCCGGCGGGGAGGTGCTACAGGAGTACGTGCAGCAGTCGCCGCAGCTCGGGGAGCTGCTCGAGGCGTGGCGGCTCCACCGGGAGAAGCCGGGGATGGCGTACATACTTTCGCTCTTTGCGACTGTCCTGGGCCACCCTGATGGTAAGCTGCGGCGACATGGCTCGGTTAAGAAGAGCTTGGACGATGTCACTAGGATGATACTGGAGGATAAGGAGAAGATGGGGGATGTGTACCTGGAGCTGAATAGCGGTGAGTTCCGACGGCAGAATGCTGCCCTGGATTTGCTTGCTGCAATTGTTAGGCGTGGAGGGGGTCTGGCATCAGAGGTCGCTGAGAGATTTGATTTTAAGATGGCTGTTTTGCCACAGCTTGCTGGGACAATGAAGAAGAAAGGGAGCAGGGATGGTGGGAATCGGCGGAAGGGTGCTGATTCTGGGTCCACAAGGCGGTCATTTATTGGGTTTGCCATGTCGTTTTTGGAGGTTGGGAATCCAAAGCTGCTAAGATGGATCCTTCAACAGAAGGAGGTATATTCAGGGGTGCTTCGTGGGATTGGAAATGATGATGCTGAGACTGTCATGTACGTCCTCTCAACTCTGCGAGACAATGTCCTGGTAGATGAGTCACTTGTCCCACCAGGGCTCAGGAGTGTCCTCTTTGGAAGTGTCACATTGGAGCAGCTGAGCTTGATCTCTGGAAATCCTGATGCAGGGGAAGCTGCTGGCATTGCTCATGAGGTATTGCTCATGGTGTGCACTGATCCGAAAAATGGATTGATGCCAGGATCAAACTTGAAAGGTAATGAGAAACGCTTGCTAGATCTCATGAAAAAGTTGAAAGCTACTGAGGTTGTTCACCACAAAAAATTGTTGCTGGCCATTGTGAGTAATAGGCTGTCTCTTTGTTCGGCATACATGAATGAGTTTCCTTACAATATTGAACCACGGTCGTCTCCTTCATGGTTAGTTCTTCTGAGCATTTATGGGATCATTTTTGTAGTGCAATATTCTCATGCCAGTCAAATTGTTATTTGCAGGTTTTCGGCCATCTCACTTGCAGCTGATGTCATAGCTTCAGCAAAATGCGATAACATTGTTCAAACTCTTTCATCCAATTCACATGGTCTGGTATCTATAGATGATGAAGAAGTTCAGGTAGTCTTGAAGTGCATCGTGCCCAATGTATGCTCTCGAGCAATGATAAACAGGGGATTGCTGCATTCTGATGATCTTGTGAAGCATGGTTCTCTGAGGCTTGTTTTTGAATCAGTTAATCTGCTTTGTTATATTATCGAAGCCATTCAATTGCATGGTATCAAAAGGGAGACTGAAGTCAGAAGTCATTGGCTCAGAGAAAGTAATCATGAAAACAGATGATTTCCCCGTATTAAGCTGTTCTGATGCTACAGATGCATCCTTAGTTGATGATGTTCACCAGGGAGATGAAATGCAGGTCAAGAGATGGACATCTCTAAGAGAATACATCCAAGATGAAGTTCATGGAGCTATGCCTGATCCTCAAGTCCTTCTCAAGTTACTCTCTTCTACCAGCCAGAAACATCAAAATGACTCTCAGAGCATACAAAAGAAAAATGCTCAACTTTCTGAGCCTCCTCAAAAGAAACGGAGATGCAGTCCTTCCTGTGAGATTGATGATATTATTATTGGTGGCATTGATGTTGAGCAGGATAAGGCCGCATCTGAAGAACAAGACCTGGACTTAAAAAATAATCGCACAACCACCTTGTGTGAGATATGGAGCTTAGATAAACAAGATCCAAAGATGAAAGATGAAAATGTTGTAGAATATGTCTTCCACTCGAAGTTGCTGGATGTTCTCAGGCTTTATTTGGTAGGTGCATCTAAATTCAATGCTCTGTGTGCACTTGCTCTGAATTGTTCTGACCTGATTTTTTGGGTGCATGTCCCTAGTCTCTACTATAACCGATGGGATTCATTAGCAGTTTATAGCATTATTAATATCTAATTTTCTTTCAGGGGGTGATGCCCAGCTCTTTTGATGGATCATATGACTTTTTTAAGATTATACCACCTAACCCCTTGGATCTGTCCATGGATGAGCTACAGTCCCTGTTATCTCTTTTACTTGAGTATTCAGGCCAATCTAGAGGATGTTTGGACCCAGAAAGAGTTCCAGAATCAATGTACAAGTATCTGCAACCCCTGGTTTATATCATGTTGTATTCGCAGATTAAGAACATCTGTGATCAAGCATATATTTTAGTTAAAGCTGCTATGGCAAGTTCTGGTGCATTTGATCATAACTTCACAGAGATTGATGCATGGTTGGTTTTCTTGCCTGGTTATGAGGCCAAATGGTGTGTAAAAGAGAACCTAAGAGTTGGAGCACCTAATAAATTATCACACATTGTGGTCCCTTTTCTGTGTGATGCTATTTCGGTAGTTGGTAACAACCTGTATAAATACCAAGAGCACACACGCAAGCTTATCTCTAAATCAGGCCAGCTGGAAGGTACTACTTTCTTTGTGAATGCTAATAGATCAGTAGTTACTCTTTCATCAAATTAATATTAATCGTATGGTATGTCAAATATCTGCTCAAACTAAGCTGTTTATTTTGTCTATGTTCCATCATATCAGTTGTGTTGCCTAATACTCATGCTGTAGAACAGTAATATGCCAAATGGAATGTCAAGAATAGGCAGTTGACTTTTTTTGAAAAAAAACTAGCCAAGGTTTGAGAGGGTATAGCCTTCCATAGTATCATCTGACCATTTTAGCAACTTATTTGTTTAAATGATCGGCTATGTTATCATTTGTTTAATTCCAGTCAGTTTTTTTCCTTTTGGATTTGGATTTATGTGCTTCATCCTAAAATTACCCCATAACGCTTTCTTATTATAAATGCTGTATATGTTGCATATGTTCTTTGACTATGAATCACTGACTCATCTTCTTCATGATTCTCACTCTTTTCACTTCTACTATTTAAATATTGCCTGATGAGATTCAACTTCATCTGTATCTCAACCCTTTCTGTTGTGGTTTGTAGGCTGTTCTCCAGCTTTCAGCCCTCTGATTATTTGTGTTCTTCAGAAATGCATTAGGCTACTTGACACAGAGTCTGGAAGTACAAAGTTACACGAGAAGTCCACAATTTCATTGTATGTGTGCAACACGATCCACCTTATTCTTCAGTCTCAGGTATATTGGACATTCCCTATATTGTTTCTATAATATTTTTACCAGATCTGCATGAAGAATTGACTAGACTGCTGATTCTAACAGGTGGACGTGCATTTATTGCCTGATCTTATAGGTACTGTTCTAAATGAAAGATTTGATAAATTTTCATCTCAAGAACTGAACTCTAGGATTTATCTTGCTGAGTGGAGGCCATTAACAAATATGCTGCATTTCTTGAGGAGAATTTCTGACCAACAAAATCATAGCCTGTTCACCACGCTGGAACATTCTCCTGAGTTTGATGGTAACTCATTGTGCTCTGTATCTAGACAGGTTGAAGAAATGTTGAATCAAGAACAAACTAATTCACTGGATGATGTAGCGACTGCATTCTTATTTTCAATCATATGTGCACCTCCAAAAGATGTTATCTGTGCCTTTCCAGATCTTCTTGATGTTGTGAAAACACATTTTCCTTCTCATGTTGCTTTCTTGTCCTCAGTTCTTTTTCTGCAACATGATTATCTGGCTAAAGTTGCTAGTTGTTGGCCAGATATATTCTTCAGCAGCATCAGACTGTTCAAGGATGATATCAATGTTGACCATGTAAACACAGTAGAGGAAGAATGGCAGAACCTCTCTGTTTCAACAGAATCAGCTCCACTAAGTACATTTTTAAGTGTCAGTCCCTTCTGTGCGCTTTTACCTTCAGTATTGAGCCTAGCATTTTCTTTGCCAGATGAAATCAGGGAAGCACATACGGATGCACTTCTAAAACTTCTTGAAGTTAAATTGTCTGATTGCACATTCAGTGAGCTTACCTTGTATCTGAGAGTCATCTTATTCTGGACGCATCACCTACTGTTTTCATATACTATTAAGGATTCAAATTCGAATAATCTTGAGCAACTATGTCATTTGTGCTTTGGTCTTCTTGATAGAGTATTGGAGCGTATTAAAGTTTTGATTACTGACCCTTCACAGTCAAAATCTACATACCCATCCTATCCAGTTCAACATATCCAAGGACATTGTTGATTCTGTTCTTCGGCATCCTGTTGTTAGCCTGTCCTTGTCATGCTCTTTATCCGATTGCAAAAATTTAGCAGATGGGAGTTTGGAACATCTGGAAGAAGCTTTTGCTATTTTTGCAAAGGAAAATCTGCACCTTATAGATCGATTTGTTCTAAACCTTTTGGGTAAATTGTATGACCTTTTGCTAATTTTTGGTAACTATGGAGTTAACTACTCTACAGATAATGGCCCATCCTATGAGTCACTGTTTGCTGCTCCAAATCTTCTGCTGGAGAACATAATATTGTTGTTCAAGGAGAAGTTTGAGCTCTGCATGGAAAAAGTAAACTTTGGATTGCTTTTGCGAAATTTCTACATGGTTCGCACACTGTCAAAATTCTTTTCTCCTGTCAAACTCCTGGACCTTGCAAATTGGATGTTCTCAAAATTGAATGATTGTAGCTCCAGTTGTTCACCTGCTTTTGTTCCTGCTGTTTTGATGTGCCTATATATTACTGATGTCGCCATGGAAATGCTGTGCTGTTATCTACAAAAAACTGATCAGAGATCAGAATCCCATCTATTTCGGGACTTGGAGATTCATAATTCTGATATCAATGCCATTCAGCAAGCCTGTCACATCATTCTTCATTTTGCTACTAAATGGAATATTGAATTTGCTGATGATTGCTTGCTGAAGATGCTGTGTCGTATTCATCACACAGAAAGATGTGCAGGATGGAACACTGACTATATTGCATTCCATATGATATTATCTACAATGGCCATCAATACTCCCATTGACATTCTTCAGTCACTGCATCTTTCCCACATCTAAGGTTAAAGCAAAAGCAATCCTGTTGCTTTTGGAAGCAAGTCCTATGCATCTGAACCTTTTTAGCCAGATATTTTTGGAAATTTTAAATAAAGACACTTCTGTTTTGCAAGTCAAAGATTCCGATAACAATTTATGGGCTCAAGAAGATGGTGCTATACTTCTGTTGCCTGCTGCTTTATCATGCTTGAGATTTCACAGCGATGACAATAGGCAGTGTGCTGAATTCCTTGGACCAGTTCCAATCTTTTATTCTGAACTACTATTATGTGATAAAGGGTTTTCAAGTTGGAAAAGCTTCGTTACCAGGAGCATTTTTGAGGAAGATTTTAGGGACTTTATACCCACATCAGTTGAAGATATAATGGTTTATTTCAGTAACACTCTCTTGGGGAAGTCAGTTATGATGTTGCACTACTACTTTGCATCGAAAGAAATATCATGGAAACAACGCTTGAAAATAGTTAGTTCAATAATTCCAGAGTCATCTGAGCTATTAGATTCTGATGTTAATGATATTAATCCCACTTCGTGCAATGGCATTATGAAGTTTACTAATGAATTGTTCGCGAAGGTATCACTAATTAGACTGTTATTATCTCCTAAAAAATCATTGTCCAATGAAGTAGCTTCGGAGAAGGAGTCCAAGAGAGTGCACAAAGCAAAGCTAAAATTCATTAGCATATTTGTCAGAAGTATGGATAAAATACTCATGAATTTCCCATCGAGTGACAATATCTTCTCACACTCTACTAAGGAAAGAAAGGTCATCTGTTTTCTGGAATATGTAATTCTCAAGAATATCATTGAACTGTCTTCAGAGATTCAAAGCTATCTAAATCAGCTGAAATCAATACCTTTCCTTACCCAATTCATCAGATCATCCCTCTTGCATAGATTCAATGATCCTGTCACAACAAAAGCTATTCGATGTATTCTTGTTGTGCTATCACAAGGGAAGTTCTCAGCTGATGAAATTCTTGAACTTGTACTGGGTCACTCCAATTTTGTATCGACAATAACATGCAATGAAGCTTCTGAATATCCATCTGCTTGTAACAGCACAGGGGGGATGCTACAGTCAGCTCCAAGTATTTTGAAATTAGTTGATTCTTCTTCCATGGAAAAAAATAAGACAGAAATTTCAATTGCCGAAAAGAGAAGAGTTGAAACCATCAGATTACTAAGGGTACTGTATGATATTAAGAGCAGACAACAGAATAATAGCCAATTGAGTGAATCAAGAGAATTAGTTTTCTTGCTTTTGTCTGTTTATGGTGCAACCCTTAGTGAAACAGATTTAGAGATACTCCACCTTATGAATGAGATAGAGTCACCTGAGTGCCGAACCATTACTGAAGTAGACTATCTGTGGGGAACTTCTGCTCTGAAATTCAGAGAAGAACTGAAACTAGATTTTTCAAAATCAGATACGCATAACACAGAGAATGCTGAAATTACTGAAAGGAGAAGGGCGCTCTTTCGGGAGAATATACCTGTTGATTCCAAGCTCTGTGCAAAGACATCTTTGCTATATTGCTATAAAAGATCATCAAGGGCTTCTGTTTTCTCACTGGAACAGCTTCAACGGGATAGCTTTGCTGATAGTTTTGAGGTAATTTCTGGAATAATAACGTCAACTGAACTTTGTGTATTGTTCTAGGTTTTATGCTTTCACAGTAATGTTATTTAAATATACCTAGCTGATCTATCTTCATCTGATTCTGGTTGACAGGTAACATCTCAAAGAATGGATGTTGTTCAGATTTACGATCCTATTTTTATCTTGCGATTCTCAATTCATACTCTTCACATGGGTTACATTGAGCCTGCTGAATTTGCTCGACTAGGGCTTCTTGCAATCACACTTGTTAGTATAGCATCTCCTGATCATGAATTAAGGATGTTGGGCTATGAGTGCCTAGGAACATTCAAAACATCCCTTGAGGTACCCGCTGTTTCATGAATCTCTAATTTTTTTTTTTTCCTGTTGTCTCAATTGGTTTATATTCTTACCAACTACTCCTATCTGCTTATATTGGATTTTTCTATGTTACAACTTATCTTCGCTCAGCAAACATATTGTTGGTTAATGTACATGCTTGTACCAGTATGTTCAAATTCTAGCATTTATTAGAACGTTTATATGTTTATTATTTAAGTTGAAAATCGTGTTGTTTACATTTTTTATGTGTTAATTAATATTATTCACATGTGATGGCTTTTATGCTTATTTGACTTGAATGACAACATAAATATTATGCCTTTCTGGGAGCATTTTTATTACATAGATCTGAGTGCAAAAGGCACTTGTATGGTATTCTGTATTTGTGATCCTTTATCCTCCTGTGGCCTGTGGGAAACATGTCTGTTATTTTCTTGAAAAAACCAACCACTTAAAATGTACTTTTATGTATTTACAGTATGCTCAGAGAAGCAAGGAAACATGGCAGCTTCAGCTCCTTCTGACATACCTTCAGAATGGGATATCTGAACAGTGGCAGAAGATACCTTCCATTATTGCTGTTTTTGCCGCAGAAGCATCTTTAACGCTACTGGATGGCTCACACGGTCAATTTACTGTCCTTAGAAATTTTTTAATGCATTCCACTTCTGTCAACCTGCAGGTAACCATTCTTTCCTTTTTATTTGCATATATGTAGCATCTCAGAGTGTGTATTCAGTGGTATTGAATTTTAGTAATATTATTATTCTTTTTGTTGCAGAGCATTCCGTTATTTCCAACCTTGTTGCAGAGCAGTTGTGTGCATTTTAAAGCTGAACGTTTGTGGATGCTTCGGTTATTATCTGCTGGATCAAATCTAGCTGATGATGCTAAAATATACAAGAGAGGAAGAGTCTTAGAGCTTGCTCTTACCTTCTGTTCTTCACCTGTTTCAGATTTTGAATCGAAGGTTTTAGTCCTTAAGGTAAATTCTGTAGTTATCTTACCAGTTGACTTCCTGGATCTGATAGCTGCTATTGATTTGAATATTTATTTACATTTGATGTGCTTGCTTTGCATTGTAGGTGCTGAAGAAGTGTGTCAAGCTGCCAGTTCTAGCTCATGATCTTGTAAAAGAGTCTGGCATTCTGTTGTGGTTATTATCTGTTATTTCAGTCCATAGTGAAGGGTCTGATGGTTCTGAAAGGTCCTGTTCTAGAGTAATTGAGTTAGCGTTGGAGGTAAAACACTGTTATAAGTTACTTTCTGTTATAGTGCACACCCCTTCAGAAGGGGGAAAAAAAAATAAAGCACGTGATTTTTTCATCTACTCTGCACTGAGTCTTGGCTGCAACTGGCAACTGATCAACTGTTTCAGTTCTGTTGAACATTGGGACCATAGTATCACTTTTTAAAGTATATAACTGGTTTGTGTACTGTTTAATTATGTAGGACATATCGATCTGTTATTTTGATGCTTTTTCTGCATTTAGTCAAACTTACTGTAACATACAACCTGGACGAAGTTCATCATGTTAGAGATGGAGCAGACGGAGTTTTTGCAATCATAGGCTAATTATCGATTGGTTTATGGACATTAATTGGTGCATCAGCTCCCTATCTAGGTTAAAATCAACTATTCTATAACATAGTTCTGAGCAGTTTTGTCTTACAAGCATTTGCTGAATCCCACATTTGTTTAGATTATTTATAAAGGGTCAGGATTGGTACAAACAGCTATTGTTGTCAGTTGTAGTGATGTTCATCTGAATGCTACAGTTGATGGATATAAATGATTTGAATGCCTAGTTCCTGACTTCCTGTGTATATCTTTCCTTGTTGTGACATAAATCCTCCATCAGAGGTCAACTTTGACATCTTATTGTGGCCTGACAACATTCTCTATAAATATATATTTTTTTGGTAGCTATGGAGGTATTTCCTCTGTAGCATTTTTGTGAAGCTAGGTTTTTTGTCATTAATCCTACAAGGCTTTAACTTTATTTGCTTTCTTCAGGTAGTCAATGGTTTGATATCATCAAGATTAATTACAGATTGGCTCCAAGAAACTGCCCTTGAGCAGCTCTCGGCAATATCATCATACCTTTCTCTCCTCCTAATTAACAATGCCAAATTATTGAAAGGAAATGCTTGCTTGTTGGCTTCAGTGCTAAGTGTGATTACATCAACAATGAGGTTGTCTATGAAAAGGAAGATATACCAACCGCATTTTACCTTGTCCCTCCATGGTGTATTTAATCTGTGCCAAGCTATTGGTGGTGGCTCAAGAAGTGCAGAGCATAAGCTTGCAATGGAACTTGGTATTGATGCCATTCTGATGAATGGTCCTATACCAATTTTATCTGAAATGGTAAACTTTGTTCGTGCGCTGCCTTTTATTTCACAAGCCGCTAAAATCACATTTTTATACCATTGTCAATGTATTGTCTGACAAAGGATTATATGAAATGTTATATATAAATCTTTGTTTTATCTCACAGGATAAGTCAAGAATATCAATGGTTGTTTCTTGGGCAACTTCAAGCATCTTCTGGTTGTCCTCTAACCGAAGATCTCTGTTGGAAATATCCTGCAAAGAGCCACCGAGAAATGAGTCTCTACTTTCAAAGATTTTGCGCTTGTTAGCCGCTTCTGTAATACTTGGAAAGATATCTAGCATGTCTCGTGGAAAGAGTGTAGATCTTGCACGGAGCACCAGCAGTCTTGGAACTCTTAGGTCTCTCTTGGACAATGCATGCGAAAGGGCTGAAACAACAAAGAGTTGCAGTGCAAATGATACTCTCGCTGTCATTATACTGTACCTTCAAAAACATGTGGCAAAGAACAGTGATTCGTTGCCATCAGTTGTTACAGCCCTTTGCTTGTTGCTTCTTGACAGATCCAGTAAGCAAGGTACACTGGACTTTGCTGCATTCTGATGCTGGTCATGAAGAGCTTCAATTCACCTAAATTAATCTATCAATTTTAGGATAATTTCTTGTGTTGCAATTGCAAACATATAGTTGTCTTTGTGCTCTTATCTCTACTGGAATAATGAAGCATCTCACTCTTTCTCGTACCTTTTTGATGAAACAGTGAACAAACACGTGGCCGACAACCGTGTGAAAATCGAAATGCTTTGCTCGAAGATACGCTGCCCTACTGAATCTAATCCTGCATGGAGATGGTATGAGCTCTGAATATAGAATATTTCAAGTTTTTGTATGCTTCTCTTATGATGACATAATAAGCACTGATATCTGTATATCATCATGGAACTTAATCATGTTTATTCAATCTCAGGCATTACTATCAACCGTGGAAGGATTCTGCTTTGCAGCGCACGGAGATGGAGCGCCTGGAAGAAGAGCAGGCCTGCCGAAGCCTCCTGGTCCTATTTTCCAATGCCTTCAGTGCCTGCCTATCAGAATTCCCGGTGTTGTCCCTAGATGATGTTGAGAAGTCTGGCCTTTTCCAGTGGGAAAGAGACTCCATGATTAAACAGTCTTCCAATTAGTCTGCTGTAGAACTAGGATGATCCACATTTTGACCTGTGTACATGGCATGCTCATACGATTGATCTTGTTTATATATAACTCAGAAGAAGAGAATGCTTCGATCCTCAGCTGGATTGGATGAACCTACAGTGCACCCAGCCGAACCTGCCCTGCCTAACATCAACATGTTCAACACTTCCACTACATACTGTTCTTCTCTTCCCAGATGTATAACAGGACCTGCATTGTTGTAGCATTTTTTGGTAAAAGATGTACCCACAGTGCAGCGTTCCCTGTGTAATTTTTGTCACCTTACAAATTACCTACATGGATCTCAGCTGAAATGTAACATTTTCCACATAATCTCTACACTGAAAAAAAAAAACCTGTTGTTTTGCGTGACTATATATGTACTCATATCAGCATTCAGCACTGTACGTGTTTGCAAGAATTCTCATCAGGAGGGGGTAGGGGCGGTGACAAATTAAATCAGTCGCTCTTCCGGTGGTCGGCGAGAGCATCCAGCGGCTTCTGCGAGTCCGGGAGGTTGCGGACGTAGAGCGACCGCACAGCCTCGACGTGCTCGCCGACCCGGCCTACGCCCTAATCTTTTCCATCTATTAGCACCCCCGCCGCCTCCATTGGAGCTAGCCGCAGCCGCCGGTGCCCGCCGTCGAGAAGAGCAAAATCGCCGCAGCAAATCATCCTGCTAGAAGCCTCTTCATTGGCGTACGGTGATCCACGCCACGCTAACACTTTCCCCTCCCTCAATTTTGTCCCCTTCTCATGATTTTTCGTCTTCTTGGGTTCACAGCAAGGCGGCATCCGCCTCCAACGTCGACTCCATATCCCCAGCGCTCCTCCTCCGCAATTGAACCTTCCCGAAGCTCAATAGCAAGGTGAGAAAGCCCCCAGCCTTGCCAATTTGGTTTATTCACGCACTCTGTTTCGCCCGCGACTTCACCGTGACGGGAAGCCGCCACAGCTCGCGCTGCTCCCTGGTCGTAGGTTCCCTGCCCTATACGATGCTCGATAATGTATACCCATCCATTTTCCTTGCTCCCAGTTCAATTCCCGCGCCAAACGGTGAACCACAGCGCAAGAACGCATTTTCCGGCGATACTCCGTCCATGGAACCACCGTGGCTGCCTTCCTGTCCGGCACGGGCGCCTCCCTTGTCCCTTCAGCCGCAAATTTTGTAAAAGAGCCCCTGGACTTTTTAAGGATGCAACCCGCAGTCCTTGGCGCCTCTAGTTCACTACGTTGACCAAGCTGGAAGGCGTATTTCCTCGCGTTTGGAACCGAAATACGTTTTCAGAACAACTACAAATTTGCCACTAGTTTTCAATTGCCCATAGAATCTTTATTTCAAATCCGTTTGAATTGGTTCAAATTGTGTAAGACTCGTACTTTCGAACACTACGCGAATATGCTGCTGTACAGTAGGTTTGAAACTTTTAAAATTTCGAGTTAATATTATATTAATTATTTTCCTATAGTAAATCTTCGGAAAATCATATCTTTTACGTTTTAAATCCGTTTTTCGTGATCTTTATATCGATGTGATCGTGGCAACGAGTAGAATAATTTTATAACCTTTCCAGACTGTTTTGTTACTGTTTAGTGTACTGTTTTAATTATTATCCTTATTTGCTTCGTGTATGTCGGCTGGATATTGTGTGTTGATGTGGTGATCAATCGAGTATATACGGTGTTACGTGGTGATTCTCGGAGCTATCAATTGAAAATTTGGATCAGAGAAAGAATCTCAAGTTTAAGGCAAGTATAACATGGACCATCCTTGATGTCCCATTCACAATAAATTCATAATTTATATGCATGCGTCCACCTTGACAACCTTAGAGATTATAATTTAGATTTGCTATCTTGATTCCTTGTTCACCTATTGGGATGTGCATTGGGTAGTTTGGCTAGTGCTCTAATTTAATGCCAATGATCTTGTGATATGATTAATGTATTGTGCAATGAACTTTCAATATGATTTTATTCCTGTTCAAAGGGGGCTAGAGCCTTGGGTTGGATGGTTTGGCTCTAGTTTTTTTCCATAGGATTTCTGTAAATGTTTAATCCAGGACATACGTATAGCTGTGAGGGATATATGGCTCTGGCTTTAGTTGTTTAAAAGAACTTTTCTAGCTTGTTAGAGGTTACCCGAAAGGACGCAGTTGGGGGTTTGACACCTTGGGTGTAGTACAGCTTTTAGTCTTATGTGTATAGCCGAGAAGGAATGTGCCATATCGAAAAGGGGGTTCCTACATCTCGCTGCCACTCACCCCTTGCGGCCCTAACTTGTTAGACAAACTTTTAGATGGCTTTATATGGTTAGCTAGTGTTTGGGCGTAATTAACCCATGCATTAGAAAATCATGACTCACAGGTAAAGTGTACACCTCTGCGTAGAGTTTAATGATCTATCATGATAGCCGTGCTCACGGTCACGAGCGGCCTTGAAACTTTTACAGCTAGATGGTTACTGTGAATTATATTATGTTGATTATTGTTGTTAACATCTTTGCTATTTATTAACCTTATTATAATTGATCATTGGATTAATTATGGGTTTGGGATACTTAATGCTACTCAACTGCTAAAATGAATATGAAATATTAAAGCTCAATGCAGTTAAACAGTGTCTAGCCTTTTGTGCCTCATGAACCCGTGTTATACTTGCTGAGTACGAAATGTGCTCACTCTTGCTATTATCACCATAACAGATGAAGATTGGAATGAGGACTATCGAAACGAGTATTAGGCTTGGTGTCTCCCAGTCGACGTGTCCCTGTGTTGGAGCTTCCGCCAACGTTTCGACATTAGTTATCATTTATCTAGTTGATCTATATTTGTTCGAGACTATGTAATAAATGTTTATTCGGATTGTAAGCACTGTGATGATAGTCTTCCACCCCGCGACCACCTGGCTGCCGCCTTAAGGCCTTAGCGGCTAAAGCCTAACGACCGAGACCGAGAGCTTGGCCGCCTCAGGCTTGGGCCTGGTCATAGGGTGGACGTTGGTCGTTGCTTCACGCGAGTGGGCTGCACTGGTTGAGCAGCTGTGTGCCCATGTGTGCATCCAGAGTGACAAAATTGTTAGGCAGCAGAAGGGGACATAATCTACTCTAGTAGAAGGACCTGAGGATTGGACATTCCATATTGACCTATTGTCAAATCTTTGTTATAAATTAATGTTGAACTCTTCATGATATTGAAATCCTATTAGCTAGTTGTGTTATCTACAAATCTTAGACTCAGTGCAGGTCATATTTAACATGGAGCGGACGGTATATATGTTAAGATGAATGTGATGGCAAAGAGGCCACCATCGCCCCACTATCAATCTAGAGCTGGGTTTATACCCGAAGGTCGAACAACGAATGCATGGAACATCACCCTTGTCTCAAGGGAGAATAACTAGCCAGAACCCGGTGCCACGATGAATACGTACAGACTATAGCACACCAGAACCACCTTCTGCCAATCCTGGATTGGGCTCACCCACATCGGCGCCCATCCCAGCTGACACCCGGGAAGCGTGCTTAGAGATAATAACTGCGAGGCCTTATGATCAATTGCAACTAACTCATCTCTTTAGTTACACGATCAAACTCTATGCATATTAAACTTGCAAGGTGACGGGGTTCTCCTGCCCAAGGTTTGGCTGAGGATCTCCGGGGTGAGAGATACCTTGAGGGAGTATCCTATACTTTGGGCTATTGGCACAATGTTTGGATCCACGCAAATGGTGGATATGGTTGCCACGAGGAAGAATAAGTATGGTCGGGTCCTAGTGGCGGTGCTTGATCCGGCCTTGATACCTAGTGAGATGGATGTTGTGGTGGGTGACCACTATTTCGAGCTGGAGATTGAAAAAGAGAAGAGGGGTTTTGATGAGAATGGTGACGAGGTGGAGTGGGAGTTTGGTGAGGGGAACGATGGTGATGGTAATCATGGGAATGAAGATGGTGTTAATGGGGGTGGTGGAGGAGGGGATTGCGGTACTCCTATGGTGGAGGAGGATACGACTCCTTCTAATGAGGTTGGTTTTGGGGGTGGCGTGGTTAGTGGCCAGCCGGTTTCTGAGAATGATCTTCGCTCTTTGGCCAAGTCTATAGTGGACAAGGCGGTGGAGGATGTTCTCTTCAATGCTGCAGGTGCTGTCCTAATGGAAGGGGCTGGAGCTGGGGAGCCGGTTCAGGCTGGTGGAATGGTGTCCGATGACGAGTATGATTTGCTTGACATGGGTGTTGATCTAAGGAACAATACGGTGGCCTGTCCAGGGGGTGTGCAGCCGGGTGTGGAGGGGCTGGGAGAGGCTCTGAAGTTGGGGCTGCATGCTGCTGCTGGGGATGTGTTGGCAAAACAGGTGGCTGTGGTGGAGGCACAGGTGGTGATGCCGGCTCTGTTGGCTGCGGATGAGGAATTGGTGCTGCCGGCCACTCAGATGGCTGTGGTGCAGCAGGTTGAGGGGCTGGTGCAGCCGGTTACGTCGGCGCTGGCAGGGGGGCCGGCGGCTGTTGATTCGGCTGCCCCGGCTGGGAGACTGTTGGGCCGATGGCGTTGGAAGACAGGGTGCTGGCGGCTGCTGTGATCAAGGACGTGTCGACGACTCCTGCGCGGGCTAGCCAGCGTCTGGTTCGGTCTGGAGAGGAAGACTCGCTGCAGAAGGCAAAGCGGAGGGCTGCATGGAAGAATCTCGACGCTAGCAAAGGTATCACTCCGGATCTTCTTTGCTTTCCATTTTCTAGCGATGTACTTTCCTCTACTTTGGCTGGTCTGGGTGTCTCTTTGGGCGAGAATTCAGAGGCTGTGTCACATTCGTTATCTTGTTTTGAGAATTGTGAGAGGGAGAGGAGTAAGTTGGTGGCGCATGCTGATGTTTCTCCTGATCTTGATAGTGGCAGCGAGGCTGAAGCCGAAGTGGGTGGTTCTGATCCTATGGATCAGTTATGTGATGAGTTAGTTAATGGTTATTTTGATGACGATACCGGTCACCTAAGTTGTGGCATTAGAGCGGTATTCAAGAAGAATAAGGCTCACTCTTTGACTAGAGCAAAGAGGAGACCGAAAGTCAAAATTCTAATTAACCAATCTGTGGTGTCTCGATGAGAGGGATTTTCTGGAATAGCAGAGGTTTTAGTGACTTGGCTAAATATAGATTTTTATCTGAATTATCTAGAGAGAAAAAACTAGATTTTATAGCTCTCCTAGAAACTGGGAAAAAGGACTTCTTCAATACTGTCCTAGCAAATATTTGTGGAGGACAAGATTTTATTTGGCATTGGTCCCAACCTCATGGGAGGTCCGGGGGGATACTTCTAGGAGTTAATCTTGAAGTGTTTGACATCGGAGGTATCGACGAAGGGGATTACTATGTCAAATTTAGGCTACAGTCCAAGGAGGATGGTTTTCTTTGGACGCTTGTGGCGGTTTATGGGGCTGCGCAGGCTGAACATAAGGAGGCATTTCTGACTGAACTTGTCCAGACTTGCAATCGAGTGGAGGGTCCGATGATTGTGGGAGGTGACTTTAATATCATCAGAAACTCTCATGAGAATAATAATAATTTATTCAACAATCGGTGGCCCTTTTTGTTCAATGCAATTATTGATAATTTCGATCTGAGGGAGCTCGAGCTCTCTAATCGAAAGTTCACATGGGCTAGTTCCAGGAAAAATCCCACCTTCGAAAGGCTTGACCGAATTTTGGTTTGCACAGAGTGGGAGACCAAGTATCCGCTAGCCTCGGTGCAGGCTTTGACTAGGGAGGTTTCAGATCACTCTCCCTTGCTTTTGGATACAGGTAGCGGAACGCATGGGCCTAAGTAGTCGGATTTTAAATTTGAACTGGGGTGGTTTTTGAGGGAGGATTTTGTTGAAAAAGTAACGGAGGTTTGGGAAAAGGAAAAACTTGGGGCGACCCCAATGCAAAGATGGCAAAATAAAATCTAGCGGCTAAGGTAGTTCCTAAGGGGCTGGGCCAAGAATACTAGTGGTAACTATAAAAAAGAAAAAGCGGAGCTTATTAAGAAGGCGGAGGAACTTGATATTAAGGCTGAGTCTCAGCCTCTTAATGACATGGAAATTGATCTCAAGAGCTATTATAAAAATAGACTGACCTCGCTCTTAAGGGAGGAGGAGATCAAATGGTATCAACGGGCTAAGACCAAAAGGTTGATGGAGGGTGACTGCAATACGAAGTACTTTCACCTAGTAGCAAATGGCAAGCACAGGAAGACTAGGATCTTTCGGCTAGAACAAGAGGAAGGGGGTGATCGTTGGGGATGATAACCTCAAGAAGTACATAACTAAGTATTACAAAGGTTTATTTGGGGAACCTGACAGGAGTAACTTCACGATGGTGGAGTCGATGACGGATGATATTGCGCAGGTTTCGCAATCCGAAAATGACATACTAGATATGGAGTTTTCGAAGAAGGAGATAAAAGACGCTATTTTTCAAATGAAACATAATAAGGCCCCGGGTCCTGATGGGTTTCCTGCGGAGTTTTACCAGGTGTTTTGGGAGCTAATAAAGGCGGACCTTATGTCACTTTTTAATGAGTTTCATAATGGTAATCTCCCTTTATTCAGCCTGAACTTTGGGATTATAACTCTCTTACCAAAGCAAGTAGAGGCAACTAAAATCCAGCAGTTCCGTCCGATATGCATGCTGAATGTTAGTTTCAAGATCTTCACGAAGGTGCTCACAAACAGAATAGCTCTAGTAGCTCAAAATGTGGTACGCCCTTCTCAGACTGCATTCATGAAGGGACGGAACATTTTAGAGGGAGTGGTAATTTTACACGAAACCATTCATGAAATGCACCGAAAAAAGATGGATGGGGTTATTTTGAAGCTAGACTTCGAAAAACCTTATGATAAGGTGAAATGGTCTTTTCTCCAACAAACACTGAGGATGAAAGGTTTTTCATCAAAATGGTGCAGTTGGATCGAGCAGATTGTTAAAGGCGGGAGTGTGGGTGTTAAGATAAATGATGACATTGGTCGGTTTTTTCAGACCAAGAGGGGACTTAGACAGGGTGATCCCCTTTCCCCCATTCTGTTTAATCTCGTAGCAGATATGTTAGCCACTCTCATTTCCAGAGCAAAAAATAATGGAAGTATCCAAGGGGTAGTACCGCAACTAATTGATAACGGGCTATCTTTATTACAGTATGCGGATGATACTATCCTTTTCTTAGAGCATGATATGATTCAGGCCAGGGAGCTCAAATTAGTGCTAGCCACTTTTGAGCATCTGTCGGGTCTAAAGATTAATTTTCACAAAAGTGAGCTTTTCTGTTATGGGAAGGCCAAACATCACGAACAAGAGTATGCTGACTTATTTGGCTGTACGGTGGGGTCTATGCCCTTTCGGTATCTGGGTATACCCATGCATCAAAAAAACTGTCAAATAAAGATTGGCTATGCATTAAGGAGAAATTTCAGAAAAAGCTAAGTAGCTGGAAGGGGAAACTGCTTTCATATGGAGGCAGATTAGTGCTCATAAATTCGGTCCTGTCTAGCCTCGCTCTTTTCATGTTGTCTTTCTTTGAGGTTCCCAGAGGGGTTTTGAAGAGGTTGGAGTATTTTCGGTCGTGTTTTTTCTGGCAATGTGATGAGCACAAAAAGAAATATCGTTTGACTAGATGGGGTATTCTTTGTACTCCTAAAGAGTTTGGGGGACTGGGGATTCTCAACTTGGATATTCTGAATAGATGCTTACTAAGTAAGTGGCTATTCAAATTACTTAATGAGGATGGGGTGTGGCAAAAACTACTTAGGAAGAAATATCTTTCCAAAAAGACGCTGGCTCAGGTTGAGTACAGAGCGGGGGATTCCCACTTTTGGTCGGGCCTTATGAAGGTTAAGGATGACTTCCTAGCTGGTGGACTCTTTAAAGTGCAAAATGGTACTAGAACAAGATTCTGGGAGGACGTGTGGGTCGGGGATAAAGCTTTCTGTGAAAGCTACCCAAACCTATATAGATTGGTTTGGAAGAAGCATGATACGGTGGCCAATGTTCTAAGGACTACACCACTTAATGTGTCATTCAGAAGAGGCCTGAGAAATAGCAACTTAACTGCATGGGTAGAGGTAGTGGCTAAGGTGGTGCAGGTGTCTTTATCGGAAAGGCATGATAGCTTTTTTTGGAAAGCTAGTCCGAAGGAGTGTTCTCGGTAAAATCAATGTATAATCTTTTGATTAGTAACGGGGTTTTACCTGAGAAGAACCCGATCTGGAAATTAAAATTTTCCTATGGTTTCTATTTAAGGGGGTCACACTCACTAAGGACAACTTGACGAAAAGAGATTGGCAAGGGAGTACTGTTTGTTGCTTCTGTAGTAAGGAAGAATCGATCAAGCACCTTTTTTTTTAGTGTCATTTTGCCAGATTTCTCTGGAACGTCACACATATCACGTTTGGAATTCAACCCCCTTCTAGTTTCTCTAACATGTTTGGATCTTGGCTTAGGGGCTTTGGCTCTAAACTTAAAAATAAAATCCTACTAGGAGCGGCGGCTTTATACTGGAGCTTGTGGTTGAATATAAATGATATGGTGTTTAATAAAGCAAAACCTAACTCCTTCATGCAGGTGTTTTTCAGGATGACTTACTGGATCCGGCAATGGTGCCAGCTCTATGAGGAGGGCGAGAGGGTGGCTTTTAGAAGGGGTTGCAGGACTCTGGAGACGCATGTGATGGCTACTTTCTCTAAGTTTGGGTGGAGATCTTCCTTGCGGATTAATAATTAGTTTCTTCTTCTGTCCGGTCAAGGTATTGGTGTGGTCTCAAGTAGTTTTAAACAGTATGGTGTTTTTGTGTCGAACTTGGTGGGTGTTAGCCTATGGCTTGTTGTATCGTACTTTTCAGCTGTGTACCACTTCCGGGTGGTAGAGACTGAAACTTTGTTCCCTTATTAAAAAATTAAACTTGCACATCAAGATTGTGAGAGGAAAGCTGACCGACTATCCTTCCATCTTTTTTCACATTACTTTTCAATTACTTGGCCCCTGGAATTTAAGTAAATAATTAATTGGTTGCAACGACTTCCGATTTAACGAAGAACCTCAGATTAAACACACAGAAATATCTGAGACTCGGCACATCGACAAAAGACAATGTTGGAGTGAACAGTGCTACACGAAATCGCTCATAAATACCGGCAAGTCTAGCTTCCTTCTGGTACATGCACTTCCCTGTTCACACGACTACTCTGGGTCGACCTCCAACTGCCAGGTGGAGGCATCGATTCGTATGAATAATCACTACATCCTTGTCCCTGTTGCAGTCCAGCTCGTCACGTTCCATCCGATTGAGTAGTTATGTTATGGGCCTAGGGCCAACAGCTAAACAGCATGATGAGTCTACCTCCAGGTTGTGCCCCCTCTGAGTTCAGCATGAAGCCTGCGGTGTGACACTCCTTGTGATGCTGTGTGACTCGTTGAGGATAACAAACTCCATGGATCTGGCCTATATTTTCTTTCCAGATGTTTCTTTCCTATTGCACAGGGCATATGCACTGACTAGAACTATATATGTGCACATACGCATCTATGTATATACCATCCTTGACCCTCACTCCCTCGATCAATGTATTCCTAAAAGATGATGTGCGTGTGGTTTTCACACTGCTGTTTATATATAACGAGTGGAAGCTCGACGTTATATGGAAGCAGCTTTATTGAATGACCATTTATTTTATTAATTAGCTGGTACTATATGCAGTTTTTTCTACAGAAGTATACCACTACTGCATTAAGTAATTCCAGTTGTTCTGGTACACATGTAGGAAGAGGTTGCCAACTAAGTGTAGCTTAAGATTGTTAGATCACTATAGGGAACCTACCCCAACTATAAGTTTGAGTCTCTATCCCAACATACATGTTCCAATTTATAGATAATTAATTAACCTTTAGTGACTTTGTCGATCTCAATATATATGGGGTATCTCAGAGATTGTTTTTTGCGGTGAGTGTCCATGCTCATATAGCAGCAAAGCAGACCCCATATCATATAAAAATGGTGCTGTTTCTGCATAATTTCCATTTTTAAAAGTCTATTTGACCATATAGGAAATACAAAGGATGAAATTGTTTACAACATAACTGTTCGTATGGACCTTCGCTTCATTTTTTTTAAAACAAACAACGAAGTCACATGATTCCACATGGTTGAGGCGTGTTCTGGGCTGCTCAGTTGAGGTGAGCTACAGCACAGTACCACCCGCCGTCGCCTGGCCAATCTGAGGCTAGGAGGAAGGGGAAAGTCGAAAGTGCCCCAAAGGATAGGAAGTGCCCTGTGTACGACCTAGAACATGGCGCGGCGTCCAATCTGAGGAAGAGGCTCTGTTGAACCATCGCCTAGCGCTGAGATTTCTACTTGTGTGCACGGAGGAGGCTGCAGGTCAGAGACCACAGTTATAGAGCTTCTCAAGTGCCATTTCCACTTCATACCTTGACTTGCGGAAAAAATGCTAGCTGCTTCCGCGTCTTGAGTTGACATGTTTTTTTAG